>OX381715.1:17528698-18728698 GCA_947462335.1 Harmothoe impar | reverse complement strand
AAGTGCACACAACCACACATAGCACAGCACCTATAACAGAATAATTCAATGGAATATCCCATAAAGTAGGCCTATATTTCAAGAAGTGCCTGCTCAAATAACCTTCAAGGCAGTTGAAAAGAGATTAAACAGTTCGCTGAGCAGCTCACAGAGCGCATCTTATACAGGTCTCCTTCCTCAAACATCCTGCAGCCCAGCCCAGTGAATAGCCATGCTGATTTCCCCCCACTTATACAGTCTTGTGGGGTTGGTGCTAGTGTGCTATGTTCCTGTCACGCTTGGTGCCACTGGTAGGTACAGGAAATACTGTGGGTGTCATTTGAGGCTGCGTCACAGCAAAGTTCATTCATGTGAAATCTTGCAGATCTTCTCCAATAGGGAAGAGTCCAAATAATGGTAAATTGTATATTGTAAGGAGCACAGGGACTAGGACTCTTGGAACACGCATTGGCAGTTTATAAAACCTGATTGGATCTGTTACATGCTTACGGTATTCCCACCACAGAAATCTGAGATGGCTACTCAAACCACTAGTCTCTTTTATAATCAAGCAGTGTTGCCAGAATGTCTGATATTCATCTCCAGTGAAACTACATGGCTGGGGGGGGGGAGGTAAGGATGAGAGCAGAGGCAGGAGGAGGGGAGAGATTTTGAGTATGGCAGTATAGTAGATGGAGTGCGGATGAGGATGAGTAGAGATAGTAGGGCTGAGGGCCTGCTATTGATAGACCTGACATCAAACATGTGCCTAGAGTGTTCCTCAGGGGGTGAGAAGAGCTTCTGTAGATGAAAGCGGTGAAGTATGGTTTTTAATCGTTCACAGATAAAAAGAATACTCAATGAATGCCCCTAGGATATGTCTACTTTATGAGAAATATGTGGGTGCTCTTTCCCCTTTTTTATTTCTTGATAGATTTTTACCAACGCTGATCAATATATGCTTCTTTAGATTTCTTAGTTGACTTTGTTTGTGTTTTAGCATGGATAACACCTTTCTGAATTAACCATCTTCACATCAACACAAGGGAATGTATCAATGCCTGATGGTAGATTGATTCTCTCCGGAATCAGTGAATGAGTTGCATGTTGATGCCAGAGAAGTTTATAGTCACTGTCGGTAAATCCATCAAGGACCTTTCCTTCATTTGAGAAATGAGAAAGTTTGATTTAAGGAGGGATGTCAAAGTTTCCTGATGGTTGTTGGAGCAGCAATCAGCTATCTCGTGCACTCAATTCGATCAATGAAGGTTTAGTGGGGTTCCTCATGTAGCTGGAAAAGGTTCTGTTGGGGTTTTGTGGGGAAATTGTAAACTATACATTTTTGGAAAGCTAAGAACCCCCTGAATCCAAAAATCACACTTCACAAAGTTCTCAACAAGATGTGGGTAATATAATGTGGATTGAGAAGAATAAAGCCTGTAACTGCTGTTAATTTGTATTTTACCATGTGAGCTTTTATTCTAAAAATCATCACATTGACACACAAAGGGTCAGAACTGGAGCAACTGTAATATCACTCTGAACGCAGGTTTAATACCAATCATGTTTCAAAATGTGTATGTACATGACTGTACATGTAATCTATATGTCTCGCCATGCAATTATCGACTTGTTTATTATACATCCAAATACAAATGCACCCCATGCATCATCAGGGTGTCAATGCCCTAAAACTAGAATCTGTCTAATATATACCATATTTGACCTGGCATTTTATAGAATTAAACTCACACACCGTTCTCTATTTCCTTAGCAACTGATCATGAAGATACTTCTCCTAAAGGCCACATGTCAATTCATTATGGGCTGGGTGGGTATGGAGTTGTGTTTGTGAATGCTACATAGGTCACATGTGCAAAAAGTAAAGTTGGTCACACATAAACCCTGAATAGGTGTTGGCCCTCATCTTTCTGGTGAGCTAGTATATATGTGTGTGAGGAAGTGTAAGAGTGGGTGATACTCAATGTATTAATGTGGAGGAGTAGAGGTGGTCATGCATGAACTCCTATAACAAGGTACATGTATTAAAAAGTTAAGCGTTACGCCTGCCTTTATCATGTTAGACATTAGTCAGCTTGATAAGTCTTTTTCTGGGCTGGTGGCTTTGCTCTCTATCTCTCAGCTTTGATCTCTATCTCTCTGCTTTGCCACATGGCGCTGGGTGCTAATCTCCCATTGACCCCTAGCTTCCAGGAGGTGTATCTCACAGAATGTCAGTACCATGGGGATATACTGATCTCAGGATACATGCACAGTGCCCATGGGAGTCACTTGATGGTCGCTAAGGTTATAGCTAGCTTATTACCAACACCTTCTTGTCACCAGGTCCCGGCAACTCCGACCTCCTGGTACATGGCTGCCTCTCTGGGCGCCCTCATCTACGAGGATGCCCAGGGTGTGAGCAATAGCAGCGTCCTAATGTATCACTGCCATCCAGGAATTAAATTTTGAATTTGAAATTTAACCACATTATTGTATTTTCTGATGTCTAAAACACACGCAGTGGAAAGCAAATTATGCACTTTAGATACTCCTGTGTTTTTTAGGCGTCTAAATTGCACAGAAAATGAGCAAAATGTCTTGACCAGCTTAATTAAAAATTCATGAAATGTGGAACTATAACTCAATTGTGATTTTTTTGCCAGGTTTTGGAAAGAATTCACTCATATGAAATGATAGATACATATCTCCCCTAGGTGAATCCAGAAGATCTAAGGTATCCTTACCGGAGCAACTGAATGATTTAGAATGGTCCATTACCAGACCCCAATTGCAGACAGCTTTCTTGTGGAGTAAGCTACATCGCTCTATAATGTTATGTCCATGGCATAATACATAAAGCCTCCATTACTCCATGTGTTCACATCCGATGTAGAATAATCCATGTTTATAATCCGTGCAAAATAACACTTTCTTTGAGCCAAGTTTCTGAGAGTGTGTCACTCCCCACCCAGCTTACAGGACTAATTGACAAAAGACCCTGCACATGAAGATTAACTGTGGCATCCTATAGAGCCCCCTCCCCCCACACCATACAGGTGTGGTAGTCAGCCTCCACACCTCCAGGTGTGATGCACCAGTGAGATGCTCCTGTCACAGCTTCTCCCACCTTCCTTCATGCCTCGCTGGATGTGGCACTATGCCTCCGTCCCACACAGGGCTAACTTGTATCAAAAGAAAGCTGTAGAGAATAAAGGCACAATATCTAGTGGATGTAACAGAGTGAAGGGGGGGGGGGTCAAGCTGGTATGCAATTTATGGTGGCTGCAGTGGCCAGGGCTTCTTTCTTGTGTTACCTCTACCCCACCTATACCTCCATGCCTGTCAACCAGGGTACACCGGTGCCAAGGTGTACCGCACCTCAGCGGGCATATTGGGTGGGTGAGAGGGGGGGGGGGGTGCGCGGGGGGGGGGGGGGGGTAACAGACCCCGGGAATGAGGACAGACTTTTCAATCCAGGATGTACTATCTTCCGGCCGTTGCTTAGACCTGGTCACTGCCTCCTGCTTAACTCACACCCTCGAGACAAGTCTCTAGTGCTACTCATTTTACGCAGGACCATTATTTTTTCTGTTACCAGTCTTGCACATAACCATATTAGACAATACAATAAACAAATTCCCCACATGTAGCCCACAGCCTGCACTACCATTTCTCTCCCTTGACCAGTGGCACATCAAGGTCCTACAGAGGGGGGGGGGGGCTCTGGGCTTTAAAAATTAATCAGCATAATCATGACCCTTTCCCCTCATTAGAACCCTGATCTAAAGGAACCTGATCATACACATTGTAACAAATTAAGAGGGCAAATTGAAGCAAGTTGTGGTTGGGATGGTGGAGCAGGATGACACTGTATCAGCTTGTTAGGCCTTCATAAGGGATAAATTCCCCTGGAAATTAGACGTGTCTGCTTGCGCTCATCACATCTCTTTCGACAATCACCCATTTCATTACCTGCCGGCCAGCCACCAAAGCAGTTTGCTCGGGTAGTCCTGTGATTACTCACAGTTGTCATGTCATTATTCTAATCTCTGAAGAGTCCTAGTATGCAAGAGAGAGGGCCAGGTTGGGGGTGGTTAACCAACACTTTCCCTTGATGACACCTAGAATATGCAACACCCAGCAAACAAAAAAAATGATACAGCATTTTGTAACGTTATATAGCGTTTCTCTAAGGCTTCTTACTATGCCATAACGTTATGCAAAGTTTTAAAACGTTATTTTGACATAAAATAACGTTTTCTTGTTTGCAGGGCAGGCTTTCAGTCACGTATCCTGAGCACTTTGCTGCATGCAAAGGTAAACTAACTGCAGATCAAACCTACTCCTTATTGGTTTGTGGGGTTTAGGGGTAGCGCATACTGCTGAACAAGGCCTTGTTCTGACTCCTATGGTGTGTAGCAGGTACCACTCTTACTGATCACTGGTAAAGTTGGCCCCCACATAGAAAATCTTCATGGAGTAGACAGACCTTAAGGAAATATACTCCGTAGTAGTCCTACAATAAGCATATGATTAAATTTTGACTCAGTATCACCAAATCAGGCAAAAATATATAGTTGGCTAACGTCAGTTTTAGAGGGGTATCCCGGGCACAGGACATTGAATCAACAATTGATAACTGGTTGTCAAAGTTAATTCAATATTTATTCAACATTGATTCAATGTGGAACTGGATTTTGTACCCACTGGGAAAGGGCATGTTTTGGTAGACCCACTCATACTGAGTCATAGACGTCAGCCAATCAAAGACGTCAGCCACTTATAGACGTCAGCTGATCATAGATTTTGAACCTGTATTGATTTGATAAGACATTTATTACATACCTAACATATCAAGACCAATAACTATCCGGATAGATGACAGGTCTCTGTCTATCACTCTATAAATGAAGTCAATTAATTCAGTTAGGCATTGCTCAAAATAAAGCAGCATATATGTAAGACTCCGGCCTTGGGGAAGCATTGTTTATTAGCTTCATTATTTCTCACAGTGAAGACTGTCAACCTTTCTTCAAATACCCTCATTAAAAACTTGTTCAGTAATCTCAATTCTACATCTGACAGCATGACACCTATGCTGGGTAATGGGCCTTTCAGCCTGTCCGTGAGAAGGTGATCAGTGTCTCATGACATGTTCTGCTAATTTACTTGTGGTGCCTGTTTAGAAATACAATTGTCAGGTTCAGGAAATTCATTATTACCATACGATAGCTTTAGGTTCTACCCTGAGAGAAGGGTCCGAGACAAGATATGGCTTTGATGAGTGATAAACCTATTTAAACCAAATTAGATTTAGTGTATTTTGTGATTTTTAGCATCCAATTGGCATTATTTTGTCCTATGTCTTAATCCACATTTTTTTATTGGAACTTAAATGTCTAGTGCCAAACAAATGGACACAATATGAAATGCTTAACTGTGTTTTATGTCACAAATATTATTCCTAATAGTATCACCTGTAAATGCAAAGATAAATATGGCAACTGACACAATGATAGAGTATGTGTCAGTGTTGGTACAGTGCCAAGACCTTGGCCGTCTAATGTTTGCTTATCCTGTGGTCCTTATCAACATGGTGAACTACTACACAACAAATCAATGGGATCCAATTAGTTGGACATATCTAGACACCGGTTCTTATGGGCAAAAGGCGTTGCCTGGGTGAGTCTGTCAGTGTGCACAGTTCTGTGTGTGAAAGGCATAGGATACAGGAATGCATAAGTAGATTAAGGGTAGAGGGAAGAATTGGAACTTTTTTGGAGATTGTTAGGGCTAACACTTTTTAGGGCTCACACTTTTTACATTTAAAAAAGGTGAATGAAATAAAATCTGGCAAAACCCTACACTATCTTCCCATGTATCCTGAAACATACCTTTATTCATTTTTGGTCTAGGGGGCACAGAGGGAGATAGAAGTCTAAAGGGATAAGAGTGAGTGTGAAATGGACAGTACAAGCATTTATGATAGAGGATCCGGAGCAGTAACATGCACAGAAAGACCAGTGCTCTCTGGGAGAGTTTCCTTTCTAGAAGAGATTTAGATTTGATTTGATGTCATAGCCAAAGGTGTTGTACATGCTCTCTTCCATCTGCCATATTGTCCACCATAGCCTTACTGGTATGTGAAGATGCTTCAGGAGAGATCTAAGGAGAGCAGCAAATCTTTAGTTGCTTCAATTCCCTTAATACTACATGGCTGCAGGTGAGACCATAGCTGAATGGTGAAAACCAATCATTTGAAAACAATTAACTGCGAGCTGATTTTCATCTATCTTACACAGTTTTGACAGTCCTAATGGATATCATTCTGATATCACTGCCACCAAGGTGTAGCAGTATGACCTTAACTTCTATCTCATCTCTTAAAAGCAGCATCATTATCCTTCAGACAACCTTCTAACAAGACATAAACTGGCTAATGAGAACAAAATGAAAGAAAGTGTTGCTACTGCTATTATGTCCCTACAGTCAATCCCCCTAATAGTGATGGGAGAAGAAACTGTTGATTTGTTCTGGGGGCGGGCTCTCAATGTGATTAGTATAAGCTGCGGTTTTCAATTTGGCTGCCTCCTTATCGGCAATCGGCAGTGTAAAGTGGATAACAATGAAGGACTGACTCTTCTCACTTTGATGGCTTCTCAGTCAAAAGGTGGTTTTCGCTCTGTCTTACAGAGGCCAATGTGAGTGTCCCTGGCTGGTGAAGCTGTGCGCCTACCTAGCTGTCCACATAAATGGACAGGCTATAATTTTCCTTGAATCATGCCAGTCAATAGTTATATGCTTTTTTCAAAATAGACTATTCTCTGCATCTTAACGTTGAAATTATCTTTCAAAGAAGTTTATCGTCCACAGCTCTGTAGTCACGACAGTGGCACAAAATGGCAACAGGAGCAGTGATGTCAGGACTTTTCTGGTGGCATCAAACAACATGGTGGTAGTGGGAGCAGGGACGGATGAGTTACATCCAAGACAATGTATGGAATTGAATTACAATACAAACATGCAGGTACTCTGGGACATGTGCACAGTGTGATAGTTGGCAGCTTTCTGTTTTGGGCGGTTCCTCCAATCACTGGTAGCGAGCCAAGACAAGCACCCCATCCAATTTCAAAGCTGTGCTAGTTGATATTGAAACAACACGGCGTTAGATGGAATAGCTTTCTTCAATTAAAATCCTCCCTCTAGTTTATAGAAATCACTAGAAATCATATCACGCTAGCAATCCAGAGATGCAGAACATATTAGAGCACTCCTTGTTCTACTTTTAGTACAATGGCCCAATTTTAGACTTGTTCCCAAATTCATTACAGAGTTTCACTTCATCTGCCACAGACTTTCAAATCATTAAGATATCACTATACATTGTGTGCCAATGGAAGGGTCCTTAGGCCAGCGTGCACTATGGGCCAGGCACCCCTTGTGAAATAACCACTGACTCGGTCACTTTAGCGTGCAGCTCTGTCTATATACACGAGACATTCAAACTCAAAGCGTTATACTCCACTCACACGTTTTCTTTCTGCCTGACTTATAACCCTTTTTCACCACACAATAAATGTACATGTAAATTTAATTTGCTCTTCATTAGTCCCTGACAATGGGTGGGTAATTGGATATGGGCAGAGTGATTGTGTGACATTAACAGGAGTCCACTTTTATATAAAATAAGTATACAGGATTCGTTTAAGTTCCGTATTTCCCCAACAGATTGACCTCAAAAGGCCCCGTATTTCGTTGTGACCCTTTATAACAGGACAGGTGGCATTAGCCATCCAGGTGACCTGAACCGGACTAGATGTTATAGTATGTATATGGTTTGTATATAAGTATTATGGTTTATATATGGTTTCCCCGTAATAGTTAACCCCTACAGTTGTATCAAACTCATTGTGCAACAACATCTTAGTTTGATAAAGCTTGCTATAGTGATACCAATGACAGAAATACAGTCTTTGGAGTATTTATGGGATATATTCCTTGCACTGACCACCCATCTACTCTCTGCCCCCTGAACCTTTGACAAACCATATAAAAGTAATGATGGCCAATCAATCCTCTGACTATCACCTGTCCTTGCATAATTATCCTCTCCCAGTGAATGCCCACAAGGCGTGGAAACCTCCTTACAGAGCATCTTTCCTTATTTGATCTTCTTCAAGTGTTTCCAACTGCTGGCTAAAGTATCTTATGCCATAATTTAATGCATTGGCTATTAGCACCCTGTAGGAGGACATCACAAAATGAGTTAACAACTGGATTGCAATGTCTTGGAATTTTGATTGTCATGTTTACAGTAACAGTATTTTAGTATTTTCAGATGACTTGGCATGCGTAAGACTGATAGATATTGGTTTCTGATTGAAGAAAGTAGATTCCTAATCTTCCATGGATACAATTGCTGCTGTTCATTTCACCAATAAATCAGTTAATATTTGTAACGTATAAGTCATAATGGTCACACAGTGCTTTAATGTAACATGTCAGTTCTACATTGATTTCATGCATTCCATGAGAATCTTCATAACAATGAATGTAACATTGGCATTGATATTTAGGAATTGAGCTATGACATACTATTGCTATATTCCAACATTTTCCTGCTTCCCTTAACCAGTCACCTAGCAATATACATTGTAATAGATGAAAGTCATATTACAATGGATAAAGATCTATAGACAAAATACTAATATTGTATCCAACTTGAAGTGGCATAGCTTTTCCCCCATAATTCTCTTTTGTCACATGATGCAGAAGTCATTGCATGCCCTAATTCTATGATATCCTTGAGTTGAAAGAGTTGAGAGTTGAGTTGAGAATAATTTAATTTATCCTGAAGTTTAACAAGTTAGCCTAGGGCATGTCTTTCTAAAGCTCCAGCTTTAGTGTTTGTATTTATAAACATAAATTACAAATGATAGAAGTACAAAGTAAATCCTTATGGACAAATTATGTTTACCTAAGAAATGAATATCCAAGATCTCATCCAAATGGAACATTCTAAACTATGGTCATGGGCCATTGATTATCTCATCAATATGCCATGCTGACATTTGCTTGGTTAGCTCAGTCAGTAGGATGCCTGCTTCTAAACCCAGGGTCGAGGGTTCACCAGGGGAGTGAGAATGTCCATCAGCTGGGGTTAGTGAGTTTCTAAACGTTTTGAACATCTCCACAGCAACCCGCGATGAGTTTCCCTGAATGTTCCCTAATGAATGCCTGGCCACCCCTCCTACATACAAAATCAATGACAATATCAGGACAGTGACAGTGAGGCTAGTGTGCAGGATAACTGGTAGGGGGAAGTGCTTGGGATGGGTCAATATGTCCTTCAGCATGAAGCCACACTAACACCTTAGCCTTCATCTTCCTGCCCTTACTTTCCTTAGATGCAATTATATCTATAAACTCTCTCAGAAACGATGTACATACGCTCTCCTATTGTCTATTTGTATTTAAAATATTAACAGCAGTTTTTCCTTCCTAGTCTGCGCTCTCAGACCCCCCATCGCCTAGATCTCTCTCTCCCACGATCTAATGCCCATCTGCGATCTAATGCCCTCCCCCACCCACTTCTTATAGTCCCCCAGATCAGAATCTAGATCTCCATCACTTCTGAACTGCCTATGACCAAATTACCACAGATCATATTCCACTTTCCAGGCCTATTATTGCCTGTACAGCTGGACCATACATCTATATTAACCACTACCCACATAAAATCTACAAAGAGACACCATTTTACATGAGTCATTTTCAGTTCCTGTTGTGCCTTTGGCATGCGATCTCATGTCAAATTACACTGACAATCATATCGCAATTTTTTTATAGAACAAATCCCAGCTTGTTTCTTTGTCTTATGCCCGCTTTTTTAATTACCTTTACTCTTAAGGCATTTTATTCTATTTCTTTTCTAAACCTCTGAGATTGATTATCACGAGAGCAGGGTTCTCTGCTCTTACTGGTAGGAGGGTTATATTGTGATTTGTAAGGTATTGGTAGGAATTCAAAAGGTGAACATTTAAGGATCATAATGGTGTACACCTCAATCTGATATATGATATCAATCTAGGCTGTGTACCTGGGTATAAATGTACTGTAACAAGTAGCTTTCCCCATTACTTTCCTCATGTTGCCAACCTACTAAATGCTTTACATGCAGCTTTCCACCTGTAATGAAATATGTACACCCAGGGATGTAGACCAGAAAAACAAATAATGGAAAGCATCTACAAATACAATTGAGATGTATGGGCTCGGTGAGGTGAAATACTATCCTCAAAATTGATTGTGAGTCAATATTTCTACATGTATCTTGCAGTCATAGCCACAGCTACTCCTTAGTGCACTGAGCTGTCACATTGACAACACCAACTCCTTACGGGTAACTGATAATCTTCTCAATAGCATAACTTTGTTAGAGAAATTGTATATCCGTAGGTTACATACAGGAAAAAGCCCATAGTAAGAAGGGCTCAACTAGGAAAGCAATGGAAAACCAAACTGAGTCATTCCTCAGTAATGCCAGCAAGGATTACTCTGGTTCTTATCAGCAAGAAGACTCATTATATATCATTATCGGAACTGTAACTACTTGCATAGTTGGGACAGTACTAAACATTCTTGTCATCATTGTGATAGTGTATGGCTCCCTCATGAAGAATTCTGTCTTCATGATCCTGCTGCTGGTCCTCGCTGTGGCAGATAATGTGACATTATTGACAAGTGTTTTTGTAGTAGATGGGATCTACACTCTACTTCCTCTCTCCTCATCACCTCGGCTTTGTTGTTCAATTAACTTTGTAATGTGGGTGGCAGGAAATGTGTCTTCTTGGTTAATTGTATTTATATCAATTGAACGTAGTATTGCTATATTTTGTCCCCTAAGGGTACATTTATATTGCACTGTCAGAAAGACTGTTTATGCTTTGTTAATCCTTGTAATAATGCTGTGCTTTGTTTGCTTACCACTGTTATTCACCTGTAATATAAGTCTAGTTGGTGGGATGAATGTGTGCTTTACATTACACTATGGTTCTCTACAAGAGTTTATCTATCATGTTTTCCTGGCATTACTGTATAGTGCCATGCCTTTTTGCATCATCTGTGTTTTAAATGTTTTAATAGTCAAGAAGCTTATATCTCAGCACAGGTTCAGGAATAAGCATCATAAATCTAATGATGCTAGAATAACAAACTTGACCATCACAATGCTTGCTGTCTGCATTGTGTTTGTTATCACAACTCTGCCATTGGAATTTCTTGTCTTAAGAAGTTTGGTATCGGACCTTCTTGGAACAGATCCAATCACAAATAGCTATCAGACACTTTACAGAATAACCTTTCTGCTAGATGATATAAACCATGGTGTAAACTTTCTACTCTACTGCCTCACTGGGTCTATATTCAGGCAGACTTTGGTTAGACTTATTCAATCCTTCAGAAAAAAGGATTCTCAAAGACATATTGAAGAGCCATGTCCAACTGTTGAGTCACAGCTCTAGTTTGTTAGTAATTGTACTTCCTTTCATTAACTAGTCATGACTGTACAGTTTATTTATTCAAATGCTTAAAACCAATGTTGAATGAATGTTGTCTATATAAATATGCATATAAAAGAATTGCATGTAAGCTAGGAAATATTTTTGTGAAATAAGAAGCAATCATTAATGGTATGAGCTTTATGGAATCTATTGTAACTTCTGTGTGCTCTTGGGCTAATGGAGAATTTATTCAAAAAGAATATTGATTAACTACAAACATCCTTCTTACCCTTTATAGACTAGGGCCTGGTAAGCCACTCACTGGTACTGCATTTATGTATCATGGATTGATAGATCATGTTGACTCTATGGGATTAATACACTCTAGAAGGTGCTTGCAATGTAGTTAATCAACATATTAGTATACACATGAGCTACTTATATTCCCATGTGTAATGTATTGATCTCTCCTCCTGTTACTGATGCACACACAGTATGTGTATTTCTCTACCTAGCAACTACTAGCATCAAATAATTGTATACATTTCAGCAAAAGCTGGACCACTGCCATTCTTTGTGTTATTCTCATACTATATGCATTAGGAATAAAAGATATTCTAAGTAAGCATCATGATCCATAATCTTTCCTTATGGTATGTTACTATTATGAGGATATCATAATACAACACAATAATTATAAGCATCGCATCAAGAACAGACATCAAGGAGACATGGAGATGACAGGTTGCTGAGAGACTCTTTAGTTACTGTCCAGGGGGATGTTTGTAGGGGCAGAATCTTTATGAATAAAGGAAAATGAGACTGGATGTATATTGTTGCGCAGCACAGTTCATGAGCAGTGAGGATAGTCTTCAGAAATACTGGTAGGTGGCGGTGCTGATGGGGAGCGAACATGTCCTTCAGAATGTGGCACCACTAATACCATCACCTTTCCTTCTGTGAACTCCTTGGTCACAAACTTTCTATTGCCTGAGGAATGCCTCACCCACTTTACCCATTCTCCCCTTTTACTGCCCACCGCACCAATACAAATATTCTTAAACTACTATTGCACTTTAAATGCAATGTAATCTTTTCAACCAACAGCAAGTCAAACTCATATATATGTATACAATTACAAATTTAAAATATATGGGTTGGTCAAAAGTACCCTATTAATCTGTGCCCCGGCGCGGAAGATATCATGGAAATCAATTAAAGCCCTACAGGCCTTTACGTTGATGAGGAACAAAATCAATATCCAAATTTAAAGCATAATATGGAAAATATAACACACTAGCAATAATATAAGTTGAACGAGGTAATTGTTATCCCGATGGACTAGCAATAATATTGATAATCAGCGGTAAGGTGGTCTTCAATACCAATGACTTTACTGGTCAGAGAATATGTGCATGAAGGTAACGCAATGTATGTTGGTGGATGAGAATTATTCATCATGTGCTTCTAAAATTCTGGCTGCATCTTGGACCCTGTCTTTATCATTCCATCCGGAGTGACTAATAGTAGTTTTAAGGTTGATCGCTACTCTTAACTTTTCATCCATAGAATTTCCTATCTTTTTGCCTAATGGTAGTTTAGATCATTAGAAAATGGAAAATGGAAAAAGATAGGGGGGGTCCCGAGCTACTTTTTTAATTAAAGATTTTTGAAAAAAAAAAAGTATTTTCAATTTTTGGCAAAAAATACATAAAAATGTAAAATTTTCACGATTTTTTTCTTAGTGAATCACTGCCCACATGAATGTTATATTTGAAATGAATAATCTTATATTGTGTCCTTAAATGTGAAAAATAAAATTATGGTCCAAAAACAACCCTATTGTGAAAAAAAGTGGTGGTTCTAGGACCATAGATTAAATTTGATGCTAAATTTGTCAACAAAAGCTTAAAAAATAGCAAAAAAAATCTATAGACTTTTTTTTTACTTTCTCAAAAAATTGTTTAGATCATTTGCTAACATAAAAAGTAATTTTGATAGGGGGTCCCGCACATATTTTTAGGGTTTTGGGCCTTTAAAGTTAAAAAATAGGTCAAAAACTGTTTACAGGTCATATTAAAAGGCCAAAATAATGGGTTAAAGGCCAAGGATGGGGGTAAAAAATGTAAATATTTTGTACTCTTGGTTGTTTGAAGCACAGTGATGAGATCTATATCAATCTCGATAATGATTTATCGGTAAATAATTCCAATATTCTAATTTATGTTAAAAATAGCAAATATCACGGGCTCCAAAAATATCAAATATTTAAAGTGGAATAAAATGCACAATTTTGCACGGAATTGTCCAATTTTCGGATATGGTTTAGTGTATATGTATATGGATCAAGTTTGCCAATATTAGCCTATTCTGACAATTTTAAGCTATATGCGCAGAGAGCTGCGCAGTAGTCCATATTCAATGAGTAGCGATCAACCTTAAGAAAGAAAATGATGTAAAATGTAAATAAACCCAGCTACAGAGTCCAAAATGTACACTGGACTCAATCACACACCCATGCTAAGCCCCACCACAACTGGTGCCAGTGTCTAGTAAACTGCACTTGTATTAGCACAGTGTCAATATGAATTGGTCAATGCTTGACCACAGCGTGACCAGCTGACCACATGAGTAACCAATCGAAGCGAGGGAGGGAAATTTGATGCATTATTAAGTCCAGCTGGTAAATGTCAGCAGGTCCTAGGGCACTTTTGTAGTTGTGGTCCCACGAGAAATACTGCTATCGTCGTTCAACCTACATAAACCAAACTACACACCCAATTGACATCTATTGTTGTCACCTAGTTAATGCATATCATTCTAGCAGATTATTAAAATAATTATGGCCCGATATGACGATCTCATGGATTACGTTATTGTAACATCATTGCTAATTCAAGCTGTCAATATTCCCGTCTCACATGACACTATTTCCATGTGTGTCCATGTCTGTCTCATACCATGCTAGACATCCATGTGAACTTTTACGCAACCGTCACTTTAAACCGTCATCATCTTGTACAAAGATTCATACTGTACCTCCTTACTGGGACTGTGTTTATGTGCACATTTGTCTTCTACACTTCTGCTATCTGAGGAAAGCGCCAAGACACAACCAGGAGTACTGTCCAACAATAGAAGTACAACTTATTTTAATTATCTACCAGGCTCTGGTTCATGACACGGGTGGGTGTGGTGTTTAGTTGTAAGATGCGTCTTATTTTATGCTAGTATAGTAGAGTGATAAAGTAGCAATTCTTAGAAACCCTGTGCAGCTTATAGATTTACCCTAACTTCTAGTAGTTGTTTATTATTGTCCAAATCGTTACATGTCACTTTTATCCTGTTCCATGGATCGATCTCTTTATTCAATTATGGAGTAATGAAGAAAAGGGGGCTTGGAGAGAGAGAAGGCCACATTGATGGAGAAAATGAAAAGATGAAGAATATTGTAAACACTCAAAGACACCACATACATCCACAAGGTATATAAATTATTCCTAACATTGCCTCTGGCAACCATTTTATATCCCGTTGAATTATGCACGATTGAATTATTATCCAGCCAGCCCCTCAGGGACACACCAAATCAATCACAACCATTTATAATAATATTATGTAAATTACTTCCATTTCGGATATTCGTGTTGATATGATTGCCCCCTTTTTTACTAGGTCTATAATTATAAAGCATTTATATCAAGACATAACAAGACAAGGAACAAACTTCAGCCATTATCATAATAATCGATAATATAGATTCTCAGATCTTAGATTTTTACTGCATGTGGCTTATATTTAATCTTTTATTCTACTCTGTAAATGAGTCATTATACATTTGATATCACAAGCTGTACCTTTGTTCTTTGGGGACTACTTGTCAAATTTATATAAGATAATTCAAATTTTATATGAAGAAAAAAAGGGAATTTTACAGCTAGCCTTTACTCCAGGAGTCATTAAGTTTGAATGGGGACGTATTGAGGAGCTGGTATAAGACAGTGTCCCTGAGGTGACAGGGGAGGATGAAAAGGGGGAGGATGCTGAGTCAATGTCTGGTACCGTAGGTCTCTAAAGTGGGTATATCCGATTTTTGCCAAATTTTAAATCATGCATTAGTACATTAAAATGGTATCCATGGGCAGTAGCAGCTCAGAAAGTGGATCCCATGGGGTCCAATCATAATCATTTCTAGTGTTTTTACCATGGGGCATTAAAATCGTGCACAATTTTAATCAAAAATGACCATAATTATCTCAGCAGTTTAATTAGGAAATAAATCTCCCCATCTGTAGCTCCATAGTGATACCTTCATATTTAAGCTACTTACACAGGCTAATGGCCAAGTTTGCTGCTGCAAGGGTTATCTGCTGTAATTATCACAATGGGTAATTGGGGATGATAGCCCTAAGAGGAGCCAACACTTATCCAATCTACAGAATAGCAATCCGCTGTCAGTAAGTTCATGCCGGATTCCACCCAACTGACATACCTACTGTATTCATGATTCCCAGATTCTGACATATCATGTACCTCCATCATTGTACATACTGGGATATTAGTAGTCAACCTATTATTGGCCTGGAGGGTGGTTTTCCCCATTGGTTTTTGTGTCCGTATCTGTCATATTTACAGGTTGGAGTTTGAGGGAAATAAACCTGCATTAAAAAATTAACTTGTGTACTTTGCCTGAGACATTATGATATGATGGATACAGACAGATCAAGACAGACAGACAAAAAAAAAACACCTGTCAGAAACTCTCAAAGCAGAGCAATTCAGAAATCAGTGTACACAAGCACACAGAGCACATCACATATAATAATGTAATTCAATGGAACATCTCATAAAGTAGGCCTATATTTCAACAAGTTCCTGCTCAAACAACCTTCAAGACAGTTCACAGAGCAGCTGAGAAAGAGACAGGAGACTTTACAAGGCAGCTCACAGAACACCTCTTATAAAGGCCTCCTTCTTCAAAGATCCTATAGCACAGCCCAGTGGACAGCCATGCGGACATCCCACCACTTACAGTCCATGGGGGCTGGCGCTTGTGCGCCATGTTTCTGTCATGCTTGGTGCCACTGGTCGGGTGCAGTAAATACTGTGGGCACCGTTTGAGGCTGGGTGACAGCAAACTTCTGCAGCTCACTCAGGTGTAATCTTACTGGGCCTAGTCCAATAGGGAAGAGTCCAAAGACTGGTAAATTGCATATTGTATGGAGCACAGGGACTAGGACACTTGTAACACACATTGGTGGTTTATAAAACCTGATTGGATCTGTTACATGCTTAGGATATTCCCACCACAGCTATCTGAGATGGCTACTCAAACCACTAGTCTCTTTGATAATCCAGCGGTGTTGCGTGGATGTCTGAATGATTTATCTCCAGTAAAACTACATGGGTCGAGAGAGATGTAAGGATGAGAGTAGAGGTAGGGGGAGGATGGATTTTGAGCATGGCAGTAGTATAGAGGGAGGAGCTTGAGGGTAAGTAGAGTAGGTGGGGCTAACTGCCTGGTATTGATAGTCCTAACATCAAATATGTGCCCAGAGTGATCCCCGAGGACCGTCAAGAGGTTCAGTAGATGAAAGTGGAGTAGTGTGGTTTTTAATCATTCACAGATATTAAGAGTACTCAATGAATGCCCCTTGGATATTTCCACATTGTGAGCAATATGTAGGTGCAATTTTCCCCTTTCTCCTTAGCTCTCTTAACTATTTCTGGATATAGATCTTTAACAATACTGATCAATCTATTATGCTTCTTTAGGTTTCTTGGTTGGCTTTGTGGTTAGTGTTTTATAATGGATGACACCTTTTTATGATTGACCATCTCTCACATCAACACAAGGGGATACAATTGTCTTTACAGGTAATTAGGAGTATTATGATGAATGGTTTTAAAACTCGACCCATGTGGATCATGCCAGTACAGAAGGCTTCAGTTAGTTTGTATGTTACCATGTGCCATATTTTTAATCTAAAAACTAGCACATTGACACACAAAAGGCCAAACCTGGAGCAAAGGTGATATACATTACTTTGAAAAAATGTTTCCCCAAACTCATGTTTAAACTGTGACTACATGTGTGTGGAGTTTTGCTCATATAGTATATCTAGATTAGTAGCCTACCTGGTATTACTTGGAGTGCAGTGTTAGGAAGCTCTGTCCCTATCCTCTAGCGTTTATTATAACTTACTGTCCACGCAATCATCAAAATTGTGTAACATAAATTCAAACTCAAAATGCACCACCCTTAGACATATCAGGATGTCAGTACCCTAAACATTGTAGTATTTTTCCCATTCAATAGACATGTTGTCTATTAAAACTGAAGTGAAAAAAACTCCTGCTAGAAGTTCTTACCATCCCATCATGTCATTAGTAGTGTAACAGTAATTGATGGTGGCTTATAGCTAGGAAGGAAAACGATAAGAGGAGAAGTTGTGATATACTGAAGTTCTCTATGAACATAAAGGTAGTACACAAAGCCTTTATGGCGAAGAATGTCAATGTCATATACTGTGAAGATATACTGATTGCATGAGATTAGCTGTAGCCTTGAGAAAGGTGGGGAGTCAAGCTCAGACGACGAGGAGTCACTCAGAGAGCGTAGCACGTTCGACCCGAACGTTAGCCAGAACAAGACTGGAGCCTGCCTCCTCGCGCACACTTATATAGCGCTCCGAGATGGGATGCCCCCTAGCAGGCCAGCAGCTCATTAAACTACCCGAAGTGATTCCCCACAAGGAGTCGGACTCCCTGCGACTCCCCGCAGCGGATCCCCCACCGCTACAGTAAATCTATTTAGCATGACAAGCTGACAGCCATTCTGGCAGGCCGATACCTAATGATCTGTAATAATTATGTGTTCAGTCAAGCAGCACTAACAAACTCCCCAGACTCACCCCTGCAGTCTCCATCCAGCTTATTGATACTTATCAGATTTTGTCCCATATTTGGAATTTAAAAGCTATGAAATGTAAATATACATGTAGAAAAATGGGCTAAAATGCATGTTTTTGTTCTATTTGTTTACCAGAATCCCGTGATATAACAGAAAATGTTGCTCACAGAATCCCGTGATATCATGTGAATTGGTCCTCGGTTAATCCCGGGTTTGACCCCAGTTCAACCCGTTTTATTCAGGGGGAATTCACAGGAATTTGTTTCCAGGGTATGCATTTGTCTTTCAGGAATGGCGGCCATTATCTTTTTGTCACAAATCTTGCACATGAAAAAGTATTAGACCACTCAGTTAACAATAGTGATTCCCAAGATAATCCGATACAAAAAAATACATTGGAAATAAGCATAAGAAAATTGTCATGGATCAATCAGACCCTTGATACCTGCAAAACATTGTGGATAAAAGATCAACATGTAGAATGTGAGTAGAAGAGGTTACAGTAGTTGTAGTGGGGTGATGGCTGCAAGGCAGGGCAATCTTTACTATTTACAGGCAACAAAAGAGAAATTTCACAGAATAGAAACAAAAATACGTATGAGGTATACCGTATTCGACGTAATAAGCGCCCTCCCCCTAATAAGCGCCCTCCCTTTCAGATCCCCCCACCCCGATTTATTCATTTGCTCCTCCAAATTTGTTGCTGTTTTAATACCTTTACACTTCATATCTGTGCAGGTGTTAAGGCCTGGCCAAGTGTGAAGGCATAGGCGGGAGTAAAAGCCTTTTAGAAGTCACTAAGGTTGACCAGTAGTTTGTATTAGACAGCCATGAGGGGCGCTTATAAAGATTAATATTTGAGGCGTTTTTTTTCCATTCAAAATAATTTTTTAAACGCCCAGGGCGCTTATTACGTTGAATACGGTATATAACACACACATGGTCTTAAAGGAATCTGATCATACAAAATGGTAACAAATTAAGAGGGCAAGAAGCAAAGCGAGGTTGGTTGGTGTCGGGTGGGCTTGGTTTAGGGGGTGGAACAGAGTGGGCACTGTATCAGCTTGTTAGGCCTTCATTAGGGCTAAATTCCTCTGGAAATTAGACTTGTCTGCTTGTGCTCATCAAGCCTCTGTCCACAATCACACTTTTCATTACCTGCCGGCCAGCCTCCATAGCCGTCTGCCCAGTGTTTGTTGTTAAACTTGGTTTCTGGTAGGCCTGTGATGGCTCACAGCTATAATGCAACAATTCCAATCTCCATAGAGGCTTAGTGTACAAAATACAGGGTCAGGTTTGGGAAGTATCTAACACTTTCCCTTCATGACGCCTGTATTGGGAATTCATTCTAATGCCCCCTGATGGTCAAAACTAAAACTAAAAAGCCCCCACCAATGCCCCTTCTCAAGTGTTGATCCACGTGTTTTCATTAGAGCTTAAATATTAAACAAGTGTCAAAACAAAATGGACGAAAATAATATGCTTAATCTGTGTTTTATGTCACAAACAGTATTCTTACTGGTATCACGGCTCACAATTTAGTCTAACTGTAACCATTCGATGCCCCTGTGTCTATTGACTATGCAGCCATGTGTAGCTGGTCAAGATAGCTGATATAACCAAAATACAATCACAAAGGAGCAAATTATGTTGTAATCGACGGCAACATTAATGTCATCTTATATCAAACACAAGCTCGTACCTAGGGGATACCGGAGAGGTACTAGCGGACTTAGTAACTCAATAACTTAGTAGCGTGTAGTTATCTAGAAACCTGAGCACTACCTTAGCATGCAAGAGTACTGTCTAAGCTGAACTGCCCGTTAAACAGGAGCAGTAAAAAATAAAAACCCTGTTATGAAACACCATTATCATGAACGTGTGACAGTCATAACCACAAATATATATATATATATATATATATATATATATATATATATATATATATATATATATATATATATATATATATTTTAACATATGTACAACAAATAATGGTATCATAACGACCCTTTCATATCGAAACCCACAAATCTTCCTCTCTGATGCCCTGTCCCAGCGTGGAGAGATGATGTAAACTAAATAAGATATATGTTATCCTCTGTGAGGACAGAGTTGTAACTGTTATGTTTCAGTGGACAATCCCACTGGGTGCCCTTGCAGTCCTGCAAGGCCTCCAATTCTACAATATGACCCTGGGTTCCCTCCCTGTGGACCTCCTAACCACCTCCACTATGTCCACTGGCACACAGTAGCACGTCAATCTCAATCAAACTTCCTACATCTAAGCATACTCTAACTCACTCTTCCCATTGTCTCTAGCTCCCGACGTGCACCCGGGGCACCAAGGACCCCCGGGAATTGAGACAATGCTCCCCACCTTGGGAAAAGGCTACAAATCCCAGACTATGAAAATCAAATTGCATTTACCCTCATCCAGTCCCCTACTATCCACTCTGCTTCATTTCATTTAATTCCTTTAAGCCATGAGGGGATCCAGATTTACTGTTTTATGGAAGGGGGCATTGGTAGAAGGGAATTGAGGCACATAGAAGCCCTGAGGTACATCACACTGGGATTGGGAAAAGTAGTACATGAATTGGAAGAGATAGGGAAGAACATATGCATTAATTCAGATGTTATATTCTCACTCTTTCTATATGTAAACTGTCTACATTATTCTATCAGTAATTAGGACCTTCAGATTAAAAAACTCTGCCATTCCATACTATTATATTTAATCACATGTTCTACATATTTGGATCTCCTTTGGCAATTCATAAGGTGAAAATGTCAATGCTGCCTACATGAACCTCACCACAGAGGATTAAAGTTATTGCATTGCAGCCACCATAAATACAAGCCCTCCAAGAAAAAGTGAACCGCATCAATCATCTGCCACCTCTACTAACAACAGCTTCAGTGATTGGAACTCTTCCTGTTGCTATAGAGGGCACCAGTAGCTGTACCATTCTAATGAAATTCTAACAAGAGATGACACCATATCAGGGAGTCACTGTGAAAAGTTTGGGTCTCCTTGCAGAAAGTACTAGATAACAGGAAAGTTGAAAAGAAGTAGGAAAGGAGGAAAGATTTGATAACAAAAGGGAGAGAGGGGGACCAGGGTGATGAGGGACATTGAGCTATGAAAGATGAGGCAGCAAATGTTTAACAGAGCAAAGATATGGAAACTGACAGGTGGGTAGCAATGAGGCTTTGAGAAGAATTCAGACAAACAAACACAGGGTTGGACAGAGAGAAGTGGAAAGGTGAGAAAGGGACAAAGGGAGTAAAGTATACATGCAGGCAATGAAGAAAGGGACAATTGGGTATATCTGATTACTAAAAGATGAAATAAAGTCTGTGTCAGGTTGTGTCCCACTGTGGCAAGCAACACAGGGCTGACCCTACCTTATTGTAGGCAATTTAAGAGAAATTTACAAGCTTTAAAACTTTTTTGCACTTTTGTAGGGCTCACACTTTTACACTTACAGAAAAAGGTAAATTAAATGTGACTCTGTGACTAACTTCTTTCTAGAATTTGATTTGATGTCTTAACGTAAAGTGTTGTACATGATTGCACTATTCCGTGTGCCATGTTGTTCACCCTGGCCTTACTGGTATAATTATGAATATGCTTCAATTGAGCACTTATCTGATGGGAAGAGCAAGCATTAGTGGCTTGAATTCCCTCTGTGTTAGATGTGTTGCAGGTGGGGCTATAACTGAGTGGTGAAAACCAACTATCAAAAAAAGATTATCCTTATTTGTGAGCTTATCTACCCAGTTTTGTAGACAGTCTTAATGCCTAATATTCTGATGACACTGATACCACGGTGTAGCAGCATGACCTCAACCTCCATCTCGCCTCGTGAAGCTGTGCGCCTACCTACCTGTTCAAATAAGGAATGGACAGGCAATACTTTTCCTTTGCCAAGACCTGAGGTATGAGGTTGTATTCTAAGGATCTCAGCTTTTTTCTAATGTGGTTTTACTACAGTTAGTCTATCAATTTTAGCTGTAATAAAACGAGCAAAGATGGAGTTATTCTTTGAGCCATGTTTTACAATACACTTGAGAAAGCCTCTTTATCATGACAGTGTCTACCAAATCATGCCCTAGATTGTTTTAGTTTTTGTTATCAGTCACATCATAGGTATGGGATCATTCTATATACTAAACAACCGTACATGTTCACCGTCAAAGCAATTACTCTGTCATATGTACATAAGTTTTGACTATTATAATAAACCTGAAAAGGTTGAGAACAATCCCAAATCACAAATATGATTGCAACTGAATAGATCCTACCCATGATTGCACATTTCAATCAAGAGAGCGTTTTAACTTGCTGGCATCAGTTCACATTTCAAATGTTACGTCAGAAACTTTTTTATCGTTGTTGTGATCAGACTGGTGATGGAACATTAGAAAATTAAGGCAAGTGCTATTAATACTGTTGAGGCAAGAGTTATCAACTGAGTGCCACAGAGGATATCCTATGGAGATACTTTGCAAATAGATATTTCTCTTTTCGCCAGCAATGAAACAACTTGAGTTGGGCTCAAATAATGCTCAGATATGGTAGGTAGAATATAGCTAGGCTACTGAAGAAGTACATGTATGTATGTCATAAATGAGAACCAAATAGAAGAGGATTGGTAGGAGAAGATACAGACAATTAAGCTAGATGTCAAAATAAAATGTGCCTAAGTGGATGTTGTGAAGACAATTTTCATTGGGAGAATTTAAAAAAAACATTTACCAGATTCGACTGGCTTTTCTACCACCTGAGCTTATTGAGCAGTACAGAAAAGTATGGTGAGTAATGTGACACTGCTGTATGATACTGCTATTAGGGGTGAGGAGTACAGGAGGGACAGGGCCTGGAGTAGAGAAGGTAAGGGTTGACATAGAGGGTAGGAGAGCAAGGCAGGGTAATACACTAGTAAGGACATTGTAGACGGGGGGAAAATATATTAGATCAGACATGGACGTTTCCATCTGTACAGGATGCGCCTACTTCCGACACAGATTACAACACTATTAGCCAATCAGAGACAAGAAATCCAATCAGCGAAGGGACTGCTGGATGACAGATCTACAGTAAATGGTCTTCTGAGATTCAATAAACCGGTGGCAGCTGGTAGTGACCACAGCTCTGCAGTCATGACAGCAGCAAGAAATGGCAACAGGAGCAGCCATGTCAGGACATTTCTGGTGGCATCAAACAATATGGTGGTAGTGGGAACAGCTACAGATGAGCAATGTCTAAGACAGTGGATGGAATTTAATTAGGATATGAACATGCAGTTTCCTTTGGGACAGGTGCACAGTGTGATAGGTGGTGGCTTTCTGTTTGGCTGGTTTCTCCAATCACTGGTAGTGGGCCAAGTCAAGCAGCCCATGCAATGTCCAAGCTGTGCTAGTTAATATTAAAACAACATGGCCTTTAAAGATAGAATACATTTCTTCAATTAAAATCCCCACTCTAGTTCATCAGAAATCACATCACGCTAGTAGTCTAGACATGCAAAACATATTAGAGCACTCACACACCTACTTTTAGTACAATAGCCTTATTTTAGACTTAAGGTTGATCGCTACTCTTAACTTTTCATCCATAGAATTTCCTAAATTTTTGCCTAATGGTAGTTGAGATCATTAGAAAATGTAAAATGTAAAACAATAGGGGGGTCCCGAGCTACTTTTCTAATTACAGATCTTTGAAAAAAAAGGATTTTCTATTTTTGGCAAAAAATACCAAAGAATGTAAAATTTTCACGATTTTTTTTCTTAGTGAACCACTGCCCACATCAATGTTATATTTGAAATGAATAGTCCTATATTGTGTCCTTAAATGGGAAAAATAAAATTATGGTCCAAAAACCACCCTATTATGAAAAAAAGTGGTGGTTATAGGACGATAGATTAAATTTGATGCTAAATTCGTAAACAAAAGCTTAAAGAAAAGCGAAAAAAATCCATTTTATTTTGGGTAGTAGTCCATATTCAATGAGTAGCGATCAACCTTAACAAGTTCTCGAATTTATTAGAGAGTTCCATTTCATCTTTAAACACCTTCAAATCATTAAAATATCTTTATACATTGTGTGCCTGTCCACTGCTATGCGGGGGGCTTTAAAACGAAATATCATCATTACTATATACTTATCATTCAAACTCAAAGTGCTATACTCTTAGGCCAAAAAAAAAGGTGTCTTTCAGGTTACCCGACCATACCTAGCAAAACAGCGCCGACGCTAGAAATTTTTATCCACTTTTAGAGTCAGTTTGATGGTCCACGAGTCGACGCCAGTGTTGGCGAGTCAGCCCTGAAGTTTGCCAGTCAGTTTTTAGGTACTTTTCAGGCCATGGGATCAATCTGTCTTTATAAAACAATTTTGGGGCTATTTCAGAGTAAATTTGATAGTATACGAGTCAAGGCTGTTGTCGACGAGTCAGCGCTGAAGTTTGCGAGTCAGTTTTGGGTATTTTTCAGGCCAAAGTAAAAAAAAAAATTAGAAAAAAAAAATCTGACCTACCCTACCTAGATTTTCAGACTATGTAACCTGAAACTTTTTTTTGACCTTATCCCCACATATGACCTATCCAAACACTCAATAAATGTGCATGTAGATTTGATTTACTCTACATTTGTCCCTGACAATGTGGGACAGTCAGATGTGACATGAACAGGAGCCTACTTCCAGATGAATTAAAACCCGTCATTAAGTGATGCTAAAGAAAAGGACAAGGCACTTCTTATATCAGCCTCCTCCATTTAATTTGCCAGTGAATTATCTCCTTCCAGCATAATAACCATCCTATATAATGCCTTACATTTGTTTTTTAACATACTTATTATACTCATCATTATTAGGGTTGCATCTAATTCCTTGTGTTACAACATCTTAGTTTGACAAAGTTTTATATAGTGATACCAATGATAGAACTACAGTCTTTGGAGTATTTAAGGGATATGTCCCTTGCACTGACCACCCATCTCACCATGGCCTCCCGCCACCTGAACCTTTGACAGACCCTGAAAGAGAAATGATCACCAATCAATCCTCTGACTATCACCTGTCGTTGCATAATTATCCTCTCCCAGTGAATGCCCACAAGGCGTGGAACCCTCCTCGCAGATCATCTTTCCTAATTTGATCTGCTTCAAGTGACTCCACCTGCTGGCTAAAAGTATCTTATGCCAGAATTTAATACACCAGTTTTTAACACCCTGTAGGAGGACAAAATGAGTTACCAACTGGATTGCAATTTCTTGGAATTTTAATTGTCAATGTTTACAATAGCAGTATTTTAGTCTTTTCAGATGACTTGGCATGGTATAAATGAGTGCAGAAGACTGATAGATATTGGTTTCTGATTGAAGGGAGTGGATTCCTTATCTTCCTTGGATACAATTGCTGCCGTTCATTTCACCAATAGAAATCAGTTAATATTTATAATGTATAATTCATAATAGTCACACAGTGCTTTAATGTAACTTGTCATTTCTAAATTCAAGCATTATGCTGACCATGCAGAGTTCATACATTTCATGAGAGTCTTCATAAGAATGAATGTAACATTGGCATTGATATTTAAAAATTGAGTTATGACAGTAATCACATAACAGTTAATACAAGTAATGCTATATTAATACCATACCAGTATTGTGGCACTGTGCATGGTTCTGGACCATACCATTTAATTGGTACATTTCGTGTGATCATTAGGCCAGGACGATTAACCCATGGGAAGGTGTGCATCCGTTCAGCACCTTATCTGTAATCACAGAACCTGTGTACTATCTATACCAACACTGAGATTATGTGTTGGGGAGACAATCACACATTTTCTCATGATTTCCCTATATACGACCATACCATTCTACTAGGAAATGAAATCAAAATGCCGAGTGATAGATCAGTGTCTATGCTGCAACTCTGTATGTTTATTTCTATCAGAAAATTCGGAAATAGATTTTGCTGGACCTCAGTACGATTATTTTATGAATGTGGCATGTTCAATGCATGATATCTGAATGAATATAAATTATTTCAGTTTGTAACTCTCCTAAAGTATAGATTGAAATGTCTTCTTCTCAATTGCACCATACATGACAAATAATACATTAGGGCTATGAGAGAAATATCATGTAATTACTCATATTTATGCACTTATATACACTGGTGGCAGTGGGCAGGCTATTATACGTGTACGCCCCAAATGGTAAGTACAAATAAAGCTCATTTAGGGCATACTAGAATAGTGGGTGTGTCCCCAACCTGATTACATGCCCATATGCCCACATTTCAATTTTCTAGCAAACACCATATCTTCCATCTCGGCTTCATATTTGAAATGTTGATATTGTATTTGTGAATCCATATGAGGATATGTTCTGCCAAATGAGGTACATAATAATGATATATAGGTCTATATAAATATCAGCCCCCCCCTCCTAAAGGTCTTCGGGACAGGACATGAAATATATCCTGCCTTGTTAATTCATCCCAGGAGATGTCAGAGGGTGATGGTAATCTATGTCCTCCTGCACTGATACCTTACCGAGCAGGCAGACGGACATAGCCAGGATATCCTGCACTCTTTAGCTTTCCACAGAACCAAGGCTTTCCACATAAAATATCAAATCCTAGCTAAGCAGTTATGATCAAGATCATTGATTGATTGCTAGACTCTAATGCATAACAATATTCCCATCACAAGGAACAAACCTGTAGTGTAAAAGAGACTTAAAAGACAACAACATAGATTGCAATTTCACTTGAAACAGATCTATATATTGCTTTTCAGTCTAAGTAGCTACTTTGTTTGGGTTGACAATTATTTTATTTCTTTCAGATGGGCACACACTCATTTATAGAGTGGAAGCCGATGCTGATATGACATTCTATTAGACCAATATTTATATCTTACTCACATTGTCATCTTCAGACCAGAGTCCCTTGAGCAACCTAGACTAGCCTGGTGTTGTACCAAAGCTAATAGATTGTCTCAAACCTTTCCAATATTTCCAGATGTCTAATCTGTGAAAAAAATTGAAATCAAATATTGAAAGGATACCTGATTGAGCCAAAATATACCAGCATTATCTTGAAGAGCTTTTCATGAACAGAAATCGCTACCAGCTTCAAGCATCAAGGCAGGAAAGCTGTTTGTCCACACTCAGTGACAGATCAATCAGACCTGTAAGTAACCTGCATGTCAAGATACCAACATTCAACATTGGTTCAACCCACCTCCCACTAACACACCTCCCCACACACCAACTACCACCTGCAGTAATAGGACACAGTACTTAGATGGCTCTCATTCCTTGACCCATGCACCCAAATAGAAACCTCGCATTGCCTGCAGGGCCACTTTCTAGACACCAGGGCAGAAATACCTCATCTTCCCACCCTGAATTAGTTGGAACTAATAACCTCTCCCAGAAACTGTTTATATATCTCTTTTACTGTCTAAAAATGGTATCTAAAATATGAACATCTTTTTGCCCTTCTTAGTCTTTACACCCAGCCCCCCCCGGCCTAGATCTCTCTCTCTCTCACTATCTGATGTCCTCCTCCTCCCACTTCCCATGATCCCTCCAGATCAGCCTCTAGCTCTGGGTCTCTCCTGCACTGCCTAATCACCACTGATCACGTTCTACCTTCCAGGTCCAATAGCTGGCCTCCATATCTATACTAACTGTTACTGTCATAAAATCCAATATCAGACACCATTTTGCAGGAGTCACTCCCAGTCTCTGTTGTGTCATTGGCATGAGATCTCATGTCAAATTACACTGACAGTCACAAGGCAATTTCTTTAAAGTCCCAGCTTCTTTCTTTGCCTCATGTCCTCTTCTTTAAATACTTTTTCTTTTGTGCCATTTTTACTCTATTTCTTTTCCAACAGAACCAGCCACATTTCTGCTGTTCAGGATGCATGTGTGTTGATGTCAGTTGCGTGACTCTGGTCCTTCCGGTCTGGATGATTTTCAGAGTTATGTCAAACATCTCCCTGGAGAGCATGCACAATCCCAATACTCTGCAAATAGATATTTGTTTTTCATCAGAGCCATCTGAGCTCATATTCTGAATCTGGCACCTCCTGTCATGATCGAGTCTTCTTATCTTCTATAATAGAATGCTGCCAAGAATGATTCAGAATGAAATGCTGAAGACGTATATATGAGAGCGCATCAAATTGATGCATCTGAAATTTAAAACACCACATGCAAATAATCTAATGTAATATATGAAATCCATATGGAACCAACAGTCACATTCTCAAGCCAGTCAGATCGGTAGGTTAAGTTAAGCTAAGTTGAGAAATGGAAATTAGGATATATAGGTACAAAGAGTTCTGATCCCTCACCCCTTTGATAAGTTAATATTCAGCCTACCGGTTCTCTTTTAGATGCCAGGCTGGACCAAAACGTGTGTCTGTGGTGTGAAGACTAGCTTGCTGCAACTTCTGTCTTAATTATAATTATAATTAATCTCTGGCCGATGTTTGTTGTACATATAGCCATAATGCTTTGTAATCTGGGTTTCTTTTTTCTCAGCGCTTCCATTAGATATGACAGCGGCTGTATGGTATACTTATACCCTGCCCAGTATTTTTCAATTCAAGTCATACCAAAGTGGTTGCTTAGTCCTTGATTAACCTTGCGGTATAAAAGCCAATTGCATAAGTGTGATGGAGAAATCTTACTTGAGGTCCAGTCTTCAAAAGTGCACTTCACCCCATATTTTGCTAACCACATCAATTGGTTACCCACTTTTAATGAGACATGGTTTACACTTCAATCAGAGACTGATATAATTTACATGCTGCTCAATGTCTATAATGAGATATGTTGACCTGGTGATGTTGGTCAGTGGAAAAGCAGATAATGGAAAGTATCTGTAAATATGCATGTGATGCCTAGGCTATGTGTAGTGAAATACTATCCTTAAAATCGATCAGAACTCAGTATTTCTACCTGTGTTCTGCAGTCATGGTCACATCTACCACTCTTTGCTCTGAACTGCCACATCAACAAAAGTTCCGCTGCAGTAACTGACAATCTTCTGCATAACATAACTTTGTTGGAGAAATTGTAAAAAGATATAATTATATTGATACACATATCTGTAGGTTATACACAAAAGTTAAAGGGTGTATCAACAAGGGCATAATCCCTAAAGGAAACCATGGAGACCCAAACTGCCAAGTCATTCCTCAGTAATGTCAGCCACAATTATACTGATACTTATCAGCAAGACGTCTTATTGTATGACATTATTGGAATTCCAACTATCTGTGGAATCAGAACAGTACTTAACAGTCTTGTTATCACTGTGATAGTGTATGGCTCTCTCATGAAGAATCCTGTCTTCATGATCCTGCTGCTTGTTCTCGCTGTGGCAGATAATCTGGTACTGTGGACAAGTGTTCTTGTGTTGGATGGGATTTACACGCTACTTCCTCTGTCCTCATCACCTTGGCTTTGTTGTTCAATTACTTTTGTACTGTGGTTGGCAGGACATGTGTCTTCTTGGGTGATAGTATTTATATCAATTGAACGTTTTGTTGCCATATTTCACCCTCTAAAGGTTCATTTGTATTGCCCTGTAAGAAAGTCTGTGTATGCTATATCAATGCTGATAATAGTGATGTCCATAATTAACGTTCCATTACTGTTCACCTGTATTGATAGTGTGAGTGGGTAATTTGTGTACTGCATTAGACTATGGCTCTCTTCTAGGCACTATATATCATGTTTTTATTTCTTGCTTGTACAGCATTATACCTTTTTGCATCATTTTTGTTTTAAATGTATTGATTATCAAAAAAGTTAAATCCCAGCACAGGTTCAGGAATATGCATCAAAAGTCAAACAATGCTAAGACAACACACCTGATCATCACAATGCTTGCTGTTTGCATTGTCTTTGTCATCACCACACTACCATTGCAATTTGTTGTGTTTATTACTTTGCTATCAGACCTACTTGGAACAGATGTAATCACAAATAGCAGTCAGACAATTTTCAGACTAACTTTCCTGCTGGATATAATAAACCATGGCATTAACTTCCTACTTTACTGCTTCACTGGTAGTGGGGTACCTTAGCCATATTATCATTCATTTTGTGATAGAAGCAACAAATTTGGTCCAGACATCCTTTGTAATGTACTTTTTCAATTCAGCAAGGGAGCCACGTAAATTTTTTAGGTCAGTTTTGCCAAGCGTAAGTAGGTCAAATATAGAGCAAAGAAATATACATTTAATATTACACAGGCACTATCCTTTGTCATATTGCATTGCTTTCATGATCTAACTCTGTCCCCAGACATGCTATAACAATCCTTATTTTTAGATTTAGAAGATTTGACCTACTTTAGCCTAATTAGCATAATTTGCATATTTATGCACCAAATATAGTTCATGCGTTCAGCTCTATGGTAAAATCATAAAATCTAATTCAGACATACTTTGTAATGTACTTTTTTATTTCAGCATGGGAGCCATATCTATTTTTGATTATTTAGGGCAGTTTTGGGTAGCGTAATTAGGTCAAATATTAAATATGGAAATATACATTGAATATTACATATGCATTATCCTTTGTCATATTGAATTGGTTCCTTTATCTAACTCTGTTCCCACAGCTGCTGTAGCAATCCTCATTTTTAGATTGGGAAGATGTGACCTACTTTAGCCTAATTAGCATAATTTGCATATATACACCAAAAATAGGTCATGCATATATATCTAGGATAAAATCATAAGATTTGATCCAGACATACTTTGTTATGTAATTTTAATTTCGGTATGGGAGCCATATCAAGTTTTTAAAATTTTAGGTCAGTTTTGGGTAGTGTAAATAGGTCAAATATTAGATGTATGGAGATATGCATTGAATAGTACACAAGCATTATCCTTTATCATGTTGAACTGGTTCTTAGATCTTGCTCTGTCCACAGTTGCTGTAGCACTCCCCATAGATTGGAGAATTTGACCAATTTCAACCTAATTAGCATAATTTGCATATATTATATATGTGTACCAAATATAGGTCTTACATATGTCGCTGAGGGTTATAGGGTTATAGGGTGGTTAGGGTTATAGTAAAATGATCATAGTGTAGTGGGACGCCGCTGTACTATTTCTATAGAACCAGGTTGGGTTATTTTGGGTATGTTTGTTGTAGCGTATTCGGGCCGCACTCCGGTCCAGTGCCGGGTATGTGGTTACATAATCTAGCACTTGAGGATTGGTGGAGCGCGACCTGGTAATACGCATCGAGCCGAGACCGCCACGTGTCACCCGACATATACCCTTTTGGCCTAGTCCTGCTGCTGCTCCTAACCTGGTCGCCCTGCGTCTTTCTCTGTTCCACCCTCTGGGGGGAACACAGGGAGATAGACGCACTGGTAGATAACTCCGGACACAGACTCCCTCTGAGGAGTCTGGTCCATATGGAGTTGACCAAGATCGGAGAGAGCCTTGGACCTCGAGGAATTGTATACTAGACTGTGAGCGTATACCTCCTGTATGTTCATATGACCACTGTTGTTCGGAAGCATAGTTAATTGTCACTATCCGCCTGTATGATTACGTGCCGTATGTCAGAATGAATAAAGAGTAATTTCTGAACAACCTATTTTCGAATCTGGAGTTTTTCATAGCCGATGCCTATCTTAGAATAGCCAACAGCTACAATAGTATACCTAGATAGATTAGCTTAGTGGTTAATGCCCCACTGAATCCATGTGACATCATACTTCAGGGCCTTGGTTGTCCAAATTGTGAAAGAATCAAAAAAAGATGAGACTTTTGCCTCAGACCCAGCTCAGTTTGGCTGCTGCCACATCAGCAGCTCGCATGGTAGGGAGGAGGTACTTAACGAGCAGTGTGAGCTGCTCAAGGCAAATTCAGGACCATGTAGCCATTCAGGAGCATTCATGCACTCAGGCTGCAGTGCAGGAGTACCATGTGTACACAGATGGGTACTAACCATTTTGGCATACTTTTGAACTAACTGCATAAGGAAATGCAATACAATATACATAGCTTATTGACTCTATCAAACGGTAAAAGTGAGCAATCCCCCACCATATTACCTTGGTTAGAGAACCTTTTAGTAATCTCAAAAGGTGTTTAACCAATCCATACCATACAGAGTACACTATTATGATATATGCTTCATAAATTTCTTTATTCCATGAATTCACTAAGTAATGCAAATCTTCACTTTAGCATTGGAGCCAAGTATTCTTGTTTCAGGTATACTGTGCATGCTCATACTTGGCAAACATGAATTGAGTAGACTAGTGATATGATACATGTACAGTCAGATCTGTTACACACCAGTTTTATCTTGTTTTAGGGATGTTTATGGTTCAGGACATAACATACTAGAGGGATCTACACAGGCTTTCTCTAACTAGCTCTCCTGCTTTAGTGCTCAGCCAGGTTGTAAACCCTGCTTGCTTGAAGAATGATTGCTTGTGATTTCATCTGGTGTTCTAGACAAATATTCAAATGTTGTTACTCCTGGAAAGACTAACCAAATGTCCCATGCAGTTTTCAACCAGCATGCAAAACTAGTCACAGCATGCATGAATAACAGTCCAGTTCACTTCTCAGTTACCAGGTATCAAGTGAAACTCCAAAAAGCCATCCACAACTCAATAACTCCCAGAATGTAGAATGGAGGCATTGCAATCACCACAACAACAGTATCAATAGTTTGATGCAAGACCTTTACATGGTCATCTTGACTAACATCCCATGCAGACTCCTCTTGGCTTCAAGGGTCAATTCCCAGTTGGCATGTTAACACATCTGATCGCTTTGTTGCATACAACTGTTTCTTAAATACTTTGGCTGATCTTCTCTGACAAAAAGATAAACAATTCCACCTTGTAGTCTGAATTGTGCAAGAATCCTTACCGGTTCTTTGGTGTCTTTGTTGTTGTTGTTGAAGTTAATGTCTTCTGTTACCTACTCCACAAGGTATCCATTTGTTTAATTGTCTTCTTGATACGCATCCCATACAATATTCATCCTTTGGACATCCTTGAACTCCATCTTGATATAGGGAATGAATTCCTTGTCTGCATAGTCTGCAATTTCTTTTGTCTTGGGCCTGATCATGGTCACTAGGGCAGCTGCATGGAATATCTTGACTGTCACGTTTAGAGATATATTCTTTGAGGTTGTATTGCCAAGGGATTCGAGGCATGGAAGAAGGTCTGATTTAGTGCTTTACATAACTTTCCTTATCTGGTCAGTGAAGAAGATTAGGGTGCTTTTCATAAGCGAAGAGTTGCTCTAGGTTCCCATCTCTCAATTGACAGGCATATACGGTCAAGAGAAGAGTGAGCAGTTACTTTTCAGTGAGTCAGATTCTATCTGTAGTCTTGATCTGGTCTTCTTTGGAGGAGCGACATATTATTGTTCCTTGAGATAATAATTTATTTGTGATTGACTTCTCAGTAGAAAAATTCATCTCAGACATGTAGACCTGGTATTGTTTGGTAGCTGGATAGATACTACTCACTACTTTGCTATCCATGACATCTTTGGTACCAAATGTGAATAGTGCATTTCTCTTCTCCAGAAAGGGATCTTGACAAGATCCTTGACATGCTTTGCAAATGTTTCCTATACTCAAGGAGCTTCTATGTGATCCATAAACGAAGGTTTCTTGTATTCAATGAAAATTTCCATTTCAGTCATTTTTGTAAGTCTACAGCACTCTCTGTTAAGCCTATAGCACCTCTCATTTGATCTCTTTGTTTGTTCATGGGACTGGTAAAGTGCAATGGATGAAAATCTGTGGGTTGACCTCTAGATGAGTGTACTTAATCTAACCATATCCTGTATGTAATATGTGAACTAGTGCCAAACGTGTATAATGCTCATGGTATCTATGGCATCAGATATTATGGTACAGATTGTTAAAGCATATCTGGGGCTACAGTTAGGTTCCATAACTAATGTTATATGACTCAGAATGACAACTGCATCCAAGTTAACACATAATTCTTTGTTTGACCTATTTAGAGCTGTAAATTTGACCTAGAAAACAACCTGAAACTTGAAATTGATAAGTTCATTACAAAATAAGGGACATAATTTCATGAATTTATCGCAGCAATATATGTGTGACCTACATTTGGAGCATGTATATGACAATTACACTAATTAGGTGGAAATTGGTCAAATTCTGCAAAAAAGAAATGGATTAGAGAAAGATCAAGGAACCAGTTCAATACGATAAAGGATAATGCTTGTGTAATATTCAATGTATATTTCCATATCTAATATTTGACCTACTTACACTATCCAAAACTGACCTAAAATATAAAAAATTGATATGGCTCCCATGCTGAAATGAAAAAGTTCTATACAAAGTATGCCTGGATCAGATTTTATGATTTTATCATAAAGATATATGTATGACCTATTTTTTGTGCATATATATGCAAATTATGCTAATTAGGTTAAGGCAGGTCAAATATTCCAAGGCTAACAATGAGGATTGTTACAGCACATTTGGGGACAGAGTTAGATCATGGAACCAATGCAATATTGCTGTATAATATTATTTGTGCATTTTCATTTTTTGTATTTGACCTAATTACGCTAGCCAAAACTGACCTAAATAATCAAAAATTGCTGTGGCTTCCTTGTTGAAATGAAAAAGTACATTACAAAGTATGTCTGGATCAGATATCATGATTTTATCATAGATATATATGTATGACCTATAGTTGGTGCAGCTATATGCAAATTAGGTTAATTAGGCTAAAGTAGGTCAAATCTTCCAAATCTAAAAATGGGGATTGTAACAGCGCTTATGGGGTCAGATTTGGATCATAAAACCAATGCAATATGATAAAGGATAATGATTGTGTAATATTAATTGTATATTTCGATGTTTTATATTTGACCTACTTACGCTAGCCAAAACTGACCTAAAAATTATAAAATTTACGTGGCTCCCTTGCTGAAATGAAAAAGTACACTCCAAAGTATGTCTGGACCAAATTTGTTGCTTCTATCACAAAGTGAATGATCGGTCCACATTTGGGGGCTAAGGTACCCCACTATGGGTCTATATTCAGACAGACATTGGTTCGTCTTTTCCACTGCTTCAGAAAAAGAGATTCACAAAAACATACTGAGGAGTCATGTCAAACAGTTCAGTCACAAGTCTAGTCTGGACCTTTCTTTACGTACATGTAGTTAAGACTGTACATTTACATCATTTCAATATTCAAACACTAATATACATTTTGTCATTGTAAATATGCCTTGTTCTCTGACAATGATATGCCCTGTAAATTTCATGTAGTGTGAATTTAAAAGCAATTTAACACTTGTAAGTGTTTTTTGTAACTTGACTGATCTATAGCTCTGTGGGTTGCTAAAGTTCAGATTGGGGCTTATTGAGTGTTTATTGAATAGGATTGTTCATTATCATTATTAAGCTTTAATCCTTACCTACCCTTTATGGACTAAGCTCTGGTAAAAAAAAACCTTAAAGGTGATAGTTATGTATTTTGTCATGATCACGTGACCATGGATACCATTTAATATGATTATTGTAAAATGCTATCTCGCTAGATTATGATCTAAGGTTGTGTTACTCCTAAAGTAAGGTAATAGTTTTACTCCTAAAACGCATATTTGTACATCCATTGTAACAGTTATCATTAACAACTACTCATGCCATATGCATCAGGAACAAACATACTTACAAGTTGGCATAATAATTCAAGACTTGACCTATCTTTTCTTATGGTATGCTACCATAATCCTACTGATAACCCATCGCATAATTGTGGCCCTTTTTTTTAAATGAATAAATTATCATATCATATATAGTTTTATGAGAAATGTGAAATACACACCTTGTTTTTTATGGTATGATCTCTCCACTAAGCTGTACACTAGGCTGCTTTTTCCTTTCTAGTATCATATAATATATATAACTCAATATTCTAGCCAACTCCTTGGTCAGCTAATAGTGTGCTGTGGAAGGTCTCATGATGTAATAGAAGAAGCACATCAAGAACAGACACAACTCAGACAGGAAGATGGCAGGTCGCTGAAATACTCTTTTTCAATCGCTGTCCAGGACATGTTTTTAGGGCCACCTATCTTTATTGACAAGTGAAAATGAAGCTGGACATGCCTTGATGTCCAGATGCTGAGCATGGACAGTAAGGCTAGTGTTCAAGATGACACATAGGTGGCAGCTCTGATGACGAGGGAATTCTTCAGCAAGAAGCCACACTACCACTTTCGGGTTAAAACTTATCTAATTCTCTGAGAAATGCCCAACCCTTTTTCTCATGCTTTCCTTTCATTATCTGTAAGGGTACCAGATATGAGCTTTGAGGTGCTCTGAGGTCACATAACTGTCTTATAGTATTGAAATGCACTGCACCTATACACATGTACGTATCTATGCATTAATTTAAGAAATGTCTTGATCTTGATCAAGATTGACCTGTAAAACTTTGATACAGAAAGGGAAGAGAAAAAAAGCACTTTAACAGACTTCTGAAATGTGGCTCATGGAGGACCATATAATGGGAATGGAAAAAGTGAAATATTGACATGTGCTTCTATGTTAATGTGAGAACAAATAGGGAACATTCATAGACGACAAAAAGTCAACATTATGGAAATCTCATAGATTCTTGTATGTCTACATTAGTTTAAATCTGAAGTGTCAATATTCACTGTTGAACCTGCCAATATTTCTATGAATTGGATCTGTGCCTCTTAGACCATACTCTATACCAATGTGAACCATTATTTAGGTCTTCAACATTATATAATATGATGCAGGAACGTGCACTATTGTTAACTCTTATGTACCAGCCTGTTACTAAGGTAAACCATTGTCAGCTTTTAGACATAATTATGTTAACTGTCCTGTACAGCCTTTTGAACTTTGGCCAGTTCTTACATCCCAATTCATAACCTAATATCGACCATTGTATCGGACAGATTAAAGGTGTATTCCACTGATGTGATGGACAATGTTTCCTTTTGTTGTTTCTATTTAGAACTTCCAAAAAGTAGGTTTTAAATTCTTCTTAATTGAATCAATGAGACCCTGTGGATACAATTGTACTCATTGATACATTCCACGCTTGAAACTTTACTGTGTTTACACAGCAATAAAGTGCTATTTATTTATTTTAGACCAAAGAAGCGCTCTCTCAAATAAAAATAAGTTTCATCAAAGCCAAGAGAGGTAATTTTTCACTGACTGCTTCCATCAAAATCAGATATCCAATATACAAAGGACATTTCTTTAAAGCAAGACATTCCTGGGCTTTGTCCACTGTGAGCCCACGAGTTGATGTCATTGCTTGGTAATGTCACAATGTTGCTAGGTAACGTTGCGACGTCAACATCACAATGGTACCTAGCAACATTGTGAGGTTACCAAGCAATGACTTCAATTCCCTGGCTGTCTGTTGTTTTGATTTTATTGCATCATCATTGTCTACAGTTTGCTGTCAGAATGGACCATAGTTTGCTGTCAGTATTCTCTACAGTTTATTGTCAGAGTGGGCTTCAGTTTGCCGTCAGAATGGGCTTTAATTTCCCGTCAGAATGAGCCATAAACCCTCTTATGGTTGCAACTCTTGCAATCTTGCACCTCCTTGTACGAGGATCCCAAGGATTTTCTCTCTTTGAGAAGTTCATTTCTATCTGGATTTTCTCAGCTATTTCACAGATGTGAATGAAATGGAGAGCGTTTATGAGTGAAAATGACTGTGTTCTATTGATAGATACCTTCTTTTCCTATCACATGTGTAAAATAACTGAGAAAAACTAGTTTGAAATAGACTATACAAAGAAAGAACATGTCATTATGGAACAGCAACCCAGCAAGCAAAACTCGTATGAATCACGTTATCTCTACGTCTTTTCTCAACAGATATTTACTGCATTTGGTTACGTCAGAAAGTGGCGCCCATTACATACTATGTCCAAATCTTTAAGACGTGTTTTTGACTATGTAATATCCATGTAAAAAAATCATGTGTATCTTACGTAAATAAGTTACATGATGTAGACATCATCATCAATTATATATATGATATATATATATACACAATGTAATTTAGATGGCCATGGGTGACATTAATCTGATCTCAGCATAATTAGGTTTTTGAAAGAAATCCCTATGTATCGTATATACAGACAGCATAATTATGTTAAAAACATGTAAAACTAAAACACTATTTGCACCTATTTTCTCTGTGTGTGGTACTCCATCAGAAGCAAGTAACATCCAGGCAATCAACATAATCAAGGGTTTCTTGCATGTAGAGGGTCGTTTTTATGTATCAACGTGAAAATGACCAGTAAAAGACATACTTTTTACATAAGGTGCTAGCTGGGAAGTAACCTAATGAGATTTACCTATATGTTGGCTGCCATATCCATTCAGTGCAGTTTCCTTTGAGTGTAAGCATGTATACAAGCACAGGCTTAAAGCATAGGTTGGTTGTGAAAGGGGGAGGGTAAACCTTTATAGGTATACCACTGATATTAATGAGCTACTCACTGCTCCGTGGGTGCTATTTTCGTTTGCCGGGCTCTGATTTTGTTACCATAGTCAACATTTTATCACTGCAGTTTCCTTTGAGTGTAAGCATGTATACAAGCACAGGCTTAAAGCATAGGTTGGTCGTGAAAGGGGGAGGGTAAACCTTTATAGGTATACCACTGATATTAATGAGCTACTCACTGCTCCGTGGGTGCTATTTTCGTTTGCCGGGCTCTGATTTTGTTACCATAGTCAACTAAGGCTTGCATGACGGGACAAAAAGGAAAGAGTTGTGAACATTTTATCAGTAAGCACAAGTAATGGTGGCACTGGTATTACACAATGCTCTTTCACAAAGTGGCTGTCAAGGTAAGTAACCTATCTGTGATATACAGTGGTGTTGTTGTAGAATCGCTGGAGGGAGGGAAATAAAGAGGGATGACGGGAGGGAGTCAATAATGAAAGAGAGACATAGATGACAAGGGGTAAAGGAGGAGAGGCATTTATGAAGCAACGGGGCAAGGAACCAAAAGAAGACAAATGTAGCCGCTAGAGGATTAATCCATCTACAACTAAAAACACCCCATTGACAAAACACAAAGTATGTAAATTATGCATTGCATTGCTTGTGGCAACCAGCTAACATCCCATTGAAGTATGGACAATTGAATGTCAAACTTACTCCATATCTAAGGGTTTTTTAACAGTAAATTCCCATGTATAACCATCGGGTTATACACAAATCAAAGCCCCAGTGCAGGTTCTACAATTTCTTTAAGCCTAGCTGCAGGTAATAAAAGGACAGTATAGTACAGTGCTAACATTGCAACTTTAAGATCTCTAGCGCGGGTTATATGGTTCTCCCAAAGTCTGGATGCAGGTTATATGCAGGAATTTACGGTGGACCAACATGCATATTTCCCCCACTGTACAATTGATGATAATGGTTGCAATTCTTCAATCCTCTCTTTTGTACACTTGTCACTTTACTGCAGGCTCTTCAAGTGCTAATGTTTGACCTTCTCATTTTACTTTGTAAAAGTCATTGCACATTGTATATTGAATCCTGTACGTCTTGTCTGATTTGTGTATGCTAATTTGTCATACAATAGGAGAATAGGAGATGAATAAGGCTTTCATGCAGTAAATATCAAGACAAAGACTGAGGAGACATTGAGCTGGAAAATAGAATAGTAGATTATGGAGTTAATATAAGCTGGGATACATGGGAGGAGAATCGGGAAAAGGGAGAGTCAATGTCAGGCATGGTGGGGCTTTTAGGTTATTTCCCATCATCCTATCTTTAAATGGGCTTTGACTGTTTGCCTTCACGACAGTTTAAAGATGGTGTGGTCACCTGAAGTAAACAACTCCTAGATAATCAACTGTTCTATTCCACACACATACCTATGCCTGTACCTTCATACATAGCGGCTTTCACTGGATAATGACCTTTTCCTACTGCATGGTTACAGAGCATGCTGTAGTGATAACAGTTGGACCGTCAGAAGGATAGCTCTTAGACAAAACCAACAATCATAGAGTCCAAAGTGAATCCATCGCCCTATGTTCAAAACATGATTATCATGACTTCCTTAATGGGTTAGATTCTAAGGATCGAGCTATTAATGAAAGATCTGACTGATAAAGTACAATGACTGAATTGGACTAATGAGAAAAGGGATTGAATTCCATCAAATGACCCAAATAGAATGAACCAAGTAATCAAAAATGGGATACAAGATTATATTCTGTAACACATTCTCAAACACAAATTAATATATTCTCCAATGCTGTGTGACAATGAACAGATCTGATAGGTCCTTATTATACTTAACTGCTGGTCAGTGTCCAGTGGAGCTGGTCTTCCCTCCTTTTGAATGGTATGGAGATCAACAGTCCACTGGGGAGGGAGGCTGCAGGAGGGCCTCTGGCACGCTCAGGGGGCTAGGCTGGGGAATACTACATGGCCAGATTCTCTGACCAAGAGATGGGTCCAGATATATCCAGCACCACTTTGGACTTTATGCCTAGTCTATAGGCAGGGTTTACTGCAAACCAGGTGGCCAGGTGAGAATTAGCGATGAAATGCCAGTATTATTACCTCATCCCCAAATACAGGAGCCCTTAAACCTATAACAGGAGATAAAGGAACGAGTGTATAGCCAACCTTAAGCCTCGTTTAGTGATTAAGTTACCCTCCACCAGGTGACGCTCTGATCACCACCACCAGGGGTCTGTTTCTACTCTGCTTCTTGTGAGCAAGGCATGTCTGATGGAAATGAGGAAACTGCTTTTTAAGTCTACCTATGTTGGTACCATAGTCATCTCAAGACTGGGTTAAGATCAGTTAATTTGGGTGATAACACAATTTGACTTGTCCTAGAATTCAGTTGAGGGTGATGGAAAGAGAAACCCTATACAGACTAGAAAGTATAATGTGTTAAATTGACTCAAAAAGTCTTTGATCATGAATTTGCATGGTCAGCTTGATTTTAAATTAACACAAAGGCAATGACGAAATACATTAAATGATCTCCTCTGTAATGCAGTATTTTAGATGTAGAAGGCAGCTCCCATGTTTGAAACTATTCCTGCCATTTTCTGCTGTGTTTGCAAATCTGTGACCTCACTGTGACTCCCTGAGGAGGGGTCCACTGGCCATGGGCTACCTCATAATGGCCCTTTGACCTATCTTAATGGTCCATCCATATTGGCTCTCTGGGGGCTACTTAGTGGGTGTAAAAGGCTACACACTAGCTCTCCTAATCATTTGATAGTGGATGGGAATCAGCTGCAGGGGGTTTATTAATCCCAGCAAACATAGTTGGAAAGATGAAATATGCTTCAAGGTTTAACATAAGAAGGGTTATGAATGGCCGTTTTGTAAAAGGTAGGGCAACGTCTAGCTCATACTTTGATATTGCCCTAGACATGTAATTACACATTGCCATACTCATTATCATAATAATAATAATCTTGACCTCCATAATAATTCCAATATTCAGCAATATACATATAGCTAGAATCTGGCACATGTTTGATGCTTATACCTACCATCTCATTAGACGCCCAGATACTTCAGCCATATCTCACCTGGCGCTGCCTATCATAAACTTTGAACAGCCTTTCCTCTTACACAACCAATCCTGGTTTACATGTGTATGTGTATAGCCTGTCAAATGTAAGCTTTTTGTCCCTTAATTGTCCCGATGTTACTCTCTCCAGGTCCTATTACTTAAAGGAACTCCTAAACAGCGCTCCCTTCCCATTCAACATCCCCGCCATAATCACCCACCATTCACCCGTTTCTAGCTCATATCTTATCCTCTCCCATCCCTTAAAACCCCTGAGGTTTTCTCCTAGCGCTGAATTGATCCATGTCTCCCCATTTCACCCTGCCCAACTCTAATATCAATTCTGAGATCAATGTTCACACCAGACTCACACGGGGCTCACACCGGGGTGGGTATCTCCGGGACACATGGTGCCAACACCTACCAGGCTGAGTGTTAGGGATGGATACCAGCATCAGATTATACATTACTAGGCACAGATGGTGAGGCTCATGCTTATGGTCTGTCCTATGTTGAATGTTGTGAAGCACCCTAGGGCAAATTGAAGTTGGATGAAGATATCAAGAAGATCCACCATCTTAAAAAGGTGATCAAAATAATGATCAAAAGTAATGACATCAACAGTAAATACTTTATCATGGTAAGTAGAGCAAGAATTGAAGCAGTTTCAAATACATTAGGTTTTACAATTCTGATTGCTCTCTGTTTGTGCTGACCTACGCTATGGCTTTTGATAATGCTATGAGCTACTCTGTTGCAAAAACACATTACCTTAAGAAAGCATGGTACATATTTATATAAAAGGGTTTCTAATTTCATATTGATCTTTATATTTTGCTTTTGTGGGCCCTGCTTTAAATAGTAGCTCAGCAAAGGAATAAAGGAACCCATACTTTTAACTATGTTACATAACAGACCTGTGCCATGCAAGAAGATAAAATAATGTTTCAAAGCAAATGCTTTTTCATTAGAACCTGGAAAAGATCCTTGTCATATATCAAAGCACAATTGTATAAGATGAGAGAGTCAGCTTTTATGTGAAGGCTTGGTATTTGATAAAAACTATATGCTGATAAAGTTGAAGGCGAAGTACCAGCCTATGTTTTCTATTAACAGTCACCAGATCTATAACAGGTTTAATATTTGGCTCCCTTGCTCACACTACTAGCTACCTGCTGTTTGTTCATCTGGTCCTACCACAACAAGGTAAGGATCCAGAATTTTAATGTTCAGGAAAGGCACAATACCTATCCTTATGAGATCTGCTATTTCAATCAATGCAATATGCTGCATGGGGAATTTATTGATGAATCTGCCTAATGGTGAATATTTAAGTATGACAGTCTTTTTGTATCTGGTATCAGCCAATCAGCCACAGCATACTTTAGATATCAGTTTACAAGCAGAAATGTTTGAGGGTAATTCAATTTAAGTTATTACTACCATTAAAACAATATCTAAAAAGGTAATCTATATTGAAATAAGTCTACAAGCTTAGAGGCATTTATGGGCCCATATCAAGAGGAATATTTTAGAAACGCATAGTTATGGCCAACAACTTTTTGGTGTGGATACTGACAGTCATGACTATAGGACACTGACTCCAACCAATACCTGCACTATACCATCTCTAGTCTGATGTTCATCTGATGATCTGGCTCTTTAGTTTGGTGTCAGCAACCCTGAAGGTGTAAGAGGGGGATGGAAAATGCAAGAAGAATAGTGCTTTCAACACATGGATATGGACAAAAGGGGGCATGATGCAATAATGCAGCAAATGACGCAGGAGGGATTTGAGGGAAACTAGTAACACTGTTTGGTAGACTGGCAGGTCCAGCAAGAATGATGGAGAGGACATGGTAGGGGAGGTTAGGGAAGGTTAATGTTTACAGAACATAGCTAAAAAGAAAACCATTGACTTCTTCTCTACTCTTCTTTCCTAGGTATCAGGGCCCACACCACAGAGGCTACATCTAGTATCTATTTACCACAGGACCGGTATTATAAACATTTAGTGAGCACCTACAACTGTAAGAGTGCCAATATAACTAGGATTAAGTTATTGAACAAGTCGTTGAGCACTTATTTATCACTATTTGACTTTACAAAGTGCGGCACATTACCTCTACCCCAGGAGTGATAGCGACCTATGACTCCTTATGTCACCAGAAGCGCCCACTGATATGCACTTTCTATTGTTACTACAACAATTTTTACTGTCCTGTCTATTAGACAGTCATCATTAAATGCACCGCTTCGTGGAGACTGTTTGCATAAACAACTGTAGCTTCTCAACTAGACCAGTTACTGGGAAGTCCCCGACCTCTGGTTTTTCCCTGATCACCACAACGTACCCTGTGGCCAGGCATTTATCTACGCACCACTTTCTACATTTATTACTACTGATTGTGATCTCCATTCCTGTGACTAGGGGCTTCATCCACCACGGCCCAATATGTATAGGTCCTTTGACCAAGTGAGACAGCTGAATGGCTTAAAATTGATGACTATAAAGCACGTAGCCTGGAAAAAAAGATTGGTCAACTTGGGGGACTGGCCTTTGACTTAGACTGCTTGTGTATTACTAAAACATGGTTAAACGACACCATACCAAGTGCTACTGTGAATATGCCACGTATGGCCTTATTCAGGACTGACCGGCCTGATAGTACTACTCGCCGAGGTGGGGGGATAGCCTGTTACGTTAGGTTCGAGTACGAATGTTACACGACTTTGTGTCCGGAACTTTGTGTCACCAATACACACCTAGAGGCTGTTGGCGTAATCAACAAATACCCAGGTCACACACAATGAGTTGTTATCTGCGCCTACAAACAACCTAGAGCAAAAGTAAGGGTGGCGCATCGTCAATTGGAAACTCTCTTAAATTACCCACTCATGGGTAATCGGGAGGTATGGGTGTTGGGTGATCTTAACTTCAACTCCGAAGCCCTAAGGAGTGCTAAATACAGACGCATGACATGCTTCCTTCAAGATACCAATCTAAGATGCCTACCCACGCCATCGACACATTATGACCCCATACACGGTGCCACATCTACCAAAACTGCAGGTTCATCGATGCTTACGGTCTAGGAAGTGACACCATCAGTGACCACCTGCCAGTGTTTGTCATAAAAAAAACAAGTAGCCATGAAGATAGAGACTAAGGTAATCACAGGTCGCAACAACAAAAACTATGACTCTGGTGATGCCCATGCACATGTGAACTCCTACAACTGGGTTCCAATCCTTGACCTGGTGGATCCTAATGAGGTGTATGAGGGAGTTGTAGGCATGATTGAAGAGTACCTGGACACAGTCTGTCCCATCACCACCTCTTCTCCCTACAACCAATTGAAATTGACGCTGCAACGAAATTGATAAAGAAAATTGACACCAACAAGAGCTCGGGATAAAAGACATTAGAACCAGCACCTCGACCTGAGGAAGGCGTTCGACACGGTCGACCACTCCATCCTGCTGCAGAAACTAGACTACTACGGGATGTGACCCATGTCTTGTGGACCTACTCACCACGGTCCATATCTGACCTACTTGATTGTGACCTGGTGCTGCAGGGTAGAGTCCTAAGTATGGTGAGTGAATTCAACTACCTGGGCCTAACCATTGACCGTTTTATGAACATGGCGAGCCAACTGAAGAAACAAATAAGACTAGTTAGGATGAGGTTACCTCAGCTGAGGCGAGTGAGAAGCAAGACCAACCTTCCTACAGCAGTACTGGTATACAAACACATGGTCAGACCTATATCATACTACTGGGCCTTCATGGCTGACAGTGGTCCTGTGTGGGCATCGAGCAAGCTGCAGACTCTGCAAAATGACTGCCTCAGAGTGTGTGAGCGGGTAAGATTTGCTCCCGACGTACACTTTCATGACCTATATCAGCACCACAAGGTATCCTACCTGGAATCAACACGAAGAAGACAACTGCTAGCCGACATGCACACCACCTCCAAAGCACCGGGGATGGTCGTGGTTCCTGCCAGGGTGCTACGCGGCAACACCAAGATAAGACTAAAGATCCAAAGCTAAAGAAGGCCATCTTCACCAAAAGCCCGCTCTACAGAGGTGACATCATCTGGAATGCCATGGAGGATGAAGTGCAGGACCTAGTAACGAAAAATGACTTTATGAGCGCCATCTAACTACCGCATATATATAGAGACTTAGCGAGTAATTATGCTAACTCATGCCATGCAATCTTGCATACCCTTGACTTTGAAATCTGAACTTTGATTATGAAATCACTATCAGCCAAGTAGTAAACCAATATAAGATTCTATCATATTGATCGCTCGATTGTATGTACTCCTTTCACTATGATGAAAAGTGCCCCACGTTGTGATTTTCATTGTCAAATAAAATAATTAAACTACAAACTTCATCATCCTGAAATACAATGAGTTGCATTAACTTGAGTATCATGCTAATTGGATTTCTTCATTATAGACATGTGTTAGCATAATATGCAACGTACACATCTTTAAACCTTTGGCTATTGACCTGTCTCCACCTAGATATTGTATTTTACAACTCAATGAAATCTCCCTGCTAGGCCATCACCCACTACCACTGCTTACAGCCACCACTCTCTGCTGTTTCAGTCCTTAACAAAGAAGCTAGATTTAGCCCCAGGCACACATCCCCCAATCCCACAAATATAGTCCTGTCAGTGCCTGCTGACATGCATTTCAAGATATAATTATGATTGACATGTAAATAACTCACATAACACAGATGGTGAGGCTAATGCTAGATGTCTGTCCTGTGTAAAACATTTTCAAACAGCCTCTGGCAAAACTGATGTACAAATAAATGCTGCTGAATAGTTGATCACAAATTATAATACATCCAAGTAAACCATATCAGGAATATCAATGATCATAATGGTGTCATCTTAGATATAACACACTAAGTTGCCTTACATTACATTATTATACTAACTGCTGTAACTATAGTTATACCACGATTCTGGAGTTTCCCGTGCCGAGAGTGGATATTTGCCGTGCGTATATCTCAGGATATACGCACGCTCAGAATTAATTTTTTACACCAAGACGTCTCTATATATTTTAACAAGGTAATGAAAGATAGGCATAGCCATTTTGGCTACGAAATTCATCCGGGATTTGAACCCGGGCCGTGCACGCCATAAGCGAGCACCTAACCCCCAGCGCCATGAGGGCTGGACAATATAATGTAGATGAAACCTTAGCTTTGGTTACCTTGTCGCCATGATATCGTTCATTGTCCGGTCGATACATAATGAATAACATCCAAATGTGGCGAAATTAGAGCATGTCAAGCTTTATATTCCTTCAATCCAGTACATGTTTATACCTCCTTGTTGATGATCCCGTGCAGTATTAGCCTTTTAATTGCGTAAATTCCTCATATTTCGACATTTTGTGAAGGGTGCCAGCCAAGTTAGAGTTGTATTTGGGGCGGGCGGAGGACGATCAGCTGATTGAAGCCACCGCGGAAACTAGGTCAGTCGGTCACGTGATCACACACGTCCCGCTGTTTACAACTCTAACCGGGCTGGCACCCTTCACAAAATGTCGAAATATGAGGAATTTCTACACGGGAACATCAAGATGGAGCTCTAAGCATGTACCGGATTGAAGGATTAACCCTGTCGTGGTCTAATTTTGCTACATTTGGATGTTATTTACTACGTATTTGGTACCGCTGGGAGAATCGTGGCGCTCGGCTATGCGGATAGAGTCTGCCAGTCGGCGAGACAAAATGGACAATTGAAAAATGTAGGCCTAATACAGTATAAACGCATTAAAAGGTGAGTACAGAGGCACTCAATCATTATAGCCCTAGATATTGCACTCCGCCTTCTGCGTCGTGCAATATCTAGGGCTAAAATGAACTCGTGCCTCTGTCCCCACCTGTTATTGCATCAATATTGGTCAATTGAAGCTTTTGAAAATTTATCATGTTCAAGTATAGGGACAGAAAAATGCACTATGATAGGTTATCTGTACAATCATGTAAATTATTTGGTCATAAAATACCTGAGTGTATCTCTACATCGGTTACTACTATTCACCATACACTTGTACAAAATGTTGGTCTGTATGTCCAAGCACCATTAGGACCCTTCCCTCGCAGTAGGTCTAGATGAATTTCACCTGAGTGAACTGCAGAAGTTTGCTGGGACCCAGCCTCAGATGAGACATGCAGTATTTACTACAGCTACCCAGGGGCATCAAGCAGGACAGGAACATGGCACACTAGTGACAGACCTGGTGGACTGTGTAAATGGTGAGATATCCACATTGATGTCTACATGGGGGAGCCACAGGATGTTTGAGCAGGAATCCATTCAATAGACCTAGCTGTGTGAGCTGCTCTGTGAACTGTCCTCTCTTTTCAGTTGTGTTGTAAGGCACACCATTTAAACTACTAGGAGGCAATGAAAGCTGTTTGAGGAGAAATGTGCTAAAAGCTCTATATGCTGCTTAGTGGAACTGCTCTGATATATATCAAATTCTCTGTGAGCCAGTGTTATACTGATTGAGGGTTGTTATGTGTATTATCACAGACTTGCCTTATGCCCTGTGTAACATTCTGTAGGTCATTTGTTTCACATAGTGTGAGCAGAAATACACATTACTCTACATGAAAGCACCATACTTATAAACAGGTTCTGAGGGAATTTTATATTAATCTATACATTTGTTAAGGAATCAATGGATGCATTTTATACAGGAACCCAGAAGTGAAGACATGCAGCTGTTCCTTTTGAATATGATGCATAATTCAGGCAAAAAATGAAAAAGACAGTATTTATAAAGGAAATGCTTTCTTTAAAACCTGACATGGATCCAATTTTTAAGTTTATAAAAACAAGGCAACCAGCTTTATTTAGTAGGCTTTCTTCCTAGTGATAAATAAATGCCAATAATAATCAAGGTTATTCACAATCCAGTGGATGTTTTCTATAAGCAGCTATGAAATCTAAAACAGGTTTGATATTGAGCTGTATTGAGGTTTTTCAGTACTAACTCCTTTTTTCAAGGGGTTACTACAATGTGACTCTCGACATCACATATGTACTTGGCAACACTTGTTTTATTGTACATAATTGACTAGTTTAGCCAATTGATGTGAGTCCAGTTACAGAATCAAATTGTGTCGGGTCAGTAGCAACCAATAGTTGAATATTAGTTAAATATTGACTCAACCTATTTATTAAGACTATATGTAACAATGTGCCTCATTCACATCCTTAGGGGTTTTATGAATTAAGATTAGAGTGGGTTTGGCAATGGCTAGTGGAGTTCTGCTTCCTGTCCATTTAAATGGTCTATGGTTAATAAGGGGATGAAATGTGGGCTGGGAGTGCCTCCTCAAAAGCTGAATGGCTAGTATAAGGTCCACAGCATCCCAGTCCTCATTACCTTATACCTTATCCTCTCCCATCCACTCCTGGAGCTCTCTGCTAGCACTAAATTGATCCAAGTCTTCGCAGCTCACCCTACCAAACTCTCATATCAATTCTGAGATCAATGCTCACACCGGGCTCACACCGGGGTGGGTATCTCTGGGGCACATGGTGCCAACACCTACAGGCTGAGTGTTAGGGATCAATACCAGCAGATTATACATTACTAGGCACAGATGGTGAGGCTAATACAAGATGTCTGTCTTATGTTGAATATCGTCAAGCAGCCTCAGGCAAATATGATGCTCGAATATAAATCACAAGGCTAAATAGTGACTACACAAATATAACATAAACTGAATAAAAGTGAATCATAACAACTGTAAGCGCATGTTGGATATCGAAAGTATTAGCTGCAGTATTAAGTAGTATCAGCTAACACAGCAAGTTGCCGAACATTATCAAGCAACATATTTACCCAAGGTTAACATCCATAATGCTTAACAATAAGGGTGCTATAATCATAACGATGTAATAGATGGTATATGTCGATCTCTGTCTATTGGTAGTACTAAGGTCAAAGTGTATGTCAATCTTGATCCTGCACTATTTACTTGTATGATGAACAGGATAACTAATTAATGTCATTTGAAGGCCATTGACCTTCATATAAAGGTTGTTCCAAAGATTAGCCTATGTATGCAAAAAAAACCATGGTGTAGCTTAGAATGTGGCACACTGAACCGCAGGCAAGGATTCTATTGCCAATAGTATTGGGTAGGATGTCTGAGTCGCTAGACTTCCATGTCATAGCGCTAGCCCCCCCTCTCTACCCCCCATGAAATTGAGTGATAGGTCAATTTTGAATAGGTAGATTGAGGTAATGATTTTGATTGACAGGTTTATATATAGATAATGTTCCAAACATTTTCAACATCATTTTGTACATGTTATTTTTTAAATTCTTTGGTCTAGAAAATCCCTTCTTTTCATTTGGTACCACTCTGATAAAGACACAAGAGAACCCCCTATTCTTCATAGTTTTCAATACAGAGCACACCAGGCCACCCACTTTTATGGGAGGGGGGTAGAGGTGGGTTGAGGGGGAGACTTGTCACACTTTGCCCATAGGGGAGGCTCTAAGTCGGACCTCCTACCATAGACGCTTCTTGCTGCAGGCCGCAGGGGATTCTTCAAGTGGCTTTTCAGACTCAACTGGCTCTTCAGAATAGAAGCAGACAAAATGCATTGAGGTAAACAGGCTGGGATGCAGAAAGAACATGAAGCAGGAATTAAGAAAGAAGGTTGGTGACACATTACGCTGGGCTGATAAAAGAAGTTTGAGGGGACATGGTGGGAAAAGTTGCTGTAGAATGAAACAGCCAAACAGATAACTAGAAAAAATCACTTTCTACATTTGTAGAACAAGAGTGGGGTGACATATTATCATTGCTAAATTAGATTGCACAACTTTTAACATATTTTATATTCAACACCCAACAGTTATCCCTAGTAATGTTCTTATCTTTCTTCCTTTTTATATTTGTTGTGAACCTTGCTGTTACTGTCAACATTCTCTTCATTCTCCATTTGCTTTGCCTACCGATTCAACTATATATCTCCCTGTCTTTATTACTCCCTCCTACCCAATCTTCCACTACCACCAACCCCACCCTCCTGTCACTTTCTTTAAGATATCAGGCAAGATAGTAGGTACTTTGATCTATACCCAAATAATACTCCAGGCAGTGCCAGGTGACATGCGCGTCAGGATATAACTATGATTGACATGTGAATAACATGCCCGTAGGATGTTCTCACACCACCCAAGATTTTCGTCCCACTCCTAATGACCCACCATTACATGGTGACCCCTAGGAAGGAGACGTGTGAAGTGCTGAGTCATCAATAAATCACCAGCACATCATATCCACTGACAGGTACATGGGTGACCAAGTTATCACCCATACTTGTATCACTCATTCCTGTTACTCCTGCCACTGCTCAGAGCTGGAAATATAACTTCACTGTAAAAAGTAGTTGTTACTAAACAGCAACATGTGCTGTAACTATACAGTAGGCCTACTTTTGCTGTAAAACATAATACAGTAAATTTTGCTGCACATTTTGCTGTGTCACTGCCCCGGCCTCATCCCTACTACATGCCGGTTAGCCAAGTGCCCGATACGGCCTCCTCTCTGGGAAACATGGCCTTTCAACAAATGCAGGCTTCTGCATCCACTAGGTTCCAGGGAGCGAATGTCAGCGCCCCAATCACATGCACTTGCAACAAACCCCGGTAAGGATTGAAACAAGTTGACCTTTGTCTATATTTTATTTCACAATTAAAAGAAAATATGAGGGAATGATTGAATAAATTCTAAAAACCCAAAATTACCCCACGTGGCGCTGTGGTATCAAATTGAGCAGCCCCTCCAAAAAAGATCTGAGCCCAAAGTGGGCAGCCCGTCCAAAAACGCCTCTATGCCCAACTTGGTTAGCCCGTTTGGGGCCACACAGTGTCGATTTACCGCCTAGGTTATCAACCTCTTAATGAATGCCTAGCCTACCCCCCCCCCCCCCCCCCCCACATACAAATGACAGAACAGTGACAGTGAGTATTCAGGGTAACTGGTAGGTGGGTGTGCTGGGGATGAGTGAATATGTTCTTCAGCATGAGGCCACAGTTACTAAAACCTTTATTATTTATCCCGTAAATGCCTTAGTTGTAACTCTATAAAGTCCATCAGAAACTGTGTACCTCTGATATTGTTTATTGATACTTAATCATTAACAGAATTTGTCATCCTCACTCTGTGCTCACAGACCCAAATGTCTAATGCTCTCTCTCCCACTATCTGAGACACTCCCCATCTCCTCTGGATCAGACTCTAGATCTCCTTCACTCCTGAACTGTGTATGACCAATATCCACTGATCACTGATTCTACATTTCAGGCCCAGTATTGCTTTCACAGCCCCAGCCCATCTATACTTACTACTATCTTCATAAAATCCACACACCGACACCATTTTGAAGGATTTATTTTTAGTTCCTGTTGTGCCATAGGCATGAGATGTCAAATTACACTGACAGTCATGCGGCAATTGTTTTAAAATCCCAGCTTCTTTCGTTGCCTCTTGTCTTCTTCTTCAATTTATTGAGCCATCTTTACTGTATTTCTTTTCCAACTGAACCAGCAGCATTTCTGCTGTTCAGGATGCATGTGTGTTGATGTCAGTTGCGTGCCTTTGGTCCTTCCTGTCTGGATGATTTTCAGAGTTATGTCAAACATCTGCCAGGAGAGCATGCACAATCCCCATGCTCTGCAAACAGATATTGGGTATTCATCAGAGCCATTTGAATCTGGCGCCTTCTGTCATGATCTATACTTCTTATCTTCAATATTCAAATGCTTCCAAGAATAAATTAGTATGATAAGCTGAGGAAGTATGAAGAAGCTGACAGCATGATGGGATGATGGATGTCGCACTTGTCCGAACTTGATCTGTCCAACACTCAGATTGAACACTGGAGTGTAGTCAAACACATTAATGCAGATTTCTCTAACACAGACACAGCCGGTGCTGTGCACACACTGATTGTGGTAGCTGTGCACAATGCAGTCATGACATCTATCCCTAACTTTGGTCCACATGTACATTTTGAATGCTTTAAATTGATGTTTCTGAAACTAAAAGCACCAGACGCAAATAATCAAATACACACACACACACACATGACGTGTAATGGAACGTTTTTTGTATTGAAGTGAAGGTGCTACGGATGGCTGACAATCCAATCAGGTCTGTAAGTAGCCTGAATGCCTTTATACCAAGTGTGATTCAATCCATGCCCCCACACTCCCACCACTACTACCTGAATAGGAGATAAATAGTTCTGATTCCTCACCCCCTTCAGCCAAATAATTAGTCAAAAAGTAGTCTGCAGGTCCCTTTCAGGGACCAGGGTGGCAAGGATGATTGTTTATGTGGTGTTAAGACTCGCTTGCTGCAATCTATGTTTTAATAAATTAGAGTCAATGTTAATGTTTATATGCTTTCGTGTATCTAGGTGATCTACTTCAGGAAGTGATAAAAACTGAATTTCTAGAGTAAGGAATGTATGTCAAGGTGTTTTACAGAGCCATAAAGGATCATACTGGTGACGACTTCAATCAGAGACTTATCTAGAGTAGCTGGGTGTAGCCTTCGATTCCCATCACTGTCCTTATGTTGCTAACCTACTATATACATGCAGCTTTCCGTCTGTAATGAGATATGTTGACCAGGGGATGTTGACCAGTAGGAAAACAGATTATGTAAAGTATCTGTAAACATGATGGAGGTGTTGTCAGGGGTGTGTGGGGTGAAATACAATCCTTAACATTGATCACAACTCAATATTTCTACCTGTGTCCTGCAGTCATAGCCACATCTACCACTTTTTGCACCAAGCCGCCACATCTTCAACAACTCTGTGGCATCAACAGATAATCTTCTAGATAACATAACTTTTTACATCATATTTACGCATATCTGCAGGTTATACACAAAGTTGAAGTGCATAGCAACAAGGGCATACTCTGTGAAGGAAACAATGGAAACCCATACTGACAGATCATTTCTCAGTAATACCAGCAAGGATTATTCTAGTGCTTACCAGGATGAACAATCACTGTATGATATCATTGGAATTTCAACTATCTGTGGAATCGAAACAGTGCTGAACAGTCTTGTTATCACTGTGATAGCCTATGGTTCCCTCATGAGGAACTCTGTCTTCATGATCCTGCTACTGACCCTTGCTGTGGCAGATAATCTGGTACTGTGGACAAGTGTTCTCATAGTGGATGGGATTTACACGCTACTTCCTCTGTCCTCATCACCTTGGCTTTGTTGTTCAATTACTTTTGTATTGTGGTCTGCAGGAAATGTTTCTTCTTGGCTAATTGTATTCATATCAATTGAACGTTTTATTGCCATATTTCACCCTCTAAGGGTTCATTTCTATTGCACTGTAAAAAAGTCTGTTTTCGCTATATCAATGCTGATAATAGTGATGTTTATGGTGAACTTGCCATTGCTATTCACCTGTAATGACAGTACAAGTCAAGTCGATGGGACAAATTTGTGTTCTGCATCACACTTCGGTTCTCTGCTATTCACTATCTATTTTGTTTTCAGTTCTCTCTTGTACAGCCTTATACCTTCTTGTGTCATTTGCGTTTTAAATGTATTAATTATCATGAAAGTTAAATCCCAGCACAGGTTCAGGAATATGCATCAAAAGTCTAGCAATGCTAAGACAACAAACCTGACCATCACAATGATTGCTGTTTGCATTGTCTTTGTCATCACCACACTGCCGTTACAATTTGTTATCTTTATAGCTTTGCTATCAGACCTACTTGGAACAGATGTAATCACAAATAACAGTCAGACAATTTTCAGAATAACTTTCATACTGGATATGATAAATCATGGCATAAACTTCCTACTTTACTGCTTCACTGGGTCTATATTCAGACAGACATTGATTTGTCTTTTCCAATGCTTCAGAAAAAAAGATTCACAAGGAGATATTGAGGAGTCATGTCCAACAGCTCAGTCGCAAGTCGAAAGTGATGTTTTTTGTGAACTTGCCATTACTATTAACCTGTAATGACAGTACAAGTCAAGTCGGTGGAACGAATTTGTGTTCTGCAAATCACTTCAGTTCTCTGCTATTCACTATCTATTTTGTTTTCAGTTTTCTCTTGTACAGCCTTATACCTTCTTGTGTCATTTGCGTTTTAAATGTATTAATTATCATGAAAGTTAAATCCCAGCAAAGGTTCAGGAATATGCATCAAAAGTCCAGCAATGCTAATACAACAAACCTGACCATCACAATGATTGCTGTTTGCATTGTCTTTGTCATCACCACACTACCGTTACAATTTGTTATCTTTATAGCTTTGCTATCAGACCTACTTGGAACAGATGTAATCACAACTAACAGTCAGAAAATTTTCAGAATAACTTTCATACTGGATATAATAAATCATGGCATTAACTTCCTACTTTACTGCTTCACTGGGTCTATATTCAGACAGACATTGATTCGTCTTTTCAAATGCTTCAGAAAAAGAGATTCACAAAGAGATATTGAGGAGTCATGTCCAACAGTTCAGTCTAGTCTGGACCGTTCTTTAAGTACATGTAGTTATGACTGTACATTTAAAGCATTTCAATACTTAAACATAAATGCACATGTTGTCATTGTAGATATGCCTTGTAATCTAACAATAATATGCCCTGTAAATTTCATGTAATGTAAATTCAAAAGCAATAAAAACTTATAATATGTGTTTTTTGTAACTTGACTGATCTATAGCTCTGTCGGTTGCTAAAGTTCAGATTGGGGCTAATTGAGTGTTTATTGAATAAGGTTATTCATTATCTACAAGGTTCTATCCTTACCTACCCTTCATGAATTAAGCTCTGGTAAAAAAAGGTTATAGCGATGTATTTTTATCATGATCACGTGATCATGGATACCATTTAATATGATTATTGTGAAATACTATCTTGCTAGATTATGATCTAAAGGTGTGAAACCACTTTGTACATAAGGATGAAATACCATACCCTTGATATTTCATGCATATGAGCATAATAATTATATGCAGTACAAGGGTAGCTCAACTATAATATGAACTTCAAATTAAATCTAAGATATGGAAATTACCCAAATTGGACCAAAAGCATCCAGGTAAACCAACATTGTAACCTCAACCAGAAATAAAGTAAATCAGAAATATGAAGGTATTTTGCTACAACCTGCAATATAATGCCCAGTTCATTGACTAAGGCATATTCATCATCAATACCCTATAGTAGTCGGAAAGATTTCTTCTAGCAGAGGGGCGACCCTTGAAGGGTTAAAGCATAATAGTAGCACACACTTTGATTACCTATGTGTTACTCCTAATGTAAGGTAATAATTTTACTCCTAAAACTCCATTGTGCCAGTTATCATTAACAATGAGTACAACACAGCAGCGTGCGAGCACTGCTTTACAACCACCCTTTGTGCCCTACTCATGCCATATGCATCAGGAACAAACATACTTTCAGGTTTGCATAATAATTCAAGACTTGACTTATCTTTTCTTATGGTATGCTACAATAATCCTACTGATAATAGCTAACAGTGTGCTGTGGATGGTCACATGATGTAATAGAAGAAGCACATCAATAATAGATACAACTCAGACAGGAAGGTGGCAGGTCACTGAGAGACTCTCTTTCACTCGCTGTCCAGGGCATGTTTTTAGGGCTGGCCATCTTTATTGACAAATGAAAATGAGGCTTGACGTGCCTTGATGTCCAGATGCAGAGCAGGGACAGTGAGGCAGGTGTTCAAGATGACGGACAGGTGGCAGCTCAGATGATGAGGGGTTTCTTCAGCAGGAAGCCACACTAACACTGTCATGCTCATAAACGTATCTAATGCTCTGAGAAATGCCCAACCCCTTTTCTCATGCTTTCCTTTCATTATTTGTAAGGCTACCAGAAGAGAGCTTTGAGGTGCTCTGATGTCACATAATTGGCATATAGCATTAAAAACATTGCACTTATATACATATACGTATCAATGCATTAATATCTGGCTCAATATTAACCTATAAAACTTTGATACTGTAAGGGAAAAGAAAAAACTATAAACATGAAGAAACTTCTGAAATGTGGCTCACGAAGAAAGATTTAATTGGAATGGAAAAGTGAAATATCGCAAATGGACATGTGCTTCTATAGGTAGTATTCCATTGGTGTTGGCCATCCGTAATTCTGTCATCCAATGAAAGTCTATGATGTTAAACTTATGGGGAAATCTCGCCCGACAGACAAAATCCCGCCTGATTCAGTCAGGGGAATACGCCCTGATGTTATTGAGAGATCCTGAATACAATTGTACTCATTGATACATTCCATGCCTTATTGTGTTTACACTGCAATAAACTTCTATTTATGGATATTGGCCAAAGAAGTGCTCTCAAATATAAAATAAGTTTCATCAAAACTAAAAGATGTAATTCTCTACATCTGACTGCTTACATTAAAATCAGATATCCAATTAAATATACATTAATTTTGTAGAATTTATATTCAGCTATATTGGTACCAGGACTGTTTATGTCAAACTGTCCTTGTGCTATACAATGAAAAGTGTACCACTGATGTTAATGGGCTCCTCGGGTGCTATTTTCCTTTACTGGGCTCTGATTTTGTTACACCCATCCATAGTCAACCAAGGATTGTAAGGACTGGCCAAAAAGGAAAGTGTCATGGCTGTTTTAGTAGTAAGCATAAGTAATGGTGGCACTGGTATTACACAAAGCTCTTTCACAAAGTGGCTGTCAAAGTAAGTAACAAAGTGATATACAGTAGTGTTGTTGTAGAGGGAGGAGAATAGGGAGAGATGGCGGGAAGGAGTGAATAATGAGAGAGATATACAGAGGAGAAGGGGTATGGAAACAGAGAGTTTAGGCATTTAGGAAACAATGGGACAAGGAACCAAAAGAAGAGGAATGCAACCGCTAGAGGATAAATCCATCTACAACTAAAAACACCCCATTGACAAAACATAAAGTATGTAAATTATGCATTGCATTGCTTGTGGCGACCAGCTAACATCCCATTGAATTATGGACAATTGAATTGTTGCCCAACTAGTCCTGCAGAAACACACTCAAAGACCTTTTTAAACTTTTTCCATATCTGAGTTTTTTTTAACCATAAATCTCCATGTATCATCAGCGGGTTATACGCAAACCAAAGCCAAATTGCAGGTTCTACAAATTTCTCAAAGCCTAGCTGCAGGTAATACAAGGGTATTACGGTAGACCAAAATACATATTTACCCCCCTGTACAACTTATGGTTGTTATTATTCAATTCTCACTTCACTGCAGGCTCTTCAAGTGCTAATGTTAGACCTTCTACTTGGAAAAATTACACAGTGTATATATTGAATCATGTACCTCTTGTCTGATTTGTGTATGCTAATTTGTCATATAACAGGAAAATAGGAGATGAATAAGACTTACATGCATAAAATATCTTAGCCAATACAAAGACAAGAGCCATCAAGTTGGAAAATGGAATAGTAGGTTGTGGAGCTGGGATATTGCTCAGGAGGTGACATTAGAGGAGCATTGGGAAAAGGCTGTGGCAATGTCGGGCATGGTGGGGCTTTTAGGTGATTTCCCATCATCCTATGTTTAAATGGGCTTTGCCTGTTCGCCTCCAGGGTAGTTTAAAGATGGTGTGATCATCTGAAGTTAACAACTCCTAAATAAGGACAACTGTTCTATTCCATACACATACCCATGCCTGCTCCTTCATACATAGCGGCTTTCACTGGCTAGTGACTTTTTCCTACTGCATGGTTAATAAAGAGCATGCCGTAATGATAACAATTGGGCCGTGAGAAGGATAGCTTTCGGAAAAACCAACACTCATAGAGTCAAAAGTGAATCCATTGCCTTTATGAATTATGACTATCATGACTTCCTTATTGGGTTAGAATCTGAGGAGTGATTACACAAGAGCTATCAATGAAAGGTCTGACTGAACAAGTACAATGCTTGAATGGGACATATGAGAAAAGGGATCGGATTCCATCAAATAACTCAAATAGATTGTTTGAATTGATCAAAAATGGGATATTCTGTAACGCATTCTCAAACACAAATGAATATAATGCTCTAGATAATGCTGTGTGACAATGATGACATCCAATAGGTCCTGATTAAACTTAACTGGTGGTCCGTGTTCAGTGGAGCTCGAAGGTGTTTCAAAAGGAATATTATTTCTGGAATATTCCACTTTCCTACGAGCGCTGAATAAGAGCCTGGAATAGAACAGAAAAACCACTATTAACAAATAGTTTCACAAAGTCTGTTCTATTTCATTGACTTTTCGTCACTTGTAATACCACTATTAGAATATTCTGTGGGGAACACTTGAACGGAAAAATAATTATCACCTCTTATGACTTAAAAGAACTCATAAACACCGCTCCCTTCCCCTCCAGCATCCCTTCCACAACCACCCGCCATTCACCTATCTCATATCTTATCCTCTCCCATTGCCACTTAATAGCCCTGAGGTTCTCTCCTAGCACTGAATTGATCCATGTCTCCCCATTTCACCCTGCCCAGCTCTCATATCAATTCTGAGATCAATGCTCACCGCGCTCATACCGGGGAGGGTATCTCCAGGACACATGGTGCCAACACCTACCAGGCTGTGTAATAGGGATCGATACCAGCAGAAGATTATACGTTGCTAGGCACAGATCAACAGTAAAAACGTTATCATGTTAAGTAGAGCAAGAATTGAAGCAGTACTTAAGGTTTTACATTTCAATTTGCTCTCTGTTTGTGCTGACCTATGTTATGGCTTTTGATAATGTCATGAGCTACTCTGTTGCAAAAATACATTACTTTTTAAGAAGGCGTGGTACATATAAAAAGGTTTCTGATAGAATTTTATATTGATGTTTACATTTTGCTTTTGTGGGCCCTGCTTTAAATAGTATCCCAGCAAAGGAATAAAGGAACCTATACATTTTAACTATATTACATAACAGACCTGTGCCATGCAAGAAGATAAAATAATGTTTCAAAGCAAATGCTTTTTATTTAGAACCTGGAAAAGGTCCTTTTATACATCAAAGCACAAGTGTATAGGATAAAAGCGTCAGCTTTTATGTGAAGGCTTGGTATTTAATAAAAACTATAAGCTGAGAAAGTTGAAGGCGAAGTACCAGACCATGTTTTCTTTTAACAGCCATCAGATCTATAACAGGTCTAACATTTGGCTCCCTTGCTCACACTACTAGCTACCTGATGTTTGTTTCTCTGGTCCTTCCACAACAAGGTAAGGATCCATAAATTTAATGTTCAGTAAAGGCACAATACCTATCTTATGAGATCTGCTATTTCAATCAATACAATATGCTGCATGGGGAATTTATTCATGAATCTGCCTAACGGTGAATTTTTAATTATGACGGTCCTTTTGTTTCTGGTATTAACCAATCAGCCACAACATACTTTAGATATTAGTTTACAAGCAGATATGTTTGGAGTTAATACAATTTAAAGCTATCAGTACCATTAAAACAATATCTAAATAAGTAATCTATATCGAAATGAGTCTACAGATCATGGAGCTATTTATAGGTCCACATCTAGAGGTATATTTTAAAACAGCATAGTTAAGGCCAATAATCTTTTTGGGTGTGGATACTGACAGTTATGACAATAGGACACTGACTCCAACCGATACCGGCACTATACCATCTCCAGTCTGATCTTCATCTGATGATCTGACTCTTTAGGTTGGTGTCAGCGACCCTGAAGGTGTAAGAGAGGGATGGGAAATGCAAGAGGAATAGTGCTTTCAACAAAATAATGGTTATTGACAAAAGGGGGCATGATGCAATAATGCAACAAATGACGCAGGAGGGATTTTAGGAAAGCTAATAACACTGTTTGGTAGACTGGCATGCCCAAAAAGAATGATGGAGAGGACATGGTAGGGAAGGTTAGGGAAGGTTGATGTTTACAGGACACAGTTAAAAAAACCATTGACTTCTTCTTCACTCTCCTTTCCCCATCCTGAAATACAACGAGCTACATTAACTCGAGTATCATGCTAATCGGATTTCTTCATTATAGACACATGTTAGCATAATATGCAAAGTACATATCTTTATAAAATCGTAAACCTTTGGCAATTACTTTCTGTTCTACCTATCTTCACCTAGATATTGTATTTTACAACTCAATGAAATCTCCCTGCTAGGCAATTACCCACTACCACTGCTTACAGCCACCACTCTCTGCTGTCTCAGCCCTTAAGAACGAAGCCAGGTTTAGCCCCAAGCAGACATCCCCCAATCCCAAAAAATATAGTCCTGTCAGTGCCTGCTGACATGCACGTCAAGATAATTTATAATTATGATTGACATGTAAATAACTGACATAACACAGATGGTGAGGCTAATGCTAGATGTCTGTCCTGTGTAAAACATTGTCAAACAGCCCCTGGCAAAACTGATGTACGAATAAATACTGTGGAATAGTTGATCACAAATTATAATACATCCAAATAAAGCAATATCAACGATCATAATGGTGTCATCTTAGATATAATACACTAAGTTGCCTTACATTACATTGTCATACTAACTGCTGTAACTTTTTGACATTGGTCAATTGAATTTCATTAAGCTTTTAAAAAATTATCATGCCCAAGTAAAGGGACAGAAAAATGCACTATGAATCGTTATCTGTACATGTAAAATTATTTGGTATTAAAACGCATGATGTGTATCTCTACATTGATTACTGCTATTGACCATACACTCGTACAAAATTTTGGACTATACTCTTTTATCATACTCTGCATATCCAAGCACCATTAGGACCCTTCCCTCGCAATAGGTCTGGACAAATTTCACCAGAGTGGACTGCAGAAGTATGCTGGGACATAGCCTCAGATGAGACATGCAGTATTTACTACACCTACCCAGGGGCACCAAGCAGGACAAGAACATGGCACACTTGGGCCAGACCTGGTGGACTGTGTAAATGGTGAGATATCCACATTGATGTCTACATGGGAGAGCCACAGGATGTTTGAACAGGAATCCATTCAATAGACCTGCTCTGTGAGCTGCTCTGTGAACTGTCCTCTCTTTTGAGCTGTTTTGTAAGGCACATCATTTGAACTACTGGGAGGCAATGAAGGCTGTTTGAGGAGAAATATGCTAAAAGCTACTCCATATGCTGCTTAGTGGAACTGCTCTGATATATATTAAATTCTCTGTGAGCCACTGATTAAGTTGTTATGTGTATTATCACAGACTTGCCTTATGCGTAAGTGGTTTGTTTCACATTTAGTGAGCAGAAATACACATTACCTGCTCTACATGAAAGCACCATATTTATAAAAAGGTTCTGAGGGAATTTTATATTGATCTTTACATTTGTTAAGGAATCAATGAATGCATTTTATACAGGAACCCAGAAGTAAAGACATGCAGCTGTTCCTTTTAACTTTCATGCACAGTTAAGGCAAGAAATGAAAAAGAAAGTATTTATAAAGGAAATGCTTTCTTTAAAACCTGACATGGATCCAATTTTTAAGTTCATAAAAACAATGGAATCGGTTTTACTGAGTGGTCTCCTTCTTAATAATAAATAAAAGCCAATGATAATCAATGTTATTCACAATCTATAAGAAGCGATGAAATCTGAAACAGATTTGATATTGAGCTCTATTGAGGTCTTTCAGTACTTACTCCTTTTTTCAAGGGGTTACTACAATGTGACTCATGACATTATCTCGACATTACATGTGTGCTTGGCAACACTTATATCGTTGTACATAATGTATATAATTGACTACTTCAGCCAATGTGAGTCCAGTTACAGAATCAAATTGTGTTGGGTCATTAGCAACCAATAGTTGAATATAAAAAAATATTTAACTGTCCATGTTTGACCCAGTAGCAGCCTGCAGTGACATCAAGGCGGTACTGGCGGTAGAGCTGGAACTACCCCCTGTCGATCAATAGTCGTACTATCTAGTTAGTCCATATCGTATTGTAAATTAGAATTACAGCGGGTTTTGCAATGGCTAGCGGAGCTTTGCTTACTATCCATTTAAATGGTCTATGGTGAATAAGGGGGTGAAATGTGGGCTGGAGAGTGCCTCCTCAAAAGCTGAATGTCTAGTATATAGTCGACAGCATCCCAGTCCTCACTGCCTCAAACCTTATCCTCTCCCATCCACTCCTGGGGCTCTCTGCTAGCACTAAATTGATCCAAGTCTTTGCAGCTCACCCTACCAAACTCTCATATCAATTCTGAGATCAATGCTCACACCCGGGTTCACACTGGGGTGGGTATCTCTGGGACACATGGTGCCAACACCTACCAGGCTGAGTGTTAGGGATCGATACCAGCAGATTATACATTACTAGGCATAGGTGGCGAGGCTAATGCGAAATGTCTGTCTTATGTTGAATATTGTCAAGCAGCCTATAATCATGACGATGTACCAGATGGTGTATGATTGTCTTTCTCCGTCTATTGGTACTAGTAAGGTTAAAGTTTATATCAATCTTGATCCTACACCATTTTCTTGTATGATGAACTGGATAACTAAATAATATCATTTGAAGGCCATTGACCTTCAGGTTGTGTTCCAAAGATAAGACTATGTATGCAAAAGAAATGCCATTGTGTAGCTTAGATTGGGGCAGATTGAACTGCAGGCCGCAGGGGATTCTTCAACTGTCAATCAGACTCTTCAGCCTCAGCTGTTAGTGTCAAAGTCCCTGGAGGTTAGAGTGAGTGAGGAGAGGTGCAAGGGGAGTTAGGGGGGATGGAGGTATTCAATAAACTAGATAACAACAGAATAAATACATTGAGGTAAACAGGCTGGAGGCAGGAAGAGTGTCAAGCAGGAACTAAGAAAAAAGGCTGGTGTGTGAGGCCCCTATCCCTCAAAAGGCCCCTATCCCTCAAAATTGGCCTGTTTGAGATTTAGGGACCAGGTGAAGTCCCTATGCTAAATGGCCCCTATCTCTCAAAACGGTTTGAAACATAGGATCCACGTGAAGTCCCAAAGTCACAAATATTTTTAGCATGACCCTATCTCTCAAAAGCCACTATCCCTAAAAAGAGTCTCCTTGGCTAAATATGTGCAATAGATAGATAGTTTACAGGATATTGGATAATATCCCACTACCACCCCACCCTTAGTAACATCCCCTCCCGTCTTTTGATAATAGATTACTGCTCCCAAAGTAGGAAAGGGAGTGGTCATTTATTAATTACAGGGTGTTTAGTGGGTTCGGGAGGGGTGTAAAATATGTCCATTTTTTAACAAGAGGGGTCATTTTTTAACAACAGGGGGGAGGGGGTGGATTTGGGGGAGGAGAAACAAAAATTGGGCGCTTTAAGGGGGGGACCAATAAAATTTGGACCCCTCTTAAGGGGGGAATACCGAAACAATTGTATCCCTTTTTAGCAAACAATGTCTGTACCTATATGGTTAAGGGGTAGGCCATGCTGAATTTTAACCTGCCTGAAGGGGGGACCAAAAAATTGGACCTCCTTCTTTCTATTTCTTTTGGCCAAACCTTGAATGATTGTGTTCTTGTAATGCATGATTTCTTACTGCAGAAGTATGAAATAGTCCTTACAATTGATTACAAATGCTTTTGCTGGATAGGGGTTTTGAGACTTAGGGACTGTTTGTAGGATAGGGGCCTGACATGTCCCAATGTCTCAAATGGCCTCTATCTTTCAATTTTTTGTGAGATAGGGGCTGTGTGAATGTGGTCCCTATGTCTCAAATATTTGTGGGATAGGGGCTTTTTGACATTTAGGGACTTCAGGTGTGCCCTAAGTCTCAAAAGGCCCCTATCCCACAAATGTGTACAGGCAAGGGAAAAGGGTAGTCCAAGGAAAAAGCCAACTTTGAAATTGATGTCATAAGCTTTCCAGTGATATATTACACTAGAAGATATTATTTCTAGTCTTTGAGAAATTGATTCATGAATATGTGTGGGCATCACCCTTTCCAAAATCCCAATAAGCTCTATGTCTCATATTTTCCAAGATATCCCTATTCAATTAGCATCATCTATGATAATTAGAAATTTATGATACATTTTCATTCTTTAAGTCATAAAATTCGATCTAGGAATGGTAATTTCATTTTGTTTTCACCATTGCAATCCTCAGAAATCATTCTATCAATTTATGTCTTAATTTCCTCTATTTGGAATAAAAATCATGTTTCCATGGCAACACATATCAACAAGCACACCCATTTAGGCTTTAAAACGTTCCTTTTACCTTTCAAATATAGAAGCTTTTTACCAAAAATGGAATGTTTTATGTAGTCCTATTGAATTCTCCAGAAAAAAGTACCCAAGAGCTATTTTTAGCCTAATTCTTTCATTTTAGGCCATAGTGGCGCCCCCTGGTGGCTAAAATCGGAACTAATCCCGCAGGGACTATCCTTTCTGCTTGGCTGCTCACAAATGTTTGAGGGATAGGGGCTTTTTGAGACTTAGGGGCCTCACAGCGTGACCCCTTATGCTGGGTTTATAAAAAATGTTGAGAGGACATGGTGGTCAAAGTTGCTGTAAAATGAAACAGCCGAGCCGATAACGAGAATAATTCGCTTTCTCCATTTGTACAACAAGAGTGGGATGACATATTACCATTGCTAAATTAAATTGCACAACTGTTTTATATTCAACACTCAACATTCATCTATAGTGACATATTATATTTCTTCCTTTTTATATTTGTTGCATTCCAACCTTGCTGTTACTGTCACCATTCTCTTCATTCTCCACTTTTTTCGCTTCCAACTATTATTTCTCCCTGTCTTTATTACTCCCTGCTACCACTAACCCCACCATCCTCTCACCTTCTTTAAGAAGGTAGGCATACTCAACCCCAGGCAAATGCTCCTCTATACCCAAATAATACTCCAGGCAGTGCCAGGTGACATGCACGTCGGGATATAACTATGATTGACATATGAATAACATGCCCGTAGGATGTTTCTCACACCGGCCAAGATTTTTGGCCCACTCATAATGACCCACCATTACATGGCGACCCCCAGGAAGTGCTGAGTCATCAATAAATCACCACTACATCATATCTGCTGACAGGTACATGGGTGACCAAGTTATCACCCATACTTGTGTTACTCATTTCTATTACTCCTGCCACTGCTCCGAGCCGGAAATATAACTTTGTAACAGCCAACCAATGTCTCTGTTAAGGAATATAATCATCAATATCTCAGTTTTAGTTTCATCTCAAGTAACATACCAATCACATAATGGTAGAATCTATTTCTCATGTGTTTATATACAAATTTAGTACACTTGGGCTGTTGATTAAGCTATACCACCCTAGGAGTACAGGAACAGTCCCTCCCCTTTCCTTACCACCTCTGTCCTGTTTTATTCACTTCCCATCAACAATGAAACAATCAGTGCCAAGTCAAAACAATAGTGACAAATTACAAAGTAAAGAGATAAACCATAACACAGAAGCAGCTGCAAAGATAGCCCTAATCTACAGAGACACAGTGACAGAATAAAATGACCAAATGGCATGGTTAACAATGGGTGTTGAATGGCTGATTTATGATCCAACGCATTACAAGGCACCAGTGAAGTGTAAGATCTGCCACCAGAGGGCCTCGCTATGGGGAGAGTAATTTCAAGGAGGAGCTTTACAAGAGAGTTATGGAGGCTGGTTGTTTTAGAGGCTGGTCTATTGTGTAGTTTGTGTTTCATATCATGACCTGTTACTAGTTATGTTAATAATGCTGAAGCTTGGGTAGAGGATGGGTGATGGAGTGAGATAGGCACCGCCTGAATAGCCTAGACATGCATTGTGCAAATATTTGAAAGTTATCGATGGTGTCTGCTACTGGGTTTGGTGAAGGCACCACCGATTGGTGTAGCCATGTTGATATTAGATGTGGGAATCGACCTGGTAAAACCAGAGGAGGTACCAACTTGCAATTTTCCTAAATGCTTTAGACTTAAATGCATAATTGTGCACAGCAATATTCAGTCAGTCCTAATGTATAAGGTTAAAATAATTTCAAATTTCAAAGAGACAGATAAAGTCAGGGAGAAGTAGAGAGATAATAAAAGAAGTTAAAATGACATACAAAAAAAGTACCATGCACACAGGGATGAACTGTCAATACATGATCACTTTTCTCACTGTTGTTGAATAACATTCACCTTTAATACAAATTACCTTCAAACAGAGGCATGGATCAGGTTTAGGTGCTGCGAAAATACCTGAGCAGTTCAAATTTTAGTAAATAAGATCTGCCCATGTGTCAAGGACCTCGGGTTTTATTTCAGAGATATCATTTGTTTTAACACCTGCAGACAGTTTTTTATGTTGGATGGGGTAGATGACCGCATTCCGAGACAGATCACCAGCAGCTTAGAAATAATCTTTAAGATTTTGCCTGTTTTGAACTCATCTAGATGCATTTTAACAACATTTTTGGGGTTAACATAATCATAGTTGTCCTGATTGACAGATCACCAGCATTCTTGTGCTTTCTATCAAATAATTTTGATCAATTTGGTCTAGTTAACTAGCTGTTCCCTCACCCTTGAATACAAAAACCTAATTTAAGTGACAAATTCCAACACAATAGCTTCAAAGATGATATCTTTTGTCGTAAAGAGTGAGACTTAAGGACTCAAATCACGAGTTTGTGTCTAGCAGAGAAACTACGCTTTGCTATATTAAGTGACTATTCCCCATGCTTGATACCAATATAGCAAGGCCTGACATCCCAAAATAAATGGTTAATGTGCATGTCTCACTTCAGTGAAATTTGTAGCTAAGCCATTGATGAACTGAATTTGTCGGCACCGGAAAACACACCTTTGACAAGTATAACTGGGATCTGTGACACTGTCTCATTGCAACTATACACAAAGCGGCATTATATGTTTTCCCTATGTGAATGGACAACCTCTAAGGGATCAATGAGATGTGGAGGGGGAGCTGTAATGTATACGACTTCATACATTTCCACAAGGAGATTATGGCTGACAGGGCTTGGGCCTGTGTATGGGGTATATGGCTTCATGCTGGGTGGGTGGAGATATGGTACTACCGCCGGTCAGCAGGACAGTGGTCACATACCTGGGCTGGGTGGAGATAACTGAATCAGGACCAGCGGGGTATGATGTGTGGCTGCCATCTGGGGTGTGGTAATACAATCCTGACCTTAGCTAGTAGACCCTACTGCTTTATTGAAATAAATATGTCATGACAAGTTGAGTTGAAAGAGTTAAAACATATGAGTTCAAGGCAATCATAACAGACTGAATATACTACAATTACAATCTGAGAGAATAGATAACAACGTTATTCTTTCCTGGGAAAAACTGACATTAAGCTAAACATTGTTAGTAATCATGTGATTCACATGGACTGCAGTGGAACTGCCGGTAGGGCTAGTTTGTGACATAGTAAAATCACTAGGCAGCCCTCATAGACCAAACATAGATGGACCATTAGGATAGGTCAGACAGCCATTAAAAGCTGGCCCCATGTCGGAATACCCTCCTCGGGGAGTCTGAAGTGGAGGTGGGGGGGGGGGGGCTCATAGGTTTGCAAACTCAGCAGAAAGCAAGGATTGAATTGACTTGAAAGAGCTTAGACCAATGCTAACTTGATATCGGTAATATTATATACGTGCTAAATTGTATTTATTTGATTGAACAACTCTAATGTCAGTTAGGTGTTAACAAAATATATTTATCTTTTCCCTATATATTGAAATCATCAATTATATTGCAAAAGACTTGACTACAATTTCTGAGTTGAAACTTGGTCGCATCATTTTCATGATTTTATGTGACTGCCGAACCTTTATTTTAAACTCAAAAAGTACAATCCATTTGGCGGCATCTTCCTTGACTAAAGAAAGGGTAGAGACCCATACATGAATATAAATAGATATAAGTGCATCTACTGCACTAGTTTAGTGTGAAAATGTAAGAGAAAAAAGATTGTGAGAAGGTGACTATCTCCCCGTCGCCCTTGGGGTGGTAGGTCATAGAAGATAAAGGATAGAGGATAATGATCCTGTTGGGATGAGATGAGACAAATTCGTTAAGTTACAATCCTAATATGGCAGATGATACTATATCTTTTGGCTAATAGGGCATCAGGAAGTTCTCGCGTAGTGTTTGAGGCACGTTTTAGGTGTGTGTGGTTCACTTGTATCTCAGTTGGCTACTCTTGTAGCACAACTTGTAGTTTGATGTCTAGGTTACTCCAGTAACCCTAGGCAGTCTGCCTATGGCTACTCTAGTAGCTCATATGAGAGGGGTCCATGGTAGATATTTGGCTTATAACTGCTACAGTTAAGGTCTTGATACCTAATACCTGTGAGGGGCTACTCATGTAGCACTCCTCAGCATGGTGCTACATCAATAATGATGATTCTAAAATCTAATAATTAAACCTAAAACTGCTAGTGTTTCTAGTTTCTAGGTAGTCAGGACTCCACTCCTGGTTATGGCGGTGGTTACTCACTATAGCTTTGCCGTCCATTCTGACCCCTTTATTACTAGGGGAGTCTGTACTCTGGATGGACTGTTGATTATATATTGTAAATGACCTATAAGGAGTCTCAAGGGCTTTACATATGGTTTTGAGATAGTCGGAGGGCTTCTCCTGGTGCCAAATTGGTCTCAGTTTAATATGTTATTGTCAAAAGAACAATTCCCATAGATCATAGTCATATTAAACTTATAGATGATATTTGAATTATCTGTCACCTTTATACTGTTTTATTTCTATCCAATGATGAAACCCATAGGTATTGGTCTCAGCGCAAAGAGGAACTGCCTCAATCTACTCCCCTCCCCCTCTATGACACCGTCAGCATTATCACCATGGTTTCATCATGGTCTCATCAAGCAACATAAGGAATTTTCCATCTGGGAGTAAATTCAGGAAAAACAATGGTGAGCCTACAAACCAATCCAGTTTACATAATTTTGCTTTGAAGTCCCTCAAGGCCAGGAAAATAGAAAACTACGAGAAATATTTGAACCATCCAATATAATGACACTGTCCTCCTGTACTCAGTTGTTGAAAGCTGTAGACAGCTGAAAATTACATTTAATTCCTTTATAAACGTTTAATGCTATAGGTTGCCTACATGAAAACTATGAAGTCTGAGTAGAACTGTACACAATGGCAAAACTACATTTAGCTGCAGACGTTTTCTGGACCCAGCCTCATAGTGTAGATGCTCTGTTCCATGTATTTTCACTTGTGCTGACCTAAATTATTCCTTTATTACTATTCTATGAGCTGTGCTGATAAAAAGACTCTGTGTCATGTTCTGTGAAACTATCGTTGTTGTTGGTAAGGGTTTCCTCTTTCACACATATTGTGCAGAAATACACATCACTTTTAGAGAAAGCACAAAAACGTTTCTAATGGAATTTTATATTGCTCTTTGCATGTTTCGTTCGTTCCCCCTGATTTAAATTGAAGCTCTGTTTAGGAATCAATAGATGCATTGTTTTTAACAAGAAACCACATAATGAAGAAACAAAGAGGGGAGATGTTAACATTGTTACATAATAGACTTCCCTCTGTCATACGAGAAGGTCGAAGCACAAGTAAATAAACAAGGGAACCCATTTTTCTGAAAGAGCTTTCTTTTATATACCAAATAAAAGCTGATAATTTTTAAGGCAATTCCTTACCAAAGTAAAAGCAAATATTTTCCATAAGCAAATAGGGAATAGTTTAAATATTTATTCACAATTTCCTGATGTTTGTCTGGTCATATAACAACAAGGAAAAAACACAAAAAAAACATCAACGTTCAGGTAAGGCAGAGGACCCTTTTTTAATCAAGGTGATATGCTGCTCAGGTGAATAAAGTGGGGGGAAGCAATAAATGTGTCTACATCTTGGTAACAATTGATGTGTCGGCTATTTTGTTTCAGGTTTCAATCCCACGATAACAATATACTTTTATTTTCAGTTTGCAGAAATGTATTGCGAATTATCTCAAGTACCATACTCCTACTTATACGGTTAGTATCCAGTACCTGCAATCTCAAAGGCTATTATCCGATCTGATCCAAGTCTGATCCCATTAGGGAAATTCTGGAGGCGATGAAGGGGGATCTTCACCTGTCGATCAGATTCTTCAGTTTCAGCTCTCGCAATCGCATTGGTGTCAGCAACCATCAGTTTGTGACAGGGAGATGGAGATGGGAGGAGCAAGGCATGAGGGGGAAACTGCATGTTCAACTATTGCATTTTATACATAAAATTAGGCAGAATGGAAGTAGATGCGCAGGCAGGGAGGAAGATAGCAACCTAAGAGAGAGAAGGAGTGCTAGACAGGATGGTAGTTTGAGAAAGAATAATTTGTCCCATTCAAAGGAGACAGCTAAGCAGAAAATCATAAACTTTTGCTTTTCCCTTTCTTTCTCCATCCTAAAATTAGTTGAGGTGCATTACCTAGTATATGCTATCATATATTCTATTTTGGATAACTCATATGGACCCATGTTACAGTGCGACATGCAACAAATATTAATATTCTTCTTTTATTCTCTTGCTTTTCTTTGCCTACCAACTCAATAACAGCTCCTTGCCAGCCCACCTCCCACTACCACCTCCCCAACCTGCCCCTCTCCTGTCAATTTCCTAGAGAAAAGTAGGCCATAACAGATTAACCTCCAAGCAAATACACCTCCATCCCCAAAATTATAGTCCCGTCAGTGCCACGTGACATGCGCGTAGGGAAATAACTATGATTGACACACAGCAAACATGCTGTAGGTGAGTGAGACACATCTGAAGTGCTGAGTCATCGATAAATCATTACCACATCATATCTGCAGTGACTATTGGTTGTCCAGACATGGTTCAGACCCCATTTCTATTACTCCCTAACGGTGTCCCTGCCCCAAGCAGAAATAGGAAAAGATGGGGTAGCTCAGAAAAAGCTTTTTAAGAATATTGCGGATTATATCTGCCTGTACACCCTGAGAAAAGTGACGTCACTATCGCCAATAGCACTCCCACCTGAAGTCAGGCACTGCCTGGCTTTCAGGTGACAGTGCTTTCGGTGACAGTGACGCTCACTTTTCTCAGGGTGTATCTCTCCCCACTGCTCCCTGCCCTGCCATGTATATAACATATAATCTGTAACGAATTCAATTCAATTTGAAATAATCTCCTTTTAATGACTGGGTTCCTTCAAAGATGTAAACAGTGTGGCTTAATCATTGGGACCATATTAATCCCAAAAAAAATATACGATGGCATTGCTTGCACTCTTAACAATAATGGGATGACAGTGATAACAGTATAAAATTGGTTTTACACTTTGTCCAGTTGAGAGAATTTATTGGCTATATGCTTTCCTAACTGGCCTACCACCTTATCAGCCACCAGATCTACATTCCCTGCCTTGCCTGGCTACATTCTTCTAAGCTCCAAGGGGCCTCTCAAAGTAGTGCAGATTAAAGTTTAGTCTTACTCTAATATATCTCTGTCAAATACCTTAAATCAATAAGGAATATATAGTTTTTGAATCATGACATGATACATTGTATCATTTGCATGGTGTTCTAGTATGATAAAATGCCTAGGCCTCACCGCAAACAGGAACTTCTTAAATACCACCATCCTACCATCATCCCTTTCCACAACCACCCAGCCCTTTCAGTTCTTATCTTCTACCATCCCCATTAAGAACTCCTGCGGCTCTCCTAGTGCTAAATTGATCCACGTTTCCAATGCTCGCCCTGCCAAACTCTCCACTCTCACTCCCTCCACCAACATATACCCTCTTCTCACTTCCACCTCCTTACCCCCCCCCCCCCCCCCCCCACATTTATCCTCCGATCCCCTCAACTTTACCCCTTATCTACGGGTCTTCCTTGACACATAGCCTGTATGACAATGCCACTCGGTTCGCAATAAGATTCTTGCTTAAATGGACCAACCACCCTGATCTTGTTTTACCATAAGAATGCAAATGCATCCTTGTCATATCATTTTGTAAGGCCATGTACTACATGTTGATGCAGAGCAAAAATCATAACATTAAATGGAATCCCCTAATACAACAACCTAAAGGCTATAATGACAGACTTACCCCTTAACTGCTTTAAACATAGTTATGATTTTCAATGAATACAATTTGCCATAAACATAAATGGATACAATGGGATGGATCAGATTTGGGCTATGCAAGAATCAAGTTGTAATATAATCCATTTGCAGGGGAGCTGCCTGTTAGCCCAGTCGCAAGGGCTGCAACTTTAATTAGAGACGTTTCAAAACCTGCAGACAGATGTTGGGTGGGGTGAATGACCATACTCTGACCCCCAGACTGTTGAATCACCAGCATGTTATGATTTCTCACAAATAAACAGACAATTCTTAGTGTTTTGTCCATGTCAACTTATCCATTGGGTTTCACAAGACTTGCCAGCGACAGTTTCAAAACAATTAATCCAAGATTTATAAGCTGTTTGACTTTGCTCTTACAAGCATTAGAAATGAAATTTCTTTTCCATTTACCATCTTGAATATAGTGTGTTTCTCCTATTCACATGAAACCAATAACACACACTTCTTCATTTCACTCCCATCAAACCTAAAAAAACATTAACAGGCAGCATTTTTAATATCATACTAGGCAACAACAGTAATATTATAGCTTGGAAATCACAAAATGTAATCACATGTAATGAATGCACCATGGCAGTTGCCTTTCATCCGATAAAAGTCTATAATGTTAAACTTATGGACAAATCTCATCCGATGGACGAAATCATGGCATATTCCGTCAGTGGAATACTCCCTTAAGATGTGGTTGTTTAAGGTACACAGCTTAATACTTCACCACAGTGGTGGGGGATGTGAGTGACAGGGTTCGGGGCTGTAGGATATATGGCTTCATGCTGGGTGGGTGGGTGGAGATATGGTACAGCCCCTGGTCAGCAGTACAGTGATCACAGACCTGGGATGGGTGTAGATAACTGAATCAGGACCAGGCAGAAGGGTATGATGTGTGGTTGCCATCTGATGGGGGGTATCATAGTCCTGACCGCAATAACCCCTACAGCCTTTTACCATTATGTCCTCAACCCTGTTTACCTACTCTACCTTAACCCATCCAAACCTACCTGTATACCTCAACCTACTGCACCCTATCATACCAAACCCCTTCCCACATCAACCTGACATACAGCACTCTACGTTACTCCACATCCTTACCAATCAGCCGGTTACGGGATACTGCTGCTCCTATTTCTGTCAACTCGCTTCATCTTTCAGGTATATATAGGGCCGTAATATTCAGCAGTCTACCGGCAATCTGAAGATGATTAATTGATATGGGATGTTAACAGAACGTGGATCTTTTCAATTAATGTGAATTTCGTGCCTTTGCTGCCTTCATATTTGTATTCCAACTCCCCGCTGGCTACCCCATGTCACACTGTGTGCCTGCCACCATTGCCCCCCCTACTAAATGATATACTTATATCCATCTCATATCTGTACAGAATGAGAAAAGATATCATATAAGTGTCTTTGACACGGCCTGCTTAATATTATAGGATTCACAGTTGGTTTCTTTACTGCTACCTCGGTAGAAATGATTACAATATATATAAGTTGATTATGCAGAGGGTATAGTTCTATTAAAAACTTGAGAGTCCTAATCAAAGCAGCACTAGATATTGATGCAATTCACGTATAATGAAGAGGATAATGTATTTAAATGTGGCCCTGGGGAATTAGTCAATCATCTAATGGGATATTGGATGGTCGCCAATTTTAATGTGAGTATATATGTCGATGTGTACTGTGTAGCGGGTGGTGTTTTAACAGTGGGTGGTGGCAAATGTATAATCAAATGGGCGGCTTTAATCATGTAGTGTGAGGAAAGCCCTAACAATTTCTCTTCTAAATGATTATACTTAAAAACGGGTTCCCTAACCTTTTTATCCCTGTCTGATTCCTACTGCCCCGTGCCCTCCCTTACTCCATCTCCTTAACTATTAAAGCCATTCCGTGTATGCTTTAGGGGGAAGCAGAAGGAATAACGTTTTGCTTCGACCTGCATCTAGGAAGCTCTATCAGTAGCAGGCACCTCGAGTGTTTCTAGTCTAGGCCTCAGAAATCAACTGATGATATGCTAGTCATATGGCATACCTATTAACAGCTTATAATTATTGTAGTTAAATTGTTTTGACCCATTGGAGGGTTAGTAGACATTCCCTTTTTGGCGCAGCACACCAAAAGACGGGGAAATTCAAACTATTTTACCACTAGACATGGATTTTTGATGTTATCTTTCAATTTTCCCACTGAAAAAAATGTGATGCACAATCCTAAACTTGATCAATGTAATGCCAAATATGTACATAATAAGCCTACAATATGTTTTAAGTCCATTTCAGATGCCTGTTTATTATTTTTGTCTCAACATGCAGGTCCCTCAAGGAAATTTCGATTTCTGTAGGCCTTTGTACAGCATAAAATACATCAGTAGTCAATTATCTCATGAGCAAATATATTTAGACATCTAATAATTAGTGTGCATAACAAACAAACCAATATAGATGCAGTCCCACCGTCTTTCCTATTAAACTTGCAAGTGGCAACCTCACAGCACATCAATAGCTCGGAGAGGGGCCGGCTAGAATATAGTGATTTCCTGATGGCGATACTTTACTATAATATGGCTATGTCTCACCATTTTGGGCCGATGTGAACGTCTTTGACCGGGTTCAATCTTTGACCGGGTGACGTATTTGACCCGGTGCCTTCTTTGACCTCCTGAGATAAAAAGGTTTATCTAGGGCAGGTGAAGATATATATATGGAAATATCACCATCGCCATTTTCTTTATTTTATCCTTTACATATCAAAGGAGAAATTAATTTTTTATGAATCTTATATTTTAAGGTGGCCAGTCATAGATTGCAGCCGCTCATAGATTGCAGCCGGTCATAGACGAAAACATTGGCCCATGTTCGTGAGACACAGCCATATGGTTTTCATTACGAGACCTGCCATTATTTGGAAATCGACTCCAGATTGACTGTAAACAAGGTGGAATACGCTAACTCTCTATTGATGTTCTAGTCTATTTGAGCTCTATACGCAGGGTCTGATATGAGGATGACGGGTGGTGAGGGGGTTGGGCTATGGGGCATTAACCAGAGATGCCTTTCAAGACATAGGGCTGTTAGTTCAATGAATGAACACTTCAGGGTCAACAAAATTGCTATGTGAGGTTTTTCAATGGTTTTCACCTCTTTGGTACATGCACATTTCAGAAAAAAATAGTTGTCAGAAATCCTCCTTGGGGAAGTGCCTCAAATCCAATATGGCCGCCTTTATAATGTCTCTCAATGTTTAAGTGTCCTATATTTGGTTCTAATCAAGTTATTTGCTTGCGTGATGGGTCAATTGACATCAGCTTGAAATTATACAGACATTAGAATTATTTCCCAAGGTCAAGGTCATATGGTCACATGGTCATATAGCGATTAGGCAGCCACAATCAGTGAAAGTACCAATTCTCAGACAAAGAACTTTATTGTCATCTAGGCTGACAGGAAATGTAGTCTATAACTATATTTAGTGAATTATTAACATATTGATATCTGCTGGGTGATGGGGAGAGTGATAAAGAAGTCCCTTTAGAAGGTTATTTAGAAGGTCTGTCTGGAAACTATAATGGCAACCACATGTAAGCTATAATGTGGAATTATTAACAGCATTAGAATGGTAAATGAGTAAATAGATAGCAGATGCATGAGACAAATACATCCGTTTTACAAAATACCAAGGTCAAGGTCACCTGCATATTGCAGAAGAACTTTCTAGTCTGGCAGAAAACAAAGGCTAATCCAAAGTCTGATAATGTTTTCTCCCTTGATTATTCATCTATAGGGTCTGTATGATTAATACTATCATAAATCGCTATGAGCCTACATCCCGCTGCCCCCCAGGGAGAAGAGAAGAAGGATTGGAGAACATTGATTTTTATTACAATAAAATAAATATATGTATATGATATTTGAGGTTGATGAATTATAATAACAGTGTATAAAAATGTAAAATGTATATGACCCCTCGTACAACGAGCTTGAAATTCTGGAAAGAATTTAAGTTATTATAAAGTAAAAAGTAAGGTGGAAGAAAGGGGTTGGTGGTGGGAAACTTTTCTGACGGCTGAGAGAGGACTGGTGGCGGGAAGCGGGTTGCTGCTGTGTTTTGGTGGGTTGGGAGGTACCACTATTGTGGAGGAGGGGTGTGAGGTATGGGGAGTCCACCTGGGTAGTAGAGGAGGGGTGTTTTATTGAGTTTCCCGCTCTGCGGGCCAGCGGTGAGTCACATAGCGACACTATGATTAATACTATCATAAATCGCTATGAGCCTACATCCCGCTGCCCCCCAGGGAGAAGAGAAGAAGGATTGGAGAACATTGATTTTTATTACAATAAAATAAATATATGTATATGATATTTGAGGTTGATGAATTATAATAACAGTGTATAAAAATGTAAAATGTATATGACCCGTTTGTATTGTTACATTTTTATGACAGATGCAATTCTGGTTTGGAGCTTTGATGCTCTATGAGTATGAACATAACGTTTGTATGCGTCTGATCTCCATAGTCCTAAGTCTCTGATTTCTTCTTCGGACGCCCCCAAGTTTGCTGCCATCGTGGCTGCGGTTTTTCTGATACAGTGAAGTGAATGTCTATGATTGCTTAGCCCAGACTGGGCTACCGCGACTGCCCAAACACCAGCCAAGTGGGAGGCTGTGATGAGCTTCCCTGTGTCCTGGAACACAAGGAGCGGCTGTAGCCGATGGACTGTTGGGGATGCATGAATGAGGTGGCGGTAGAGGTTCACCACACACAGCGGATTGTTTGGCGTAGCCCGAATAATGATGTTGTGGGATCGCCCATGCAGTTGGAGATTCTTGGCCCATTTTTGGCGTATAACCAGCGAGTCATCTGTGAGTTGGAAGTCACCCCGGGTCGGGTGTCTCGTGGGATCAAACCGTGCCGGCGTCTCTGCCGCGACATTGGATCGTCTCCACGCACACACTAACATAATAGAGTAAGAGAAGAGATAAGTAACCCGGTTTATGGATGTAGGAATACAGGCAAGAACGCGATTAAATTGGTAGAGGGATAATGGAATAGTTGACTTAGATTCATATGATTTATCCTTAGAAATTGAGCGTAGGGCCTTGATTACCATTACATGAGAGAATTGAATTATAGACAAGTTACATAACTGCATGAGCATTTTCGCATGTGCGAAATAGATTGGTACTGTAGCCGGGGCATAGAAGATATTAAGATACTCAATGTAAACAATTAGGTCACTCGGGGTGACAACTGGAACACACACACCTGATATAAACATGAATGCAACAAATATGGAGGCGGCCCTTCTGAAGTTTGCCTCTGATTTTGATGACGGGTTGACCTGGCGGCTAGCGGCCATGTGAGCCAGGTGCCCGTATACTGGACCTTAAACAGAACATATATACATGGTTAAACAGGGACATGTTTAAGAATATCTGATGCCGGGACAAAGACATTTCTGAGGCACAGCTCTCCCATCAGCCCGTCGGCCAGGTGGGCATGGTACTGACTCTCCCATCTTCTTGACAGCGCGTCCGCCAAGGGGATGGACTTTCCCGGGACGTGTACAGGAACCACCCTAGTGTTATTCACAGCCTCGTGCCACCAGATGTCTCTTGCGGCAGCGAGTATGACTTCGTCTCTTCCCCTCCCGGATTGCAGCACAGCAACCGTGGCCGAGTTGTCAGATCTAAGCAGGACTACACAGTCTTTATGAGCTTTTGTTACAAATGTTTTCACAGCGAGGGCAGCGTTAGAGGCAGCTATAGGTTTTCCCAGTAGTCCCGGGGGAACTCTGATGCTGTAGCACTCATGTTCCGTGCATGCCCCGGCCCCTGTAGTAGAGGCGTCCGCCTCGATGGTGAGAACAGGTTCAGGGAGAGTAATGAGGGTTCTACCATTATACTGTGCCAAGAAGTCTAGGAACCATTGCAGGTCTCTCCTCATGCTGAGGCTCATTGTGATGAAAGTCTGGTGGTACCCCATGCTACGTAGGGCGTCCAGTAGGCGGGCTACAAAGAGCCTTCCTGGACGAACAGCCTTGGAGACATGGTGCAACTTGCCAAGTAGGGACCTAAGGGACTTTTTGCTGATGGCCTTATTTCCCAGATTTTTAGCTAGTAGTTCTTTTGTCTCACCTATCTTTGAAGCCGGCATTCTGATTTCTTGGGCAGCCGCGTCAATTACTATGCCGAGCCATGTCGTGCAGTGAGCCGGCGGCTGGAGCTTGTTTCGGGCGACCGGAAGTCCCAAGTCTCGCAGGAGGTCCAGCGCGGCCTCGTACGCCCTAGTAGCCTCGTCATGGTTCCTCCCGAGTATCAGGAGGTCGTCTAAATAGATGAGGACCTCGTGTCCCTGCTTCTGCAACATTGAACATATAGACATTGCAATCCTTTGCATGTGCAAAGATGACAGGCGGGCTCCGAATGGCATACGTGTTTCAAGGTAGAAAGAACCTTCCCAGGTGACTATGGAAAGAGGCCAGTCTAATGGGTCACCTGGGAAGTTCTTATATGCCCTCTGAATGTCTATAGTTGCGAGGCAGACCCCGGGGCCGTTTGCTGCAATATAGTCAGTCACCTGGTCAACAGTTGGGAGTGAGTGGGGGCGTATCTTACCATTAACATTTCCCTTTACTATGAACTTGTTCACGGACTTGCCATACGACAAGTCCGTGATGATGCGCCTCTTCTGTGAATTTGTCTTAGGTCGCGACATCATCGGGGAGACATGCGCCCATTCTTGGAATGGTGGTTTCTTGTATGGGCCCACTAGTGCTCCATTTCGCAGTTCTGTTTGGATAAAGTCTGACAAGTGGGTTGGGTAATTTATTGCTGATGCATGGTTGTCTACTTTAGGCTGTGGGCGGATTGGCCCTTGGTATGATGCTGGGAATCCGAATCTCATGAAGTCCAGTAATTCCCTGCCATCCTTATCCTTCGGCAACCTAGCGTCCCACTCACTAATGTTTAGCTCTGTCTTAAGCTGTACCCTTGCACTCATGTGGTTGGGGACCCCTGTTGACCTGACCTTCTCATATGTAGCTGCCTGATCTGCTGCAAGTTCTGGTGATGCATGTGGCCAGTTTTGCAGTCTGTGGTCCCTAATCTGAGCGGGGTGCAGTGGCACCAAGAAGTCTGTGTTGTTTCCCTCTTGAGTCTCTAAGCTATCTAGTGCTCTAATCTGTTCTATTTCCCCTTCTGTCCACTTCATACTCTCCCTTTGGTCCTGCTCTACCTGTTCTAGTGTGAGGCCCAATTGGGTGCTATCCTCGACCTCTGAATTGTTAATCTCAGTACAGTAGTCATTGCGTAGGTTTTGTGTGACCTGGCAGTGCTCTTGGTTTATGAGTACCTTGGATTTAGCCTTGTGACTGGCGTTGATCCCGGTTGCTTCAAATAAATTGTTATGTACTGACTGACCTGATTGGATAGCACCTACTGGTTTCCCGACCTCCAGTTGTGAGCATTCTGGCCGTCATGGGGATTGTTGTAGCCCTGGTTGCTGTAACCTTGACCGCCGTAGCCCTGGTTGTAGCCCTGGTTGGGTGCCTGTTGGTTTCCGCCTTTACCATTGTTGAACCCGTGTGGGCCGCTGTTGTTCATACCACGGCCCCCACGGCCCCCGGGCGGGCCACCCCTGCCGCCGCCGCTGCCGTACGGCTGCTGTTGACCTTGCCTCTGACGTCTGAAACAACTCAAGTATGTGTGGGTGAACTGCTGGTCTGTGACAGCCCAACAATATTTACATGCATGAACTAGAGTTATTTTACCTTCTTGGTGGGACTCTTTGTGTTTACAAGTCCCTTTATTGTACGCCGGGCATGGAACCTGTTCGCCCTCGGGTGCTGACCCCCCTGTGGCTGGGGCTGAAAAGGAGAGCTTGTACCTCTCACTCTGAATTGCCTCTTGGTTGTTCCATTTAAAGAACTTGGCCTCTACCTTAGTAAAAACAGCGTGGGACCATTTACGGACATTTGGCCAGTCCCTATCGATAGTATCAGCAACTACTTCTCTCATGTGTTTTTCTAAGTGTGGTATGTCTTCCTCATCTAGGCAAGCAAAATCTAGCATGTTGAGAAATGCGGCCATGTATTCAGGAAATGTCATATCAGATTGGGCCTCTAGTCTATCTTTATCAGTAAGCAAGTCATCCCTGTGAAAGTACATGTAAGGTCGGGGAATTGTTTCCTTACCCTTCTCTGGGTCCGGCGGGCGTGGGGCTGCAGCAGCCATGGCAGCCTTGACCTGTTCCTCAACACCCGGGGCTGACAGGAGCTGCGAGGGAGGAGGTATACTGACCATGGGAGGCTGTGAGTAGCTTGTGTGAGGGGCAGAGTCTGCCTGCTGGTGGTGTGGTGGTGGAGGGCGTCCCCCTCCCCATGTAGGTGCAGGTAGGGTGAAGTCTTGTAGGCCTGGCGACTGAAGTTGTGGTGGTTGTCTAGGAGTGGGCTGCTGGGCTGCAGTGGGCTGGTAGCGCGCTGAAGCACCGTCCGGTAGCTGGTTCCAAGATGGCGGCATGCTGTGTCTGGTGGGCACCGGTGGTGTAGCGTCCCTGGCAACGCCGCCATGTTGGATCTGTGGGGACACAACAGGAGAGGAGTTAGAGTTGGCCTGCTTTATCTCGTTTATAGCAGAAAGAATATCATGCAGCACTCCCTCATTCTCTGATACCTTAACTGCTAGCTGAGCAACAGTGATTTTCTTTTGTTTAGCAGTGTGAATAGTATTAGCACTAGGGGACTCACCTCCGGCGGCCAGGTCGCCTGGAATGACCTGACCACCCTCCTGTGTTGTCAAGCCTGTGGTAGAACGTTGCTGTGGGCTGTCACTGACTGTGTGTTGCTGTGGAGAAGCAGTGTTGGCGGCCTGTGTGGCTGCAGCAGCGGCAGCGGCAGCGGCGGCTGCCGTGCCCGGGCTGAGCTGCCCGGCGGTGGGAGTCGTGTTGGTGTCCCGCGGCCGACCACGCGTCCTCCGTTTAGGGGTCTTGTTGACTCGCCTTCTAGTCATTGTGACAGCAGATTAAGAAGTCTCCCTCTCACCAAGAAAATATAAAATAGTTCTGTGGTGTGGTGTGCGCGTGCACACTAACCAAACGAAACTTTTCTGACGGCTGAGAGAGGACTGGTGGCGGGAAGCGGGTTGCTGCTGTGTTTTGGTGGGTTGGGAGGTACCACTATTGTGGAGGAGGGGTGTGAGGTATGGGGAGTCCACCTGGGTAGTAGAGGAGGGGTGTTTTATTGAGTTTCCCGCTCTGCGGGCCAGCGGTGAGTCACATAGCTACACTATGAACATTTCTAGTGCAGTATGGCGATGTCACCATTGAGCAGTTTGAATTATTCAAGATGGCTGCCAAAATGTCATAAATTCTTGAAAATGTATATCGCTGGGTATATTCAAGATAGAAACATGATTTAAAGTTCCAAAATACATTTGTGGGGCCTAGGAATTCAAATTTATCATTATTGAGAAGTTAGATGGCAGTCATCTTGAAATTTTAATGAGACCAAAACCAGAATAATAGAATTCCTGTGAATATTCGATAGTGAATACCAATGCTAATTTCTTTTCTGAAATATACTCAATTCATTGAAATTTCATTAACATTTCATGGTGAAAAGTTTTTTGCATGACCTTGACCTTTGACCTCTGATTACAGAATGCCTCAGAATGGTACGGGCAAGCAATATCTGGCTTGCTGGCTCATGGACTATTTGGGTTCATGCAAGAATTTATGGCAAGAAACAAAAGTCAATTTCCTGGGCATGTTCTCAAGAGTGTTTGTCCTTAGTAATGAATATCCGACTATTGGTAAAATTCATACCAATGTATTCCCATGGTTGACCTTTGCAAATTATGACCTTGACCTTGGCCACGGTCATGTTACTACTCTTGTGGATGTTGACACCATAAAGATCCGTTGTCACACAAGATAAGAGATTCATGCTATTTTGATAACTGAGCACTGCCCCATGAAGTAAGTTTGCTTATTTTACCTATTTTCAATGCGACCTTGACCTTTGAACTTATTTTTGACCTTTCTCCTACACCCAATTTATTCTATACACACCAGATTTGAATCCAGCATACCCAAATTAGGGTAGATTCACCTTCAAAGACACTATTGCATTCCAGTCCAAATCAATTTAAATATTGATATTTGGGCTTTTAGGACCCCCTACCAAAAGGATGATTTTTGAAAAATTATTTTCCCTGAAATATGTAGGTATTGAATAGTTGAAAATCATTAAGAACCTTTTTCTGTGACTTCCTTTTCAACCAAGTCTTCATCATGTCTACTGTTGGCTTACTTCATTCAGACACCCAAGTCACTTTACAAACAGTCTTTTTTAGGGGGTTTCCCGAGAATAATTTTTCAGGACTTCTTTTCCCTGAAATGTGTGGGTATTAAATAGCTGAGAATCATTGACAAACCGTTTGTGGGACTATTTCTCTCACCCTGAGGTCCTCATCGACTGGACTATAGGCATATTCCATTCAGATATCAGACTTACCTAGAAACTGCCTATTTTCGGGGGGTTCCCCAGGGAGAATTTTTGACAACTATTTTTTTTTGGAAAGTAGACATATTATAGAGCCCAAAACCCCTGGAAAATTCCACATAGCAATTTTGTTGACACTAGACTGCTTTTTTATCTTCATTCGTTGGACTATGTCAATACTTGTTCCATCGTACTCCCACCCTCAAGCTGGCTCAGTCTACTTTCAAATCAATACCTCTGCTTCTCTGCTGTAGAGAGTGGTCATGTAGTAATGGAAAAGAGGTATATAAGAGGGCTGGACTAATTAATTTGGAAATATTATGACAGGAGCAGAGCTAAAATATGATTGTCTAGCCCACTGTAATAAATACTGAAGGGTGCCAAAGTTTTTAATTCTTTAGCACAACACTGCATTAGATGATAAACACAATATTGGAGAGAGGGGGAATATACTTTGGTTAATACCTTGGAATGTATATTTGATACTCTCTATCTATCCCCGAGCTATCCTGTATTGTGATAGGTCACACTATAATCATACATATACGTATTTAAGGTGATAGGAAATAGCAAACAGATATAATCATACGTTAGTGTCAGAAAATGACTTACTGTTCCCTTATTCAGTTTGGAGGACAGAAAAGTTGGTAGACTATCTTTTTTAGATATGTATGCATCTCCACTTTGTTATCTACTAGTTTATAATTCATCAATCTAGAATACTGTCCGGGAAATAATATTGGACCAAAATACCTCCTAATATCTAATAATAAAAAAATATTTTTCACATTATTATGTCTAATCATCCCCAATCACAAAATAACAAAAGGCACCCTTAGCAGAGGATGGGCCTACCTGTTAATCTAACATTAGCTTTTAACCGCTTGTAGCGATACTTTTAAATAGCTACATACAGAATTACGTGATAAAATTCATACGCAACCTCCTCTGCTCATCAAGTAACTTAATTAAAATTAACAGGCAGCATTTTTAATATCATACTAGGCAACAACAGTAATATTATAGCTTGGAAATTACTAAATGTAATCACATGTAATGAATGCACCATGGCAGTTACCTTTCATTATTATTGTCCTTGTTAATTGCCTTCCAAGGAGTATTAACCTCTCCACGCAGATCTCATTACACATCGACATCAGTGCAGTTCACAAGCTGATAAGGTCATGAAGGAGAGATCAGATAACTTGTAATTAGTAAGATATCAAGTAGCACATTCGTCCATGATCTAGTATACACAACAATGCAAGTGTTAGTGCTTCTTGTTGTGTACTTGTAGAACTCGTTATGAGAAGCATGTCTATTTTAGTTTCTTGTTTACCTTGTACTGCTGTTATATTGGTATGGCACCTGTACTGTTATTTATACCAGAGCGGGCACGGAGAACAAAGCATTTTACACCTCTTGTATATTGCATACAGATATTGGTATAAATAAGTTATATGCCTTGTTCCAAGCTGGGTATTCAGTAAAAGTAACCTATACTGCTCCCTTCACTCTATTTCACGTCAATCCTGGTACTCGTCCTATAAGTATGACTAATACGAAAAGAGATTGTATGGTGAAATGACGGTATAGAGAAAGGTTTGGCAGGTAAATGCTCTTTGCTGAAAACAGTCCATGACACTTGATTGCTGTTCTGTAAATAGGATATGTTCTAAGTGTTGGCTTCTCTAGGAACTACCACCCTCACCTGTCTATACCATAATCACAGCTCATAATGCTGTTACCATGCAGCAGCAAGTGCTGTCAGTGTAAGCAGCTTAAAGGGTATTGCTACAAAAGTAGGTGCTGGAACCCTGTGTATGTCAGAGAAACGACATTGTACTATGTAGCTCCTGCTGCCCTCTCGTGCCATATGTTAATAAGAGATGTATGGAATACTAGCACACCAGTTCCTCAGGTCTCCACCAGAATCTGTAGTGTAGTGGTTATGCTGCCTGTTTTGCAATCAGAGGATTGGGGGTTCTATCCCGGTAGGTGCCATGACCTTTTCTCGAAAAAAAGTATACTTATTCTTTGGGGGATGGGGGGGGGGGGAACCATATTTTAAAATTGCATTATAGTCTAATTTTCACATAGAGAGTAACAGAGGACTATGGTATTTAAGCAGCAACATCCATTGCATGGGCTATAGGCCTTAGACTGCCTCGCAAGGGAAGTACTTTTTCTTTAAATGGGCAGTACAGAAAAATGAGCCAGGTGACATGTAATTCTTTTACCATTTTCTATTCTGTTATGCTGCTAACTAATCTAATTCAAAGTGATTTGAAGATAGCAATAGAACAACATCCTCATCTGACCCCAAAATAAAAATTCTCTTTTAGCTTAGTTAAGAGCTAGCTTTTTCAAGTGGCTTTCCCATAGAATTGAGCACTGTGCCATGCCATTTTCTTTACTTTTTCTAGTTCCTAATGTATTGAACTAATATTATACTAAGTTATTTGCAGAAATCAAGAGAACATCTAGATCATCGAACAGGTAGCAATACCCTTTAAATAGAGTTAACATCATGTTAGTACACGCAAAGGTAGGATGACTACTGGAAACCACTGATAGATAAGGCATTCATACTACTGAATAACACATCAATATGCAGAGACATAGGAAGCACATTTTCATTGGGGAGGGAGGGGGGGCTCAATGGGTGCCCAACCCAACCAACTTTAAAACTGCCTTTTGCATGATGGGGCAAACACATCCGTTTATGAGAATTTTATAGAAAAGAAGATTTTGAAGCCCCTTTGCTTCTGATTTGGGACCCAGGCCCCTCGGTCTTCACTTTTTCTATGTGAAAGAGGTAAGGGTTTGACAAATTTTGCGGGGCCCAAACATATTCAAGCCCCCTCGTCTGTGATCCTAGTCCCAGTTTCCTAGGCCATGAGGGCTGTTATCCATGGTGAAGGCCTGATTAGGGATTCGATTTCATATTTGGGAATGAATAGTAGTGCTGCTCGTAGGCAATAGATGTCATTGTGGTCTGAACTACTTTGTTCACCTGTCATAACATTTTAAAATGTTTTTTATGCTGCTTTGATAAACCTAAGAAAATGTAATGCAATGCAGAATCATCTCATGACGTGATGATTGCTTGTAAAAGGAGCTGTTGGATGCATAGATTGAGTTCATATAGTTTTGAAAAATTCTCAACATATGCTTGAGTCAATAGATGCACGCCTGACTTTGGCCCGACAAATCATCCAGACCAGGAGAAACCAAGTCACGTGACAGATAAGAACAATTGAGGCAAAACTGTTTGCATGAGAAGTATTAAAGAAAAAGGTGGTTATGGGGAAATAAAGGAGCTGGGGGTCTCTTTATGGGGCCAATCCTCACATGAATGTCGGCATAATTTGAGACGGAATTTTGTGCTGTGCGTGGAATGGAAACTAAATGTGACTCCTGGAACACTTTCTTTGTGAAGCGCATGTGTTTTGGTGAAGGATGGGGATCGCTTTTAAACCCATGAAGAACAGTGAGGACAGCCCAGCTAACAATAAAACGTTATTTTACGTCCAAATAACGTTGTAAAACTTCATATAACGTTATGCCAGAGTAAGGAGCCTTTGAGAAACGTTATATAACGTTACATAACGTTATAAAATGTTGTATAACGTTTTTTGTTTACTGGGAGGGCGAGGGATAAGGTCAAGATAGTGAAGGGCAATAGGGTGTAGGATGCAGGGTGTTAGGGATGGATATTGGGAAAGAAAGCAGGGTAAGTAAAGGACAAAGACATAGAAGGAGATAGGAATGAGGAGGGAAATAAAGAGAAAGGGATTATTGAAGGGAGAGGAGTGAGGTAGGAAGTAAGTAAAGGATGGATAATGTCATTCAAGTTAAACCAAGTCCATGCGCGCGAATGGAATTGAGTTTCTCCTAAATATATTACTGAATTCTCACGTTGTAACGATGTTTCAGACAGTATTGGGCTGACAGATTGCTAACTTTTTATCCAAAGAAAGTTGGGGGAATCCTAGTAAGTATAAAGATTAGAGGAACATAAAAGCGGGCTTGGGGTTTCTAAGAGGAGTAGGCACCTATAGGCATCTAATGGCAGAAAGGTGAAGGCGTTAGTGTGGCCTCATGCTGAAGGATGTATTCACACATGACCAGCACTGCCACCTACCCGTCATCCTGAACACTACCATCACCGTCACTTCTCTACATCTGCACATCAAGCCATATCCAGCCTCGTTTTCGCTTACACTATAAATAAAGATGGCTGCACTTAAACTGCGAGTGAGCAGAGCAACTTACTTATCTTCTCGTCAAAAATGTCATTGTCACTTCTTGAATCGATCCTTATTTTACAATGTCAGGCAACCTAACTACACATCGATAGCTGTCAGAGGGGCCCAATATTGATACTGAAACTTATATACTTTATCGAAGTACATAACTTATAGGCTATGTTGAGCCGGGACCAGTAGATTCTTCTGCTCAGCTAAAATATAAGGCAAATGCAACACTCCTTTTTATTCACCTTTCTCTTGATATGTACATATTACATTATCTTACATACATTGTACAAGCGGCCTTAACACACAACAGGCACACTTGCTTTATCATGTGTACCGTGAACTGCCCTACTAAGTATGAATGAATAATGAAAACAAATAACTTTATTAGCATACAGCCAAAGATCTACAGTGGAGAAAATTAACTGTAGGATATCGTTACTTGATTGTGGAGGAGGGATGAGGTGAAATAAAGTTCTACTTTGGTAGAAGATGATGAGTCTCACTCCTATTACTGTGAATTGCTTTCCTCCATTTGAGTTATGTAGAGCTGCATTCTATTCGCGGGTAGCGTGGTCGAATCACCATGAAACCTCGGATTTTATGGCTGACAAAATTTCGCAATGGCTCATGGCCACCGGAAGAGTGCCGATATCCACCGGAAGAGTGCCGATATCCACCGGAAGAGTGCCGATATCCACCGGAAGAGTGCCGATATCACTAGGTATCAGCAAGGGGATATCACCTAAAAAAAGCACGATGAGTGGCCCAATCGTGTAATAATGCTGTATATCATATAGGCTAGTTACTTACGTTCACAGCCACTTTGTGAACAGTATTGTAGGATACTAGTGCCACCATTATGTATCCTTACTACGAAAAGGGCCATGAAGCTTTCCTTCTGTCCAGTCATGCCATCCATACCTGACTGTGAATGAGCCTAACAATTTCACAGCCCAACAAAAGAATATATAGCATCCGGTGAGCATTGAGTAGCATATCAATATCATAGACATACCTATATGTCTTCCCTTTGAATTTGATAAAAGCAGCAAATCCCCCCCCCCCCCACCTCTGGTTCCGCAACTTGCATTTATACGTACGGTGGATGTTGGATGATTTTGACTTTACGTTTTTTCAAATTGACACACTGGAAAATGAGCACATTCAGAAAAATTTATAATCTTTGCTGCTTATAGATCTAGAATTTTCATTCCATGGTGCATCGTTTCTTGCGAGGTCCTAGTTATAACCCGCCTCACTATCATCAGAATAACTTATGAAATGGGTCAGCCACACTCCTCCAACCATTTCTGTAATAACCATACCTTAAAGATAATCATATATGTATACAATGTGCCTAGAAGTGTATCTGGGCTAATTAATGCAATATACATCCAATTCTTACCATTATGCGAGCTGCAAGTGCATTTGTATTTTAAGAAATGGTATGCATATGTAGGGGCTAGGGTTATACGGGGTTATTATATGACGAGTGCTGTTGGATGCTGTGTTGCGAGCTCAGTCCGAACCCTTCAGTCCGACGGTAGGTGGCGACACCTGCTCCGGGCTTGGGGTGTGGACAGAGGTCGCTATAGGCTTCCGGTCTGCGGGTGCGCGCGCAGGCTGGCTGCCTATATATACCCGGCATCTGACGGTACTCGTCGGTTACTCTGAGCCACGCTGGTGAAGAGACCCCGTGATCATATCGGCTGCTTAGCCTACTGACCCGTTCCGAACTCTATAGGGAGTTCGCACACTTAGTGACTGCTTGTTTAGGTTTACCTGAATAAACCTGATATTGCAACCTGTAACACTTGATCCGAACTGTGTCGACTTTGTTCTTTAATTGATACTCTACCAATATCATAAAGATACGAAAGATCGTTTATTACACTGGTGCCGTGACCAGTTCTGAGTGAAACGCAGGTTAGCCTGTGCAGTAGCACAGACCTCGGGCTCTGGACGGAGCAGCGAGGTCCCCGGATGAGGCAGCAGCCTTGTCACCGGAAGGGTTAGATGCCAGTTATGAGGCAGATACCCACAGCAGGGCGAATGTTCCATCCGGAACAGACGCAGCACGAGGACCCAGGGGTCCTACCATAATGAGCCGCTCATTAGAAGAAGTGAACTTGTCCTTGTTCAATGTGGGTGGGTCAAGCTCAGCCGCGCCGACTCCGAGGAGGTATACCCTCTTGCAGGAGCGTCGTTTTGACGACATGAGAGAGGCCCGAGTACAGGAACGTGTACAGATGGCTCAAATGGAATTGTTAACAATTCAGAAGCAATCCAATGAATGGAAAAGCAGTCTGATTGCATTGGAGGGTGCAGTCACACACCGAGCTTCCAAAATCAAGGAAAAGGACGCAAGGCTGTCTACCTTGTTGGAGGAGAATGAGAAATTGGTACAATCTCTCAGCAGAGTCCGGTCGGAATACGATCAGAAAGAGGCGGACCTACGAGTGATCCAGTCCGAGTTTGTCCAGGCAAACACGGAGCTGAACCATATTTGCAAAGCCCGAGATGCTGTAATGCATGAGGCAGAAGGGGCCCGATCAGCCATTGTTCGGGACACAGAGGACTTACAGGAGGTCCGCCGAAGTCTATTGACAGAGTGTGACATTCTGAAAGCGAAAAGAACTGCTTTGCAGCAGTTTTTATCAGAAACACGAGAGAGTATAAAGGACAACAGTACCTCTTTCGCTTCTGCGAACAATGGTAGTCCGGAAGGCCTCCATTACATGAGTTTTACCGACACTCCCAATCAGCCTATGGGACGTGGGGTAACCATGGAACCTGCCTTGTCAACCTCAACACCAGGACGACCCTTCGGACGACCCCTCGGAGTGGGACGATCCAGGGGCAGAGGCAGGGCGAGTGATCACTCACCGAGGGTGGGGATCGGTGGTATCCGTCCGATACCAAAACAGGTATTCGCAGCCCCGACCGGTCTAGCCTCAGTCGGTAGGGGAAGACGATTGTCCGAGTTGGTTCTGAGTCCACGATCACAGTTGAAAGTGGACGAGCAAGAACTCGACGCGGAACGCTTAAAAAAAGCGGCCGAGCAGGATAAGGCGGCGAAAACCGATCTGACTCCTTCAAGTTTGTTGCAATGGCGAGAGTGCCAAGCAACCATATTGTTCCAGGAACAGAAAAACTTGGAAATAGAAAGGCGAGACGTGTATCGCAAACAGCAGGCTGCCTTGGAGCAGCAGCAGAAACGAATGAAGGAGAACGCGGCCCTCGCAGAGGAGTTAGCGGAGCAGGAAGCGGCGGTTCTGAGGGCTCGAAAGGAAGGGCTCCGAGCCGCCGGAGAAGCTGCTAAAGCTAAATTGGAGAAAGCTCAGCAAGAGGAGGAGGTTGAGAAGCAGGTCAAGGAATTGGCAAAGGAGAAGGCAGAGCATCAACGAGCGCTTGCTCTGGCCCAGCAGTGTCAGTACATGACTGATCAGGAGAAGAACTGGTGGTTCGGACAAGGCGTGGACCCCACTACGGACTTAGTGTCGTATGGGACCTACCAGGCTTTTCTGGACAGACAGAGTAGCATACCAGCTATGGGCGCTACTCCAGGGGCGACTCCTGGTACGAAGAGCCCGAAGAAGGCTCCGAGACGAACAATGCTGAGTACAGAATTGCAAGAATTGTACGATACGAATCCCGCCATAGCGGGGATCGGATTGCACAATGTCGGTGCGGAAAAGGACGCGACAGCATCCATTTCTAAATGTCTGGCGATAACCTCTAAAATTAGAGGTTCGTCCAACGCTGCTAGACGCATAGCCAGCGAGCCATTTCCCTACTGGCAGAAGAATTCGTGGGAAGATTGGTTGGGAGCCACCGTTGAGGATATAAACCTCAGTGGGTGGGACCAACAGGATGCAATCCCGTACGTGTGTAAGGGATTACGCATGGGAGATGGTCTCATGGCCGTTGAGCAGTGGAAGGAGGATTGCGGACCTCGCGGTACTTTCAAACAGCTCGTAGAAATCGGAACCATCCTGTACGGAGATTCCGCTCGGATTGATCCGATGGTCGCTTTTAAGAAGCGCGTGCAAGGCAAGAACGAAGCTCCGAGGGTCTTCGGACTTGCATTGATGAGACTCCTGAAGAAGGTACACCCTGCTTCAGGAATCCACGATGCCTTATTTTCTAAGGAATTGTTCTCTCAGTTCGTTGCCGGACTGAGAGATCCTGACATACAACAAACGGTGTATGACACGTGGAGAGCAGATACGTCACTAGATGACCTTTTTAAGGCCATCGACATACATGCTCTCAAAAAGTCACTGTTAGGGGACCGGATGCCTACCCGGGCCTCGGCCATTATAGAATGTTCTCCGGAACAGTCTGATGGTTCGGGCAGTGATGAGGAGGGGGCTATAGCTTCAGCGGCTCAGTTCAAGAGGAATGGGAATTCCTCTAAACCGCCGTGGAAGAATAAGAAGCCGGAAGGGGGTGGGAACCCCCCTCCAAAAAGGGAGTCATCGGATCCGAAGGTTCCGATGATGGACGCAGCGTTTTTCACATCGCTGTTTGAGAAGATGACGACTTCCATTCAGGGGGCTACCCAGCCTAACAGAAGGAAGATCAATCGGAGGACCGCTAAGTGCTATAGGTGCTTAGAGATCGGTCACTTTGCTGCGGAGTGTACAGCTCCGAGTCCGAAAGTTCCCGGAAAGGAGGGAAACTAGAGGGGGTAGTCCGAAAAGGCGAGCGGACAACCCCGGCAGATGAAGTACGCCAACATACCAGAGAGGTAGAGCCTAGTGAAATTCAGAAGACAGGAAGGGAATCAGGGGTGGCTTCGAGCTTCAGGAGCTCGGATGCCGGCCTGATTAACATTCCGGTCCATCAGTTGCCCGGCAATGAGGCAGGGAGGCCCATTACGGATAGGAACGAGGAAGTTGCGGCTGTCACAGACACCGTGTGGGTAGGGAGTACCCAGCTTTCCCCAGATCATCCATGTTTCGACCATTTGAAGAAACATGGCCTTGATCTGGCTGCTCCGAAGGATTTCAAACGCTTCACTGTAAACCCGTCTCCGCTGGGGGGGAGGCGGTGGTATGTGTCTGTTACTGTGGCCGGTAGGGCGGGCGAATTTTTAGTAGATACGGGAGCTAGCCACTCCTTTATCTCCTCCAAATTCTATGCTCTTATGCCGGACAGTCGTGATAACTTCAAAACGAGGGTAAACGCCTGTTCGGCCGATGGGTCGAGTATGCAGACGTATGGGCGCGCGTTCATACCTGTCCGAATTGGAGGGAAGGAGTATGTGGCTTCTCCCACCATTGCGGATATTGCAGACGACGGTATACTGGGGTTGGATTTTTCGGCGTTGTATGACGCGGTCCTGAATCCTGGTACAGGGGTACTCCGAATAGAGCACCCGTACCGTGCGGTGGAGCAATGTGTGCTCCGACAAGTATCGACAGTGGCAACGGTGGTCCAAACTGTTAAGATTCCTCCCGGACAGACGTGTGACGTGCTGGTCCGAAGCAAGGGGCTTAGGAGAGAGGAAGAAGCAGTTGTGGAACCGGATGTGGCCATGTTGGGAAGCATCGGTTTGACAGGCATGGATACCCTCGTGGGGGATGGTGCTTGGACCGTGGTGCCGGTTTCTAACCCCGGGTTGGAACCGCAGTATCTTAGGAAAGATACAGTGTTGGGGAAGGTGTTCACCAGTGAGGCCGTAGTGTCCGCTGGACAGGTGAGCATGAAGGGTGACCCTTCTCCGACCCCTTTGAGTGAGGGACTCGAGAAAATGATATCCGAAACGGATCTGACGGATCGGATGGATCTCGACTCTCTAAGGAGGCTGGTAGTGAAGTATCAGGATGCATGGCAGGTGGAGGGGGAGCCGTTAGGCCGAACCGACAAAGTGTTGCATTCTATCAATACTGGAGATGCACAGCCTTTCAAAATGCCTTACCGACGTTTGCCGTTGGGTAAGAAAGCTGTTGTTGAAGAACAAGTGAAAACCATGCTGGAACAGAAGGTGATAGTGCCTAGCACTAGTCCCTGGTCCAGTCCGGTTCAGATGGTTACTAAAAAGGATGGGTCTATCCGATTTTGTATCGATTATAGACGCCTGAATGGAGTAACCAAGAAAAATGCATATCCTCTCCCCCGAATTGATGAGACTCTGGACTCGCTGGGTGGGAACCAATGGTTCTGCACCCTTGATCTGCAGTCCGGGTATTGGCAGATCGGGATGAAGGAGGAGGATAAAGAGAAGACGGCTTTTACGAGTCACATTGGGCTGTATCAGTTTGAACTGATGCCTTTCGGGTTATGCAACGCCCCGGCCACATTTGAGGCTATGATGGAAACTCTGTTGAGTGATCTATTGTGGCGCAAGTGCTTGGTATACTTGGATGATGTCATTGTCTTCGGCAAGACGTTTGAGGAGTGTGCGTTGAACCTCGGAGAGGTGTTGGAACGAATTCGGTCCAATGGCTTGACATTAAAGCCAAAGAAGTGTGAACTTTTTCGGAAGTCCATGGTCTATTTGGGCCGGATCATCTCCACCGAGGGTGTGCAGGCTGATCCGGCTAAACTGGAGACTGTGGAGACTTGGGAAGTTCCAAAAGGACCAAAGGATATCAGATCCTTTTTAGGGTTCTGTTCCTATTACAGGGACTTCATCCCCGGGTTCTCGAGGGTGTCTCAGCCGCTTCAGCGGTTGAGCCATTGGACTCCGGGGAGGAAAAAAGAACCCTTCCCATGGGGGATGGAACAGAATGCAGCCTTCAAAGAGATTAAGGCGTTATTCCGGACCACCCCGGTGCTGAGATACCCTACGGAGAAGGGGCATTTCATCCTTGACACTGATGCGAGCAATGAGAGCATCGGGGCCGCATTGTCCCAAATCCAGGACGGAGTAGAGGTCCCGTTGGCGTTCGCTAGTAACAGTATGAACAAGGCACAGAGAAATTACTGTACTACCAAGCGAGAGTTGCTCGCGGTGGTGGTATACACGAAGAAGTTTCGGCACTTCTTATATGGAGGGAATTTCACACTTCGTACCGATCATTCGGCCCTCAGGTGGCTCCTTAATTTTAAGGATGCGGAGGGAATGATTGGTCGATGGTTGAATCACCTCAGCGAGTTCGGACTGGAGAACTCTCATATCCAGCACCGAGCGGGCACGAAGCATATTAATGCTGACTGCCTAAGTAGACGTCCGGTACGCCGTTGTGTGCGTCCGGAATGTGGGGAAGGACGAGCCTAAAAAGCCCGATCCGAAGAAGTCTAGTACCCAGGGTACTAAGAAAGCGGATCCGAAGGTTGCCACTGCCACGGTAACCAAAGATTCGAAGACGGTCACTCCCAAGGCTCCGACTCCAAAGGTGCCAAAGGAACAAAAGAAAGCTGATCCGAAGCAATCAGCTAAAGATATGAAGAAGAAGGGACAGACGTCCGGCAGCAGTCAGGCTGTCAAGACTCCGGTCCCTCCTAAGTCAAACATCCCGATCCCTAGCAAGGAGAAGGATGCTGGGAAAGCAGTTGGAACGTCAGCTGCTCCGACTTCAGCCGTGGATGTGTTGTCCTTCTCGCGAGGGTTGGATAACAGCTCTGCAGTGGCCGCTACGGCCGCAGCCATGGCTGGTACGTCCGGGCACGGGGGAGCTCGTCCGAAAACGACAACTCACCCATCCGACACTAGGACTGAGGAAGCTATGGATGCATCATCCGCAGCTGAAACGGTCCGAGTTGTGCAGGAGGTGCTGTCCGGCATCACCTTCCAGCTACCTGCTCCAGTGGGGCAAAGAAAAGAAGTCCCCGTTCGGGTGGAGACGCCTCCTCAAGGAGCAGCCCCCGTCCGAGTGGAGACTCCTCAACAGCAAACCGAGCCCCGTCTGGAGCCATCCACTATGGATACTTCTGATGAGGTCGGCAAGCTGGACCAAGCCGCAGGCGGTGGTCCGGGTGGATCGGGGGTACCAGTAATCCCCCCAGTCCAACATGAAGTATGGGATAAGGAGGACGCCGACGTCCCATCCCTGCTACGAGGAGCCATCATCGCACAGATGAGCAAGGATGAGATCAGGTCATTTGACTTGGTCCAGATGAGAACCTTCCGGGGGCTGGACATTCTGTCCGACCGGTTCCCGACCTGGTTCCCGGCCCACGTAACGGCTGCAATGGAAGGCTTCAAAGACCAAGCTGCTAACGCTCGCTTGGTTGCTGAGACTGAAGGGCGCCCCGAACTACTCGCGGCCCTTGAATACGACCTGCGAACCGCAGAAGAATTCAAGGTCGTGCATAGTCGGAAGGAGAAAAGGCGACATCTGACGCCAGCCATGAGGCTGGCCCGGAATATGGAGAAAAAGACTAACGAGTCTATTCTCAATGATACTCTGGAGGACGAGATTGTCCAACAGAGCACAGCTGCTACTAGAACTGCTGACACTAGTAAGATGGAGAAGGCCAGTCGTAGGCATCAATACCTACGAGAGACCATTCGGTTAACATCTCTGAACGCGGGTCAGTCCCCGGAAGAGGTGGATGTAGTTCTGAAGGGATTGGACAAAAACACAATCGCCGACAACGAACTGCAGCTATTGGTCCGGAATGCCCTCCGAGCCAATGCCGTTAGTGGGTTTCAGTTCTTTAAACCCATGTGTATAAATGACTGTATTAAAGATAAGCGGTCATCCAAGCTTCCGGAGGAGGTGGGGCCCGACGGTCTCTCCGACGACGAAGAATGGATCAAAACTGATCCTTTAGGCAAGTCGGTACAGCTGTACCACTTCGAATTGCTGGAGAAGGTCCGGACTGGTAGCACCAAATACCATTCGCTCCTTCAGAAGGCAAAATTGGCATGGGCAATGTCTAGATGGCATTCATTTAGTAAGTGCCCATTCAAAGCTTGTCAGGACATCGACGAGACCCTGGAGAAACCCCGAACTTGGCCTACCAAGGTTCGGTATGCCAGACATCTTACCCGCTTTCATGTACGTCATCTCATGCGATATGACTGCCTGAGTGTGGGTTCGAAGGGCAGCAAGGGTTGTCCGAATGGGGGTCTGTTCTACACCAGAGCAGATATCATTCGACACCTTGCCAAGTTCCATGGCTTGGCTATGGAGACCGCAGCGGAACGAATTCAGGCCGCTCACGCAGAAGTCTACTCCCATTTCGGGACCACAGTAGACAAGAATGACAACCTCGAGGTGGATTTTGGCACCAACGAGAAAGGGAAGGTGCGGGTATTCTACAAGGTAAACCCGGACCGCACGTATCTCCATGTACCGGAGGGCGAACTCTACGATGAATTCGAAGAGTATCAGCAGCGTACCAGTACGCGGAAGCGGCGAGCTCCGAGAAAATCCGACGGATCCTCGGAGCCCACCGACCCGAAGAAACAGAAAACGGACGAAAGGCAGTCCGTTATGGAGAAGGCAGATCCGGGGTACCAAGGACCGGCATTTACCTCTCGCAAGACTGACTGGAAGTCGGGCCCCCAGGGCAAGCCACCTCGGCCAAGCCCGGAGGATCCGAACTCCAGTACGGGAGGGGCGTTCGTTGACGAATTCCCCAATATAGATTTGGTTCCGGGAGCAGAGTCACAGACTCTCACCCAGACGGGGAAGACCAAGGCTTCGGTGAAGCAAAAGCCGAAGCCCACACAGACTCCGGATCCCCCTCAGGAGGCTCCGGAGGGGCACCATGTCTTACGACTACGGGGCCCGCCCTCGTTTCCTCCCGCCGACTTCAAGTCCTACGAAGCCGGACAGGAGGCCATGAATCGGTGGCAGGATAACTTCCACCGATTGCTTACTGACTTAAGTCAGGAGGTGGCGATGTTGTCGCTGGACACAGTGCATCATCTCCACCGGAGTGAAGTCGCTACTCAGAAAGCAGCGGCCACGGAGTCGGTTCAGGAGGAGCGTGAGAATGCTCGGACTGAGCGAGTTGCTGCTAAATCCGAAAGGAAAAAGCAGAAGCTGGCAGTCAAGAACGCCGAGGAAAAACTGGACCACGAACGTCGGAGGTTCAGAGACTGTTTCGCGCACGAGATGCACGAATGGGATGGGACTCGTGCTCAAATCGAGCTCTGGCTCCAGGAGCTGACTCTGGCGGAAGCTGAGTCAGACTCTGATGAGGAGGAGGCTGCGGCCCAGTCGAGTCCTAAAGACGACTCGGAGTCCGGATAGGATTATCCTATCTTAGGACCCGATCAAGAAGAAGGGGGGGTATTTTAAATATACCAACCCTACATGTGAAAAACACTCTATTATAGGGTGTTCAAGGATCCGGACGAGAAGAAGCGGCAGGCTGGCTACGCAAGGAGTCAGTCTGCCAGGCAGAACGGACGGAGGAGGACGAGGAGATCCGGAGAGAAACCCAAAGCTCGGGACAGGAGTACACTACCACCAGGGATCTGATACGAGATGTTTTTTTTTATAAACTATATATATCAGGACCGAGTGCTCCTAATTATAAGTCCGAAGATCGCCTGGAGGCAGGACTTGGAATTTTTTTTATATACTACTATAAGCTCCCGAGCATGAGCTATGAACTTTCTCGTTCCGGTTAGTAGGAGCTGAATGAAGTAGGTTCTGAAAGCCGGGCGGAATGCATCATCAACAACAGAGGATCCGGATCATCGCTATAAAATCACGTATGATATCTTTTGTAATAATACTTTAATATGTTTCTAAAAACCTTAAGAGAAGTGATAGTGTTTATCACTTATAAAGTATTATTCATTACGAGTGTAATTAGCTCGGGGTCTTGAAGGGACGAAATTTTTTACTGTGATATTGTACTTTTTCAAGTGTTGTGTATACTATATGTATAGATTAACTCCATCTATCCTAGGGAATGGGGCGTAATGTTAATTACGATCTATATGTGTAGATATGTGTGTAATTAATACCTTTTTGTGTTCAACAGTAACGTCATATTGTTTGTAAGGTATAACTTTAATAAACCCCTAAGGTGGTATTTATAAGATAATGCCAGTCCGAAGTGTTTTCGGACTATAACCTTAATTATTTACCTCCCGGTTATTATCTGGTAGGGGGTAGTGTAGGGGCTAGGGTTATACGGGGTTATTATATGACGAGTGCTGTTGGATGCTGTGTTGCGAGCTCAGTCCGAACCCTTCAGTCCGACGGTAGGTGGCGACACCTGCTCCGGGCTTGGGGTGTGGACAGAGGTCGCTATAGGCTTCCGGTCTGCGGGTGCGCGCGCAGGCTGGCTGCCTATATATACCCGGCATCTGACGGTACTCGTCGGTTACTCTGAGCCACGCTGGTGAAGAGACCCCGTGATCATATCGGCTGCTTAGCCTACTGACCCGTTCCGAACTCTATAGGGAGTTCGCACACTTAGTGACTGCTTGTTTAGGTTTACCTGAATAAACCTGATATTGCAACCTGTAACACTTGATCCGAACTGTGTCGACTTTGTTCTTTAATTGATACTCTACCAATATCATAAAGATACGAAAGATCGTTTATTACACATATTTACATCAGCCGGAGTAATAATGATGTCTCAAAACGATAGACATCACCTAAACTGCTCGGGTTTGAACCAACCATGTGTCGGAAACACAATGTTCAGCTCCCTCAATCTCGTTTCTAAAGTATGTGGGCATGAAGTACTTCCTACCCATTTTAAATCAATGTAAACAATTCTGCTCAGGATCTTATCTCACAGATCGTGATGTTTGAATATGACAGCAGTTGTGAGACGCAGAGAATAGTTAGGATAGCTCTGATGAAAACCCACAAAGAGCACAGGGACTGTGTACACTCTCACCAGTCGGTTGTCGCTGAAACAAACCTTCAGAACAGACAGAACCAAGTCATTTGAGTGAGAAGAATAACTCAACAAAATGATGTCAGTGAAAAAATAATTATGAAAGGGGGAACACTGAGAGAAACAACGATGCTGAGAAGCTGTTCATGGAGACAATTCCCATGTGAATGGCGGTACAAGATGACATAGAATTTTGTGCTGGGGGTAAAGTGGGAACTGAAAGGGAATCCTGGAAAACGTTGTTTTGAAGACGTGGTGACAGGTGAGCATTCGCTGCACTTTTAATGGACAATGGGGATGGGCAGAAGAGGAGGTCAATATAGTGGAGGGGGGATGAGATGGAGACTGGAAGGTGAAGGTAAGCTGGTGGATATGGTGGCAGGACACGAGGGAGTACGGCGCTAGTGGGAGATGGGTTGATGACAAGAGGCAGGGCAGAAAAGATAAAAGGTGGGTGGGTGGTCGTAGGGGGGGGGGGGGGGTGATGGGGGTAGGGGGGATAAGGGAGGAAGGATTGAGAATGTGGGAGGGGGGAGGGCAGAGGGATAATGGTTTCTTGTACATAATTTAAAGAAACAGTTCAAGTAATATCATCCATATTCTCCATTTGTAAGGAAAAGTTCATCTTCAGAGTATATGGATTCTTGCAGAAGACAGGTTTCTGTGTGCTGCAATACTTACCGTGTCTCTTATCTCTTCTCACTGGGAGAGTTGTTCCTGGGGTTCAGTCTGTCTAATCCTCATTCTCCTACATGCAGTGGGTGCTTTCGCATGGGTTCCTGATGAGTAACTTTAATTACCCACCCATTATTTAGGTTTTAATGTAAATATCTGCTTTCCATAACTCCCTTGTTCTTAATAAGCCCTGTGAGCCCTGCAGCCCCCTCCATACAGAGGTGGTGTCACTTATTGGACCTTCCCCCTTCCTCATCCAACAGATATCATTATAACATGATATTGGACCCTTTCACTCTGCATTTCAATTAATAATGGATTCTCCTTATAGTGTGAGGGGCTTGGCCATGATATAATTGCTATGTCTGGAAAGTCTAGCAATGCCACCCTTCCCTTGGCTTTAAAGGGCAAACAATCAACAATTCAATATCAACATTTTATTATCTAGGATTATATATCATTAGAAAATATTTTAAAAAAAACAGACAAGTATTTTCCAATTGAATTGTCGACAATTTTATTGGAGGGTTTGTATACATTGAGGTAATTTGAAGTATAGTTGGCTATGTGTCGATGTTATTTAAACATCTTTGTCATATCTAGGATTATACATTGATTGGGACTTGTGGAGTAGAATGTATAATGGTGCGGGTTTGGACCCATGTGCTGACTTAGAGTTGACACTACAGACGACAGGCAGACAATGACTACCTTATTATTTTCTCTTTCCTTAAAATTCTTTCATGTTAAAGCTACCTTCAGTTTCAGATGAACGATTACCATTGATCCCAAATTAACAAACATATCATGCACCCAATACACACTATGGCTCTGTGACCCATCTTCTTTCCCTATACAATACATACCATCAGACTGAATCATTTGGCACTACTCAGCCTTTTGCTTATGCTTGGCCCTCCTAATCCCCTTACTTATTAGTGAGCCACACTTTATGTTATCATGCATCCCCCTCTTTCATTGTTCCTTATGACCAAGTTTTTATTTCCCACCACATGTTCCAGTGTTGTCTCGTTTTGACACCACAATCTCTTGTTCACTATAGTTAATGCCTTTTACAAAAAGCAGCTCACATCTAAAACCAGATGTAAATCTATTGTATTATTTTAATCTACAAAAAGCAACATGTTATACTTTCATGAATCAACTATTATCAATGTATGTCTACCACATGGTTGGTACAATAGTTTGCCACATTATACTCCTGTAGCTAGACCAGGGTTATTACAACAACTTGTTATACAGGTATATGACAGCAAACCACACTGTCTACCAGGCAATTCTCTTATCCTCCTGAAAATGGATAACTATTCATAGACATATACAGATAGACACACATATACCTACTACAGGTTACTGTGGGTCCCTCTCTAAACAGTTAAATTCCCATATCATCCACCCCTATGGGTGCAAGAACATTCTTCCCTTCATTGTCCCAAAGGGATTACAACCCAAAATTCAGTTAACCCAATACGCACGCAATGATACCCTCCCCCCTACCTTGTCCCTTACCTCAATTCTTCCTCCCAGTGATTTGTTTACGTCTCTCTCTCCCTAAATTCATGTATTATGTTATCCCATTGACTTATTAGTATCACCCAACCTCCATCACAATGAAGACCTTGTCATCTTGTTCAACCTGCATGATATCTGCGTTGTTCTGCCCCCTTCCCTTCAAATTACCCCACCGCCTACCTTCACGAATCACATAACCTGAGGTTGAGAGCCCTACCCTTCTCAGCATAGCACTTGTTGTTGTGGAGAGACAGCCTGCTCCGGGAGCTGCTCACACATCCTCGCTATGGGTTGTTCAAGCCCTCTATTTCCCACAACCCTGCACCTGAACTGCTCCCCATTGTTGTTCCCATCTAAGCCCCATTCTTTTCCTCTCGTTGTTTCCTATGTCATCCTTTCTTTCCCTGCACATGCACTCATTGCTTGACACTTTGTTGATTTACCCACATAATCTAGCCTGTTTAGTTTCCACTCCACCATAATGCTTCCATAACGTGCATTTGCTGTGGCTGTCTCTATTTCCCTCCCACCCATGCACCCAGGCATTATTTATTGCATCCTCATTCTCCCTGCGCCTTTCTCCCACTTCCTCACCCCTGAATCATTGAATGTGAGTCTCTAGACTGTTCTATTGCCCTGTCATCCCATCGCTATACCCTCAGTACACCCCAGTGCAGTCTCTATTTCAAATCAGTATATCAATATCTACATATGAGATTAGAGGAGTTCTCTTATGGGGGGATATTTCCAGGTATGATTTAGGATCTTCCGGATCGATTCAGATTGGCAATTCTAAAAACTTTAGACCATTCATCAATTTGAAATAGGCATTTAACAATTCAGGAGAACGATTAGCTAGAAATATGACATTATTAGGACATTTGTCGCCATGATGCACCCATGTAGCCCTGGCGAGTAACTCGCCGGTGCTGCATGGCATGCCGACCCTTTGGGAGTGTCTGAACCCAGTAGGATCAGCATGATGTTTTAATGTGGCACTGGCAATTATTCGCCAGGTCTGCATTCATGCATCATGATGACCAAGGGCATGATATATTAAGGTATCATGCCGTCGTTAAAAGGTTAACTGATTAAAATATTTGACTCCTCTTAGTGTTATATCCCCTCCTTTCAAGCTGTTTAACCAATCAACTTTTAAATTAAAGTAAACTATCTGGCCCATTGTGGAGGAGTTTTTTTTGGCATCCCAGTTTGCTAGATTTGATATTATAGTCGTTGGTTCACTTTCGTTTGATCATCATTTTTGTAGATTTCATGCTTTCTTTTAAACCTCTCCATGTCTTCCAGTTGAGTCCCACACCCTCTTTGACTGAGTCGTACAGCCCATTCAGTGTGGCAATTTTTATACCACCAGCCACCCATGTACGTTGCGGCACAGTTTGCCGAGCCATGAAAATCATTATCCCTGTCAAAAGTGCTGAATTGCATTTTGTTGTGCGTTATTGTAAGCGAGTCTCCTGTAAATTAAATTACACATGTTGATTATTATACGGGTTGAAGTTAAAATGTGTTTTTTTTTCTTGGGTGGGGGGTTCTCCTTTCTAACAGCTTCAGAATAGAAATACATGCAGCAGTACTGTCCTTGTTGGAGGAACCCATTAGGCTTTCAGAAACATTTAAAATGTAATTATGATGATTTTTTTCCCCTTTGATCTATGAGCCCCCAAAGTTGAGAAATGGGTAAAATTCATGATTACTACTATAATTATGAAAAATGAAATGTTTTACCTGCTAGACTCATCGAAGGATCGAAGCCACCGACAGCCAACTTGTAGTTTGAACTCTCATCACTGACCATGAAGCTGTCATACTGCACAGCCTCATGCTGACCCGCGCTGTCCTCTGACTCCACCCTCAGCATGTAGCCCCCATCCTTGGTCACCTGGTGTAGCTTCTCATTGCCCCACCAGAACTCCCCAGCCAGGTCACCAAAGCCGCCCTTGTAGTCCTCCCAGCTTCTCCTGAAGTCTTCCGACCAATCAAGGCGCCTCTGGAACACCTGGAAATGTATCATAATTAACCCTGGCTGCTTGTGTAGTGTGCACATGCATGTTGCAGTGGTGAGTGTGTTTCAGGTTACATAGTCTGAAAATCTAGGTAGGGTAGGTCGGATTTTTTTTTTTTTAATTTTTTTTCTTTTACTCTGGCCTGAAATGTATCCAAAAATTGACTCGCAAACTCCAGCGCTGACTCGCAGACAACTATGTCGACTCGTGGACTGTCAATTTGACTCTGAAATAGTCCAAAAAATGTTTTCTAAAGACACATTGATCCCATGGCCTGAAAATTACCAACAAATTGACTCTTAAACTTCTGCGCTGACTCGCCAACAACGGTGTCAACTCATGAACTATCAAATTGACTCTGAAATGGTCCTATTTTTTCAAAATTGGATAAAAATTTCTAGGGTCGGCCCTGTTTTGCTAGGTAGGGTCAGGTAACCTGAAACACACCTTTGGCCCTATATCAAAAGATCAATATCTGGGAGTGAAAGGCATATATCTTATGGATTTTAGCCCGCTAATGAAAAATAGGGTGAAAAAAGCCTCCCTTTTCAGATTTTTTAGTCCTTGCTGGTGAGAAACCATTTTTTTGAGTGGCCTTACAAGGGCTACATGTATTCTTGCAAGGACTAGGATCCTAGGCCCTGAGGAATTTTGGCCCCCTGAATGTCGGCCCTGAGGAAGTTTGGCACCCTGATGATAGGCCCTGTGGAATTTCGGCCACCTGATGAAAGGCACCCTGAATTTAGGCCCCCCGGAATTTAGGCCATTTTTGAGCAGGTTATGACTAGATATATCATTCAAACAACCAAGCACCTAACGTCCAACAATTCAATGACTAAGGCAGGTTATAGTAACATACATACACCCAACACCCGAACACCCTACCCAACATCCGAGCACATACCCAACACCCAACCACCCAACACCCGAACACTTATCCAACATCTGAGCACATACCAAACACTCGACCACCCAACACCCGACCACCTACCAAACACCCGACCACCCAACACCCGATCACCTATCAAACACCCGACCACCCAACACCCGATCACCTACCCCTCACCCGACCACCCAACACCCAACCACCTACCAAACACCCGACCACCCAACACCCGATCACCTACCCAACACCCGACCACCCAACACCCAACCACCTACCAAACACCCGACTACCCAACACCCGATCACCTATCAAACACTCGACCACCCAACACCCGATCACCTATCAAACACCCGACCACCCAACACCCAATCACCTACCCAACACCCGACCACCCAACATCCGATCATGGTCGGATGTTTGGTAGTCACATGGTCGGGTGTTTGGTAGGTACATGGTCGGGTGTTTGGTAGTCACATGGTTGGATGTTTGGTAGGCACATGGTCGGGTGTTTGGTAGTCACATGGTCGGGTGTTTGGTAGTCACATGGTCGGGTGTTGTGTCTATCAAACACCCGACCCTACCCCTACCAAACACCCAAACACTCAAGATAGCTACCTAAGGTGTATTTTGGCAATCTCCCGCCAAATCAGACAATAACATCCTGTCTTCTCACATCCATTATTCCAACATCCGAGCAGCTTATTTGTCACTAATGTCTATGTCTATTTTACACGCCCAAACACCTTACCCAACGCCCAAACATCTTACCCAATGCCCAAACACCATACCCAACGCCTAAACACCCTACTCACCGCTACCAAACGCCCGAACATACCCCAATCAAACGCCCGAACATACCCCAATCAAACGCCTGAACATACCCCAATCAAACGCCCGAACATACCCCTACCAAACACCCTTCATGGCATGCTCGGATGTTGGGTCACTGGACGTTTGAATAGGCAGAAATATATCAAAACATCTTGGTTTCATAACATGCTCGGATGTTGGGTCACTGGACGTTTGTATAGCCAGAAATATATCAAAACATCTTGGTTTCATAACATGCTCGGATGTTGGGTCACTGGACGTTTGAATAGGCAGAAATATATCAAAACATCTTGGTTTCATAACATGCTCAGATGTTGGGTCACTGGACGTTTGTATAGGCAGAAATATATCAAAACATCTTGGTTTCATAACATGCTCGGATGTTGGGTCACTGGACGTTTGAAAAGCCAGATATATATCAAAACATCTTGGTTTCATAACATACTCGGATGTTGGGTCACCCCAGCTAGAAAAATACTAGAGTTAAACTATAATATCTACCATAGTATACTATAGTAAATTTACTATAGTGTTTTCGTCCACTATAGTATCTACTATAGTATACCATAGTATATCTACTAGAGTAAACTACAGTATTGACTGTAGTATACTACAATATTCTATAATTTACTATAGTAAATTTACTATGGTATACTATAGTAGATTTACTATAGTGTTTTCGTTTACTATAGCATGTCCTATAGTATACCATAGTATATGTACTACAGTAAACAACAGTATTATTGTTGTATACTACAGTATACCATAGTTTACTATAGCATTTACTATATTAAAATATAGTAAATTTACTATAGTGTTTTCGTCTACTATAGTACATGTATCTACTATAAATATTTTCTACAGTAAACTACAGTTATAACTGTGGAATACTGTAGTACACCACAGTAGACCATATTTTTATTCATCTCTATTTATCATCATTTCATCATTCAAATTTCCTTTTGTGGTGACTGAAGGCTGGAGGTGACGTGGTGTCTTGTCCATATATATACTGAAGGACAGGGTGATGACCGGGGTGGGGATTTGCTACTGAAATGTATTGAAGAGTGATTAAGAAATGCATATACATGTATATGCTTCAAGCAAAATGAAATTAGAAAGATCTCAAATTAAAAGAAAAAGATTGAAAAATAGATTGAGAAATAGATTGAAAAATAGATTCCAATGTTACTGATATCTTTTTTGACCAATCATCAGCTTATGAGTTATAATGGCAGGGAGTAAGGGTCAGACCCCTGGAGGGCCGAGAGCCTCCCCTCCCCCCGCCGAAAAATCTAATTTTAAAAAACAAATGCCCTAGACACTCCTCCCGGCCCCCTAAAGACTCCTCCCGTGCCCTGGACACTCCTCCCGGCCCCCTGAAGCCTCCTCCCGTGTCCTGGACACTCCTCCCGGCCTCCTAAAGGCTCCTCCCGTGTCCTGGACACTCCTCCCAGCCTCCTAAAGGCTCCTCCCGTGTCCTGGACACTCCTCCCAGCCCCCCAAAGGCTCCTCCCGTGTCCTGGACACTCCTCCCAGCCTCCTAAAGGCTCCTCCCGTGTCCTGAACACTCCTCCCGGCCCCCTGGAGGGCTGGGAAAACAGGTAAACTTGAAGAAAAATAAAAGTTTAAAAAGTTGTGGTGTGTAGTTTATATAAAAACAAATAATACATATCTAGATGTGAAAATACCTATAGATTCCATTACTGACATTCATTTTCACCAATTATGAGTTACAGTGGGACTGGATAGCAGACTTATATTTCCATATTATATACTTTAATTCTGTATTTAAATAGCAACCAGGCATAACCTATGGTGACTACTATTCTCTTTTGAAATACTATGTGAAAGTGATGAACTGCAAAGTTTATATTTAAAGTACCTACCTATTGGTACATGTAAAACATGTTTTGCACAGGTATAGAGACTGACACTGTAGTACAGGTGAATCATGCATATGTCCAGTCCCCACTGCTACATACAGGCAAATGTGGGTTGTGCCACATCTAGGTCAAGCAGTGTCTTAGTGATAGGGGTCAACCTCACACCTGGCCTGGCTTTATAACAATAGCTCACCAGTGGGTGCAGGTGAATGGGGTGTGTGGGGTAGGTCGGTTGGGGGGGGGGGGAGGTGTGAAAAATAGGTGGTGTAGCTGGGGGGGGGAGGGTGTCACATCTACAATTATTTTTTTCCATTATTAGGAAATAGTCGTTAACTATACCATATTCTGATTCTATACCTTGTTAGCATTATGGAGATACTTTTATTTTGTCCCTGTGATGATTAGAAGCAATTATACTAAACATTTAGCAAGCACTCTAGCATACTATAGCAAGGTGTGCGGGAAATACTATAATAAACTATAGTACAGTCTGGGATTTTCAGCTTTAATTTGATACCAAACATTCCCATGTATAGTGCAGAGTTTATACTAGGATATTTATTACTTTAGCATTTTTAGAACAGTTAACAAGTACAAATGGTCACACTCCAACGCAGAGCATGGGTGTTTTTCACTGCCTCAGCACTGACTTAGATATTACTAAAAATTACTATAGTTTACACTTATGGTATGAATATGTGCGGGAAATAATATAGTATACTATAATACAGTCAACTACAGTGTCAAGATGTGTGGGAAATACTATAGTAAGCTACGTGCCTCTAGATGGGTAAACATCGACACGGGTGACACAGCGACACAGCCTTTTTAAAAATTGACACGGGGGACACGGCCCTTTTAAAAATCCACGGACACAGACATGTTTAAAAGTACCTAGTATAGTCTATATGGATAAAAATCGACACGGCGACATGGTAAAAAGTTTGGGTACCCATGTAGAGGCACAGCTATAGTGTGATAAACTACAGTTTACTAAAATGCCAAGGTTTGCGGGAAATACTGTAGTAAACTATGGTAAAATATACTAGAAGGTACTATTGTAAACTATAGTAAAGCACTACAGTTTAATATAGTGAGATGGTGTGTAAGAAGTACTATGATAAACTATAGTTAACTATAGTAAACTGTAGTAAAAAATACTATAGTTTACTATGGTGTCAATGGTGAGAAATCATATAGTATACTATAGTAAACTACAGTTGTCTATAGTACATTATACCATAGTTTAATTACCATAGTGTCAAGATGTGTGGAAAATACTATAGTAAGCTATAGTGTGATATACTACTGTTTAATAGAATGCCAAGGTGTGCGGGAAATACTGTAGCAAACTATGGTAAAATATACTAGAAGGTACTATAGTAAAGTACTACAGTTTAATATAGTGGGATGGTGTGTAGAAGTACTATAGTAAACTATGGATAACTATAGTAAACTGCAGTAAACTATAGTAAAAAATACTATAGTTTATTATAGTGTCACGGCACCTCGAGAAATTCTATAGTATACTATATTAAACTACAGTTCATTATAGTACACTATACCATAGTTTACTATAGTGTCAAGATGTGCCGAAAAAACTATAGTATACTATACTTTACTATAGTGAACTATATTAACAAATAATATAGTTTACCACATTCTAAGGGTGTTTCAGGAAATACTATTGTATATTATAGTATACTATAGTAGACTACAGTACAGGATGCCCCTTTGTACCATAGTAAACCGTAGTATACTATAGTATACTGTAGTTTACTGTAGTTTTATGAAGTAAACTATATTATTTACTATAGTATTTTTCTAGCTGGGACTGGACGTTTGAATAGGCAGAAATATATCAAAACATCTTGGTTTCATAACATGCTCGGATGTTGGGTTATTGGGTGTTGGAATAACCAGAAATTCAGTACCCCTACTAACCTATACATAACCTGCTTTTGGTGGTTGGACGTTTGAATATGTATGTTAGGTACATGGCCTATCTTCAGGGGGGCCTAAGATCAGGAGGGCTGAACATCAGGGGGCTGAAAGTCCGGAGGGCTGAAGCTCAGGGGGCTGAACGTCAGGGGGCTGAACGTCAGGGGGCCTATCTTCCTCAGGGCCTTGATTCCGCACACCGAAGAAACTATGGGCTCGATTGACTCCTGAAGGACTGGCATGCTACATTCATGCAAAGTTGGAGAGTTATTCACCAGCACCTCTGCATTGGTGTATCATGAAGACAATGGAACAACAACTCAATATGAAGACTTTGGTTCCAAAATCATTCCCGGATTAAAGCATTTAGTGATTTCTATAAGGCTAGAATAGTGGTAAACATAGCACTTCGGATATTATGTGTACACCAGAGAGAAAAATTAAGGCATAAAAAATAGACTTTTGAGGAAAGACTATTTCAAAATTACATATTCCTAACCTATACCTATTTGTTATAATTTGGTGATATTTATTTTTCAAAATGGCGCATTTTACGCATTGAAACCAAACTCTTCATGTATGTGCCACTTAAGGATGTACTAACCAGCCATTGTCCGTTGTTCATGTTTTCTTTACAGAGGGCCGCTACGGTCAGAACCCGTTGACCAGCTATCTCAAGTCGGGCGGTCCCATTTCCCGCCAATGGAGGTGTATCACAATGCCCTACCCTACCTGTGGAAAGGTGAAGAGACAAAATTGTAAGAAACATACATTTATGATATTCCTTTCTTAGGGAACTCCTTCAAACATTTTTATCTGTAGTTGTGAGTATTTAGAACTAAGTCTTAAAGTTGATGAGATGTGCGGCTGGCAAAATACAAAGGTTCAAAGGGAAGACATGTTTGGTTTCAAAGCTCCTATAGAATATCCAGATGAATTGGGATCCTTGCCAGGTCAGGCGATAGGGAAAGGGGGTGGAACAAGATGTCAATGCTGACTATACACAACAATCAATAGGCCATACACCACCTTCACACAGTGGGGGCGCTGCGATCGTCAAAACGGTACCCGTAGTCAAGCTAGAACCTCCGGGAACAAGTTGCAAAAGCTGACGCAACTTTTACCATTTTCACAGCGTCCTCCCGAGGCTACTGCTGCAACCTTTGAATCGAACAGGAAACCAACTGACTGTATCTACGATTGGGCTACAATATCAGTGAGATATTTGCTGAATATTCAGGCATATTGATGGTTTAGCTCGATATTTACTGTTAGTTGCTAGAGGAACTTTATATTTTGAGAGAAAACGACTTCTGCCGATCAAAATCTTAAAAATGTTGTATTAGCCAGGACAAAGCAGCTAAAATCACCTGATAATGTCAAGAACTAACATAAATCTACCTTCCCCATAGTCAGATTAGGGTCGGGGAGCCATAGATTATTTGTTTAGGGTCCAGACACTGCGCTGGCAGTACTAAAGTATAGCCATTTTCGTTTTCTAGAGCAGTGGCCTCGTTTTGGTTGTGTCTCTAAGTGGTAAAGGTGCGCGATTTTCCTATTGAAAAAAACAAAAGGGCGAGTTCGTGAAAGTAGTGTATTACATAGCCCTGTTCTGTTGTACAACCAGCTTTAAATGATGGCTTATGCCTTTGGTGCATACATACACGCTTATATAGAATTGTTGACACAGTGCTACCGGGTTGGCATGATGTACAAATGCAGTGTTTGAGAGATACACACTGGCCGCATGTTACCCTCCCATGATGCAATGCTAAGGAACATTTGCTAAAAAGGAACGTTTTTGTTCCATTCACATTCCACAACTTTCAAAACCTTATGAAATGGAACTAATTTGAAAAATGCACAATGAAATATGGTCAATTTGATGTGGCATACACATAAACCTAACATATCTGTACTGAATAATACATGAAATATATTGATCCAAAATGCTGTGGAGACCTCCCTCCCTTAGGATTCCTGGATATCTGTTTTTTTCTCATCTGAACATTTGGGTTCAGATTGTGAGAATAGCTCCGATCTGACAACATAATCGGGAAGTGGAGTTTAAAGGTACTCAACACAATCTACGCATACGGCACCTGGTGGTAAAAACTGGAACTACCTAAAACCATGATATTTGCATATTTCTCCCAATTATATGTCATGTTCTTCCTTTATCTGCCATCCAAGTGTCACACCTTGGTATTTTACACATCCTGATCATTATATGTCTTATCTGCCCTGCCCATAGGCTCATGCAGTGAATAGATAAGAAATTATTTTGAATAATTCAGCATAATTTCATTTTGCCCGTGACCCCCTATTTTCTTGTTTTCAACATATTCTTAATGATCATCTGAATGCATGTCTGCATTTTTATTGAGATATTGTTGGGAGATTTTTTTCTGTGTCAAATAATGTAGAAAAATATGATTTTCACATGAGGGCCTATATATGATGCACCCAAATTAGAATACCCTCCAAAAGGCAAATAAATCCCGTGACATAGGATTTTTTCTTTTCTTTGTGTTCCATATGCATCTGGCAAACATCCCTAAAAGTTGTTAAGAAATAATTATTGTTGGTCGATCTACAATCACTTAGATTGTTTTGAGTACCTTTAAATATCATGATGAAAGTAAAATGTTAGATCCTTACCCTCAATTACAGAATATCTGATCTCATCAGAAGAATTATTGATTTCATCAGATGCAGCCTTGGGAACAGGGCTGATACTGAACAGGAGACAATCATCAGATGGTGAACTTCTAAAGCCAAACCCGAAGCAGTCTGCATCTAGCTGGCACTGTGCAGCACACCTGAGGAAGGAGCCGCCTGGGTTAGGGATCACTTTGTAGTTAGAAGTCAGCTGGGAGAGGTCGACATGGGTGTGTACTGCCTGGTCCGACTCCCACTGGGTGCCCGAGGTGGGGTGCAGGAGGCTGACAATGAGGAGGTAGAGCTGGAACCTTGTGCCTCAATGCTGCATCGTGGTCATCATTGTGAGGTGAAGGTGTTCTCTGACCTCTTGCAGTCCTGTGTGCTGTAACAACTCTCCTCTCCTACTTATGTGCATCCAACATACATGTAACACACTAGTTGTACATGTATACCCTTTTAAGGATGCATACTACATTAATGACCTATGCCCTTTGTCGTCATTATGTGCATTAATATGCAGCTTCAGTCAATCTAATCTCTCGGGCTGCAATCATTCCAGTTTTGTATACTCCCAAATGGTCAACATAATGCTTGCATTCATGCATCATGACGACCAAGGTTATAGCACCTTAATGCACTATGTGGTCTCTAAAGGGTTAGTGTTCATGTGATAGGTGCTCAGATTCCCGCATGGCTTCACTTTTAACCTTGATACATTACCTGGCGGACGTCAGGCTATTGGCGTCATGCTAATTAACTATGTTTGACAAACAGAGTTAAGAACGAGCCTCTACCCTCCGGGGCTGCGGTTAGCCAATTGTTAAACACATCAATAATGCTTACTAGACTATGGCTGTGTCTCACGACCTTGGGCCAATGTTTTTGTCTCTGACCGGGTGCCGTCTCTGACCAGGTGCCGCCTCTGACTGGGTGCCGTCTCTGACCGGATATCACTTAGGGAGTTTAGTTACCTTCTACCAACAGCAGGAGGCTAATTATAATTACATAACAACTGCCATAACGCTTTTACAAATCCTTATAATATATATATGAGTATAGGTTAACAATTAAAAAACACATTCCTCTGACACCAGGTCAGAGATGGCACCTGGTCAGAGACGGCACCTGGTCAGAGACAAAAACATTGGCCCAAGGTCGTGAGACACAGCCCTATGTTATTCTATGTCAATGTTGAAACCTAACCCTTATTGACAGCCGACAGAACTTTAAACGCCCACCTTGCCATACTCCACCCATAGTTGTAAGGGCATATTTCCGTTGCCCAACTTTCACCTTTCCCTTCTGCTCCTCATGCTCATTAAGATGCATATTAATAATTAATTAATATTAATTGTATGTATATTCTTTGAGACAAAGACACAGCTACTAAACCCAAGTGTTAATTATTCACCTGTCATAGTCATTTGGAAAAAAATCGCACCAATACCCAAAAACACAAGAAGGTTGCCGACAGTCTAGGATGTTTTCTGACATAAACCAAACATATTTTGAAAAAAATGATGCAAAGCTTGTTATTTTGTAGAAGTATAAGGCTGAAAAGGGCCAGAAATAAATGAAACTCCATAACTGGGGAGTTTTGGCCATATATAAATGAAAATACTCTTCTATATAGGAAAGTACAAGATGTATTATGCTTGTATTTTTGCCAACTTATATGTAGAAAGTCACAAGAACATGACCTTTGACCTTGATTTTGACCTTGTTCTACACACAGCAGAGCAGATGAGCACCATTGAGCCACCTTAATAATGCAAGACAGGCCAGCTTGGGTGAGGGACAATAGCCAGCGGTCCTAACGGACAGGGGTTTAAAAGCTATTTTAGAATAGTAATCCTATGAATTAAAAAATAATTTTACCATGAACGGATAAATTTCCCGTAGATTACTATCCTTTAAACAAAATCATAGAATAAATGTTGTTTTAGCCGTGAAAATTCCAAATGTAGCTGAATCTTTTGAGATTTTGAGACCAATACTGCTGTTGAACCATAGATCTGTATACTACACATTTATGGTTGAACTAACACAGAATAAGTCAAATTTTACGGAAAATAAAGGCGAACCTAGGTATAATAAATACAAAACATCACGCCAGTTGCATACTTGTCATTAAGGCCACTTGTGGGCCCCACCGACCCACCGTTGAATAAAATGACTCGTATGCAACTGCCGTGTTGTTTTGGGTTAATACATATTATCTATTGCAAACCGTACCAGGTTCTCTCCCGATTACCAACCTGGCTCCCCTATTACTAGGTTGGTTGTATCGGGAGCAAGAAAATGACTAGGTTAGGTATTATTGATTGGATTATTAACCAGTACTGACTTAGTTCTGGAGTCTAAAGATTATCAGTGTTCCACGAAAAGAAACCTTATTCGGTGGGGGATTACTTAGATCGGTATAAAGTTGTGTGAGGGTGGTTCTTAGAGTGATATAGAGATCATTGTAAAAAGAAGAGAATAATCTGTTGGCACAAAGGTCAGGGAGTTGAGGAGGTTTCATGGTGATTTCCTTTCAACAGCAGCACTACCCTTACCATTACTGGAATGTGTCTGCACATTAAACCACGCCCAGATTATAATACCTTACCATTTTATGCTATCCATTACAATAAAAGCCTTAATTATCGAACCATCTTCCATCCGAGCCTAAGAACATGGAATTGGATACTCTCACTGTCTCAGTTTGTGTTCTAGTCTATTCCTAGCTCTATCACCGCGGGCGGAGATGATGATATCGTCGAAGGGTGGTGGGAAGATTAGGTTGGGCAGGTTTAACCTTAGATGCCCTTCAAGATGTAGAGCTGTCAATACCCTTTCCATCATACTCCTAGCCACAAGTCACCCTCAAATCACTGCCTCTGCGGCTTCTCTGCAGGAGGGAGTGGCCATGTAGTAACAACATGGAGGTCCAGGCGGGATGCTGATTTTGAAGACTGCCCATAATAAGTTTAATTATATTGCGATTATACATAAGACTACTTGTAATTACACAAGTAGCAATTTAGTTTAGGTCGTTTTAGATATCTCATATATTACTGGGAGGGGCCTAAATATTTCAGGTCAAGAAGGTTTAATTTGATCGTTTTAAAGGTATCCATCCTGTTATACACTAGTCTAATATACTATGATACAAAAGTCTTGGCGACATGCAACAATACCAGATTGAAGATATAAACACCCCCATTGTCTGGAAGTGACTGCTCCCTTAGAGCAGTCACAAGTAGCTTAGAGGTCAGAGGTGGGGAGTGCCCGGCGGTAGCAGCTTCTAGACATGAATCTATATAAACACTCTGTGAGCTGACATTGATGGGTGGACAGTTTGAGGGATAGAAAAGTTGGTAGAAACTCTTACACAGATGATTATGCATCCACTTAGAATGTATATACAAGCTTGATAAACATGCGATCCGGATTAGTATCTTGAAGAAGATATTGGACCAAAATGATTCATGAACAGAATATTGTTTCATGAATTATGAAGAAGCCGCCGATAATGACTATTCATTTTCAATCATCCTGTAGCACAATATACAGCTACAGGGGTCCTACCCATCAAGCCATGATCCATATCAAGTTATCAATCCTAGAAATCTTACAAGTCTGTCCTTCATCAAATAGATCAGAATTTTAACGGGACTCTTGTTCTGAATAAAACCAGGCAGCTTCAAAGAAAGTGTTATTTTGATTATCAATGACATTGGTTTATTAATCGCTCCCCTGTCAAAGGTTAGTGAATATCCCTATCTGTAAGGTTCAATATTATAAGGTCAGGACAGAGATGTTAGATAACTATTGATTAACAAGATATCAAGTGACAAATTAATCCGCAATGTAGCATTCATAACAATGTGCCTCTAAATGGGTTGAAAATCGACACGGGCGACACGGCGACACAGCCCTTTTAGAAATTGACGGACACAGACATCTTTATCATGCCTTAGTATGTTCTATCTACATAAAAATCGACACAGTGACACGGTCAAAAATGTGGGGATCCATGTACAGGCCCAACAATGGCAGTCATGTTTCATTTGTACATGTTACAATCACTTCGTTATTAGAACCCCCCCCCCCCATCAAGGGTTCCTTTGTTTATTGCAGTATCTTGGGTGGTGTGTACAGTTACCGCGCATTCATAGGATATTCACAGTTGCACAGAACAATGCACTGCAAGAAGTCTTTCACCAATTTTCATTTGTTGTAACGTTCATTTTGCATTATTTGTATAATTTATAAAGGTATCGACCGAGCCAGAATTGTCTTTAGGATCGCACACCGAACCTACATGAATATTCCAATAGCCAAAGATATCCTTAATTTGGACATACGCTGTTTACATTGTACCGTGCATGATTTTGATACTCTAGCTATTTAGCTCTAGATATAAGCGGTATTTAGAGCTGATACTGTAAGGTAGGTTCTAACGGGCCTACTCTTAACACGAGTTTTATATTTTGATAGACTTTTTCTGATGGTTCTAAATTACATTTTTATTTGTTTATTTACATCAGAATATTTAACCTAGACCTGTATGGAACCTAAACAGAAATTAATGTTACATCAGCATTTTTACAATATGATATATGTATATATGCCCAAATTAATTATTTTTAAATATTGAATTCTATATAAAAAAAACAATTCGTCTTTTTAATCGAACACTGTAAACACTAGCAATACAAACACAAATGAACCAATATTAGTTTATTTTAAAGTTTTTATTGACCAAAGGTTATGAAAATCACCAGGCTCCCCCTAGCGTTTCAAGTAGTTCATAGTGTTCTCTTTTTGTAGGGAAAAGTTAATTTTTTTGAGTACGTGGAGTCGCTATGTTAAATATAAGTAAATTAATATGAAATCAGTATACAATTATGAGTACACACATTCTCTCATAGCAGCTTGTGACATTCAGATATAGTTGTCCTGGTTCTGAGCAATGCCAGGGGGATTCTCTATAATGTTTAGCTACAGTATAACCTTACTTTCCACATCTAATTAAAATATGAGATAGAGTGCTTCTGTTGTTAAATTCGCTTTTTTTCAGCCTGATTAAACAATCAACTTTTAAATTGAACTATAGGCTATCTAGGTCATAATTTTGTGAAGGGCTTTGATGGCATTCCAGTTATATAGATTAGTTATTTTAGCCATTGCTTCACTTTCGTTTGATCATCATTTTCCCGTTCAGGTTGGAATGCTGATCTTTCCCAGGGTTGGATTTTTTCTCTTTTGGAAATGTAGTTACGTCTGTATTTACAAAATAGAGCTATCTATACCCATGTTCTCAATGATCAGGAATCAGCTTTTGACAATTTTATCTTCATCAGATCCATAGTACTGAAAATTCCAAGATGGCCATTACAAATCATCAATTTTGTAGGAGCTTAGTCTATGATACTAATAGTGGGAGCTGTCAAGGATTCGAGTCAGACTGACTGGAAAAAAATCTCTGAAAGTGGACAAACAAGTTCATTTTGAGCCCCCTCTCTCAACTTGGTAGCAGTGAAAATACCAATTTTCACTGGACCCCGTAAATACAAGATGGCTACTAACTAGGCTTTGATCGCTAACATTCAACTCCAAAATCCTTGTTTATCAACTGAATTTGTTGTGTAATAGCTCAAAATAATGGTATTGGTGAGAACAATCAACATAGAAGGGAGGAACATAAAAATTAGCCGTCATGTACTTTATGTACTTTATGTGCTTCCATTGGGGAATGTAATACATCAATTCAAGCACTTAAACAAATTGATTTCTGTACATATCGAAGGAGAATACCAGGAAAAGTCCAAAGATGTGGTTGGTCTGTTTTATAAAGTCAGTATCACTGATACTAGGACCAGGAGAGTGGAAATAGTTGTCATGATTACATTATAACATGCAGCCTCAGTCAGTCTAAACTCTAGGGCTACGATTTTGCTACACTCCTGAATGATCAGCAGAATACTTGCATTAATGCATCATGACGACCAAGGGTTAGTGTTCAATGCATGTGGGCATATATATTACAGGTGCTCAGATTCCCACGTTGATTAGTATTATTGTTAACCTCTGCATGTTACTGGGTGCACGTCATCCTATTGACAAACTGACTCAGTATGTTTGACAGAAACAATTAAACACATGAGTCCACCTTATAGGGCTGGGGTTAGTGAATCTTTTATAATATATTGATAATGGCTTATCGTCACCATAGTGCAATAAGTGCAACTATTAATTCAACAACCCGACATTTTGGTAGAGCACATTTCCGTTTAGTATAAAGGCTTGGCCCTTACTACTATGTAACTTTAGCAGAGCGTGTGTACTAGTTTCATGGCAGTGTGTATAGGTGTTTATAATGTACTGATGAACTTGCCTATTATTAGACTAAGACACATGTTTTCAGCTTGTGTAATTATACAGCTGTTCCCAGTCTGCGTGAGGAGCCTACACAGTATTTAAGCTGCTGCCTAAGGTTAAACTGCCTCTACATGCAAAGCCCATTTAAGGACAGGGCCGTGCCGAATCGGCTAAAAGCCCCGCCGTACCAGACATCGACTCGGCCTATCCCCTTTTTTCTGCTCCTCTTGTCACCTCGGGGGCACCTCTGCAGCTTGTACCAACTCTTCCAACATGCTCCCCAATTCTACCTTAATAGCTCCTGCAGACGTTTCTCACCTAGCAGGTTTAAGCCAGTGCCTGACCCTCAGGTGAGGGTAGTTTTAGCGACAATGACTCTCACTTTTCTGTGTGTGTACCTTGAATGGCAATGTGAAATAGCTTAATGATGTACAAAGTAGAAACATAGAGTCTTACAGCAGAGCATTTTGACCCTTTATTAAAGGTAGGTAAGTCTCTAAAAGATGATATTTTGTCGCCATGATGCACCAATGCGGCCCTAAGAGCAACTCGCCGGTGCTGCATCAATTATCGCATCATGCTGAAACCTTCAGGAGTGTCTAAAACCCATAGGGTCGGCAAGATGCTTTAATATAGTAATAGAGAGTTACTCACCAGGGCTTGATTCATGGATAGTGACGACATGCATGGACTTATGCTGCGTCCTTAAAGGATTTAATTGCTGGCTGGTATGATCTACATAGGAGAGAATTGAAGGAGGGATAGCGGATAATTGGTCTATATATATGTGTTGGGCAGATGAAGGCAAAAAAAGCGTCCAGGTAAAATATTATATAGTGGCTAATGCTCCCATGACAGAGGCGTAGATAAGCAAATCTTTATTGGAGGTGGGGCAAGGGGGCACCCCAACCAGCTCTCAATATTCAAGACTCGCGGAAAAGTTTTTTCATCCGGGTAAGGTACAAATGAATAATGCCGAAACTGTTCCTTAATAAATCTCTCTTTGTGGCCTGCTGTTTGATCTTTCCCCCGTCTCTGCTGCCTAATGCTCCCTTATTACCTACCTTACTTTGACATTGACAGTCTGTCTGTTTAACCGCAACCCCACCACCCTAAACTCCTGTCACCATATAGCTGTCTGCTTACAGGTAGCTTACAGGTAGGCAGACATCATTCGATAGTGGATTGCTTTTTGTTACATGTCCATCTACTCTAATGGGAACTCATTATACATGGGTACTATATGTAAGCATTGTAAAATATGTGCAATCTTAATCATACAAATCTCATAATGAAGTTGTAACATACATGTATATATTATAATGAAGGTAATAAGACTTTAATTGTGGCCTGGGGAACTAGCTTGGGAATACTTTAATTGACATTCACTTAGTGGAGTGTGGCTATGGTCGCTGCTGGCAATGCCATGTATAATGTATCCTTTGTTGTAAGTGTTTACTCTTGGGTGGATATAATACTGTGGGATGCTTTAATCCTTAGGGATGGAGTGAACATTTACAAAGTAGCTAGGGTTTACTGTGAAGGAAGGATAGCTTTGGGAGGAGAAACAAAGATGAAACATTCCCAAAGGGGCCTGTGTTGGATGGGCAGCCATATATAAGTCCTAAAGGTGAGAATATGCAGAGTGTAGAAGTGTTTCTTAGGGAGTTTCTTTGGAGGAATATATTGGCATGAAGTTAAAGATGTTACAGGGGCTTCATGCTGAAGGATCTATTCACCATCAGCACTGCCCCCTATTGGTCACCGTGAACACTTCCCTCACTGTGACTTGTCTGCGTCAAGTATGTCCAGTCCCATTTTCCCTTGTCAATAAAGATGGCTGCCTTTGCAAATATTCCCCGGACCGAGCATGAAATAGAGACTCTACGCATCCCGCCATCTCCCTGTCTGATTCGTTGATGGGTTTTCTCGATATGGTTTTGATATTATATTACGAGACCACACACTGATAACTGAGAGAAGGGTTGAGCTATGATATTGAGTTAGATTTGATGAAGAGGCCAGAGTAACTGCAAAACTATATCATTTAAAACATTGTGCCAAGTGGGGATTTCCGACTTGTAAAACTTATCAACATTGTGTATAATATGAGAAGTTACAACAAACTTGGGAAATGTAACTAGAGATCGAGAATAAGATAACCTTGGCCATATTGAAGGTCTGGTCTATTTCTAACTCTATCACCAGGAGCAGAGATACGGATTGGTCGTAAGAGGATCGGTCAGGCCAACTTTGACCTTAGACGCCCTTCAAGACTGTCGGCAGCAGACGCGAATCCATATAAACACCATTAGAGCTGACATCGATGGGAGGTCATTTATGAGGATAACAAGGTTTATAAAATGCTTTCGAGAGGATGTATGTTAGACTTTTCAACCATGGATATTATTAAGATGGATTACAATCTTTACAAACAAAACTTTTCTACCCAAGCTATGCATAACACGATTTCCCTTTCAGTTGTCTTCCAGTTAATTATGATTGAATATGATATAAATCTATTTTTTTGCCAATTTCATTCAGTGATTAACTATGCGATATCTACACCTGTATGGTTATTTAAAAGGCAATTAGTGCAGCCTTAATGAACGCCTAATTGACACGCACTGAACCTGATTGCTCGCCATGATATAATGGTAGCTGTGCAATTAATTTGTCATCAAGTGACGAACCAATCTGTAACCTAAGATACATAATAATAATGAGAGTCCTCATTTTCTCGGTTATTTAATCCATTCGTACACTTGGAATTTGATTTAAACTCGCAAAGTTCTTTGAGTGTGATATTCATACATTGCTCTTGTATTACGATAGACCATGATAGTTATAGAGACATGTGAATTCCAAAGTATGTCTCGAAATATATCTGTATACTTGATGCTAGCTCGGTGTGATATATATATGTGTATATATATATATATATATATATATATATATATATATATATATATATATAAATACATAATATATGATATATGGTGACAGTACCGTGCATCGAGGTACTGGAGTATATTAACTAGACAGTACGAGTACCTCCAGTCTCCACCAGGAGGCCTACCGGTAGGCAGGGATCTACCAGGACATTAGTATTCTACTCACCCACCAGAGGTAGCGGTGTAGGGTGAGATTCGGCCAGGCCGGCCTGTCTCCTCCTCAGTCCTCCGCCAGCAGACCGCTGAGTAACATGGTGTTGTGTGCAGCACCAGGGTGTAAGAGTGACTTTGATGGGAGGGCACGAAAGTGTCCGGTGTGTGGTGTCCCACGGCCCAGTGACTACACTGAGTCGGCTGGGGGGCATTCACCTCCCGAGTCACATTCTTCTCCTAAACCCGGGCATTCAAAGGCTGCAACTACAGTGGACGAAGTTGAGTTCAAAGACGCAGTCGACAGCCAGAAGACGGAGACCATGGAGGACTTGGAGAATAGCCTACGGGAAATGGACATTTCAGCAGGAGTGACACTGCAGGATCAGGTAGTAGGGAATTTGTTACTAGTTGGCAGGCTGGAGTGTACCATGGATAAAATTGATAAGGTTATGGATATGGTAGCTAGAAGGGAGCTCGCCGAGGCAAAGGCAGCTCAGAAGGTAGCTGAATCCCAAAAAGTGTCGGATATTCAAAATGGCGGCCCCTCGAAAAAAAAGGGCGCCAAAGTTGACAAGCCACCGGCACCTAAAAAATTTCAATTTGTCTCGGGTGCAGATGGTGAGAAAGGTTCGGTGCCTGCCAACGACGATGATAACAATCCTCCTCCTGTTGATAGCGAGTATGTTCACTCTAATGTTCCTAATGTTGATAATGTTGGCGGACCAGGTTCCGTGTACCCTTATCCTCCTTATCCTGTCTACCAGGGCTACAACCAGGGTGGTGGCCATCAGCAGGGCTACCACCAGGGATACGGCAGAGACAGCACGTTCCAGGGCTACAACGCGGGCTACAACGGAGCGTTCCGGGGTCAGGACCGTGGAGGCGCGTTCCAGGGCTACAACCAGGGCTACAACCAGCGCTACAACCGGGGCTACTACGGGGGCCATCAAGGCCACCAGCGTCAGGCCTATGAAATTCCTGGCCAAAGCTTTTCCCCCTGGAGGGGGGGGGGTACCTCTTCTCATCCAGATCAGTTCAGCCACCACTCCAGCTGGGGTAGCTACCAGCAAGGTTACGCCACTCCCCACCATGGACAGGCCGGGGGTTACGACCATGGAGGTGAACACGGGTGTTGCGGCTACCAGTCTACCCCCTTGAGTAAGTTTGATTACCGCCGGTTCCTTCCTGCAAGTGAAAAAAAGAAGCAGTTGCATATTAATACCCCGTCTGAGTTATGGAAATTTCAGACGGCCTTGATGAAATCATTATTACGTGAGGGGGAGGACGTCAGGGGTTTTGTCGACCATATGGAGTATGTATCAGAGATGGCGGGTTCCGGTATATATGACATTAGCGCCCTAGTGGCATATGATGAGGCTATGCTAGAAAGGGCCAGAAATGATGGCCCGTCGGCCTTCCAAGGGGCAGATACTCATGTTAGCAACACCAAATTGGGCATGGCAGGTACCAGATTCATGGTTAACCAGGGCAACAAATCAAGCAGGGGTCAAGGTCAAGGTCAAGGCAGTAAATACCAGAGCCCTCGCACGAGGAAATCAGGCCAAGGCCAGGGTCAAAAATTTTTGGTGGGATGGCGCAAAGCGGCTTCAGAGAAGGGCATGTGTTTCAGGTTTTCCCAAAATATGCCCTGTGACGGGTGTGCATTCAAACACATGTGCGTTCATTGTGACTCGTCATCCCACGGTATGTTTGACTGTCCAAATCGACCCAAGCCAGGCGATAATAGGTCGTGACTACCGGGATCAGCCCACCCGGTGGATTCAAGTGAGGCAGGTGTTAACTGTTCTAGTCTCGGAGATGAAAATAACTTTCAACCACTCACCCAGGGCATTTTGATGACCGACAAAATCTCAAGTAGGGCACCTATTACGCAGTTAGTGGGTGACACTCAGTCATTCTCGGGGACTGTTGACAAAACAGCGGACCGTGACCAGGGGTCGCGCGACTCCGAAAATGACTATGATTTCTTTGAATTAAGCGGTTGTGACCAGATGACAAACCCGAATTGGGCTAATATGTGTCAGGCAGATGACGAATCAATATCATTAAACATTCAAAATGCTTGTTTGTCCCCGATTGTGAATAAAGAAAAATTTACAGGAATATCTGATTGGTCGTATCCTGAAGTGGCAGTCGCGCGCTGCGCCCCAATCCAAGATGGCGGCGCCCATGCGGGAGTGGAAGTGAAGGTAAACACGATTGACTTTTGGGAGAACTTGCCGGAGTTTGTATCTATTGACACTTCAAGAGGCTCAGTAGTTGAATATAGCCGGGTATTTGGTACGGACATTCCAGTGGCGGTAGTGGAAATTGGCGGCAGTTGTTTTTTACCGGTATTCCAAAACTGTGTTGAGGGCGTCTGTCACTGTCGTTTCATCCTATGTGGCGCGGAGTGTCAACTAAAGCCATGTAGATTTGCAGCAGCTATTCTAGCCTTTGGTGATGACGTGACTAGTGACGATTTATATGTTCTGACATTGGCATGTAGGGGGGCCAGGATTGTGGACAAAGGGTGCGACACTTCATATCAATGTGGAAATTACTCATCTATATTAGAAACAGATGTGGCAGCAGAGATGACAGCGAATGTAGAGGAGGAGTTATCGGCGGGGAAGGTACGAATAGTGGATGGTCCCCCTACGTGTGTCCATGCTTTGGGCGCTATTAGGAAGTCAAATGGTAAATTACGCCCCATAACGGACTGCTCTCAACCTCCTCAACACAACATAAATGAGCATATGGCCACAACATGTTCCAAATTTCATTACAAAACTGTTGACACTGTGGTAGGCATTATGCAGGAGGGTGACTGGGGGGCGGTCAGCGACATTGCCAGCGCCTATAGAGGGGTCCACATTATTCCTTCACACAGAACCTTTCAAGGGTTCAGTTGGGACACAGGCGCAGGCACCCAGTATTTTGAAGATTTAAGGCTATGTTTTGGTATTCGCTGCGCCCCATACATCTTCACCAAAATCTCTGATTTCCTGGTAAAATGCTGCGGTAAGATGGGAGTGGGGAAATGCATCAATTACCTGGACGACCTAGTGGTACTAGGGGAAGACGAGCTGTCCTGCCTTTTGGCGCAGGATACTCTACACAGAGTCATAACTAACTTTGGGTTTGAGATCAGGCGCGACAAGGTGACGGCGCCAGCGACAAGATTCAAGTACCTGGGTATTATGATAGACTCTGTAGAAATGACAATCTCTATTGACGATGACAAGTTGGGTAGGGTAAGGAATGAGGTTCTCAAGATGCTAGACAAACATTGGTGCTGGAGGAAAGACTTGGAAGTGGTGGCTGGCTTGTTGGCACATTGCGCCACGGTGGTTAAAGGGGGGAGAACTTTCGCCAGACAGGTATATAATTTGTTGAGGGATGCCACAGAAAACAGGCTAGATGAGTGTGTGCGACAGGATTTCATCTGGTGGGCATCATTCTGCCAGTGGTTTAATGGTAGGGCAAGAATTCTGGGAGCAAGTTTCCACCATGTAGAAGTATGTTCAGACTCGTCAAAATTCGGTTTTGGTGCCTACATCTATGATGACTACTTCTTCGGGTCCTGGAGGAAACCAATGGCAAGCTGCCCTCACTCTGCCAGCCCCCCGGTATATGAATACTATGACGATCACATCAACGTAACAGAATTGTGGCCGGTGGTGGTGGCTATTCACAGGTGGGGGGTCAGTTGGAAGGATAAACGTATATTGGTAATTACTGACAATACTCAGGTACAGAGAGCCCTGAATACAGGCAGGAGTCGCAATGCATACATTATGGCATGGCTCAGGGAGATATTCTGGGTCTCTGCATTCTACAACATAGATATCAAGGCTGCATGGATCTCATCTAGTGATAACATAATTGCTGACTCACTCTCCAGATTAAATAATCCAGATTGTGTAGAGATCTGCTGTTCATTGATCTGCGGTTTCTCTCAATGTTGCAGATCTAGCTGTTCTACATGGGGAGTGGGCCGAGGTACGCGACCAGTGTTGGTCGGTCAACACTAAGAAGTCTAGAGCCAGCCAGTGGAGGAGATTCTTTGGGTTCTGTAGTGCGTACAGACTACCCCCCCTACCGGCGTCTACTGAGACGATGTGCCTATTCATCACTTACCTGGCACGTTCATGCTGCTATGTTACCATACAGAACTATATATCAGGTGTGTGGGCCCTTCATGATTATTGGGGTTACCCCCATGTGGACAATTCTACCTTCTTAATAAAATCTACGTTAAAAGGAGCCAAACGCCTTCTAGGATGTGAGACGGTACAAGCAACTCCCCTGTCACCAGCTGATATGTGTTTAATTTTCAAAGAACTGTGTATGTCATCTTTCAAGGACCTGCGCGAATGGTGCGCCATCAGCCTGGCGTATAGGTGTCTTCTGAGGGTGGGGCACATTGTCAGCTCCCCACACACGCTGAAGGCAGGCGACATTGTGTTTACCACTACCGGTATGGATGTCTACATACGTTCATCTAAAACAGTGCAATTCAGAGAGCGGGTACAGGTGATTCCTATAGTGAGGGCCGAGGGCTCTCCCCTGTGCCCTTGTAACTATCTCCAGAGTTACCTGCAGCAGGCAGGACTTCACCCACAGGACCCCTTATTTCCCTTTACTTATAAACAGTTCTCTGCAATCTTCAAGAAATTGTGTACATCCGCCAAGCTGGAGGGCAAATACTCCACGCATAGTATGAGGCGAGGGTCTGCTACCTTCCTTGCCTCATTCCTCCCATTACATGATGTAAAAACCTATGGGGATTGGCGCTCTTGGTCAGTCCTCCTGTACATCTCCGACACATACGGGTCTAGGAAGGCCAAGGATATACTAGTAGCTGACAAACTGAAGGATTATTAGTTGGGGCAAAAGTTGTGTTCTGGGCAAAAGTATTATCTCGTGTCACCTCGTTGTCCCTGGGAATATGGTGACAGTACCGTGCATCGAGGTACTGGAGTATATTAACTAGACAGTACGAGTACCTCCAGTCTCCACCAGGAGGCCTACCGGTAGGCAGGGATCTACCAGGACATTAGTATTCTACTCACCCACCAGAGGTAGCGGTGTAGGGTGAGATTCGGCCAGGCCGGCCTGTCTCCTCCTCAGTCCTCCGCCAGCAGACCGCTGAGAAGAACTTCTTTTTTCTTTTTTTTTCTTTTCTTGATTGATTATGAATAAACAGGAATATATATAAATACATAATATATGATATATAAATATTATGTATATATATATATATATATATATTTATATAAATATTATGTATGTATATATATATATATATATATATATTTATATATATATATATATATATATATATATATATATATATATATATATATATATACACTCTGGTAATAAACTTCTTACCATGGTACAGCATTTATTTAAGTTTTAAGAATATAGATGAACAAATTATTATGACACAGCTTATAGCAAATGACACTATATAGCTAGTGCCTAATGTACCTATAAGGAGGAATTATATATATGGAGTGGTCGGGGGAGGAAGTAGGCTGATGGGTTCCAACTCCTCAGGGACCTAAACGCCATCAGAAATTATCAGATTTCTATTTCACGCCAGATATACCTCACAGAAACCACCCACCCCACTGGGTGGGGAGCGCAGAAGCTGCTATGGAAAGCCGTTGAAGGACATCAGGTGAGATTAGCTGATAAGGAAATAGGACTGCAGATTATACTGTCAAATTATTTGTAGTGGGCCTTCTTTGAAGTCAGTGAAAAAAAACAAGCACTGAAAAATATGACGAGGGCTATTTTTTGAATTATACAAATCTTACTTAATGAATTTTAGGTATGTTAACACACTATACTGAAGGAAAATTCCCCAAAAATACTTAAGCTTGATACCTCCGAAGGATGAAGAAAAGGATATGGCATAGTCCTAGCATATAAGACAGGCCTACCCAGCCAGTGACCTATTAGATATAAAGTGCTTTCAGTGTCGGTGACCATGTGTATGTAGAATTATACCGATCACAAACCAATTACTCAGTATAAATTAGATATAGATATACATGAGTAGCTGCATAAGTATCATAAGCCTTGGGCTATGGTAATTATACTCTGCTGGTGCATGGACAATTACCCTGTTCTTGGCGTATAACACTTATGCAGCGACTCAATTGTACCATATGTATATATACTACCACAGTGGCCTGCCATAACTTGCACAGTGCAATTGGGAATGTCACATCTACACCAGTGACACCAGGACGTAGTACCAGTGATGCCATATTCAACCTGACCAGGGACCTGTTAGTAGCCATGAACGCAAGTCAGCCCTCTGCGGTGGTCTTCATAGACCTCCGCAAGGCCTTTGACACTGTCAATCACACAATTCTGTTCTCAAAAATGTTCAAACTAGGCATCTCGGGACAAGCGCTAGAATGGACGAGGAGCTATTTGCAGGCCAGGTGTCAATACGCAACAGCGAACAACGTCGACTCATCAACGGAACCAATCACATGCGGAGTGCCCCAGGGATCCGTCCTGGGGCCGCTACTGTTCCTGTTGTATGTCAACGATGTAGAAGATGCCATACAGAACACCACGGGGTATATATACGCCGACGACCTGGCACTGGTCTGTTCTGCCAGAACCCCTGAGCGGGTACGGTCACTTCTACAACAAGATTCAACATCTTTATGTGCTTGGAGCAACAAAAACCAACTGACAATCAATGAGGACAAAACCAAAGTCCTCTGGACATATCCGGCCACCTCGCCCATCGACACTACAAACCTAGATATAAGAATGAATGGAATCATCCTGGATGTTACACACACCTTCAACTACCTAGGAGTAGTCATAGACCGTCATCTATCTTTCGGCCAACACTTACAGAAAGTGATTGGTACAGTCCGGGGCAAATACACTCAGCTCTGGAACGCCAGGAAGGAAACTGATAAGCCCACTACCATGATGATATACAAGACCATGGTACTGCCCTGCCTTGAATACTGTCCACTCCTGTTGGACAGTGGCCCAAGTTGGGCTGTGAAGAAGCTGCAGGTCATCCAGAACGACTGTCTGAGAATTGTCAACAACATCCATGATGCTAGGGAGGTGAATGTAGACCATCTACATACTGACGCGTCATTAGAGAAACTACATGTCAGAAGGAATCGACAGATCCTAAACTTCATGTACAAGCGAGCACTTGATAGTGATAACCTGCTAGTACCGGCCAGAGCACTCCGAGGAAACATCAAACCGAAATTCAAACTACGGCGTCCAATCAAGAACTGCTATCTAAATAGCCCCGAGTATAGAGGATCCCGTCTATGGGACAGGCTCACTGCAGAACAACAAAGAAGCGCCACTAGGGACAGCTTCAGTAAGAGCCTAAAGCCAGCTGACCTGAGGCCGCTAGAGAGGTTGCTGATCTAGAAATAACAACGACTCATACTGGCATGTAATACTCGGATCGCCAGACATTGGTCCTAAATTCATGTAGTTTTATGTAGAAATCGCAGAAACAATCAGTATCGATTAGTGCTCTAGACTAAACTATGATATGTCTTGATGATATTAATATGGCATTTTCTTGAAAAACGTCTGTATCGCTTACGAATGTTCATGCCAATAAAAATCTAAACTCAACTCAACTCACCTAGTGAGATCCTGCAGAATTAACACGTCTCCAGGGACCTTGTTGTAACAGCATGGTCTAAGGCCCCTTATCACTTCACTCTCCCTGCTGATATCAAGAATGCTTCCCATCTGTATGCCTACATGTGGCTAGGTAAACTCTGCTTGGAGAGTCTTATCACGGCAAACAGTGGCCAATGGCTGCTTTATATTAAAGCAAAATCAATGGCTGGTTATGCGGTTTCCAAGGGGTGGCCATGCATCAGTTCAGAGGCTGATTACTTAGGGGTGGGCGATCAATCGATGTGGTCTGTGAAACAAGGGCCGAAGGGCGCTTTCGAGAAATGGACCCTGTCGCGCATGACAGCACAGGAAAATGTCCGCGTCATGACCACCCACAAACACAATAAGACCACCAACTCTTGGTATTGACTCAGTCCTGATTGGACCATTTGATAAATTGGTGAAGGTCCTATAGGCATTTATCCCGAATTAAAAGTATTTCAGGATACTGTTGGAAGATTAGGTCTCTCAACGGCTCAATATGGCACGCATCGTACATGGATTAACTTGGATGCGATATTAGCCAGATACAGCAATGGTTTCACGGCACAACTCTCCCAATTAAATGGCCACTCATCCCTCTAAATCTTACACAACAGGCCGAAATCACGAACATCGCCATTGTGTCTGAATAGTGAACCTCTATGCTAAATATTGACTTTCTATTTGGATGGAGGGGGATGCAGAATCGGAACAATCTACTGTGTCATATCTCTGCAGGTGGTAGTGGTGGGTGGAGGAGGGGGGTGGAGAGGGTTGAACCACTTTTGGTATCTTGACATGCAGGCTACTTACAGATCCGATTGGACTGTCACTGAGTGTGGAGAAATAGCCCATCTAACGAAAAAACCACGTAATTTGACGTCAAACTAACGTTTTAAAACTTTATATAACGTTATATGCCATAGTAAGGAGCCTTAGAGAAACGTTATATAACGTCATATAACGTTAGAAAATGCTGTATAACGTTTTTTGTTTACAGGGAGCTTTCATGCCTTAAGGCCTGAAAGCCTGCAGAGATAACTCCTCAGCACTCTGATGGCCTATGCAAGCTTAATCTGACATGACAATTGAGGATATCTAAATTAATTAATATTCAGTCTAGACAACCCAGGTTAGAGACAGCATGTTTTCTAAAAGCATTTCTCTTGGCTGAAATAATCTCGTTGGAAATCTAATCTGTTAATGAGTGTTTTACTGTTAATCATATGACAAACTATGATATTTTGTTTCTTATAGTTTGTTGTTATTTCCCATGCCCTGTAAACAGCATGCGTCTGATCATCCATTGCAATTCGTATTTTATCCAGTCATTCCGAATTACATTGCAGTGCATAACAGTTTTGTGGTTTTGATAGACCGATGTGGTATAAATGAGTTTGACTTCTCTGTTCATTAATTATGCGTAAAGGAATGTTAGTAGGGATTCATTTCTTGATTACAGTTGCTTCTCATTATTCAGATGAATTGTGATAGACACAAAAGAAAACATTTAAAACCTAAAAGAAGAGATGTCCATTGAAATAACACATTGCATGTACAAGTCATTGACATAGGACTATCACATCATGCCAAGCCTTTGGGGGTCAGCCCCGCACGATCGACAGAAGGTGTGAATGTATCCCTGGTGAGTTACAGGCCACCGTTAACCCATTAAGGGCAGCACAGTACATTGATACACCATGCCCTTGGTCATTGTGATGCATGCACATGAATGCAATCCTAATGAGTAACTCGCCAGTGCTGCATGTTAGCATCATGCTGACCCTACAGCGTTGATACACTCCCAAATGGTAAGCATGATAGCACCAGGGATGGCCCTGCATCTGTGCATCTGTGCATCTGTGCATCAAAACGACAAATATACCAATTTAGGGACACGCCATTAAAGGGTTAAAGGGTTCAGGAAGAGTTGAGCACCTCATGGCTGTGTCCACTCACATTAGTGCCAGTGTCTGCGCTGTAGGGGGTGTTGGTGTAGGAGGACATACATTATCATCATCCCCTGACAGGATATGCCAAGCAGAGCAGGGCATTTAATCATATCTAGTCCCCGAGACCTTTGACCTTTTAGTTGATACCCTACTACAAATTGTCCACATCACAGCATGTCCACAGCCCTTCATCACACAGTTTCCATAACATAGAGTCTGTCCACATCCTACCATCACAAAATATGAGAATTACATAGCCCAAGTCAACCGGAGTAGTGCGGTACTACAAATATAAATAAATGCCAACACTTGTGCAGAAAAGGATCGTTCGTACAGGCTTGAGAGTGTCACCTCTTGTCAAGTGTTGAAAGAAATAACTTCACAAGGACATAGATAAAACGACAGTAGAGCCTGTTATGAAAAACATGTTCGTTTTTTTTCATCAGCATAACATAATAATACATCTTTGAATATTTAGGCACCTCTGCCCATGTCACATAATGATTCACCACAAATCGAATTACTCCACATTGTCAGGGACTAATGTAGAGCAAATCCAGTCTGCATATTGTGTGTTGGAAGAGATGAGATTATATATGGCACACAGAGACGGCATAGGAGTGGTGCTAGGATTATAACTCTATGAGTAGGGTGTTCCATCGAAAATGGATTAGTGTGTCTATAATTGATGTCTATAGCCAAGCTGCTAGTCAAAATATATATTGATTTAATGCACAAATCAGAATAAGTATAACTATAATGAAAAATGCTTGACAACCGTTGAAAGTTGGAAAAGTTGATATTTCAGCCCTGCTGGTCTATACATAGCCTATGACCCAGATGGCACCTATGGCGTAAAGCCCTACTGCTGCATGTAGCATAAGGGAGTGATCACCCTGCTTGCAGCCACACAATATAAAACAGGGAAATGCATGAACTTCACCTAGCTATAATTCAATAAATATATGTATTATCCATTGAATTATTTTACCAATATAATATATAATACAATGCTATTTGGTAGTGATGTCTCTATTTTGGGTGCTATGTGGATGTGATTACATTACCATAGCATTCACTAGTCTCAATTTCCGCAAGAGTTGTGAACAAATTTGATTGATTTTATAGTTCTAGCCTACTTTTAAATGTTTGAGGTCTCTAGTTCCTACTGTATACTTTTCGAAAAATCAATTTATCATTGCTAAATTTTAATTTCAATTTTATTTCTTGTCATAATTACCAAACTACTTACACTTCAAAAAGTGTACAGTATCTGAAATATGGCCCAATATGTATAGAATATCATGATACTTTGTATTTTTTGGGGAAATACATAGATACCTGCGAATTTGCCATAGACTGAGCGCCCCTGGGCGCTGTGGATGTAACACCCTACTACTATGAGTTATTCCAATATGAATAAGGGCTAGTGTACAGAGCTTTTCTGTTCCCTCAGGAAAATATTTTACAAGTCTGCAGGGTCATTTCAAATGAATTTGGGATCAAATCTAGGAATTTGTGATGTAAGTAATGTATACATATGTAATAACAATAATAATAATGTCCAAGTGTTGATAGACACTGTGCTCTAATTATGTTCTGCATATATAAAGATAAAATCAACTTTAATTTACATGCATGTGAGGAAAGATATGATAACAAAAGCAGTCCATACATAACAATAACACTTATGAAAACACTGTTAGAACTCTGCACCATTTTGCCTCAACGTCAGCTAGCATGACTTGGATATTGGATGAGATGCAGGATGCACTGGTTCACTGCTTGGTTCAGCTTGCTTTCTGGTAACTGGAAGATACACTAGATGAACCATGCATCTCAGAGGATACTGCATGTTTCCTTATTCAATTCCATCCACCATCCAGCATTGTTCGGATAACCACCATGTTGTCTGATGCCATCAGAGGTGTCCTGATGTCAGTGTTCCTGTCGCTGTCATGACTGTGGAGCTGCGGTCGACACCAGCTGCCACCATCTTATCTAATCTCAGAAAACCACCAGGCCCTGTAGTGATTGGATTTCTTGCTTCTGATTGGCTAATAGTGTCATAATCAAAATTACTAGTGGGAGTAGACATGTCCTGTACTGACAGAAATATCTGATTTGATATACTGTTCAGCTGTTTTCGCCTCACATAAACCTGATCCTTGCATTTGTTTAAAGGTGATTTGTATTCATAGTGAATGTTATTCAACAACAGTGAAAGAAACTTAATAAAACATAAAACACAGACTCCCCTCGATTCCCTTTTGGCGCAGTTTCTTTTCTCTGTGAATAAATCCCATATGTCATGCAAACAGGATTAAATGACTTACAGGCAGTTTTCCTTAACTCAGCTGTTTATCAACATAATGTTGTAGTTTCTAAATGGCTGTGGCATGTCGCTGAATAGGGTACACAGATGACAATGGAGGCAGAAAGCACCACTTTTACGCACCGACCCTGTAGGACTTGACATATCACTCACAATTCATATATTACTTCTTACAATGCAGTATGCTTTACCACAGATCTCTATACTATACCTTTTGGATCCTTCATCAATGACTCATCTTAAAGCAGTAATTCTGTTTTCTATCAAATGAAATGAAACAGAGTGGATGGAACGGGCAACTGAGTGAGGGTAAATACAATTTGATTTTCATAGACTGGGACTTGCAGTCATCCCAAGGCGGCAAGAATTGTCTCTATTCCTTGAGGTTCTTGGTGCCCTGGGTGCATGGAGGGAGCTGTAGACAAAGTGAAGAGTGAGTTAGAGGATACTTGGATGTTGGAAGTTTGATTGAGATTGACGTGCTACTGTGTGCCAGTGGGGGAAGTGGGGGTAGTGGAAGTGGTTAGGGGCCCTACAGGGAGGGGACCCGGAGGGTGTATTGTGGGAATGGAGGTCTGGTAGGACTGGCAGGGCACCCTATGAGATCTTTCCCTAAAAAATAACAGTTGAAACTCTTTTTTCACATAGAGGCTAAGACTAATGCTATTCACAGCCGAGAGAGCGGATTTTCATCAATGGAAGCATTAAGTGGATATAGATGCCTGCATGGCCTGCAGACAAAAAGAGCAAATAAATGCCACAGTTAAATACAATGAAACAAACTTTAAAACTTGATACACATGGAAATGGTTATGGTAGTACTGTGCAGGTGTAGGGTTGTAGTCCTCAAACTTTAGGTGAGCCTTTTTAAAGAAGTGAAGTATGAAAACCCTTTTATTCAGTCGCCAGTCTAAAACTAATGTAGGGACCTGTTCTGGATCAGGTCCTAGACACCCCCTATGACCGACATGTATAAGGTTACACGTTCTGATCAGTAGGAGCCGGATTGGTGTAGTGGTTGCACATTGGAATCTAGACGGGGGGAAGCATGGGTTCGAATCCCACATCTGATGAAACTCTTTTCACCTGGTACCTTTACACTAACGATCAACTATTTATAGCATTGCGACATTTTCAAATATTGCCATATACAGTGACACATATCCGGACATGACACCACATATCAACACACCCATGGTGTCACTAGCTAACATTGTACCTGGAACTTGCAGCTAAGATACCTATGGACAAACTAAGTACACAAGTTTGTTTTAGATTGTCAGGCAAGTCTAATTCACAGAAGAATTGAGTCCTAATAAAGGCCAAACAAGGGTATACAATGATTGCCCTGCATCAGCTTGACACCACCCAAGGTTGTCTTGCCTTCATTTGGTGCCCTCCTAATTTGGTACAGTTTGCCTGATTAGGTCTTCCTCTAGACAAGTGAATTTCCTGTTGAACTGCTGACTTTTTTAAGCACAGTTGTGTTCTTTTCTTAACATTTCAGAAGCCTAAATTCCATCAAAGCAGATTGTGTCATAGACAAATAAAGGATCATATCAGTTTGGCATAAGCCATAAGCCATTCATTAGACAAAGGAGATTCTAAAATCGGTTTATGTTCCCAGTCCACTGTGTCTAGGTGAAAGCCATTGAAGACAAACATGTTATTGAAAAACTATAAAGACTTTGTCAGCTTGCATTCTTTTTTAAATCTCGAAATCAATTGTATAGTGGGAAAGGCCAGGTTAAATTAGGTCTTCCACAGGGCCCTACCTGATAGTGTCCTTAATTCAAAGTTTAATCACCCCAGCTGTTTCCTGAAAGATGTAGATGGATACTGTGCAGCAATGTTATCAGTTATTGTCCATATCCAGATACAAATGAATTGAACATTTCAGATCAGGTATACTCTGGTGGTGGTCATTGCAGGTCATGGTGTCAGTATGATTAGTTTTGTTGCAATTGTCCTTTAGGCCTTTGAAAAGGAGAGGCAAGAAAAATGAGACATGATGCTTTCTGGGGGAAGACTTTAGTACTCCTGCTATGCTATGGTCATTTGTCTCTGGTCAAAGTCGACATCTTCAGTTCCTTTCTTAGATACGTAATGTAACATACTATCTGTGCAAGAAGTAGTTTTGGGTACTACTTTGTTTTTTACAGATCTTTTAAACATCAGATGCATATAATGAACATTTTATATAGGCATATCACATTACAACATACATTCCGTCTGGAGAGTAACTGGCATATACACATTTGAGAAGGGTGCCACTGAATGATACTAGGCATTTCCAAATAACCATGCCTTGTGATATGAATGATTGGTGGGCAAGAACAGTGCCTTAAAATTTTGGTGCAGAACCCTCTGCATTGATAGGAACCAAATGTGGTGATAAGTTTCTACTATTTATCAATTACTAATGATGAGTAGATCTTTACAGAGAGAGTGCACTAGGGGTGGGTGACAGCAAGACACCTCTGGAGAGAGAGCCCAAGAGTGAGTCAACGAGGTAAGCCATGAGTCGGTTTGGCAAAGTAGGTAGAAGATATTGGTTAAAAGCGGCCATGCCAGGCAAAACTGTGCGAACAGAAGGGACTATAAATAATACAAATTGCCCTGCTCTGAAACCCAGACCTTACAACCCCACTGATGCCATAACCTCTTCCACTAGGGTGGCCGGAGGATTTTTGAAAATTAATTACACACAATGTCATGTTTATCATATATGTCTAGAATGCCTCAATATTCGCATTTAACAAACTTTCAATGGTATGTTGATCTAGCAAGTAGGTAACTAACGGTAGCTGATTACATATACCTCACCCCTCCAGCCTTTCTGACAGATCTGAAGGCAGGCACATATTTCAAAGGCCTCCCCCATGGCCCAGTCCTGCCGCAGTGTCTAAAGTATGCACTAATTGCTATCCTTGAATCTCTCTGTAGCTCTATCTCAGAGTGGCCCTCTAGTGTTATAATATGAAGTTAATACTTAAGATTGGGGTCTGAGACCCCCTTATGACCCCCAGCAGATAGGCTGACGCTGGCTGGCGCTGGGGCCTTTAATTTCCATTTAAAATGTATTAAATTAAGTTAATTAAGATCTTTATTTAGTAATTTGCCAAAAATTGCCAATTCAGAATTTCTATACAAATCTTAAGTTACAAATATATAATTTTAAGTGCTCTTTCTACCATACAAATAATTTTACCTGCACAGAATAAAGCATGCTGGTGTGTACCTGCATTCAATACCATTATAACAAAAAAAAGAATTGCATTGGTACATGAATTTGCCATTGCACAGTGTGCTTCTCCAACTGACAGTTAGGAGAATCACTTAATTATACAGCTCAAAACAGGCTCGATATGTGAAGATCTCTCAACATTGCCCCTGGATTACATTATGTAATACAATTTATTGTGCTTATTCCAGCTGCTATATGATGGATCAATTCAATATCTCTTGATATCAAGTTACTAGAAGTCTTTATCTGCTCCCTAGTTAAAATGGGAAGACATCTTAAATGGGTCATTTAGCATAGGATCAGATACGGACAGCGAGATCGGTCAGACCCTCCAGCCACCCTACTTCCACTCATAGTACAGTGGGTCGCCTTCTATCTACCAAGTTCTGCCCCTGGCGTCTAGGGTCTAGATAGGGCTGTAGGTACTGGTTTAGGAGAGTCCCCATCTACAAAAGCTTGCTTTGAAAACGAAACCAAAATAGCCGTTAGGCAGTGGCAGTCAACATTTGAAAGTTGGTTGATGGTGAACTATTCCGAATCATTATCAAGTGAATCCAGATATTACATCGAGAAATCAACTGTGTTGATATAATCTTGATGTTTGTAGAGTTGAACATTTGACCTTTCCACATCTCTGTTTTCATAGGGCTAATAGGACTCTATTTGAAGATATAACTAATGAAAACAAATGTAGAGATATTTATCCATTAATTCAAAATTTCCATAGTCACTGAGGGAATGCAAGGCAAATAATAGTGAGCTATGAGACGGAACATAACTGCTCGTACTGCTCATGCCTTTATAATTAATGCCTTTGAAGCGTAGCAATCATCACCGGGAGGCCGAGTAGTGAGAGGATTACATGTTGGGTAGCAATCTTAGCCACATGCTTCAATACTTAATGGGTGTCCTGACCCTATAGTCCTGACTGACACTTCGGGTCACAACTACTGACTCTCATTCCTGTAACATGCATGTATAATCCTTCCTCGAGATTGTGCCCCACCTAACACCCCATTGAGTACTGCCTCTCTTACCTAGATCACTCCCCTTGTCGCCTTATGTTGATCTTCATTTCCTCTCTTCTTTACCCCACCATCCACTCCCCAAATCCTGATGCTCTCCATGTCATTCTATCCTCTCCTCTTCCTTCCACCATCTCTTCCTTCCAATCCTACCTGCTGCCACAAGTTTCTTTCTCACTGGCCCCCACCTCACCAAGACTTCCATCCTCCCTCTTCCCTTGGTAAAGAAGCTTATGGTGATAGCAAAATCCTACCATGACCTGGTAACCTCAAGGCACCATGTCTACTGCCATTACACGTCTGTGCCTACTCCAGCTTACCCCTGTCTGACTGGTCATGCTGCTTGACCCGACACATTATACGGCCCATTAGGCAGGTATATCCCTGCCTGAATGGTTGTAACTTGGCCATTCTTTACCAGATTGTGCCACAATCACTTGGGGAAACCATGAGATATATAACCCTAATTTTGGAGCATTTTGACCCCTTGATATTTTAGAAAAACTCATGAGAATTTGAGAGAGGAACAAATGTTTATTTGTTTTAGTCTTGACTTGAGGCTTAGCTCAAACGAGGTGTGCACTTTCCCAATGAGAAGTGGATCTTAAGCTCTAATATTCCTAAACTCTGATGGTAAATAGACTAAAAAGTAGCTTCCCAGGTAGTAAACTCGTATGAATAACGTTACCTCTACGTCTCTTCTCAACTGATATTTACTGCATTTGGTTACATTATATTGTTGGAAGCATTACATGCTATCTTTGTTTTGACTATGTAATATCCATGTAAGAAAAATCATGTGTATCCTACATAAATAAGTTACATAATGTAGACATCATTTTCAATTATATATATGATATGTATATACACAATGTAATTTAGATGGCCATGGCTGACATTAATCTGATCTCAGCATAATTATGTTAAAAATACATAAAAGTAAAACATTATTTGTATCTAATTTCTGTGTGTGTGTGGTACTCCATCAGAAGCAAGTACCATCCAGGCAATCAACATAAACAATTTTTTTTTTGTGGACTAACGCACACGGGTGTGTGTTGGGAGTATTGAACCGTGAACAAGACTATACCCCTGGCGGGCGTTCTAGGAACTATTACTACACCTGGTTGGCACACCTGTAATATCCGCCATTGCTCCCAACACAAGCACCGGCAAAAGATGTGTAACACCCACCTATAGCGGTTGAACTAAAATCTTTTTTTTTAATATATTTATTTCATTTTTCTGTATCTTTATTTGTCATAATTAATCAACATATTTAATAAATGGGGAGGCAACACTTTGGTCGCTAATATCCCCGAGTCCATTACCTACCTGCTGTATTTGTCTACTTCATACGAGTTTAATGCCTGTAGACATCACCAATAGTCATACAGAGACTAAGCACATTGATCCTAGCAAATCTTTGAGTAAATAAATGTATTTATTTGATTTGATCATCTTCGAAAATACATCTACATCTACAAATATGGCCAAGATGTGATGCCAGCTCATGGTCAATGTTTGGGATTTGAATAGTTTTAGTGCTCACCGAAAAGGTGTCCTTGTGCTAATCTCCTGGTTCTCCCATAAATAATCATTTTACAGGTACAACAATAACAGATCATACATTCCAGACAAAGGCTGGTCAAGTTTCATCTTCTTTGGAAATTCATTGTGTTAAATAGAAACTCATATATGGTCAAAGTATTGCTAATATAGATTGAGTTCTATTGATATTGGTCAAGGGAGACATCTTGTGTCAAAAGTGTGAACCACTCGAGAGCTAAAGTACAGATGTGTTATCTGACCAGGTAAGGATACTACATTTGTAAAGTCTATGTAATGTTGATGTCAAATCTATTACATCATTTTAGCATGCATCTTTAGGCATGAATTTGACACCAATGTACTATGTGTATAATTTCTCCAGAAGAAGATATAATATTCTGATCAAGATTTAACCACTTGTCACATCAAATAGTGACCACATTCAAACGTATGGATGATATCAAATGACTAATATCCCTTTCACATTGCCATTTAGATGTAAATAATACATCAGTTTCCTGTCAAGCTACTATGTAAATTGATTTATTCCCTCAAGACGTCATTATGGGTTCATTTTTATGTATCAACGTGAATATAAACAGTAAAAGACATACTGTTTACATAAGGTGGGTTACCATCACTTTATTGGTCATGTTGATCAGGTGATTTATACTTGAGAACTGCACCCGGCATTGTACCCTAATGAGAGTACACAGCTTCTTTGGAAGTCAGTGCTTAAGTAACCAGAGTGAATATTCTGATGGGTGCTAGTTTTCCCATCCATCTTTTGACACCATGTTGCTTCAATGTCAGCCAGCGCTACTTGGAAATTGGATGAAATCCAGGATGCGCTGGTTGACTGCTTGAATTGGCTTGCTTCCAGTGACTGGAAGAAACATGTAAGGGAATCAGCGACAGCAGAGAGTGCTGCCACCTACTTTCTGCATGTGTGTTAGAGGACACTGGATGTATCCTAATTCAATTCCATCCACCGTCTTGGACCTTGCTCATCTGTCACTGTTCCCGAATCCACCACGTTGTTTGATGCCATCAATAGTATCCTGACGTCACTGCTCCGGTCACCATTTCTTGCTGCTGTTGTGACTGTGGAGCTGCAGTCAACACCAGCTGGCAGCATCTTATTGAATCTCAGAAGACCATTCGGTGTGAAACTGTCAGCCACCGGGCCCTGCACTGATTGGATTTCTTGTTTCTGATTGGCTAATGGTGTTGTAATCAGTAGCGGAAATAAACAAACCCTGCACTCACGGTAATACCTATATCTGATTTGATATACTCCCTCCACCACACAATACGGACCCCTTCTCCCATTCAGTACTCCTGCTAGATCCCCAGAGACCCCTCCCCGCGCCCCCTGCTCCATTCACCATCCACGCAACCCATTTTTTCCTCTTCTTGCCTCTACTAGAGGGAACTCTCTATATCCCCTCATCCCCTACATACATTCTGTCCTCCATCTTTAACCCCTTTCCATTCCCAGTTGCAGATTCCCCCCGACCCAATATCTTTCCTGGTATATTCTTTCACTGATGAAGTCTCTTGTAGGGGGTCTCTATCAGCCCACCAACAGTCACAAATAAGCAAACCTATCTCAGATTCCCTGCCTCATATTAACACTTTATATAAGTTGTAATCAGGTCACCCAATAGGCATGATAATTTGGGACTGTGCTTCTCGCAGCATTCTGAGCTTTTTTGTAGTAAGCTTCTTTATCTAGTATAGTCAATATAGGGCAAATGTACACCAACATTGGCACATCTGCCATTATGGCCACAGTCTAAATCTACAATGTTTGTGTATTTATGACATATTCCCACGGTCTCAAGAATGGGTCTGCCAAAATCCAAGTTGTTTCCTGCATTGTTTTCATCACCTGGTAATAACTTAACAGTGAGCTTATGCATTTACATTTTTGCATAAATGATTCTAATTAGGCCTTAAGGACAAATTGTAAAATCAGTGATTTGGACTATATGCAATAACCTCTTATTGGCATCATCTAATCTAAGTGATTTTGGAGGTCTTTGCTCTTCTTTTGAATATAGAATTATTTGGTTAATTAATACTTTAAATTTTCACTGCCAATTTAGAAGTAGAACCGATTCTCAATATTAATGTTTCCACGTTGAAAACCCCAATGATCAAACATTCATGCTTGCTGCCAGAAGTGTGGGTCTTTACTCCCCCATTGATTAATCCATCTATTCTTATAGCATCAACCGTTTTCGTATTCTATAATTATACACTTCTGTCATAATATATAAAAATCTCCCTTGTTAAGTTACTGACTGCACAGAGTGATCAAGAAGGAATTCATACTTTTCATCATTTTAAATGGATACATTTCAAAAATCAAATTCAATAAACTATAAATGTCTATTGGATACTTACATGACATCCTGTTCACCATTTGTTTCAAGTAACCAAATTCATTAAATGGAAATTATTAACTCCTTCTTCATGATTGTAATGAATAACGGATGCTCAAAACTAATATTCTTACTATTCATTTAAATATAAATCTCGCTTATTCCAAGATATCGAAGAGTTACAAACTTTGGGAACAAACACAGGTGTTAGATATTCTTATGGATGATTGGGTCCCACCCATGATTGCACATTTTATTGAAGATTTATTTCATTTGGCTAGGTTCTGTTCCTAATTTCACATGTAGCTGCTCCAATTTCAGAAGCTCCCTATTATCACTGTTGGGTGAACATTAGAAAATGAAATCTTATTTCATAAAGAATAATTTTACCAAATGTGTTTCCATCCAGTTGATCAAGTACTTCTGGGATGTTCCATCACAGGGGAACTCAACCAAAAGGCAACGCCGTTATGATCATTCAGTTTCAAACTAGCCAAAACCTTTCTATTTCATCCACCAGTTGTTACTGGGTGAATATGAATAGTGCCATCCTATGGCCTTGAGTTACCGGTTTAAGTTCATAGCTGTGACCCATGTAGCGAAAAGACCCCTTTAGGTGGGATTTTTAGTTTTAATTTTGGCCACCAGGGAGCGTTTTATTTGAAAAATAGTGTTGGATTTATGATAAAATGTTCTAGGACAATTTTTTATGTAGTTCAATAAGCTTCATGAAATTATTCCATCTTTGATTGTAATATTCTATATTAGGAATGCAAAAAGAATGTTTTTAAAAAGAATTAGCACATATGACACTTTCTGGTTGCCATGGAAACCATCCCAAAAGCTGAAATAGGAGGCAACAATTCTAATTTCTTTTAAAATCCCAAAAGTTACCCAACACTGAAAACAGAATGCAAAAACTCCTTCTAGAACCAGATTTAGACTAATAAATCCAATTTTATCTGGTTATTTCTAGATAAAACTGATTTTTCATAATTATTTTAGTTCGCGATATCTCATTTTAAAGATTATGACATCAACTTTGATTTCCCCCCTTGAGGGGTCTTTTCGCTCACCTGGTCAAAGCTATTTTCGCCAACATACTGCATTTGTGGATCCATGTCTGGTGTGTAATTCTAACTACCATAGCATCTAATGTTGCCATCTATGGCATCACGTACTGTTTAAATGATTGATTGCAGCAGACATGAGGTGGTTTAGTTAACATTCACTTCCTCTAGGAGTCTTATTTTTTATTAACTTTGGCTGAAACAAGTATCATTGGAACTTGGAGTTTCTCTTTGAATGTTTTTACCATTGCCTGCACAACACCAATCTGGGGAGTTTCAGTGTACTGTCAAACAATTCTTTGTGGTTTTGTAACGGTTATCGAGGTGTGTTTGGCCAAGAAAGACTATATGACTACCCAGTCAGCATATACAGAAAAGCTTTTTATGTGCATGGGATGCACCTTCTGAATGCAAGTGAACGGTTATACATCTACAATTTGACTAGAGTAGAGTCAATGTATGATAAAAAAAAGACCAGTGGATGTACCACTTTAGATTAATCCCTCCTACTATTCTACAAATAACCCCTCCCTCACCAACAAAATCCGTAAATCAGATCAATATATATCAGGGCTTTTTAAAAACAATTGAATAAAATGAAGCACAGTGAATGGAAAAAAGCTGGGAAAATACAGTTCGATTTTCATAGACTGGGACTTGTACAAATGTCAATTCCTGGAGGTCCTTGATTCCCCGGGTGCACGGAGGGAGCTGTAGACAAAGTGAAGAGTGAGTTAGCTACTACTTAGATGTTGGAAGTTTGATTGAGATTGACGTGCTACTATGTGCCAGGGGGTATTGGGGTGGTAAGAGGGGCCACAGGGAAGGGACCCGGGGTTGTGTTGTGAGAATGGAGTCCCCCAGGGCACTCAGTGGGGATGTTCCCTGAAATAGAACATTTACAGCTCTTTTCCAACAGAGGTGACACAGAGAATCTGTTTATAACATATATATGACTTGAAACACTATGATTATGGCACTTTGTCTATTTGCAGGGAACCCATCTGATACAATTATTATTTGTAGTCCTTATAATCATTTTTTCTGGTGAACAAAGGGAAAATGAGATAACTGTATAGCACTTTTAACAGAAACTGATACTGTTATAGGCCTTGGTAAAGGAGCATGTTAGTGCATACCAAGTGAATGTCTAGAGAACTGAGAATTGGCTGACCCAAGATAGCCCTGAACTAGATGCACGAGATGTGCACAGAGATTGAGATCATGATCAAACAAAACGTCTTACCACCAGCTGGTTTTACACCAGGGAACTATAGACTGCTGCAGGGCAGAATTTCAGGACATTTGGGAATGGATTATGTTTGTCTTAGGACAAGCAGGAAAGTCTTCTTTGCAGGGAGATTAAATCCTAATGGAAGCTTACAAGAGTATATAGCACATAATAATAGGCTGTTCTGCCACAACCCCACACAGCCCAATGTAGCCTAATTTAATTCAGTGCCCTCTTGACCTGCACCATCTGGCTGGTTAGGCTCCTTCTAACCTAGGGAATTTTTGTAGAATATATAAGCATGAATTCCGTAACAATGGATTTAGTAACAGAGCAATAAAGGATCATATCATTGGAATATCAGCCATGAGCCACATCTTTAAAAAAGAGATACTGTATTTGGTTTTATGTCATCAGTTGCTCATGTCCAGGTGAACTTCAGTGAAGATAGACATGTTACACTTTGAGAGATTGCATCATTCCTCAATGATCTTAAATTCAACCGTTCGGGGGTATGGCCAGTTTGAAATTAGTCCTTCACTGGGGCTTGGCCTGATAGGTATTCTTTTCATAGTTTTATTATCTGATGTTTTATCACCTGATGAAGGCCCCTCCAGGCCGAAACTGTAGTGATTGTTTATTTAAGAAATATATCACTTATTTCTGTCATCCTGAACACCTTTTGTTGTTGTTGGTTGCGTTTATTGATCAATTTATTATTGGTATAATAAATTTATCTCTCCATAGTTTTATTATCCAAGTTGTTTCCAACTGTCAAGCTGACAGTTGACACCAAGGTTTGGAAAAAAAGGTTTTTTTTCAAATCATTTTTTTTTTGAAAAGTTGCTGTCAACTGTCAACTTGACAGTTGACACCGACCTTTCTTGAAGAAAAAAAAGTGATTTGAAAACACACCTTTTTTTTCAAAAACATGGTGTCGAGTATCAACGTGACAGCTGACAGCAACTTTTTTACAAAAAAGTGATTTGAAAAAACATCTTTTTTCAAAAGCCTGGTGTCAACTGTCAAGGTGACAGTAATTTGTGACCAGGCCAGTGAAAAGGGATATCCAGGTGGGAAGTTTTTGTCAAGATCTTTAAAATGAGATATCATATGTTAAGATACTTCTAGTAGTCTTGTGGGAATCATATCTCAAACATGGGTTGTTATGTGAAACTGAAAATGATAAATAAGCTCTAAATGCACTGTATCCCATAATAATCACTTAAATAGATCAAAAATCAGATTTATTGAAAAATGACCTAAAAAGATGGGACTTTTTAGTATATGTTTGGTTCTAGGAGGAATTTTCAAGGCTTGTTTCAGTTTTGAGTAGCTGAGGACATTCCCAAGAGATGAGAACCAAAATGTTCAATATAGGACAATGGAACCGTTTCCATGGCAACCAGAAAGTGGCATATATGCCAATTTCCCATAGAAAAGTTCCATTTATATTTCAAATATAGAATGTTTGCACCAAAACTGGAATATTTCTCAGGAGACTACTGTATTCTCCATAAAAAATTACCTCAAAGCATTTTTGGGTCTATTTTCCACTATTTTGCCATTCTGATGCCCCCTAATGGCCAAACCCAGAACTAAAAATCCCCCCCCCCCCCAAAGGCTGTTTTTCTGAGGACGGGTCACAGTTGACAGCAACTTTTCTAGAAAAGAAAAGTGATTTAAAAAAAACTGTTTTTTTCAAAATCACTTTCTCCTGGGCCACTGTACTCAGCCTGCTTCAATTCTGCCTCAAAGTCTCTCTTGCTAAAGAAGCTTATTGTAATACTCCTGCCATGACCCCGTAACCTCAAGGTGCCCTGTCTACGGCCATTATCTGTCTGCCCTTACTCCAGCTTACCCCTGTCTGACTGTCATTGCTGCTTGACCTGACACATTATACGGCCCATTAGGTAGGCAGCCCTGCCTGAATGGTTGTTACCCAGTCATGCCTCACTGAATTCTGCCAGCCTCACCAGGAGGGGCCATGAATTACAACTCTACTTTAGGAGTATTATGACCCTGATATGTCTCTTCTTATGTTCATGTTGCGAGATGAGTTATCAGCCAATGAAATAATCTGCCGCATTCACTGAAGAACATTTTGGGGTGCACCATGTAAAAACTGGTACCCATTGTGATAACTGTTATCAGTGCTTACCCCGCCAATACCAGAGCAAGCAATGGTCGCCCACATAACCCAGCTAACAAAAAAACGTTATTTTAACGTTGATTCAATGTTGATAATAGGTTGAAATAACGTTAGGAAATAACGTTAGATCGCAGTGAAAATCGTGGACTCCATCCAACGTTTTTTTAACGTTAGATCACCGTTAATTTAACGTTTTTCTAACGTTTTCCCAACAGTAATCAACGTTGGATTACTGTGCAGAGGACAACGTTAGCTTGCTCAATCTAAACATAACCTTTTATTGGTGTTATATGTATCTTGTGAACGTTAATACAAAGTTAATCTTTGGTTGATTTTATGTCAAATCAAGGTTGATATAATGATGGTTAATTCGTTAACTGTAATTAAACCTTTATTTAATATTGACTAAAAACAACTTGCCACTTAATTTTATGTTCTATCATCAATTCATCATAACTTCATACCAGGGTCAGGAATACAAACCTGTCCTACTACCTCATATATTAGGGATCACACAACTTAAAGGTGTATAATTGATGTTAAGATTAGCTCCTATATATCCCATCCCTATTTTCTACAAAATGGGTGTTTCTTATCATTTCACATCCAAAACCACATGAGGATTTTTCCTTTCATATATATTTTTTCACTAATGTACTCTAAGATAGACTTCAAATGTTTGGGTTGAGAAAACATCTGTGCATTATGTATATTTGTAGCATATCCTGTACGTTTCTCATGATGCAAAGTAAATATTGTATCATCATGGGCTAAACTGCCATCTAGTGAGGAAGAATGGTATTACGAAAAAAACGTTAATTTAACGTTATTTTGACGTTTTTTGTTTTGATCTCCATAGAATCTGGAGGTGAAAGGGTTATGAATTTACTAATTGATACCACTGGGTTAGGAAATAGTTTATATATAGATGAAGTCCACAGATGGAAAGGTTGAAAAGTGATTAGTGCAAATTGCTGATTGGTGGCATCCATGGACCCATAGAGATGTGTATGTCTACCATAGTGTTTCCAATGCTAAACCGAAAAGGAGTGGATATACCTAATTATTCCACAATTGGCCAACAGTTGGCCGTGCACAACGACACATCAACAGGGGAAAGGGGGTCTGAGGCAACCAGAGACAAATACACAAAGCTAGGGGAGAGGAGCTGGCATATACATTGTATCTATTCCTATCCATGCCAAGCATGCCTAGATGAACTATAAATCCAGCAAGAGAGAAAATATGAGATGACTAGTCATCACCTTATCACCAACCCCCGAGAAAGACATCACTTCATCTTGCTTTTTCAATAAACCAAAGCCCTTTGATGGAGTAACTCATAGGTGACTGGCTGCTTTTACTCCCCCCCCCCCCCCCACCCCAACTACAAAACATAAGCTTTGAGTGAGTCACCGCATAGATACATAGGTTCTACACTATCTACCTCCTTTACAGCGGCAGCCACATGTCAGTGCCCATGTCAATTGACGGTAGGACCCTCTTGTGAGAATTATTGAAGGTCAATATTTGAGCACGTTATGAAGTGTATGAATGTAGCACTACCAAGTTACCTGCATTGCCAGAGCTGCAGGAATGCATCTTTTCATGATGTAGACAATAACTCATTAAAGCAATATGTGGTCCTAAAAGTTGGTCATAGAAATTGGCTGCCCAACATGATCATGAAGTATATTAAATCTGAATGTGATAAAGGTCTCTTTTCTTACGTGTCTGTAACCTTTCCCATGGCAAAGCAATCTTAACCCTTTGAAAGCTGCCTCATGCTCTAACGCAGCCCTTATGACTAACTTGACAACAGGCCAGTACTGCAATCAACCATCATGTTGACCTTATGGGGTTGATAAAGTCCTTCAAGGTGGGCATGATGCATGAGTGCAGCTCTGTAATCATACATCGTAATGTCACAGGGCAAAGTGCATCAATGTGTCAAATGGCGTTTAAATGGTTGAAATGAAAAGATATAGAGTAAGAATACAAGGGTGCAGATGAGCTGGTTTGTTTTGAAATACACTGATGCATGCAGAAAATTGGGTATTAACTTACTTCAAAGTTCAGGGTTGAATTTGAGCACATTAGGAAAGGTTGAAATTCAGTAAATTGCCATGTAAGTTTTAAACCCCTGTTTTTTTAAATTTAGGAATTTATTCAAATGAAACAAAGCAACTTTCCCTTAGCATCTGTAAGCCTTTACCGGATTACCCATATTGTTTTGACAAATTGCACTAGCAACTTTTGAAATGATTAGATTTAGTTTAGAGTATGAGATTGATGCCTACTTCTGTTGTCCTGAATCTAAGTTGATGTGTACTAACATAGATTTGTATATACCTACAATGGGTGTGGTCATACATTTACCTCAGAAGATGAAAGACATATGTAGATCTACAACTCTGTAGGGCGGGAGAGCGGAAACAGAAATACTATAGATTCAGAGATGAAATGTTGTTGTGCCCTTTACAGGGGGCTGTTCCATGTATTGCGCTACAGTAATCCTGGTGACAAAAGAGGGTTCAGCGGTGCAGAGGTGGAGTAATATTAATCTAAAAGAAGGCAGAAAGGATGAATTGGGCATTGGATCTGAGATTTGACTAGGGCTACCTGTGTGTGGAATACTGAACAAAATTCAGAATGCATTAGATTATCCAGTTTTTCATTGGTTCAATGTTAAATGCTAATGTTGTTGGTATGACAATCAAATCAAACACAGCGCTACATATTGTCCCACTGTGAGGCAGTGTTGCTAACTAGTTTCCTAGGAGTATGCCATGTAAGGACCAATTCAAAAGTTTCTCGGCACCAATAGCATGCCCGCTACTACTAACAGTCTTACCAAATGATGGATAATGTTTAAACTGAAGATCCAGTTGTGCTTGCATAGTTGAGTTTAATTCACAGTAATACCATGTATGGTGAGTAAAAACTAGCCCATGATGTACAGTTTAATCCAAGCAGTGGGATGTGCTTATAAAGATTAAGCTGATTACATGCTGCCATCGTGTTGCAGACCCAATAGGTATTAATCTCTATCAAAACTCCCTACTCAGGTGGGAAGGGGTTGTCTCACTACAGGAGAACAATGGTAGAGTTAGAGGGTACTTGGATGTTGGAAGTTTGATTGAGATTGACGTGCTAGTTTGTGCCAGGGGGGGCATTGGGGGTGGTAAGGGGGGCCACAGGGAAGGGACCTGGGGCTGTGTTGTGAGAATGGAGTCCTGCAAGGGCACCCAGTGGGGATGTTCCCTGAAATAGAACATTTACAGCTCTTTTCTAACAGAGCATTAAACAAATCCTTTCAAGCTTACAGCATATCCCACAAAGGTGAAACCAAGAATCTGTTTATAATATCTATGACTCGAAACACTGTGATTATGGCACTTTATCTATTTGCAGGAAACCAATCTGGTACCATTGTTATTTGTAATCCCTATAATTATTTGATCTGGTGAACAAAGGGAAAATGAGACAATTGTATAGAACTTTTAACAGAAACTCATACTGTTATGGGCCTGGGTAAAGGAACATGTTAGTGCATACCAAGTGAATGTCTAGAGAACTGAGAATTGGCTGACCCAAGATTGCCCTGAACTAGATGCACGAGATGTGCACAGAGATTGAGATCATGATAAAACATAATGTCTTACCACCAGCTGGGTTTACACCAGGGAACTAAAGGCTGCTGCAGGGCAGGATTGCAGGACATTTGAGAATGGATTATGTTTGTCTTAGTATAAGCAGGAAAGTTTTCATTGCAGGGGGATTAAACCTAATGGAAGCTTACAAGAGAATTATGTATAGGCTGTTCTGCCACGAACCCACACAGCACAATTTAGCTCCCATTTAATCTAGTTCCCTCTTGACCTGCTACAGTCTGCCTGGTTAGGCTCCTTCTAACCCAGGGACTTTGTGTGTGTTTTTTTAGAATAATATATAGAAGCATAAATTCAGTAACAATGGATTTTGTAACAGAGCGATAAAGGATCACATCATAGGAGTATCCACCATGGGCCACTTCTTTAAAAAAAAGAGATACTGTAATTGGTTTTATGTCATCAGTCGCTCATGTCCAGGTGAACTTTGGTGAAGGTAGACATGTTACACTTTGTCCGATAGCATCATTCCTCAATGATCTTAAATTCAACTTCTCGGGGGTATACCAATTTCAAACTGGCCCTTCACTGGGGCTTGACCTGATATGTATTTTTTCAAAGTTTTATTATCCAAGTTGTTTCCCAAAAGATGAAGATAAATTCTGTTTAGCAATATAACGCTTCATTGTCAATTACCAGATACAAATAGATCAAAAGATACAGCCCAGACCTTGATCAGTTCATGGCAGATCATGGTCCAGTGAGCCATTTAATCATTGTCAGTTTTGTTGCAATTGTCCTTCATCTCTTTGATCAAGAAAAAGGAGAGGACCAGCAGGAGAAATGAGACATGATGCAGACTGTCACATCACACTGTAACATCCTGCCTGGAGAGTGGCTGACACGTCCGTCTCTTTCACTAAAAAAATAATGCCACCTCAAAATATGAAGCATTTTACAAATAAACTTGTGAATATAGAGTGCAGCAGGGGGGCAGCTGCAGGGTATTTCGGGGACTTGCCTCACAGATATAATGATACTAACATAAACCTAACCCAAACACTTCATTCTTAGCCTAACCCAAACCCTTACCCTAACCATGACATCTAAAGGGAGGATCCAGGACTTTCTCCATGCTATCTCACTGCCACCTACCTCATTGTCTCCCTACCTCACTCCCTCCCTACCACACACACATACACACACACATACTCTCTCTCTCTCTCTCTCTCTATTTCTCTCTCTCTTACTTTATCTACATTCCCACTCTCTCATCCTTTCTGCGTTCTCACCCTCCCACTCAGCCTGCTTCAATTCTGCCTCAAAGTCTCTTGCTAAAGAAGCTTATTGAAATACCCACCTTCTGACATGACCCTGTAACCTCAAGGTGCCCTGTCTACGGCCATTATCTGTCTGCCCTTACTCCAGCTTACCCCTGTCTGACTGTCATTGCTGCTTGACCTGACACATTATACGGCCCATTAGGTAGGCAGCCCTGCCTGAATGGTTGTTACCCAGTCATGCCTCACTGAATTCTGCCAGCCTCACCAGGAGGGGCCATGAATTACAACTCTACTTTAGGAGTATTATGACCCTGATATGTCTCTTCTTATGTTCATGTTGCGAGATGAGTTATCAGCCAATGAAATAATCTGCCGCATTCACTGAAGAACAATATGGGGTGCACCATGTAACAACTGGTACCCATTGTGATAACTGTTATCAGTGCTTACCCCGCCAATACCAGAGCAAGCAATGGTCGCCCACATAACCCAGCTAACAAAAAAACGTTATTTTAACGTTGATTCAACGTTGATAATAGGTTGAAATAACGTTAGGAAATAACGTTAGATCGCAGTGAAAATCGTGGACTCCATCCAACGTTTTTTTAACGTTAGATCACCGTTAATTTAACGTTTTTCTAACGTTTTCCCAGCAGTAATCAACGTTGGATTACTGTGCAGAGGACAACGTTAGCTTGCTCAATCTAAACATAACCTTTCATTGGTGTTATATGTATCTTGTGAACGTTAATACAAAGTTAATCTTTGGTTGATTTTATGTCAAATCAAGGTTGATATAATGATGGTTAATTCGTTAACTGTAATTAAACCTTTATTTAATATTGACTAAAAACAACTTGCCACTTAATTTTATGTTCTATCATCAATTCATCATAACTTCATACCAGGGTCAGGAATACAAACCTGTCCTACTACCTCATATATTAGGGATCACACAACTTAAAGGTGTATAATTGATGTTAAGATTAGCTCCTATATATCCCATCCCTATTTTCTACAAAATGGGTGTTTCTTATCATTTCACATCCAAAACCACATGAGGATTTTTCCTTTCATATATATTTTTTCACTAATGTACTCTAAGATAGACTTCAAATGTTTGGGTTGAGAAAACATCTGTGCATTATGTATATTTGTAGCATATCCTGTACGTTTCTCATGATGCAAAGTAAATATTGTATCATCATGGGCTAAACTGCCATCTAGTGAGGAAGAATGGTATTACGAAAAAAACGTTAATTTAACGTTATTTTGACGTTTTTTGTTTTGATCTCCATAGAATCTGGAGGTGAAAGGGTTATGAATTTACTAATTGATACCACTGGGTTAGGAAATAGTTTATATATAGATGAAGTCCACAGATGGAAAGGTTGAAAAGTGATTAGTGCAAATTGCTGATTGGTGGCATCCATGGACCCATAGAGATGTGTATGTCTACCATAGTGTTTCCAATGCTAAACCGAAAAGGAGTGGATATACCTAATTATTCCACAATTGGCCAACAGTTGGCCGTGCACAACGACACATCAACAGGGGAAAGGGGGTCTGAGGCAACCAGAGACAAATACACAAAGCTAGGGGAGAGGAGCTGGCATATACATTGTATCTATTCCTATCCATGCCAAGCATGCCTAGATGAACTATAAATCCAGCAAGAGAGAAAATATGAGATGACTAGTCATCACCTTATCACCAACCCCCGAGAAAGACATCACTTCATCTTGCTTTTTCAATAAACCAAAGCCCTTTGATGGAGTAACTCATAGTGACCATAAACCTTAAACATTCAGGAGGTGACTGGCTGCTTTTACTCCCCCCCCCCCACCCCAACTACAAAACATAAGCTTTGAGTGAGTCACCGCATAGATACATAGGTTCTACACTATCTACCTCCTTTACAGCGGCAGCCACATGTCAGTGCCCATTTCAATTGACGGTAGGACCCTCTTGTGAGAATTATTGAAGGTCAATATTTGAGCACGTTATGAAGTGTATGAATGTAGCACTACCAAGTTACCTGCATTGCCAGAGCTGCAGGAATGCATCTTTTCATGATGTAGACAATAACTCATTAAAGCAATATGTGGTCCTAAAAGTTGGTCATAGAAATTGGCTGCCCAACATGATCATGAAGTATATTAAATCTGAATGTGATAAAGGTCTCTTTTCTTACGTGTCTGTAACCTTTCCCATGGCAAAGCAATCTTAACCCTTTGAAAGCTGCCTCATGCTCTAACGCAGCCCTTATGACTAACTTGACAACAGGCCAGTACTGCAATCAACCATCATGTTGACCTTATGGGGTTGATAAAGTCCTTCAAGGTGGGCATGATGCATGAGTGCAGCTCTGTAATCATACATCGTAATGTCACAGGGCAAAGTGCATCAATGTGTCAAATGGCGTTTAAATGGTTGAAATGAAAAGATATAGAGTAAGAAGACAAGGGTGCAGATGAGCTGGTTTGTTTTAAAATACACTGATGCGTGCAGAAAATTGGGTATTAACTTACTTCAAAGTTCAGGGTTGAATTTGAGCACATTAGGAAAGGTTGAAATTCAGTAAATTGCCATGTAAGTTTTAAACCCCTGTTTTTTTAAATTTAGGAATTTATTCAAATGAAACAAAGCAACTTTCCCTTAGCATCTGTAAGCCTTTACCGGATTACCCATATTGTTTTGACAAATTGCACTAGCAACTTTTGAAATGATTAGATTTAGTTTAGAGTATGAGATTGATGCCTACTTCTGTTGTCCTGAATCTAAGTTGATGTGTACTAACATAGATTTGTATATACCTACAATGGGTGTGGTCATACATTTACCTCAGAAGATGAAAGACATATGTAGATCTACAACTCTGTAGGGCGGGAGAGCGGAAACAGAAATACTATAGATTCAGAGATGAAATGTTGTTGTGCCCTTTACAGGGGGCTGTTCCTTGTATTGCGCTGCAGTAATCCTGGTGACAAAAGAGGGTTCAGCTGTGCAGAGGTGGAGTAATATTGATCTAAAAGAAGGCAGAAAGGATGAATTGGGCATTGGATCTGAGATTTGACTAGGGCTACCTGTGTGTGGAATACTGAACAAAATTCAGAATGCATTAGATTATCCAGTTTTTCATTGGTTCAATGTTAAATGCTAATGTTGTTGGTATGACAATCAAATCAAACACAGCGCTACATATTGTCCCACTGTGAGGCAGTGTTGCTAACTAGTTTCCTAGGAGTATGCCATGTAAGGACCAATTCAAAAGTTTCTCGGCACCAATAGCATGCCCGCTACTACTAACAGTCTTACCAAATGATGGATAATGTTTAAACTGAAGATCCAGTTGTGCTTGCATAGTTGAGTTTAATTCACAGTAATACCATGTATGGTGAGTAAAAACTAGCCCATGATGTACAGTTTAATCCAAGCAGCGGGATGTGCTTATAAAGATTAAGCTGATTACATGCTGCCATCGTGTTGCAGACCCAATAGGTATTAATCTCTATCAAAACTCCCTACTCAGGTGGGAAGGGGTTGTCTCACTACAGGAGAACAATGGTAGAGTTAGAGGGTACTTGGATGTTGGAAGTTTGATTGAGATTGACGTGCTAGTTTGTGCCAGGGGGGGCATTGGGGGTGGTAAGGGGGGCCACAGGGAAGGGACCTGGGGCTGTGTTGTGAGAATGGAGTCCTGCAAGGGCACCCAGTGGGGATGTTCCCTGAAATAGAACATTTACAGCTCTTTTCTAACAGAGCATTAAACAAATCCTTTCAAGCTTACAGCATATCCCACAAAGGTGAAACCAAGAATCTGTTTATAATATCTATGACTCGAAACACTGTGATTATGGCACTTTATCTATTTGCAGGAAACCAATCTGGTACCATTGTTATTTGTAATCCCTATAATTATTTGATCTGGTGAACAAAGGGAAAATGAGACAATTGTATAGAACTTTTAACAGAAACTCATACTGTTATGGGCCTGGGTAAAGGAACATGTTAGTGCATACCAAGTGAATGTCTAGAGAACTGAGAATTGGCTGACCCAAGATTGCCCTGAACTAGATGCACGAGATGTGCACAGAGATTGAGATCATGATAAAACATAATGTCTTACCACCAGCTGGGTTTACACCAGGGAACTAAAGGCTGCTGCAGGGCAGGATTGCAGGACATTTGAGAATGGATTATGTTTGTCTTAGTATAAGCAGGAAAGTTTTCATTGCAGGGGGATTAAACCTAATGGAAGCTTACAAGAGAATTATGTATAGGCTGTTCTGCCACAACCCCACACAGCACAATTTAGCTCCCATTTAATCTAGTTCCCTCTTGACCTGCTACAGTCTGCCTGGTTAGGCTCCTTCTAACCCAGGGACTTTGTGTGTGTTTTTTTAGAATAATATATAGAAGCATAAATTCAGTAACAATGGATTTTGTAACAGAGCGATAAAGGATCACATCATAGGAGTATCCACCATGGGCCACTTCTTTAAAAAAAAGAGATACTGTAATTGGTTTTATGTCATCAGTCGCTCATGTCCAGGTGAACTTTGGTGAAGGTAGACATGTTACACTTTGTCCGATAGCATCATTCCTCAATGATCTTAAATTCAACTTCTCGGGGGTATACCAATTTCAAACTGGCCCTTCACTGGGGCTTGACCTGATATGTATTTTTTCAAAGTTTTATTATCCAAGTTGTTTCCCAAAAGATGAAGATAAATTCTGTTTAGCAATATAACGCTTCATTGTCAATTACCAGATACAAATAGATCAAAAGATACAGCCCAGACCTTGATCAGTTCATGGCAGATCATGGTCCAGTGAGCCATTTAATCATTGTCAGTTTTGTTGCAATTGTCCTTCATCTCTTTGATCAAGAAAAAGGAGAGGACCAGCAGGAGAAATGAGACATGATGCAGACTGTCACATCACACTGTAACATCCTGCCTGGAGAGTGGCTGACACGTCCGTCTCTTTCACTAAAAAAATAATGCCATCTCAAAATATGAAGCATTTTACAAATAAACTTGTGAATATAGAGTGCAGCAGGGGGGCAGCTGCAGGGTATTTCGGGGACTTGCCTCACAGATATAATGATACTAACATAAACCTAACCCAAACACTTCATTCTTAGCCTAACCCAAACCCTTACCCTAACCATGACATCTAAAGGGAGGATCCAGGACTTTCTCCATGCTATCTCACTGCCACCTACCTCATTGTCTCCCTACCTCACTCCCTCCCTACCACACACACATACACACACACATACTCTCTCTCTCTCTCTCTCTCTCTCTCTCTCTCTCTCTCTATTTCTCTCTCTCTTACTTTATCTACATTCCCACTCTCTCATCCTTTCTGCGTTCTCACCCTCCCACTCAGCCTGCTTCAATTCTGCCTCAAAGTCTCTTGCTAAAGAAGCTTATTGAAATACCCACCTTCTGACATGACCCTGTAACCTCAAGGTGCCCTGTCTACGGCCATTATCTGTCTGCCCTTACTCCAGCTTACCCCTGTCTGACTGTCATTGCTGCTTGACCTGACACATTATACGGCCCATTAGGTAGGCAGCCCTGCCTGAATGGTTGTTACCCAGTCATGCCTCACTGAATTCTGCCAGCCTCACCAGGAGGGGCCATGAATTACAACTCTACTTTAGGAGTCTTATGATCCTGATATGTCTCTTCTTATGTTCATGCTGCGAGATTAGTTATCAACCAATGAAATATTCTGCCGCATTCACAGAAGAACATTTTGGGGTGCACCATGTAACAACTGGTACCCATTCAACTGCCATTGTGATAGCTGTTACCAGTGCTTATCCCGCCAATACCAGAGCAGGCAATGGTCGCCTACATAAGGCCCCAGCTACCTGGGTATAATTATGATGTTGCTTTATGTGAATAATCTGTGGACTTTCATTACAATAGGAATCTTTTAGCACGGTTTGAAGTGAATCCTCCTCTAGATTTATAAAGTTGAGGATAGGGACAACTTTAATTACACCATGGGTGTGTGCGTTTTTCAGATGAGCATGAACTTGACTACAAAACATTAAGAGTAAGAGGAAGAGAGGAAGAGTGTGATAACAAAAATTGCAAATTAGTGAAACATCCGTGCAGCCAAGCCGAAATGATGGTCCATCAAATTCTAGAGCAAATAAAAGAGGTACCTGGGTAAGCTTTAATTAGTGCTAGTCATTACTAAAACATTTCATAAATGGTCGTGTTGATGTGAGGGGCACTGGGGCTTTAATCATTTTCTGATTAATCTTTGGCACAGATGGTAAAAAGTAGAATGGGAAGCAGCTTGCAGATCTTTAGATTTTCTGAAAAGTTGATCTGGTGATTTATACACAGAAACCTCACTGGGCCGAATACCAGATAAGGTGGGGACCCTTCCCTCCCTCGACCAATCTCATAAACCAGACATAAACTAGGCTACTCTTTATTGCTGGCTGCACCTAGACCTGACAACCATGAAGCCTGCAGAACTTACCTGCTCAATCAAAATGAGCATGGTTTTGCTGTTTTTGTTGCTGTTGTTTAATTTGATTAACTTTTGCAAGTGACCTTGGTTCATTTCCCTTAAAACAGTACCAAGATAATGCTGTCAACAGAATCAATATCCTATGATCCCAGTCTAGCTGGCTTGGCATTGCACCTCTGGTGCAGAAATCGCCATCCATATATTCATCTTCTCAGCTCATCTTATGTTCAGCTTTTACAAAATACAGTCAGCAAAGCCGAAGTGATATTGCAGGTGGCCCTTCCAGGAACTACTCGTCGTAACAGGTATCAATCATTATCCGTTATTGGTATGTCTTTGTCCATACTAAGGGGCATTTTGGGAGTTGGTCATGCACAAGCACACATCAACAGTGAATAAGGGGTCGGAGGCAACCAGAGACAACTATACAAAGCCAGTGGAGACAGAAGAGCTGGCATACACATTGTATCTATTCCTACCCATACCAAGCATGGCCACCACTTCATCACCATCCCCCGATGGTGATTTGATTTTTTATGTTTTAAGGTTTTTATTGCCACGACACAACATTCACAGTAGAAGTGGAGGTATGACAACAGGTGATCCTTAATTTTCACTGGTAACTCGGTTGTCAACACATACAAGGCGAGATAAAGATGAATATTTACAATGTGATAAAGAAATTTCATAAATAACATGAATACATAATAACAATAAATAAACATAACAATACAGATAGACAATTAAGCAGCAGCAAGAATGAAAGTCAACGTACACACTCCGTAGATCATATACTATGTATATTACTCATACACAGAGGCCAAATGGTTCAGGAGGCACACACAGACTATGTCCATGGCTTAGGTACAAATGAACAAAATCAGCAAGATAAGCATTAATTTCTCTGCTATCTTTGATTGGACAGGCAATAGGGAGATTGGTCGCCAATTTGTTACAAGCTTGACATTTCCATGTTTCGGTATGGGACTCACTCGAGCAGTTTTCCAAGTGTCAGGAAATATACCAGTGTAATAAAGGATACTTTGTCCTTTATAATATTGTTAGAGTATTAAGTAAAGAACCAAAGTCGACACAGTTCGAATCAAGTGTTACAGGTTGCGAATCACAGGTTTATTCAGTAACCTAGACAGGCAAAGCTATAGCGGTGCGAACTCCCTATAGAGTTCGGAGCGGGTCAGTAGGCTTGCAGCCGATACGATCGCGGGGCCTCTGTCCTAGCGTGGATCCAGAGTGACCGACGAGTCCCATCGGATGCTGGGTATATATAGGTAGCCAGCCTGCGCGCGCACACGCAGACCGGAAGCCTTTAGCGACCTCTGTCCATACCCCAAGCCCGGGGCAGATGCTGCCACCTGTCGTCGGGCTGTAGGGTTCGGACGGAGTTCGCAACACAGCATCCAACAGGACCCGTCATATAAACCCCGTATAACCCTAGCCCCTACACCAGTATCAAAAGTTAGCTGATAAAGCCAAGTCAGCTGTGGTATCAGATGTAACAAGCCCATCTTCAAGATGTCACACCTGATGCCAGGTATCCCAGAAGTCTTATTAACATTGATGTCCTCAACCAATATTTCAACCAATGTGAGTGACTCATAGTGAACATACACCTTAAACATCATATTAATGAGGTGACTGACTGCTTTTAGCCCCCCCCCCCCCAAACTACGAAACATAATGTTTTACTGGGTCACTGCAAAGATACACTGGTTCTACACTGTTTACCTCCTTTACAACGGCAGTCGCATGTGAGTGCCCACGTCAATCAACATTAAAGCAATTATGTGGCCCTGAAAGCTGGTTAAAGAAATTGTCTGCCTGACATGATCATGAAGAATATTTAATCTGAATATGATGAAGGTCTCTTTTCTTATGTGCCTGTAACCTTTCCCATGGCAAAGCAATCTTAACCCTTTGAAAGCTGCCTCATGCTCTAACGCAGCCCTTCTGACTAACTTGACAACAGGTCAGTACTGCAATCAAACACCATACTGACCTTATGGGGTTGATAAACTCCTTCAAGGTGGGCATGATGCATGAGTGCAGCTCTGTAATCATACATCGTAATGTCACAGGGCAAAGTGCATCAATGTGTCAAATGGCATTTAAATGGTTGAAATGAAAAGATATAGAGTAAGGAGAATACAAGGGTGAGCTGCTTTGTAATGAAATACACTGATACATGCAGAAAATTGGGTTGTATTCTACTTAAAAGTTCGAGGTTGAATTTGAGCACCTTCGGAAAGGTTGTAATTCAGTAAATTGCCTTGTGAGTTTTAGACCCCTGTTTTTCTGATTTAGGAATTGGTTCAAATGAAACAAAGCAATTTTCCTTTAGCAGCGGTAAGCCTTTACCGGATTATCCACAGTGTTCTGATAAACTGCACTAGCAACTTTTGAAATAATTAGTTTAATTTAGAGTATGAGATTGGTCTTCTGTGGTCCTGAATCTAAGTTGATGTGTACTAACATAGATTTGTACATACACGTGGTATAATTATACATTTATTTCAGCAGATGACAGACATCTACAACTCTGTAGGGTAGGAGAGCGGAAAGTTATGTCTTTACAGGGGGCTGTTCCCTTGAGCTACAGGAATCATGATGGTAAAACAGGTTTTAGCGGTGCAGAAGTAGAGACATATTAATCTGAAAGAAGGCAGAAAGGATGAATCTGGCACTGGGTTTGAGATTTGACTAGGGCTACCTGTGTGGGGATCACTGGAAACAACTGTCTCCACAAAATTCAGAATGCATTAGATTTTTCCATTTTTCTTTGGTTTAATGTTCAATGTCCAATGCTGATGTTGTTGCCATGACGATTAAGGACCATTAAGGACCAATTCAAAAGTTTCTCAGCCCTCATAGCATGCCTGCTACTACTAACAATCTTACTAAATGAAGGACATGTTTAGACTGAAGATCCAATTAAGCTTGTATAGTGGAGTTTAATTCACAGTAATACCATGTATGGTGAGTAAAAACTAGCCCATGATGTACAGTTTAATCCAAGCAGTGGGATGTGTGGATTAAGATTAAGCTGATTACATGCTGCCATTGTGTTGCAGACCCCATAGGTATTAATCTCTATTAAAACTCCCTACTCGGGCGGGAAGGGGTTGTCTCACTACAGGAGAACAATGGCAGAAGCCCTGTAATGTCATTATAAAGGACATGAAGGATAGCCTCTAGATTCCTTTTTGGATAAAAAGGTAGGGAATAAAGCACGTCAGAGCTTTATTCTATTGTCTCTTGCGTTTGTTAATAGAAGGCTTAGTCTCACCAGTGTGATGCAACTCATGTAGGAGGGAGTGGTCAGAGTAAATATGGAATATGGTCAATTCCTTCTGTATGGGTCATTTTCAGGTGTGGGTGGACACTACTGAATATGTGGTTTTAGTTAAATATGTTTACAGTAACCATGGCAACCATTCCAAATGTACTGCCATGATTCAAATTCGCCTTTCTGACCATGCTTTGCACTCATCAATTATTGACCCTCCTGTCAATCAATTATTACCTATTTTGATTTCTTCAACAGTCAATTATAAGCCATAACAGTATCCAATCTATGAAACACCAAACTTTATATATCATGCATCCCATTATCTCTTTCCACCCACCTTTAAATATGGAATTTTCTTCTTTTTTCCCTTTTTTAAACTGTTTGAAATATTGCCAAACTTTGCAGTTTTCTCCTGTAAAACCTGTCATATATGTAATCAGACTTTTTGAAATATTCTATTACCAAATTGTGTCATCTGATCATCCAATTAAAACCTTAATCTACAGCAGATTTATCTATTTAATTTTTCTCATCTGGCCCATATGTAAAAAAGTGGTCAGAAAGGCGAAAATACTTTCTTATTATGTCCATGTATCACACATGTAAAATAAATACAATAATATGTAAGTTTTAAATGTAATAACTTTATTTTTTTGTTCCTATTCACTAGTCAAGTAACTGTGCTGCTGAATCAAAGTATTCCTTCTTATTTTGCCACTATACAAAACCATTAAAAGAAAATAAAATCGCCTTTCTGACTGCCTTTCTAACTGGTCAGAAAGGCGATTTTGTTTTTTAGGTTGTACAGGTGGTTAATACTATTTTTATGAATATTTTTTCTTTTCCATCTATACCAAGAGGAGGCTTTATCAATATGCTTTTTTAGTAAAACATAAACTTTACCCATGATGCATCCCCATTCTACTTTCCTAGTAAAATATGTGGTCAGAAAAATCGCCTTTCTGACTGCCTTTCTAACTGGTCAGAAAGGCGATTTTTATTTTTAGGTTATACAGGTGGTTAATACTATTTTTATGAATATTTTTTCTTTTCCATCTATGCCAGGCAGAGGCTTTATCAATATGCTTTTTTAGTAAAACATAAACTTTACCCCTGATGCATCCCCGTTCTACTTTCCTAGTGAAATAAATGGTCAGAAAAATCGCCTTTCTGACTGCCTTTCTAACTGGTCAGAAAGACGATTTTGTTTTTTAAGTTATACAGGTGGTTAATACTATTTTTATGAATATTTTTTCTTTTCCATCTATGCCAGGAAGAGGCTTTATCAATATGCTTTTTTAGTAAAACATAAACTTTACCCCTGATGCATCCCCATTCTACTTTCCTAGTAAAAGAATGGCCACAAAAATCGCCTTTCTGACTGCCTCTCTGAGTGGTCAGAAAGGCGATTTTTGATTGTAGGTTATACTGGTAGCTAATACTATTTTAGCATATATTTTTTTCATTTCTATTGATGCCAATATGATGCCATATCAATATGCTATTTAGGAAAAAAACAAATTCACCAATTATGTATCCCTATTCTCCCTAGCCAGTGAAAGAATGGTAAAAAGAAAATCGCCTTTCTGACTGGTCAGAAAGGCGATTTTGTACTGTAGGTTATAATGGCATTAAATACTATTTCTGTATGTATTTTCTCGTTTCTCTTGGTCCCAATATGATGCCATGTCAATATGCTATTTAGGAAAAAACTAAGTTCACCCATGATGCATCCCTATTCTCCCTTGCCAGTGAGAGAATGGTAAAAAAATTTGCTTTTCTGACTGGTCAGAAAGGCGATTTTGCATGCTAGGTTAGAATCCAGGAGGAAAATATGAGGCATTCAGTTGCTTGTGCATTTGGGCCAGGGCCCTGATTTTTGGAATATATTTGAGGGCCATAAGGGCCATTAATTTGCAAATATTGTACACAGTTAACTATGAGAACTCTTCATGATATCACTAGAGGTGCAAAAAAGGGTCAGAAAGGATCCCTGTGAAAAATAGATATGTCACAATATTTTGGAGCACCACTGTGCATGGACTTGAGATAGATATGAGTAGGCTACTTTGTGTATCTGATGCTTCATGGGATCGATTTTGTTAGGGAACATGTATGACATGTTTAAAAATTATAATGTGCAGGGGGGGTGGGAAACTATTCAAAATTCATTAAAAATACAAAAAAATGGTCAGAAAGGCGAAATTGGGTCAAAGACACTTATTAGTGAACTGTACCACCTGTATAAGGTCTATGTATGTGATTCTGACATAGAATTATGCAGAGTAATATTGTGCAATGATTCAAAACATAAATAAGCCCAATGGACCTGTTAGTTTTTTTTAAATTCATGATTAAGCCCATTTATGGTCAGAAAACGTCAACTTTGGGTCACTTTTGGGCATATCATGGGCATAATAAGATACAGAGATAGGGTAAACTATATATATTTTGGCAGAACTAAATACTTTGCAACATATAGGCCAAAAAAAGTGAGAAAAAAAGTAAATGGGTTGGAAATATATAGAAAATAGCATGTTTCAGTGAGTTGCATCACGTTCATGAGAACCAGCCAGAATTAATAAGAACCAGAGCCTTTAATGTATGACGATAGCTTTTTGAAGCATGAAAATATCTACTTAATATACTCTAGCTATGTTCTAAAGTGGTTAAAAAGCTACAAACTAACAGTAAGCATTACTGGAAAGGTGAAGGCAAAAATCCTAACATGTAGCTACACAATGTGTTTCATTTGTCCCTTCCATATTCATTTACAAAGGTTTGAGCTCTGAATTTCTTCATTAATTCCTATTAAATATAGCTGGCTACTAATTCCCTTTACAAATGCATACTGGATCGGATTTTGGTTTCAGTCTCTACATTTGCTATTTGTATCTCATAGCATGACACATACACCGTTATATTGTAAAGGGGTAGGCTCTAGATTAAATCTATGGACTTGCTGACACTTTGAGAAATGAAATGCAGTATGAAGGATTGCCATCTGATCAATACCCTGGATATACGGCATGTAGTTCGAATTCATATCCGGCGAATGTGATAATCTCAAAATCAATGCTGATAGAAACTACATACCTTTGGGAAAATAAGGACATTCTTCATAATGAAATCATGTGTGAAATCCCATATGATATAGTAATTTACAAATGTTACTAGATTGACATACTGGTAAGAATATAGGTTTGTGATCTGGTGTAGTAATTGAAGTGGAAGCTTCTCACAACTAATGCCTACAACAAAGCTTCCTATACCTACTTTAATCTCCACTACCTCCCACCCACCAACCATTAACCATCCCCCCCCGATAGCTGCTTACTTCTTCCACTTTGGCTCAACTCACCTCTTCCCTGAGCCCCTTCATTGTACTTTACCCCATCCTACTTCATCCTATCATTATTATGTCCGTACCTTTGTTTGTTGAACGATGTCTCAATGCCTGAAACCTGAAATGCCTACCACTCCCTTCACTCCCTCTCACAACAGCTTACCATCTCCGTGAGTTGCTCTGTGAGCTGCTCTATAAGCCTCTCGTTATGCTACTTTGTATGTCTTGTGTAATGTCCCCATCACAGATTGCCCTGATTCCATTGATTTCTACAGGATTGCTAATGAGGTCTAACTGGTGCTCAGAGTCTGTTGTTAGCAGTAACAGAACTGTATCACAAACCTGTTTATTATTCCTTTGACTAGCTAGGAATTTTATAGTGAGAGTGTCGATGGGTATATACTGTCATTGTACCCATTTTCTTTGCTTTATGAGGCAGTCAGCTCAAAGAATACATCATGTATGCAACAGTAGCCATTATGGAGATATTAACAGTCCTATTGAGGGAAGTCATAGAAGTGAAAGGGCTCAGACATGTTGTTGGGAGGGACGGACACCACTCTAGAATTACCATTCCTAAATCACATTAGATGTCACTTCAACTGTCCTGGGCATAGAGGAAATATAACACAATATCACCTGGGATTATAATGGGCTGTAATACAAGCAATGTAATGAAATACCGCACAGGTTTTGGAACCCATTATGTATGCAGATACTCACAATAAATGTCACTCTATATTTGTGATGAACATTAATCTCTTCACCGACTTCTGACTAACAATGTTAGGAAGGCTATCAAAGAAACCCATTCTACTAGGGGATAGAGAATACAGACCACTGATCAAATTAAGCTGGCACAGTGGGATTTAATCCACAATAAGATAAGCGGTGCTGAACAAAAACTGTAATGCACCATTTAATCCTAACAGAGAATGGGTGTATGGATAAAGATGAAGCTGGCTGCATACTGCCATTGTGTTAGAGACCTGTTATGTATTAATCTTTATCAAAGCTCCCTACTAGGTGCAGGATTATCCATATCAGAATAATGACAGACATTCGATAAGGATATAAGCCTCTACATATTATTTTGGATAAAGCATGGCAGAGATATTTCTCCCTTTTGTAAATATAGCAATGACCGGTGTATTCTGCAACCAGTAGTTTTATAATTTAGATGAACAAGTAATAAAAATGAATTTGAAAATTGGCGGGGTAGGAAAAGTACCCCCTAGGCGTGAAAGTGGGAAATGGTTTCCAAAAGTAGGATGCTTCATTTATGATGTAATGTTTTTAAGTGTGAGATTGTGCAAAATAATCTTCCCCTTTATTTCGTTATTCTGGAAATGAAGAAAGCGTTCAATAAGCTCAGACTTGTTTCCAGTCAAAGCGCAAGTCACATGGCCATAGGAAAGTATGATATACCTATAAATATGCAGTAGCATGTTTTCATACCAATACTGAAAGAGACTCAATTGATGCTGCATATCTAATAATGTCACGGCCCATCCATAACTATACCCCATCAGTATGAAATTCACATCAGGCCAAAAAAGAAGAATTTGTATTTCAGGAAACATGTTCCAAATGATTAGGATAGGTAGGTCAGATTTATTCTTACATTGAAACTTCTTTGAATGATTAGCATATCTCCCTAAGCTGTTCTAAGTATGGCACTGCGTTACTTTTTATGCCCCAGGCTGCTAAAATCCCTTGTATACAGATTGGCCTAATTCCTTCCTGACTTGCTTTCTCTTGTTTTATGCCCTGAATGACTTGTCACATCATGGAACCTGACCCTGTAGTCATCATTTCCCTGTGTCGTCATTTCCCTCACTGACCATTCTATCCTTACAATGTCCATTCTCTCATGATTAATGTATGTTGAAGTTATTGATATCATTTTCATAAGTACAATTCTGTAAAGAGGGATTCATTTTTCAAAGGTTTCATCCTCAGATATAGTTGGCCAATACACCCTCATGCCCTCAAGACAAGTGTGTAAAGACGAGGTTGTGTGCTCTCCGCTACTATATCCAGATCTGACCAGGTAAGCCTGTTTTGGCGCTCCCTCACATGCCCTCAAGACGTCATTTCAAGTACACCAAATTAAGTTTTAATCATAATAATAACTTCATATACACATTATTCAAAGGGATACTTGTGATAAAATAGGAAGTATACAGGTTCCACTTTTTAAGTCACTGTTAAAGTTACTAGATAGAAGATTCTAAAAATAGATACCTCATCCATCTTCTGACACCATGTTGCTTCAACGTCAGCTAGCACTACTTGGATATTGGATGAGAGAAGGGTGTACTAGTTCATTGCTTGACTTGGCTTACTTCCAGTGACTGGAAGAAGCCTGTAAGGGAACCATTGAAGGCAGAAAGTTGCTGCCTACTACTTTCTGTAGGTGTCTCAGAGGACACTGCACGTATCCTGATTCAATACCATCCACCATCTTAAATGTTGCTCATCCATCACTGTTCCGACCACTACCATGTTGTCTGATGCCACCAGAAGGGTCCTTACATCAATGCTCCGGTCCCCGTTTCTTGCTGCTGTCGTGACTGTGGAGCTGCGGTTGATACCAGCTGCCACCATTTTATTGAATCTCAGAAGACCATTTGGTGTGGAACTGTTACCCAGCAAGCCCCGCACTGATTGGATTTCTTGTTTCTGATTGGCTAATGGTGTCGTAATCAGTAGCGGAAGAAGACACACCCTGCACTGATGGAGATGTCTATATCTGATTTGACATACTTCCTCCCCCACACAGTACGGGCCCCTTCTCCTATACAGTACTCCTACTATATCCCGCAGACCTCCCTCCTCAACCCCTGCACAACTCACTCTCCACCAAACACATCTTCTTCGTCTTGCCTCTACCAGGTGCAGACTCTATATACCACCTCATCCTGTCCCTCCATTGTGTCCGACATCCCCCCTTCTGTCGCCATCTACTGAAGGCCCCCCTCCCCACAACCTTTCCTGGTATATTCTCTCACTGATGAAGTCTCTTGTAGGGAGTCAGGCCACGAACAGTCACAAATGTGCCAGCTGATCTGTGAATCCACACATTGCTCATATAAATACTTTATATACAGGCAGGGTTATTTGGGATTGTGCCACCTACAGCAGCACCTCACTACCCAATTGTACTTGAATGTGTCTGGTTTTCTGTGCATACGACATACTTTAATAATTGATTTTCATAAACTTGTACTGGGACTGAAAGTCATTGCTGCCCTGGGTGCATGTAGGGAGCTGTAGACAATGCAAAGAGTGAGCTAGGAGTACTGTGAATGTAAATATTTCTGTGTGCATAAACATTCGCAAATTGGCTAAAAAATAGATTTTTGTGTTTATTTAAATTTGCGAATATTAGAATATTGCTTTTGTATAATTATATTGGATTAATATTCACGCTGTACATATTTTTGCGGATTTTCATTTCCACAAAATTTGCGAAAATATGTCTAGTGCAAAAATATCTACATTTACAGGGCTTGTACAGATTGATTGAGATTGACATGCTACTCTGTGCCAGTGGGGTATAGGGAGCAGTTTAGGAGAGGACGTGGGATCGTATTGTGAGAATCGAGGCCTGGAAAGACTGCAAGGGCACCTGGTGGGATTGTTTCCTGAAATAGAGCAGCTTCAGTTCTTTTCCCACAGAGGATAACATAAATCCTTTCTAGTTTACAGCATATGTTATTGATGCAATGACAGGGGATTTCCATCATGGAAGGCAGCGAGAGTGTGCAAAGCTTACAAATATAAAGAATATTTTGGATAAAATTGCTAGTTATGTTAGAAACAAAGGTGAAGCCAAAAATCTACTGATAATATTATTGACTCAAAACACTATGCTCCTGTCATTTTGTCTATTTGTAGGGAACCAATTTGTCAAACTGTATTATTTGTAATCCTTACTTAAAATCATTTTATCTGGTGACCAAAGGTGAAGTGAAAAAAATGATATGATAATTGTATAGAGCTTTTAACGGAGAGTAAAATTAGGTACCAAAAAGCTAGCAAGTCTATAATCCTTCAGACCATCAATTTGTTGTAAAGATACCCCCGAGCTACACCAGGAGCTTGGACAGTCTAATGAAGAGCAAGTGAAGTAAATTCTCCCGCAGGCGTAATGTGGTGGGAGTTACTTGGACAGCAGTTGGCCTGGTGCACTCTGTCATAACCTATCAGGGAATGGTTTAGCCACTAGGGAGTAGGCAGAGGTCAACTCTGAGCTCCAGCATTTCCACCATTGAGATACCTCAATCCTAGTGTTCAGTGTGCTCTCGACATATGTACTATTGTACATATGGTGCCTCAATTTCAGTTATGATAGTTATGATAAGGATGATAATGGTTCCTTCTACTCACGTTATAGGCCATGTCCTCCATATCCCCTTATGATTAATGGCTTCAACGTGCAGTCAGCATCACCCAGAGGGGATCCCATGAGGGGATTGCATGTTGGTCAGCAATCTGACCCACATACTTCAATACTTAATGGGTGTCCTGACCATATAACCCTCACTGACACTTCATGTCACAACCACTGGCTCTCATTTCTATTATGTGCATCTATAATCCTTCCCCATAGTCATCTACAGCCCCATCTACGACCCTTCCAACATCATGTGCTTACCCTCCCCCCTGCTCTCTAGCCTATTTCACCCTCCACTCTTTTCCTCCCTCCCTCTTTCTGTCCCATACGATCTTTTCCTGGTTGTATATATCTCTCTACTTGTGATTGACTTATCAGATAATGATATTAACAATAACCTAACCGTGAGCCTAACCAAAACCTTTTTTACATTCCAACCCTCCCATTTGGCCACCTTCAAATGCCTTGAAGTATTTCTTGCTAAAGAAGCTTATGTTAATACCCATCTCCCACCATGACCCGGTAATATTAAAATGCCATCTCTTCCTACTGCAGCTTATCCCTGTCTCACTTTAAGTGCTGCTTGAGACAATACATTGTTCAGTACATTAGGCATGTAGCCCTGCCTGAATGGCTGTTCCCTGGTCATGCTTCACTGAATTCTGCCAGCATCACAAGGAAAAGTCATGAACTACAACCCTACTTTAGGAGTATTGCGGTACCTGATATGTCTTGGCCAATATATATTCTCTTTATATTATGGTGTTGCTTCATGGAAATAGTCCCTGGACTCTCATTACAATATGCTTTTTGGCACAATTTTGATTCATTCAATTCAATTAGTCCTAAATATCTATTTATTCAAGAATCAACATATACCAGTGAGCAAGCTTAGCCATGTAAATGATCATAATGTATACTACTTTCTATACTCCATGTCGGATATACAGCTTTCTGATATATTATATTTTATAGCAATCGATGAGTTTTCGAATATGTTTATAAACGCCATCATATGTAGTGAAAACGTTCATAGTACAAAGAAGAAACGGTTTCAACGACATGCAGCAAATCACAGGCCAGTATTTGATCACGTGACCTACTCATTATGCAAATGAGGACGTGACCTACTTTCTAAACCAATGAGCGTCGAGTATTTGGTCACGTGACTAATTATTATTCAAAAGGGGAGGGGCCTATTATGCAAATGAAGGTGTGACCTAAATAAATCAACCAATCAGAGAGCCGGATTTGGTAGACACTTTTTTTTTGTAGGAAAATATTCCATGGAGAGAAATTAAATAAAAACACAACTATAACTGTTTAATGTTTTTATTCATCCACTTTTATAACATTTTCAACGCTGACTCCAGATAGTTCCAAAAACTTTTCTTTTCAGGGCGCACCAATGGTGATATCCTCAACAGCAGATTCTGCAGTTAGCTCCAGCACCATTTCAGCAAGACAAATTACATTTTTCTGTACAAGCTGTAATCGCTCCGCACTTGTCAACTCATGAGGAGTTTTCTTTTTCGCTTGTCATCTCGTCATGACCTAATGGTCCTGACCCCACGTATTAGCTGACTGTAAGCAGTATTCAGAAATAAAGATTTTGTTGTCTTAAGCTGAACCGGGTTTGTTGATATCCAATCAACTACATGCATTCAAACTGTCGAAAAATGCTGGGTTAAAAGGAAAATGGCTATAGGTGTAAAAGCTTCTTACCTAGCTGGTTTCGCAGGGTGCTTCTTAAATTAGAAAATAGCAACATGTACCTTTAGTGTTAACGATAGCACAGATACTTCTTTATCTTCTCAGCTCATGTTATGATCAACCTGTGCACAATACAATCAGCAAGGTAGAATTGATATTTTAGGTGTCCCTTACAAGAACTAGAAAAACTGCACGAATGTACCATGACAATGAAGGGTATAATGCGTTAAACAAACTATGTGGCCATTAAAGGTTTGAGAAATTGGCGGCCCCAAATAGCCATGAAGTGTATTTAACTCATTTTTTATGTGCCTGTACCCTTTTCTCACACTGTAAAAATATTCCGTTGAATATACGGAGAATCAGTGTAAAATTTTACGGTGATTCATCATAACATATGATTACAGTGAGGCAATGTAAAATCAATCAGTTTTACTTTGAATATCCATAATCCAGTACAGTGAAACACCGTTTATATTTACAGCGAAACACAGTTTATTTCACGGTGAAGCTACGTTTAATTGATTTCAGTTTTATCAAACCAGGTGGCAGTTTGGTTGATGAAGAGATTTTTCTAGATGCTAGGAACACCATTTTTGTGGTGATAAGAAAAATATATACAGATACAGCTGTAAGGTTTGCTCTGTAGCCATCCTAGAGTGACTTCTGCTCATGGACTGGTATAACAAAGTGTCATGAAGCTTCTATAAGGCTTTCATAGACTAATTCCTAATGATTAGGTCTGAAGTCTTGACACTAAGATGATATTGCTGATTGGTACCAAATTGGGTTTGGAACCATATTGAGCATGGGGTTAGGTATAGGGGGGTAAATGAACTGAATACCACTGGGACAAATCAGTTAAATTACACAAAATACCATTACAATTATTGTTTAGGCACTGAATCAGAATACAGTGATGTTTTGTATTCTGCTAAAATAACGATGATTCAGAGTTCTGTATAAATGACTGTGACTTTGGGAAAAACGGTGACCGTGAAAATAACGGTGAAAATCCGGCACCCAGTGGTGCCAGTGAATCACCGTTTTTTTAACGGTACTGAGAATCACTGTTAAACAATTTTATAACGGAGATTTCTTGTTTAAAACTAACGGTGACAGTTCCATAAAAATAACGGTGACTTAGGAAAAAACGGTGACCGTAAAAATAACGGTGAAAGTCCGGCACCCAGTGGTGCCAGTGAATCTCCGTTATTTTAACGGAATTTATTTTTACAGTGCACAGCAAAGCAAAATCAACCCTTCAAAGGCTGCCTTGTGCTTTGATTCAGCACTTTTGAATAACACACCATTACTGCAATAAAGCATCTTGCTGAACTTCCAGGGTCGTGGAGGGTCAGCATGATGAAATGTGAGTGCAGCCTTGTATTCATGCATCAGGATTGCAAAATGCATTAATGTATTATGCGGCATTTAAAGGTTAAAATGGGAAAAAAAAACATAAGGAGAATACAAGGGAGCAGATTTGCTGGTTGGTACTGATATACACTGATACATGCAGAAAAGGAGAAAAGGATGTAATTCAGTGTATTTCCATGGGAGTTTTGAACCACTGTTTTTCTGATGTAAGAATTGATTGAAATAAAACAAGGTGAGTCTTTCAGCAGTGGTGAGCCTTCAGTGGATTTCCCCAATAAATGATATTTGTAAACATGCAATGACACTGAAGGACCAATCCAGTGTTTTCATGCCTGCCACTGCGAAGAGTCTTACGGAATGAATGATATGTTTAGACTACAGAAGCTTAAGCTTTGGTGGAGTTTAATCCATAGTTCTGCCCATGATGGTGAGGAAAAACAGTCCTGTAAGGTACAGTTTAATCCAAACAGCGGGATGTGGGGATTAAGATTAAGCTGGCTATATGATGCTATTGCACCGCAGACCCTTATGGTATTAATCTCTATTAAAACTCCTTCTTGGGTGGGAAAGGGTTGTCTCTAGCAGAAAACTCATGATTGCTCATGAGGTCCAATTGTTGGCCACAGTCTGTTGTAACAAAACTGTATCACAAACTTGTTTATTTTTTCTTGGACTAGCCAGGAATTTTAATTGTCATACACTGAATCTTATTTCATGTCCATGTGTATAAATAAAGTGCCCATTACCCATGTTCTGTGCTGAAGGTGCCTTCATTGTTGCATTGAGACATGTGATGGATTTAGGAACACTGCATCAAGGCCATTTTGAAAATAACTGAGTCACAGAATTGCACGGGCCCAGAAATTCTGTCAGGAGGGGCAGGCACTACTCCAGAATAATCATTCATAAACCAGGTATCATTTCACTTCCACCCTGATGGGGAGTGAGGAGGAATACTGAAATATCATCTGGATTAAAATAGGCTGCAACTAAAGTAAATTTAGTAAAATACCACACAAGCTTTTGAAACCCATTTTGTAAACAGATACTCATGCAAAATGTTGCCCCATATAGAAATAATGAATATTCATATCTGAACTGACTAACAACATTTAGGGGCTATAAAGGACACTGTGGGGTCTTTACACTACAAACCAGTCTTTAGACTACAAAGTGATACCAATTTGTTGCATAAAGACACTCCACGGGTCTTTACACTACAAACCAGTCTTTAAAGCACAAATGTCTTTAGGCTAGAAATGTCTTTAAACCACAAATGTCTTTAGGCTACAAATGTCTTTAGACCACAAATGTTTTTAGGCTACAAACAATCTGTCTTTACGCAACAAACCCTATATAGTGGTCTATCGTACCAAACTGGGTTTAAAAATCAGTCAGTCTTTACGCAACAAACCCTATATAGTGGTCTATCGTACCAAACTGGGTTTAAAAATCAGCCAGTCTTTGCGCAACAAACCCTATATAGTGGTATTAGGTACCAAACTGCAGTTAAAGATCAGCCAGTCTTTCCGCAACAAACCCTATATAGTGGTCTCAGGTACCAAAGTGGGCTTAAAAATCGGTCAGTCTTTACGCAACAAACCCTATATAGTGGTCTATGGTACCAAAGTGGGTTTAAAATTCAGCCAGTCTTTACACAACAAATCCTATATAGTGGTCTCAGAAACTAAAATGGACTTATAGATCAGTCAGTCTTTAGGCAACAAACCCTATATAGTGTTGTATGGTAACAAACTATGCACAAAGGTCAGTCAGTCTTTACGCAACAAACCCTATATAGTGGTCTCAGGAACTAAAATGGACTTATAGATCACTCAGTCTTTATGCAACAATCCCTATATAGTGGTCTATGGTACCAAACTGCACTTAAAGATCAGCCAGTCTTTAGGCAACAAATCCAATATAGTGGTATAAGGTACCAAACTAGGCTTAAAAATCAGCCAGTCTTTACGCAACAAACCCTATATAGTGGTCTACTGTACCAAACTGGCTTAAAAATCGGCCAGTCTTTATGCAACAAACCCTAAATAGTGGTCTATGGTACCAAAGTGGGTTTAAAAAGCGGTCAGTCTTTACGCAACAAACCCTATATAGTGGTCTTAGGTACTAAACTAGGCTTAAAAGTCGGCCAGTCTTTACGCAACAAACCCTATATAGTGGTCTACGGTATCAAAGTGGGTTTAAAAATCAGCCAGTCTTTACGCAACATATCCTATATAGTGGTCTCAGGTACCAAAGTGGGCTTAAAAAACGGTCAGTCTTTACGCAACAAACCCTATATAGTAGTCTATGGTACCAAAGTGGGTTTAAAAATCAGCCAGTCTTTACGCAACAAATCCTATATAGTGGTCTCAGAAACTAAAATGGACTTATAGATTAGTCAGTCTTTAGGCAACAAACCCTATATAGTTGTGTATGGTACCAAACCATGCACAAAGGTCAGTCAGTCTTTATGCAACAAATCCTATATAGTGGTCTCAGGAACTAAAATGGACTTAGAGATCACTCAGTCTTTATGCAACAAACCCTATATAGTGGTGTATGGTACCAAACTGCACTTAAAGATCAGCCAGTCTTTACGCAACAAACCCTATATAGTGGTCTCAGGTACCAAAGTGGGCTTAAAAATCGGTCAGTCTTTACGCAACAAACCCTAAATAGTGGTCTACGGCACCAAAGTGGGTTTAAAAATCAGCCAGTCTTTACGCAACAAGTCCTATTTAGTGGTCTCAGGAACTAAAATGGACTCATAGATCAGTTAGTCTTTAGGCAACAAACCCTATATAGTGGTGTGTGGTACCAAACTGCACTTAAAGATCAGCCAGTCTTTAGGCAACAAAACCATATAGTGGTCTCAGGTACCAAACTAGGCTTAAAAATCGTCCAGTCTTTACGCAACAAACCCTATATTGTGGTCTACAGTACCAAAGTGGGTTAAAAAATCAGCCTGTCTTTAGGCAACAAACCCTATTTTTAAACCATTTTTAAACCCACTTTGGTGCCATAGACCACTATATAGGGTTTGTTGACTAAAGACTGACTGATTTTTGAACCCACTTTGGTACTGTAGACCACTATATAGGGTTTGTTGCGTAAAGACTGACAGATTTTTATACCCACTTTGGTACCATAGACCACTATATAGGGTTTGTTGCATAAAGACTGGCCGATTTTTAAGCCATTTTGGTACCATAGACCACTATTATTATAGGGTTTGTTGCCTAAAGACTGGCCGATTTTTAAGCCTAGTTTGGTACCTGAGACCCTTCTATGGGTTTGTTGCCTAAAGACTGGCTGATCTTTAAGTGCAGTTTGGTACCACACACCACTATATAGAGTTTGTTGCATAAAGACTGAGTGATCTATAAGTCCATTTTAGTTCCTGAGACCACTATATAGGGTTTGTTGCTTAAAGACTGACTGACCTTTGTGCATAGTCTGGTACCATACCCCACTATATAGGGTTTGTTGCCTAAAGACTTACTAATCTATAAGTCCATTTTAGTTTCTGAGACCACTAAATAGGATTTGTTGCGTAAAGACTGGCTGATTTTGAAACCCACTTTGGTGCCATAGACCACTATATAGGGTTTGTTGCCTAAAGACTGACTGATTTTTAAACCCACTTTGGTACCGTAGACCACTATATAGGGTTTGTTGCGTAAAGACTGGCCGATTTTTAAGCCTAGTTTGGTACCTGATACCACTATATGGGATTTGTTGCCTAAAGACTGGCTGATCTTTAAGTGCAGTTTGGTACCATACACCACTATATAGGGTTTGTTGCATAAAGACTGAGTGACCTTTGTGCATAGTTTGGTACCATAGACCACTATATAGGGTTTGTTGCATAAAGACAGATTGTTTGTAGCCTAAAGACATTTGTGGTCTAAAGACATTTGTAGCCTAAAGACATTTGTGGTTTAAAGACATTTGTAGTCTAAATACATTTGTGCTTTAAAGACTGGTTTGTAGTGTAAAGACCCGTGGAGTGTCTTTATGCAACAAATTGGTATCACTTTGTAGTCTAAAGACTGGTTTGTAGTGTAAAGACCCCACAGACACACTCTTACCATTGGATGGAAACTAAAGACTCCTAATCAGATTAAGCTGGCATAGTGGAATTGTAATCCACTGTAAGATCGTTGGAGCTGCACAAAAACTGTAAGACAACATTTAATTCTAACAGGGGATGGGTCTACAGATTAAGATCAAGATGGCTGCATACAGCCATTATATTAGAGACCCTTTAGGTATTAATCTCTTTTAAAGATCCCTACTAGATGGCGGATTATCCATAGCAAAACAATGATAGACATTCAATAATGATATTAGCATCAAGGTCCCCATTTTGATATGACATGTTAGACAGTTTTCTCACTTTTCTAAAATATAGCTACGGTCTGTGTATCCAGCAACCACTTTCATGATAAGGAGAGGACTAATTTATTCTGAACAATAATACAAAAAATTGAAAAGGGTAGAAGAAAACAGTAGACGATGTATCAAAAATGTCTGTAAAGAATGTAGTGTTTGAATCCTCCATTAACTTATTGCTGAGACCGCGGGAATCCTTCAGTCTTTGGTCATGTAAATTGTAGCTCTGCAAAACCAGTTATACCCCAGTTACCCTTTACTTTGTGATTTTGAATGGATATTACCAATTGCTTTTAATTCATATTTTGGTGTAGGCACGGTGAGACACCATTTGTGAAAGAACTATGTGCTCAGATTACACTTTGGATCACAGCATCGCGGTTTGAACTCTTAGATGTTGTACCAGCATTACCACGTCCTTTACCAGTGGCAATACTGACTTGTGAGCAGATCCTGGTCAAAGCTACTTATGGCTAATCACTATGACATAGCTTCTTATAACTTTTTGTATTACTACCACCAGCCTCCCACTAGCCGTATAGTGACATAATCTGCTTAGCCCAGTCCTTAATTGTTATTCTCTCTGATATCCCCACTCTCAGCATCTTTCCATTCTATGCATCAGCTATATGTTAGGTCTTTTTTCTCCTTGACAGATTTCTTGGCCCCAAGGTATAATTTTTACTTGTTGTTTAAATCTCTGTCTTGCTTGAATATTACTTTGTAGGTTTGAGCCAGTGTCGTAATGTGAAAGTGGGAAATGGTTTCCAAAAGTAGGATGCTTCATTGATGGTGTTTTTTGGTATGAGATTATGTAAAATACCACTGCCCTTTATTTCTTTATACTGGAAGCGTCGAAAGAAATCATCCAGCTCAGACATGTTTCCAGTCATAGAGACACCGGAAAGGATGATAATTATAACTATAAATATATATATGCAGTAGCATGTTTTCATTACAATACTGAGAGAAACTGACTTGATGCTGCATATTTAATGATGTCATGCCCCATCCATAACTAAGTCTTTACCTCAAAAGTATGAAATTCACATAAACCAAAAAGAAGAAGTTTTATTTTTTTGAAATACAAGATGTCCTATGCTTTAGCACTGAAGGGCCGTATTCAATGCCCCTATTGAATACAACATGGCCGTATTCAATGGGCTAAGAAAATGTTGGTTTTCATTCATTAAATGGCTTCAAATAAAAAAATAAACACAAATGCCAACTACATTGATACCGCTCTGATGTATTTCACTCATGGGGGCTGGGGCGCATCCCACTCAGCCTGCGGCTTCGTGGGATACTGCCCCAGCCCCCACTCGTGAAATACAACAGAGACAGTATCAATGGGCGTTGGCATTTGTCTATGTATTTCACAGGTGCTGGTGACACCTTCAAATAACCATACCAGTGACCTTTGAATCCATAGTTATTTTCACCCTGGCTGAGAGAACTGAGTTATGAAGCCAGGATGGAAAATGAACCTACTCTTTAAATCATAGAAAATGCATTTTTAAAATGGATATTTCAGATATATGCCTTTATTCTCCAATTGTGAATCCATAATTATAATAGGCTAGATACCTGGAATGATTAGCATATCTCCGTAAGCTGCTCTATAAGTACATACCTGTGCTACTTTCTATGTCCCTGGTTAAATCCCTGCTTAAATCACCAATTCCTCTCTGACTGCCTTCCTCTGTCTGCAATCTGCATACAGTCATTCAGTATGCCCTGAATGACTTGTCACATCATGAAACCTGATCCTTAGTCATCATTTCCTGGTGCTTTCATTTCTTTCACTGACCATTCTATCCTTAAAATCCCCATTTTCTCGGGATTGATGTCCATGTCAATAAATTGTCTGTAAATGCAGTTTCTGTGACTCTTGCAGCCTTCAGTCCCCACAATGTATCATGGCAATAACAGTGTCTTCTCTGACTATGATTGTGCCCCCTTTAGGGAAGTCCGGTAATCGTAAGTGCTCATAAATGGTGTTAAAGGGGATAGTAGCTGCACCATGATTACCATACATAAACCAGATATCATGTCATTTCCATTTTGACAGAAATTAATCACCAGGGAAAAAAATGGACTATGGGATGTTTTTTGTCACTGTTGTGACTCTGGAGCTGTGGTCTACAGCAGCTGCGACCATCTTGTCGAATTCCCATAGACCATTTGGTGCGCAACTGTCGCCCACAGATTCTTGTTTCTGATTGGCTAATGGTTTTGTAATCAGTAGCGGAAGGAGACAAACCTTGCACTGACGGAAATATCTGATTTGAGACTTCTTCCCCCATATGGTGTGTACCCCTTCTCTTGTTCATCACTGCTGCTTTATCTCAAGAAATCTCACACCTCACCCCTTGCCCAACTCACTATCCACCTAACACATCTTCCCCCTCTTGCCGCATGGACACTCTCTATACCCTCCCTCCACCTTGTCCTCCATCCTCAACCCCTTTCTATCCCCAGCTGCCAAAGACGCCCTCACTACAACCTTTCCTGGTATGTTCTCTCACTGATGAAGTCTCTTATAAGCAGTCTCTATCAGCCCACCAACAGTCGCAAACGTGCCAACTGGTCTGTGATTCCCCACCTATATAGATACCTTGTATACTCTGTAATCAGGTCACCATATAGGCAGGCTTATTTGGGACGGTGCTATCTATAGCAGTGCCTTACTACTCATGCTGAGAGAGGATCTTTATCGAGTTACCTTGTCAATGTATTCCTATAGTATCCACTGTGTTGGTCTCCTATACATTTCTGTCAACAATCATAGAGATCCCCTTTGACTGTCTTCCTGCCTGCCTGCCTACCTGTGTGCCTGCCTGTCTGTCTGACAGGCAGGAAGACAGACAGACAGACAGGCAGGCAGGCAGGCAGGCATTCAGGCAGGCAGGTGGACAGGCAGGCAGGCACACAGACTTACAAACACACAGACAGGGAGACAGGCAGGCAGTCCGACAGGCAGGCAGACGGGCAGACAGGCAGACAGGCAGACAGGCAGGCACACAGGCAGGCAGACAGACAGACAGGCAGACAGAGTATTGTGTAGAAGTTGGCCTCACTCCAAAGGATACCTGTCACAAGCTGTTCTGAATAAGTTAACACTTGCCAGCAACCATTTGGAATTTCATTTTTCATCTGGACTGTTGAAAAAAAATTGAAAATGGGTGCTGTCAACTGTCAATTTACAGAATTCGGCTGTCACAAGCTGTTCTGAATGAGTTGACACTTGACAGCAACCATTTGGAATTTCATTTTTCATCTGGACTGTTGAAAAAAAATTGAAAATGGGTGCTGTCAACTGTCAATTTTCAGAGTTGACAGTTGACAGCATCCATTTTCAATTTTTTTTTTCAAAATATTTTTTTTTTCAAACTAATTTTTTTTCAATTTGTCAAAATGATTTTTTTTCCAACCATTTTTTTTTTTATTTCTCAAAAAAAAATTCTTTTCTCAAATTTTTTTTTTTTTTTCAAGATCACTTTTTTTTCGAAATCACTTTTTGGCCCTCTTGGGCCACTGTAATAACAGATGCTCAAAACTAATATGCTTTCTGTCCATTTACATCTAAATCTTTATTGTTCAAATAGCGCGTAAGCCAATCTAGCTGAGAGTGACCACGACTGCCAAATTGAGGGTTTGGTCACCACCATGATTTTTAGATAGCTATATGTATAGGCTATCAGAAAATATGAGGTGGCCTTGCCTCAGGAGTAGCTTAAGGTCAGGGCAGGGCTTCAAGGTCAGAGAAGTCTAGAAAAATCTGAAATTTATTTATTCAAATATGTAAGTGAAAAGTCACTTTAAATTTGAATTTCTAATCAAATAAAATAGCTACGATGTACTACTCATCAAGGGCAACACAAAAAAGACAGAAAAGATAACTTTCGTCAAGGTCAACATCATTCAATTCAAGGCCAATCTTAGAAAAGTAACTTTTCTATCAAAACAGTTACCTTTCAATTGTTATAGGTTCATGGATTATATCCAGAATTTCTCCACAATGCATGAGGGAATACCTACATAGTTGGGGATCATGGAAAAATGAGGTGGACTCCCATATTACATGCCTTTTTGTAAGGCCTGGCCTCATTCCACCATGATGCTATAAAATAGCAGATTCATAACAACACACTTAAGAGGCCAGGATCTTGGTTTAACTTTGTCTTTTCCTTCATTTTAAAAACCTAGAATATACTAGGTTGTAAGGCCAACCCAAACGACCCTTTCATAAAGGTCAAGGTCACTTAAATCAAGGTCACATCAGGTAAAATCACATCACAACTGAGAATAATCAACTTTGGATGGTTATAAAGTTGACAAATATGTTTATATACATGTCAATGTGTGTCTTTGTATAGCTATACAGAGGGGTTCAAAGAATAATATGGTTAATTCATATATCATGCATCTTAGTATAGGTGCAAGCCTCATACCTCTGAGCTAAACCGCATTTAGACATATGGATTCTCCCATGTGCCTTGACCTTTCCTTCTTGTTTTATATCAACTTCTAATATATCACTGAGGAAGGGCATACCAAAGAACTCATCTGACCTGACCTTTATCCATGTCAAGGTCATTTTTATTGGAGGGTACAATGATGCCAAATGACGAAAATGTCTTTACATCTCAGTTGTTGACAGAATGATGTATGTAAACATATCTAGATATATCTAGATATCAGATGCATACCAAAATCATCAGTATCTTTATAAATATTGCGGTAGTGACCCTATCTGAGGTCAAGGTCATTGTTACCAACTAAATGAGAAGACAGGCCTTTAGATGCAGGATATAGGGCTACTACTCCTAGCATCCTTAAAACCATTTCATATAATGGTCATCAAAACAATAATTTGGAACCAGGCATGTTGTGATATTCATATATAGGGGTCAGGAGGGTGGTGCTCTGGTTATGGGGACAAGCACTGATAAGAGCTGACAAGACTGTGACAGGCCTGTCCCCTGTTTGTCCCCTATTTGTCCCCTATTTGTACCCATAGTGGCATGTCTCATCAGTGGGTTTAACCTCAATCAGGGTAATTAAAAATGGTGGACCTACCGGGTATAACTCCAGATTCCTATAGAGTAGTTTGACTGTATTAAAGTACAGTGAATAGGAACACACAATAGATGACAGGACCTACATAATTCTGATCGTCGATAAAGCTCAAGCCTGCAAGTTTTGTTTTAACATTGATGAAGTTTGTGCATAGAATGTGTACATCTTAGAGTAGAGAGTTATACTGGAAAGCTACATTTGACATAAACATGTGGTGAATAAATTACTTGAATAAAATGTCTGATAGGAATCTGGGCATGACTCCAAGAGGCTCCTTGCCCATAGGGTGATTATACATCCAGTCTTTCAACACAAGGAAAAAAAAATGCAAACTGCAGTGCAGACAGTAGGAAAAACTGGACAATGTCCCCTGCCTTATTCATATTATTTTATACAACAGGAAATTTATGATAGCTCCACGGAAGAAAGTTAACTAGTATATAGTGTACACTTCCAAAATAATTGAAGAAATTATACCGAATTACTTGTGCTTTACCAAACCCGTATTGGTTAGTGGTGCTCATTGGCATGCACGCATTCACTGCATGCGACAGTGTAAGTGCTTTTGCTGGACGAGGGAAAATCAGCAGTCTGAAGATTCTAAGGAAGGACAAAAACCTGCAAACTGTCATGCAAACTGTAGGAAAAGACTGGACAATGCCCCCTGACCTGTCCACACTTCTGTAAGAATTTGTATGCAAAATGTATGCAGCCAGATTGAAGATCAAGAAGGTGAATGAGTTGAGATATGAGCTGTTCAGGGTCAAGCGTGGTGATGTTGAGTCTGGGCAATTGCCACCATGTGAGGACTATTTGTACAAGCATTGCCTCAGGGCTAACTATCAAGTAGCAATCTGGAGAAGAAGCCTTGAGCCATTCCCAGGAATTCCAAACCCCCCAAGATCATGGTGGGATCATTGAAGGCACAAATATATCAATTGACTGGATGAGAGGTTCTCCAGCCCCAGTCTTAGAATTGATGGCCTGCACTTGTTCAAGATCTTGCCAACAATCTAAATGCCCTTGTGTTGATAATGAATTGCAGTGCACACCAGCCTGTTAACTGGATGACTGTGCCAATATGATGCACGATGAGATTCAACAGCAAATGAGTGACAGCTCAAGTGAGGAAAGCGACATTGACTAGTAGTCCAATACAATAAATCTGAACACACTGTACAAATTAGATGTTCCTGTCATCGGTCATAAGTTTGTATCATATACAAAAACCATAATTAGAATGACCTTGAACCCAATAAAGGTCAGATAAGGTCAGATCTAAATCCTTAACTCTTCATAGGAAATTTAATCCAGAGTAATCGTTTAAGATATTTATGTAAAATTGTTTAAGTAATTAAGTGACCTTGACCTTAATGAAGGTCACATTCAAAGAGCGTTTTGTGTTGACCCACCTTAACCCATTAGGGCTGACCAAAAAAGTATTTGCTGGTGGTGGGCCCAGATGTTTTGCAGAAAACTTTCCCAAATCCAAACGAGTTAATTATGATGACTATAGTCCATGCTTGGCCAGCAATGGTATAAAATATAGAAGATGCTCAGCCAGCCAGGGTATTTTCTATAGTCAATGCCAGGCCCTAAAGGGTTGATAAAATATGATAAACTGTAAGTAGTATAGTATGTATTGGAACGGGACTATGGTTAACTACTGTTTATTACTCAATCGACCTGCAGCCAATCAGAGGCCTCCATTTGGTCACGTGACCGGAAGTGACCTACTTAGGGGATTAGTGGTGACGTCACGTGACCTAGTTAGCCAATCAGAGGCCGCCATTTGGTCACGTGACCGGAAGTGACGTCATATGACCTACTTATGGACCGGAAGTGACGTCATATGACCTACTTAGGGGACCGAAAGTGACGTCATATGACCTAATTTAGGATCACGTGACCGGAAGTGACCTGATGAGTCACGTGACCGGAAGTGACGTCACATGACCTAATGGCCAACCGGAAGTGAGTGACCTCATTGAGGATCACGTGACCGGAAGTGACCTGATTGATCACGTGACCGGAAGAAGAAGAAGAAGAAGAAGAAGAAGAAGAAGAAGAAGAAGAAGAAGAAGAAGAAGAAGACTAATAAAAAACACTACGATATAAGTTTTTTTTTTTTCATTTTTATTGTTTTACGAGCGACTGGAAGTGACTTATTGAACTAGGTAGAAGCGTTCTTTAGAGTGTATAAGGGGGGAGGGGAGGGGAGGGGAGGGGAGGGGAGGGGGGGAGGGGGGAGGGGGGCCCCTTTAAGATGCATGGGGAGGGGGGCGCTTTTAGGATGCATGGGGCGGGTGGGGGGGGAGGGGGGCACTCTAGGGGGGTGGGGGCACTCTAAGGGGCGTTTGTCTCTTTTAAGAAAAAAAGAAAAGAAAAGATTTCAATCGAGAGACACGCTTCTTCCTCTCGGTGTTTTTTCCTCATCCATAGCCTTACCTCCTACCCCCTACCTGAGGACGTCTCCCTCCCTCTGACATTCATTGTAACAAACGTCAGAGGTCAGGTGAAAATCGGATTTTTTCATGCACAGCCTTAGTCAGCTGTCACCCCTCCCTATTGAACTAGCCGGCCGCCGCCGGCCGGCCCGGTCTACTCACCACGGCAGGAGGCGGTGATTTTTTTTTGTCTTACACTTAAGTCGCTCACCACATGCACACGCCTCTACTCACAGACAGACACGTTCGTCTTAGGGGGTCCTGCTTCACGCCACACGCCTCCTGTAGTTTTTTTTGTATACACACTCTAAGCTCATCACCGTTAATCCTTTATACAGCTAACGCGCGTTAGGGTGGTAAGTAGCTTAGCTCATGACAGTGGATCCCTCAAAAAAGAGGGGAAAGGGATCCAGCTGAAAACGTCATACCTTATGTCTTTTGTTTCTCTTTGTGAATGGCCGCCGGTCAGTCGGCGGCAGCAACCGCTTAATCCTTTATACAGCTAATGCACGTTGAATTGCTGAACAGGGTGGTAAGTAGCTTAGCTCATGACAGTCGATCTCTCAAAAGGGGGGAAAGGGATCCAGCTGAAAACGTCATGCCTTATGTCTTTTGTTTCTCTTTGTGAATGGCCGCCGGCCAGCCGGCGGCAGCTGAACAGGGGCAGTAAGTAGCTTAGCTCTAGAAGCGAGAAGGCGTATATAAGGGGCCTGGAAACCTCCATTCACTCACTCATTCTTTTGCTGCTCTCTACAGTCACCACCATGAGCAAAAGACAACACCTAGCGCCGTCCAAGGATCTAAGCAAGTTCAAGAACAAGAAGACTACGCGGAACAGCGCTCGTTTAGCGTCAGTGCCTCCTCTTGCTACTGAAAATGAGACTACCGCCGCAGCCGCTTGGTCTTATCACCCTCCCGCTGTAGCGAGCGCTCGCAGCAGTAGTAGTAGTAGTAGTAGTAGTAGTAGTAGTAGTAGTACTAGTAGTAGTAGTAGTAGTGGTAGTAGTACTACTGGTAGTAGTCGTCGTGCTAGCGACGTTGTTACACTCGCGACGGTACACGTTGCTGCTAAGCGCGCTGCCGCTGCTACTGCCGCCCCGCCTGCTGCTGCTGCTGCTGCTGGTGATCCTCGGGCTGCGGCTGCTGCTGCTGCTGCTGCTGCTGCACCTGCTACTGCTGTGCCTGCTACGGCTGCGCCTGCTGAGGCTGCTGCGCCTGCTACTGTTGCGTCTGCTGCTGCTGCTGCTGCTGCTTCTGCTGCACCTGCTGCTACCGCTACTACTACTGACGACAACGCTCCTGGCACAGCGCAGTACTGGCAACCGGGTTTTTACCTCCCCACTACTGTTGATGATTTTGATGACCTGCCGCACGTTGCACAGCCCCTCTCCTCCACCACTACATCGACCGACCCCCTCGACGCCGCTCGCGCTGAGAGTTACAGCTATTCGGACACTCAGCCCCTAAACCAAGAAGAAGAGAAGGAGGAGGAGCAGCAGCAACAGGGTGAGACAGAGAACGACGCTGACGACGAGGCGTACGAAGAACCCGAAGGGAAAGGGGCGGACGGTACGTTTTTTCGGCTCCCCTCTTCCCCAGCTTTCGACCTCACTTCCACTGGTAGCGCGTCCGGTCCGTGGCAACTGCCCTCACCGCCACCTTACGAGGGCGGCGGGGCTTCATCTTCTACCGCTACACTCAGCACCGACGGCGTGTGGCTGCTCTGTTCCAACAACGAGGTCTCGGATACCACCAGCGCTGACGCTGCTCCTGTTATCGGTTCTGCTGCTGATTCAGCTCACGCTGATGGTGTTACTCTTCTTGCGGGTCTGAAACGTTCTAAGGTGAGTTCCAGAACAACAAGGCCTACTAAGAAGAGAAAAATACAAGAAAAAGAACGAGATGGACGAGAAGAAGCAGAGAAACCCTTCTCCCGTCTTCTCGGGTTAGAGTTCTGCTTAGACGGGGCTTTGACGCTGGAGATCTGGGAGGACGTGGCTAGACTGTCTAGGAGGCCGCGCTACACAAAAGACGGCCAGGTGAAAAAGGCGTCTCTGACCAGAAGCAAGCGGGTGCACTTCACTGCCGACGCGCTGCGCGAGCTAATAGCACGCATCGCCGATATCCGCGCAGTGGTGCGCATACGCGACACAGCGGCCGCGCAAGGAAGACCTAATCACACCCCCTGGTTTGCAGTGCTGGATGAGGAGGGCGAAGTGTATGCAGCTGTGAGCTACTACAGCGGTAAGAACCTCGTCCACGTGCGCAAGTACGAAGGTCCTGACAAAAAACCCACACAGCAGGGGGTGACGCTGTCCGCCAGAGCGCTCAAAGAGTTGGATGACAAAACAGAGATTATTCTCAAATATCTCGGTATAGATTCGGAATGAGAGACGCTCAACGCTCACGCGCGCACACACACAGCGTTTGACGTACGCTGTATGAGACAGACAGACGGATACACAGACAGCAGACAGATAGATTGATAGATAGATAGACAGATAGATTGATAGATAGATAGATAGTTAGACGGCTAAGTAGTTGGTAACTGAGTGAAAAAACATGACGCAGTACATATGCGAAAAGTGTTTCAAAATTTTTAAAAGACCGTACAACCACGAGAGACACGTAGAAAATTGTAGAGTAATACCTAAGTTTTGCCCTCTATGCGGCGAAGGCGATTGCCGAAAGATCGCCTGTCGACGCGGATCTCTGGACGGGGTGACCATCCCTCTGCGCATACGTGCTGTACCGAACGGGGAGGAAACGTTCACGGCGAATTGGCCTGCGATACAAACGGGCGTCAGGATGCACGGGACTCGCGTGAGTGTAACAAACTTCAGGCTACCAACCGGCGAGTTGAGTGACGCTGTAGATACTATGCGTCGCATTCACTTGACACAAAGATTCAGATACAAAGTGGGTTTCTCGGTAGGCTTACTCTTACAACACAGAGAAGACAAGAGCAAACTGCGCTACTTTCACGTCTCCCAGAACAACGCAACTCTCATACAACCGCTCCCTACTATAACTAATTCAGAAACTTTGGAAGAGCTCCTCTCAAAGATGGAAAACACCGTCGCTTGCGAGGAAGTACGGAAACTTTGCGTCGCTGACACCAAGTGGCACGTTCTTTTTCCTACCAATTTGAACATTTGCGTTTACATGGGACCGGGGGAATTCCCCATAGGCGGTAGGATCACTCAGGCCGGTCGAGTTGGAAAGAGAAGCGGCGTGTTAGATTTTCCCAACAAGGACAACCTCTGCATCTTCCGCTGCATTTCCTTTCACTTATACAACACCAGCAAGCGCGCTTCAGATTTGTTACGTCAGTTCTGTCCCGCTGCCACACCTGAATCCTTTCCGGGTCTGAACATCCGCGACTTACCCGCGTTAGAGAACTTGTTTGACGTACAAATAGCGGTCTACACCGCGTCGCGTCAAGTGCCGGGGCGGAAGTTGAGAAGACGCGTTACTCTGATCAGACCGCCTTCCAGAACTCTGGCCGCCCGAGGTAAAGTCAACCTACACCTGACGGCGAAAGGCGGTTTGCACGTCTCTCTCGTCACGGACTTCAACGCGTACGCGGGCATATACGAATGTTGCAAGTGTAAGGCGGCGTTCACCACCGAGTTCTTGCTGAAGAGACACAGGAACCAGCTTTCCTCTTGCCGACAAGTCAAGTTGCGCTACGTAGGTGGCATCTACCAAAATTCGAGAACGATTTTCGAAGCGCTAGCAGACTTCTCCATTTTTCCCCCCGATGGACATTCCGGAATCTACCCTTACAAGATCGCCTTCGATTTCGAGGCTTTCTTCAGACCGTGCAAAGAACCGTCGACGGAACACGTGTCCCTGCTGTGGGATCACGTCCCTTTGTCGGCTAGCGTCGCATCCGACTTTCCGGGGTGGGAGGGGCCCGTCTGCTTCGTCAGAGAATCCGACGCAGATTCCGACCCCTTGTTGGACCGAGTTTTAAATCACATAAACGAGAACGCCAAAGTCATCGGGGAAGCTGTGCTAGAACTTTACCGACCGACGTTAGCGAAGTTAGATGCGGCGATAGGTGAAGCTCTCCTGCTGGAGGAGGCGACATTCACCCCTTCTCCAGGCGGCTTCGCTGCGGCTCAGACCAGACACCCGTTAGTTCAACTGAAGAAGCGTCTTCTGAGATACATCCGTCAAGCTCCAGTCGTGGGCTTCAACTCGGGGCGTTACGACTTGAACCTGATCAAAATACGCCTTCACTCGTTCTTTGCCTCCGGAGACCTAAGAAACCAAGAATTCAGCGTCATAAAGAGAAGCAATCAATACTTGGCGGTTTACACACAGCACACGGTTTTCTTGGACGTAGTCAACTATTTGGCACCCGGTTACAACTACGCGACCTATTTGCGAGCTTTCACCAGGAACGAAGAGAATGGTCACTTTCCTTACGAATGGATGACGTCTGCCAGGAAACTGGCAAACAGAACGCTGCCACCGAGATCGGCTTTTGACAGCGAACTGACGGGCGTCAAAATGTCCGAATCCGACTACACCGCATGTCAGAAAGTTTGGTCCGACGAGAAGATGCAAACTATGGAAGATTACTTGATCCACTACAACAACAAAGACGTCAAACCTTTCATAGAAGCTCTGAAAAATCACGCTAAATTTTTCCAAGATCGCGGCATTGACATGTTGAAAGACGGAGTTTCTCTCGCCGGTTTGACTTTACGGTTCCTCTTCCAAAACCTAGAAGACGCGTTCACAACGTTCCCCCAGTTCAACGCCGTCCTCCACGCTCTGATCAAAGAAAATCTAGTCGGCGGTCCTTCCATCATCTTCCATAGATTTCACGAGAAGGGCACCACGCGGATAAGGGAGCACAAGTACGGCGAAGAAGCGAGACCGTGCCAACACATCCTAGGACTAGACGCTAACTCTCTGTACTTGCGCTGCATGAGCGAAGCGCACTGCACGGGCTATTACGCGGTGAGACGACCTGAGACCGAGTTCAAGCCCGAAATTAGGCAAAGAAACTCTCACAGCGCTTTGGAGTGGTTACGCTTCGTAGAGCACGACCGCGACGTGAAACTGCGCCACGCTTTGAACGGCGGCGAGATGGTTGTAGGCTGTCGGAGAATTCGCGTGGACGGGTTTCACGTGGCCTCTAATACGGTTTTCCAGTTTCACGGGTGTTGGTTCCACGCTCACGAGTGCATACCGTCGCACCGATATCAGTGCGCTTCACTGAGGGAGGAGAGACGCGACAGAACGACTAGAGTAAGCGCTTACTTGAAAGCGCTAGGTCACAAGCTGGTCGTCGTGTGGGAGTGCGAATGGAGAGAGATGAAGCGTCGAGATGAGTGGGTTAAGGCCTCCCAACAACGCTGGAAGGTTGCCGCTTTGAAAGTGTCTCGAAACGCGATGAGCGAGAGCGACATCCTTTCCGCTGTGAAAGAGGAGAAAATGATCGGTTTAGTTCAAGTGGACATCACTACGCCGCCTCACCTACGAGACTACTTCGAAGAAATGACCCCCGTTTTCAAGAAAGTGACCGTTTCAAAATCGGACATAGGACCTCACATGTCAGACTTTGCGCAGGAAGAAAAGCTGTTGAACACGCCTCAGAGATGTCTGATAGGGAGTTACCACGGAAAAAATATTCTCTTGGGAACGCCGCTTCTCAAGTGGTATTTAGAGCACGGTTTGATAGTCACCAAAGTGCAGCTGGTCGTAGAATACCTACCTAAACGCTCCTTTGCCGGTTTCGCGGACGAAGTAACGGCGGCGCGAAGACGTGGCGACGTGAACGAGAACGAGAAAATTCTGTCAGACTGTTACAAGTTAATGGGAAACGCTACGTACGGTAAAACAATCTGCAACAAAGAAAAACACACGGCGGTGAGATACACTGACAGTCGGAAGTTCAAACTATTGGCCAATTCGTGGCGCTTCAAAAAGGCGTCCGAGTTGAGTTCCGATCTGTTTGAAGTCGAACTACAACCGAAAACAGTCAAGAACAACCTCCCTATTCAAATAGGGTTCATGGTATACCAGTACGCGAAGTTGAAAATGTTAGAGTTCACATACGACTTCTTGGATAGATTCGTCGATCGGCGCGATTATGCCCTTTGTCAAATGGACACCGACAGTCTTTACATGGCTCTCAGCGGTGACACGTTGGATGACCTAGTCAAACCTCGCCTGAGAGAGACGTACTTCAGAGAGAAACGAAAGTGGCTTCCGACAGCGGTGTGCGACGATCACTTAGAGCTTTTCGTGAAGACAAAAACGGAAAGAGTGCGAGAATGGTGTCCGCCGCCCGGCGGATGTTGTGAGAGACGGTACCTTCACGATCTGAGAACTTCGGGGCTTATGAAAGCGGAGTGGGAAGGTGACGGGATCCTAAGTCTCAACCCTAAGACTTACATTTGCTACGATCGAGTCAGCGACACCGGTGAAAGAAAATCCAAAAAATGGAGTGCAAAAGGCGTACAGAAGAAACAAAACCCTAAGGAACCAGACGACTTCTTGGATGTTCTTCGCCAACGAAAAACTCTCATTGCTGTAAATAGAAATTTCAAAGTGGTGCGAAACAAAATGGTCACCTACACCATAGAGAAAGACAGCGTGCGCTACTTGTATTATAAGCGTCGCGTGCATTCTGACGGTGTGACAACGAGTCCTTTAGAGATATGAAAAAAAAAAATAAGCGTGTTATTGCTTGATTGAGTGCATCTTTTCAAAAATAGAGTGTTTATCAAGATTGAAAAAAAAGAAATAAAAAAAAAAAAAAAATTATTGTTGTGTTTTTATTCTCATACGTCTTCTTTTACTAGTAAGTCGCGCAGTCTCTTAAAGCGTCACTCATGTGACGATGTCGCTTCCAGTCACCTGATCCTAAAGACCCTCACTTCCTAAACAAAAAACTTCTTCTTCTTCTTCTTCTTCTTCTTCCGATCCCGTGGTCAATCAGGTCACTTCCGGTCACGTGATCCTCAATGAGGTCACTCACTTCCGGTTGGCCATTAGGTCATGTGACGTCACTTCCGGTCACGTGACTCATCAGGTCACTTCCGGTCACGTGATCCTAAATTAGGTCATATGACGTCACTTCCGGTCCCCCCTAAGTAGGTCATATGACGTCACTTCCGGTCCATAAGTAGGTCATATGACGTCACTTCCGGTCACGTGACCAAATGTCGGCCTCTGATTGGCTAACTAGGTCACGTGACGTCACCACTAATCCCCTAAGTAGGTCACTTCCGGTCACGTGACCAAATGGAGGCCTCTGATTGGCTGCAGGTCGATTGAGTAAAAACAGTAGTTAACTATAGTCCTGTTCCGATACATACTATACTACTACTGTATATGAAATTCTATCACAATTTGAGGCCAATATGTTTATATGCAGTTTCTATTTTATATGAACAATGACAAGAGGACTAAACCTACTCTTTACTGTATAATACAGATTTCAAACACATTTTTCTTAAACTGCATATATTTGATGCTATGCATAGACAGATATTGATGTGGATATGAACATTTCTGTTAACTTTATTACCATCCAAGATTGAATTTTATCAAACATCTAATTTTACACATGTGACCTTGATTTAAGTGACCTTGACCTTTAAAAAATAAAAATGAAAAAGACGTTTCGGTTGGCCTCACAGCATAACATATTTTAGGTGTTTAACATGAATGAAAAAACTAAGTTCTTGCCAGGTTCTTGCCCTTTAAGTGTGCTGTTGCAGACCCTGCTATTTTACAGCATCAGTGTGGAATGAGGCCGTGCCTTACCAAAAGCCATGTGATATGGAAGTCCCCCTCATTTTTCCATGATCCCTAACTATGTAGGTATTCCCTCATGCATTATGGGGAATGTCTGGATATTTTTGAGGAATCCATTAGAGTTGAAAGGTAACTGTTTTACCTGAAAAGTCACTTTTCTGAGATTAACCTTGAATAAAATGATGTTGACCTTGAGAAAAATTATCTTTTTTGTCTTTTTCGTGTTGCCCTGAATGAGTAGTATGCTGTAGATATTTTATTTATTGGGAAATTCAAATTTAAAGTGACTTTTCACTTGGATATGTGAATCAATAAATTTCAGATTTTTCTAGACTTCTCTGACCTTGAAGCCCTGCCCTGACCTTAAGCTACTCCTGAGGCAAGGCCACCTCATATTTTCTGATACCTCATACAAATAGCTCTTAAAATCATGGTGGCGACCAAACCCTCAATTTGGCAGTCGGAAATGGCTTGGCTTACGCGCTAAAATAAGTCTAAGCTGCAACAACTTTGGGAGCGAACACAGATGATGGTGAGAATTCTCACCATCATGTAAAAGAAAAAAAGAAAACCACTGTTTATATAGCTATCAGGACCTTAGATTGGTTCGGAGTGTTAAAATTGGAAATTAGAAACATGTCCCTCTGATCCAAAAGTGAGGATCTATTTCTTATTTGCCTCAGCTCATGTTATGATTAGTGTATATACACAATACAGTCAACAAAGCACACATGATATTGCAGGTGACCCTTACGGGAACTACTTGTAGTAACATGTATCAATCATCATCCATCATGGATATGTCTCTGCTCATACTAAGGGGCGCTTTAGGAGTTGGGTATTCACCTGGAGACAGGGAGATAGGGGGTGGGAGTCAACCAGAAGTCTGACAAGTATACAAGGGGAGACAGAAGAGGTGCCGTATACATCTTATCTAACCCCCATCCATCCCAGGCATGCCTGGATGAACCATATTATTTTTTGAGATACAAGATTAACTATGATTTAATAAGTACACATTGGCGATCTGACTCACACGTACTAGCCGAGGCTTCTACACAACGTTTTATTGTATTTGTGTGCTACATCCAGACACTGCAACATCATAGATCCCGCAACAGAATAGCGGTAATCTGACGTAAAAGTGACCGGGGGTGTATAGATATACTGTAGCAGGTACCCAGCGGAATCTCGTGAGAGATTCCAAGGTCAGAACTAAGATGGCTGCGCATATGGAGAAAGCAGAAATATCGCTATACCCGTACTGCCTTTCACATAATAAATGAAACATGTCCGTTATTTGTCATTTACTATGATGTTTAATTTGTATCACAGTCCACTATAATTATCCTGGCAATGTGTATTCTTACATGCTTCATTTTCGTGGAAATAAAGGGTCCTCACTTCCAGTTGATTTGACTCTTGCAGCTCCCATCTGAAACTATGATCTTTAGATAACGCTTTGGATCGGCAGTGTAGCACTTTGCAATCTCAGATGTTGTACCAGCTGTAACGTGCCCTGTACCGGTGGGAATATTGACTTGTGAGCAGCTCAGGTGGAAGCTACTTACGGCTAATCCTACAACAGCGATGATTACCTTCTTATACCACTAGAACCAGACCCTCTAGCCTGCCACCATCCTCACAGTGACATAATCTACTTATTCCAGATCCCTCAGCATTACCTATCCCCACCTCATGCCTCCCTCCATGCGACACAGCCTGCATCCTATCATCTTTTGTCCAAGGATGTATTTATGCCTATCATAGTTCTACTCTTCATTATATTTACGGCCCTCGTTCCCTGACCTTACCGTCCACGTTTCTTCCTCTATCATACATTACTCTCACTCTAGTGTAACATAATGTTCATTTTGTACCCTTTTACAACACCGTAGCTGATATGTGAGTTGCTTGTTTGGCTTCTATCATAATATATAGCTGTGTCTCACCAGATCAGGCCAATATAAACATCTTTGACCAGGTGCCATCTTTCAACGGGTGCCATTTTTGACCACCATAAAAAAAAAGATTTCAAAATGTTATTTTCTTCTTTGATATGTAAAGGATAAAATAAAGAAAATTGCAGTGGTGTTATCTTAATTTTTAGCTTCACATGCCCTTAATTTGTATACACCATTTTCTGTCAGGCGGTCAAAGATGACACCTAGTCAAACATGGCACCCAGTCAAACACGTTCACATTGGCCCGATCTGGTGAGATACAGCTTGATGGGTCCTACTAGTAATGACTTCGTCTACTCCAATCATTTCTACATAGATCTGACCAATTCCTCATATTTCCACTGACAAATTTCCTGTTTCTGACCGTCTGCGGTCCTTAGTCTACATGGGTCCTGCTAGGTGCTGCCTCTCCTACATAGGGGTGTAATTATACATTTACCTCAGAAGATGGAAGACATCTTGATGGCAGCCACTTTGCAGGGTGGGAGACAAGACAATTACAGCCACACTAACCAGAGATGGGACTTTGGTGTCCCCCAAGTGTCTACTTGTGATAGGTACAGGAATAGTGTTGGGGAAGATGGGAATTAATCACAGCATGAGAGGGCAGAGCCAACATGATAGATATGGCAATGTGAAAGGGATGAAGAAGCTAAATTGGTACAATTTGTGAGTTTCTGGTAATATTGTTTAGATGAGTCTGATGACTGTTTTTGATCTTTTCTACCAACTGAATTTGTCATTTGTCATCTAGTTATCTGGCTTCTTTGGATATGACTTCGAAGGTTAGTGGCAGTGTAGGAATTTGATAGTGGGAAAAAGTGGTCAAACAAAGTTGCTAGTTTTATTCATGACGTAGTCGTGGTTTTCTCTCTGACTGTTGTATGTTTAAAGCTTGACCGTCATTGTTGAAGTGAGGCCAAAAGCACTTTTGGATATAGTTCAGTTTTCATTCACAAGAGGGCTCTTAAGGGCTGGGAGCTCAGCTCTTACAGGCACAGGATGGGATGAATATGTTGTAGCTGGACTACACTCTAAGAGAAGTGTGTTATGTGTACATACTTTTTGAAGCCACTTTTAACACACTTGTGTATTGTAACACACTACGCGATACTCAAAGTGTGTTGATCTCAAAAGTGTGTTGCTCTGTTACACTACTCAAAGTGTGTTACTCTTTAAATGCATGTTCCCACAACACACATATTTTAGAGTGTATGCTCATCGTCCCCTGTCCAAACACTGCTGGCCTCTGGTCGAACTGTTATTTTAGTCCATGTATGGAAAATGCTGAACTTATTCCCTGACGGCCCAGCTTTAACTTTTCCTCCCAATACCATTTAGTAAGAATTCGAATCGCCATGGCTGTCTATTATACATAGTTTAGATACACATTGCATATTCAATGTAGCAAGCGCACGCACCCCTTTAATGGCCAATTTAAGATTGTAAACCCCCCAAAATACGTCAGACTTTTAATCCAAATGTACTATTACTATAAGGAATGTGTAATATGATACTTTAAAGTGCATTGTGTGCTTGTTATGCCAAAGACAGGACTACAACAGTAATACGGATATCGGGGGAAATGGGTGTGGGGTGTGGGCTCAATATGATGAAACTTTTGCTCTTTTCTTTTTAATTTTAAGCACACTGTGTTCTTATTACGTCAAATACGGTATGTAGTTACAAGTCATGGTCAGCCACGACAAGTTATATTTTATTTCTCCTAAAATTGTGAAAGTCATAAACAGCTCATTATAAGCGGTAAAGGGAGACATATACATAAGTCTGCAATGCTGCAAGCTTTAAACTAATAATACAGGCCGAAACAGACAACCTCCTGCTCTTCAGATTAATAACATATCCAATCAAGAAAGGAGAAGAAGAAAATACCAGCCTGCACAGCACATACAGGTTGGAATACAGACATGTAACCAGGTCCTGATGCAGTAATTGAGGTGAAAGCTACTTACACCTTATCACAACACCTCCGTTTTTATATCCACAAGCCCACCAGCCTTTCACCAAGCATACTAAGACATAATCTACTTATAACATCCCCTTGGTCCTTCCCCCCGCCAATCCAGCCCCTATGCAGGTCCTTTTTCTCATAGACCTTTCCTGCAATGCCCATTCTTCTGTGCTGCATGTCTGTGAGAATAAACTGTCCCTACGCCCAGTTTTCTGTACCTCATGTCTGTCGTTATGAATAGCGTGTGACTCTTGCAGCCTCAAATGGCACAAAGTATCATAATTCTAACAGTGTCAAATCTGAATGTGCCCCCTGTAGGGAAGCCAGGGAATTGTAAGGGCTCAGAAATGGTGTCAGGGGGGATGGTCGCTGCACCATGATTACCATACATAAACCAGATCTGATGTCACTTTCACTTTGACAGAAAATCATCCTTAATATCACCAGGGATGACAATAGGCTTTGTGATGCAAGGGTTGTGTTTGTAGGAGAAGGCGGGAAGGCTAAGGGAATAGTCCCAATGGATAAACTGAGGGGGTGTTTTAAGGGGTTGAGGGCTGATACTCAGGACCGTGCGTAGTATTGCCCACCTAAATAACTGGCTGTGACGGTGGATATCTCTCATACACTTTTTCTAAAGTGTAATGAAGCTTAGTATCACAAATCAGATTCGGCAGTAATAAAATACATGCAACTGCTACTATATTTATTCACACACATTGTGATCAGAAATCATAATGATAACAGGAAAGGTATAAGAAACAAATCTGTTATCAGAAGACCATTACGCATTGATGCATGTGTTGACCTTTTCCTTCATGTTGCCTTTTGACATGGGTTTTAATCTCTTCCTATGGATGTAGATGAAAGATACATAAATTGCTGAAACTTTAGGTTTTATTTTAGGTTTAAAGCTCAATCACTACATTAGAAACTGATGTAGCCTGCAACAGTAAACTATTCAAAAGAACCAATATCACATTCCCCCCTTGAATACTGATTTCAATACAACTAATCTGAGAAAGCTTTACATTGAGATGTAGAGAGATGCCCTTCAAGGATGCAGTAATTGTAATCTAAATGAAATTAATAAATCCCTCAGCTAATTGAAATTTACGCAAGGATAGCAGGATAACAATGCCACTTTGTCTCATTAGATGGAGAATACAGAATGGTGATCAAATTAGGCTTTCTGTGAAAGATTTTAATCTATAAGCTTATTGGAGTCGTAAAAACTAAGCAATAATGTGTCATTTTATCCACACAGGAGATGAGATTATCACTGAAGGAGTAACACAGCTACAACACCCTACGGTGGCAACCAAGTCTTATCCATAGTAGAACAACGGTAGGCATTGCGTAATGCCATCTAAACAGAAGATAGCCTGTGCAATCACTTATATTCTCCTTCTCTCTTGTTAATATGATCAATATTTTAGTAACAGATTATTCCAGTTGGGTGTGGATATTGCGACAAAATTAATTAAGACTAATTGTAGGCTATCAATAGTGAATATTATATGGAAAACACATTATTTTTGGCTACTTATAAGTGGCCTTGTCTTTTTGTTCAGGTCTTCCAAATGTGATTCTTCATAAAAGCCACCTCAAACTCTGCGAATTAAGAGGTTGCATAGTTATTACATCCTCTACCTACCCCACCAGCCTTTACATGCCCCTATACCAGTTAGCTTCTGAGCAGGTCCTGGTGCAAGTAATCGAGGTGGAAGCTTCTTACAACTAATCCCTACAACACAGCCCATATACATAAACCAGTCTCACCATCCTCTCACCAGGCTTACAGTAACATAATCTGCTTATTGCAGCCGCCATCATCAAGTCCCACTCTCTGTGCCCCACAGTCCTTAAACTAGTTCCAATCCTGACGCTGCTCTTTGGGACCAGTAACCATGCAGCGTTGTAACAGGTTGCATCACCGCATTCTGTCACCAATCACCCCAAGCTGGCCCCACCTCCCACCATCTTAAGAAGCACCAATTAGAGAGCGCCGCTTGGAGCAGACCACAAGGTTACTGTTCCGTGTCTTTATATCGGTCTCTGAATTGATTATACCTCCAAATGTACTTATTGTTTTCACTTCCTCGCCTCCTAAATACCTCTTGCCTCCTTCTTTGCTTCCCTTCTTCAGAACCCTTCCCCTGTCCTCCTCATTATCCCCCTCACTTCATCACTGTTTTTGCCCGTCTTTAATGTATTATTTTTGCCTTCCTTCTCCATTTGCTCTGCTTACCTCCCCCCCTGGTGAAAACGTCATGTTCTCCTATGTCTCTGAATAACATCGCTCAAAATTATATTACTCCTTACATCTTATTTTGTCGTTGCTTTTGAACTGGCACCCTCCATTCCTATTGCACCTCCTTTATTATAATATGAGCTGCACATTCTGCATTGTGAGCTGTTCTATGGGCTATTGTGTGTGTTGTCCAGTGGACTACAGTGAGGACTACTGTGGACTGCCCTCTATAAGCCCCTCTCGGGCCTACTTTGTATGTCTCCTGTACCATCCTTGTCTGCTACAATCACTTATATACAGATTACCCTAATTCCTCAGATTCCCTGAGGAGCTCTGCATTAGTCCACATGGCCGCCTTGGTATGGCCTAATGAGTTACTAAGTAGTCCTCAGAGTCGTCCCCGGCTCATCTGACTAAGGGCCTAAACAACTACCCAGGGATTTGACATTACCCTATTTCTCGACTTTTTTTTTCAGTACATTCATACGATTTTCTTTTTTTAGTCTGATAACCTGCATCATACCTTTCTCCACACTTCCTGCCTTTACTGTACATGATGGTTGTTTATCTATCTGGACGCATACCTTCGTGCCGTGTTGTCCCCCTGCCTGAGTCTGGGCTTAATGATTTGATTTTACTAATGAATTACATTGGGAGGGTCGCTTTTCATGTGAGTCAAAAGAAGACATTTGAATTGAAGCAATTTGCGTCCCAAAGTAGAAAAACATAACAGTATTTTCAGTGCAAGTGTTTACATAATTTACACAATTAATTTAGGAAGTCTTTCTTGATTCTGTGATGTTATCCGCTTCCAATTCGTCCCAGACAGTCAAATCAGGACTCTGCGCATCAGGATCCTTGTAAATATGTCATTTTCAGCTTTTGCCATTGCCTTTTAATCTAGTGCTGGGGTGATCATCAATTCAGGGTCTAGAGAGTTCTCAAAAGATCACATGTACAGGGTCTTTCTCAATCTTTCTAAAAGCAGCTATTCTTCAGTGGTATATATATATATATGCGTGTATAGAGTAGCCCGTACCCATGTTCAGTGCCTCATGCATCTTTCAGCTCTGCCAATAGATCATAACTCTAGCGGTGGCCATTTTTGACAATGACTGCGGTCCGATCAGGGAATCAGGAAATTGTAAGAGCTCAGAAATAGTGTCAGGAGTGATGGTCCCTGCTCCAAAATGACCAAAAGGACCATACATAAACCAGATATGATGTGACTTCTACTTCCACAAGATGTGAAAGGAAAATCCCCTAATATCACCCGGGATGTCAATGGGTTGTACAGTTGACTGTCTCTTTGTACAAATGGATGTAGGACGAGGAAGGAGGTGATGGAGGTAAGGGCCCAGTCACTTTTTTGCCATGTGGAGGGGAGCACTTTCTCTGCTTATATACGGGGCTCAGAATGGAAACAATGAGGTAAGAGTATAGATGCTTGACTGAATCCAAGACATGTTGGGAGGGGAATTCTTTAGGCTTTCAAGTAATAGATTAGTGCAGCTATACTTATCATAAGAGAAGCAAGGCATCATTTGGTAACCACATAATCAAAAGTAAGCATAGAATACTATATGGTCCATTTCACCACTAGGATCCCCACACAGAGTCACCAATTTGACAAACTATCCTGCCTGTCATTTTTGCCGCCAATGGATGAAGGTCTCTGGAAATTGAGAAGAGTGTCCCCTTTTCATGTTTCTATGTCAAGTCCATTGAACAAAAGAAGTGACGCCATGTTTGGACTGATAAAGACAATATATTGTCCATTTTGATCCCTTTCAAAAAACTTACATAAATATAAAATGTTTATGATAAATGTCATTCTAGAGCCGTAGGAGGCATTTTCCAGTGGACTTGGCTTTAAAGTGAGTGATATGTCAAAATCATTTGAGACGGTGTCTACTCTGGCTATATTGAATGTAGCACCATGCCCCTAATACTGTCTCAGAACTGGGTCTGTATATATCCATTCTATCCATAGAGATCGAGAATGCCTTGATATATCGCATTGCTTTGTCTCCTGCAGCATCTCCCATTGTGAAGTAGATGATGGCAGCAGCCACCAGGAGGGTGTGGTGGGGTGTGGTGAGGTGGGGGGGGGGTGCAGGAGGAGACCTCACCCCAGGTTAACCCCAGCCCACGTCTAGGCGTGTGGAAACACGACATATGAGCTCCCCTCACCCCACCCACAACGACTGCCAAACCCATGCCTCAGCTCCTGCACACTCTCCTCCACTCCATTCCTTTACTTTTCAAGGTTGCCTCACTGTGATTCTGCCTCAAGCGTATATGATGAGTACGTGGGTGAGTGAGAAGAAGAGGAGAGACCCGAGGTTACTTTCTCAACATTTTATAAACACAATCCCCAAAAATACATACAATTCCTTCTTCCACCTGTGCATATTATTCCCAATGTTTCTGAACACAAGATAGTTCCAGAGACTGCATTTAATTACACTGACTTATAAAGATCAATTACAGTCATCAAATTTGAATTTTTTAGGAAGGGAGAAAGGCCAGGTTGGGGCAGAGTTACAAGCGAGCAAATAAAACAAAGGATCCCAGTAATCCCTGAAACAGAGTGATCCCCATGAGGATAGAGCCCCTTGGTGCAGGGGAATAATGGAGGATGGGCCGGGCGGGGCAGGCAGGGTCCGCCGGGACCTGTGGGTGGGCGGCCCGAGAAGTTGTGAAGCATCGACGCGGGGTCAGCCCGTCAAATGTCACCGGCCCTGCCTGGTCTAAGGGCTAAAGGACTGTGGTTGATTGATGTGTGGGCAGACTGAGGTAGATATGGGAACAGGGGACTGGCCATATTATAACAATGGGCTTTTAGGCTGACTGGCAAAGGTATATACTCGGTGCAACACTTTCAATGTATTACAAATAACAAGGGAAAGATCTTATTTCTGTGCAGCAGGTGTCGGCACGAGGATGGTGGCCCTAAAGGTCATATCAGCCCACCATATATTTATCTCCCCCCCCCCCGGACATTGGCTATTAGATTCAGGCACATGCATAGCATTGGTCTTCAGTCTGAACCAAGTTTAATCGAATATATATCAATTAATATCTATTGAACGTGCAAAATATGAAACTTGCAATTTATCACCATGTATCCCATCCTTCATGCATTAAATGTCCACATTTTTCTAACTGCAAATCCTTTAAAAGTGCATCTTCCAATAGCAGCCATCATTTGTCAATGCCCAAAAGGTATAAATTAAACAAATATATACAAAAATCCCCTTACCACCTGCCTTGAAACCCCTTCACATGCCACCCTCCCCATATCGTTAAACATGACCGCTCCATAAGGCTGAGCTATGAGGGCGCTGTAGGGTGGGCTGGATGTAGTAGGCTCTACCATGAACCCATCTTTATCCTGCTAGCACCAGATGCACACACTACCAGACCATTACCACCCTCTGTGATCCCTGCTACCTCATTCACACACATCCTTGTTCCACGTCTTACCCCGCACAGCCATAACTTATCTGACCCGTGCTGGCCACAATAAGCAGAATGTATGACAAAGTGGGATACCAGCGTTACCATAACACGCTGCGTAGTTGTATAAGTGGGCCCCGTACGTGATAAGCAGATCCCATCATTTGAGGGTTGTAAATAAGCCCATACATTTATAAAAATGTTTTCATCGTAATCTGATCTTTAATAGCCCCACCTTAAGCCCGACCTCCTACTTTCGGCAAAACTAGCCAAGAACCATAAAAGGCAATAAATGCTATACAGACAGGGTAAATCAACATTTGCATAGAATTGAACATAAACCATATATTGCTATATCAAATGGCCTTTATGACTCTAAAGTCTAGAAACTTATCCTTCAGAGGAAAGTAAAGGGAACAGTTCAGCGCGAGTGTACAATAGCCACTACCCTTTTAAGTCAGGGTGGTGATTTAAAGTGCCACACCTTTTTGTTGCCATGATGCATTATTGCAGCTCTACACCATCAGCAACTCATTTGTGCTGCATTTATGCATCTTTATACTCTGGATGATGCACTTGGAATGATGCAATAAGTAAAGTTGCATTTTTGCACCTTAAATGGACGACAGATCCTCGGACTGATGCACTGTTAGAAGTAAGTAGTGTTCCTGTACACCAAATACTGGGGGCAACTTTGGTTCCAGTAGATTGTGCTGTAGACCTACAACAAGTGAGCTTTTGTATATTTACAGCACTATGTACTGTATAGGGACAGCAGAATCTTCTGTTACTGTACAGCAAAATTGTATGTAAATCATAGTCTGAAGGTCCTGGGTTCACCTCCCAGTGCTAGTGACCTTTTTAACCATCCATGTGAGGGAAAAACAAATTTTAGGTGGATGTAGGTAAAACAAGAGAAGTGGCTCCACCAAGGATTGAACCCACCACCTGTGGTGTTTGAGACAGGCACTGATCCGTTGCGCCACAGAGCCGGTGTTACAAACATTCATATTGGGATATATCTCTACTCTACTTCTCAACTGATTAATGATAATTTGTTAAGGTCTGGGGTTCACCTCCCGGTGCTGGTGATATTTTTAATCATCCATCATGTGAGGGAAAACGAAATTTCGGTGGATGTAGGTAAAACAAGAGAAGTGGCTCCACCAAGGATTGAACTCACCACCTGTGGTGTTGGAGACAGTTGCTGATCCGTTGCGCCACAGAGCCGGTGTTACAAATGGTCATATTGGGATATAAGCTACCTCTGCCATGTCTGTATTAAATGAGCTACAGCCTTGTTGCTAAAATTCCAAGATGAGAGGTGGCTAGACCTAGGATCGAACCCCAAACCTCTCGTGTACATATTACAGGGAAAAGTACTGTAGATCTACAAGTCACTACCGTAACCTGCATCTACAGTTAAAGAATTGTACGTGTACAGTAGAATTTGCTGTATTATTATTTACAGCTAAAGTACTGTAGGGGAGACCGGGCACGTTGAACCACTTTAGCACCTTTATTATTTTCCTGACCTTGTTATAGGAATCTGAGCTTTGATTTTTTATCAAGCAGTTACCTTGTATCATTGCGATATAAGAGAACCTATCGCAAGGCAAATGTGGTCTTTTCTTATATTTTTCTTGAATTTTTGAAAATAAAATCTTAGGGTGGTTCAATGTGCCCCATGCCCGGGGTAGGTTGATCCACCCACCGGGGCACCTTGAACCACATACGTTGAACGATCCAAACAATCACCAATATAGATCAATAATTGAAACTTTGGTTGGAATTAGTTACTATTGTTCCTTTTTCATAGGATTCAATGCAAAAAATACATACTTAATGCACGAAAATCACTCAATTATAGTTTCTATAGAAGTGACTGAGTTTGTACTTTACCGATTTTTCCTAGGGTCAAATTAAACCAGTTTAAGAGCATTCCTGTTATTTGTTAAGTCTGAATAAATCTTTGATTACATTCTTCTATGATGTAATGCACTTTTCTGCCTCTGAAAAGTAATAAATATAGGGAATAAAGACACTGTAAATATGTTACACAAGAATTTGTTTTTACAAACCGTAAACTATGTATTCTATCATAACTTTATGAACAAATTGTATCGAATTTGTTTATGTCATTATCCATATTATCTTCCCTTGATACACTACTAACATTGCATCATTATTCAGTCATTTAATTGTCTTAACACCATTGCCAAAGAGCCCCTAAAATTGGGGCACCTTGAGCCGGCTCAAGGTGCCCCAGAGCTTGAAGCACCTCGAGCATGGTTCAAGGTGCCCCATTTTTTGTGGCTCAATGTGCCCCATGCTGGTCATCACAGATAACATTGATGTTATTCAAATTACATAAGACACCTAGCAGTAAAGTTGGGTTCTATTCAAGGGTTCATATGTATACTTCAGCCTTCATAGAGATCTTAGGCCAGCAATGTTTTTTAATGACACAGGAACAAAAGTATACCAATTGCAAATATCTAGTTTCAAGGCCATAAACCTTTAATGTTGTCCAACTTTCTCATCAGCATCCTAAACTCATCATGATGTTGCCGATCTGAACTGTCTATATAAGGGGGTAATGTGGTAGGCATACTGCCAGAAAATTCCCAAAGGAATAGCAAAGAGAGCAGGCGGCTCAACGTGCCCGGGTGGTCAACGTGCCCCGGTCTCCCCTACATTTACAGCAAATATTGCTGTTCACGAACAACAACTTTTTTACAGTGTGGATATTGAGATTTTGTGCACACTCAAAGACAGAACGCTTGATGCCGCTCCAGTAACAGTCGGAGCTGAGCAAGGACAGACAGATTGGGCCGTCATAGAGAACAGTCTGAGGGGTAGATAGTCACTCTGTCAGGCTAACATAGATCCTTGTAGGCTTCTTACCTCTGACTAGTAAGTAAACCGCTTTCATAGATAGGGTTCTATTTATCATCGAGAATAATTTCATGACACAATCCCCAGTCTTAACTCATTAGCACGGTAATATTGTTGATATTTTATGACTTGACGTATTTGAAATTAATTCAATGTGTTCAAAATAATTAATATACAACAACCTTTGTGATCACTACAGCAATTTTCAATTGACATGACATGAATCTTTTCAAGATATAGATTTTCCAAACTAATAGCAAAGAACATACATACTTCACAGTTTTACTCTGTGCACACTTGGCTTCCCTCCCTGGCCTCCCCTCCCTGAGCTGCTCGTCACACTGAGCCTCTTACAGTCATCACGTGACAGGAAGTACAGCTCAGCGTCCACTCAGCGTCTCCCTGACCCCGTGTGTAATCACCACCAGGGGGCACCACCTGTACTGATAACGGTCTGTGGTCGGTATCTGGATCCTCCCCCTGGTGTACACAGATCTATTATAATAACATGTAATGAGTATTTCACGTCGGAAATGTGAATTCAAAATAAAAAATGGAAATGTGTTGTCATGAAGCAAGGCAAGTGAATTACCAAAGCTGCATCCATGCGTGCATATGGTGCATGTGCATTTACTGTGTTTGTGTATCATGGAGACAAATGAAAATGTCATTAAACCGTGAGACATTGGTCTTGTAAGTTTATGTTGATCAGAACAGCGGCAGTTGATAAAATTGAGGTTTGAGATTAAAAGTGTAATAACAGGGAACAGGAAAATAACTGAGTCACAGTGTTGTACAATGTGATGCGTAGTTTGGTAGTAGAACTGTAAACAACACACACTGCCTGGACCTCTGCTAGTCTTCTACAGGTCCTTATTGTGCCTCTGTGAAGGGCTGTTATATTCGGAGCCCTTACAGCCTACCTGGGTCTGTCCTTTATCAGGCATCTTTCCTGCCGTCTATACCCTTACTACCGCCTTACTTATGAGGCTTCTGCATCCTCCCCGACATTACAATTATCATCACCACAACATAAGTAGGCATTTTACAACGTGGCACAGAATCGAGGGAGTTATTATCAAGTATTAGTCAGTTAGTAAACAATGTACAATTAGCAACAGTAGTGACGTTTACTAACAATTGTCCATGCAACAAACTTGCAGACTACCTGAGGGAGAGAAATTGCTGAATTTATTGGAATTGATATCCTTGAAAGTCTCCCGCCTAGATATCACGCTTTTGAAGCAGTAAAAAAAGGCAATACACCATTGTCAAAAGGACTGACACATGAGAACCGATGTATAACACTTCGCCACCCCCTTTCCCAGATATTTATGTTAGAAATTTGTCATTCCCCTAGAAGGCTCATGACATGTGTAACGCTAGTAGAGGGGTCCCCTAGAGGGAGAGACGTTAGCTTTAGGGCAGCAGGCTACCATGAGTCTCATGAGGCTCTTCCCCATCCCTCTGTAGGCTAGTAGGTTTAGGGTTCTGAACTCAGTAGGAGTTAGTAGGAGTTAGAGATGCGAACCATGGCATGAACCCACTACGGCATAATCCCCTGCGGGACCCTAACCTCTCCATTTACTCCCGCGCTGCATCTGCACCCCTCACCTCCGCCATCACCCCAACCTATTACAGATTGGGTAGAGATTAGGGTGGTGGGGCTGGATAGGGAGGGCTGAAAAGTTAAGCACGGAGAAAAGTAAAGGTGTCAACTGTGTCTCCCAGGCAGCGTGTCCACTCAAGTTGACCCTTGATATAATAGAATCAAAAGCTGTTTATCAATGCATTTTTATCAGAGCCACAGCAGAGACACAGTTGACTCCTTTTACTCTTCTGAATGTGAGGCCTAGGTAAGGTTCGGCACACCAAGTCCAAGGTTTGATGCATTCTGAAGCACCAATCACATATATTACTCCCACACACTCAAGGTGTAGAGAAGGCAAAAGGGCAGTGGATGCAAAACCATGCTGCATCCTTGTAGTACTTACGTCCGGATTCAAGAAGAGTGAGAATGGACCCACGACCAGTTAGGGAACGATATTAACGGTTCCCATAGCTGGCCAGTGCATGGACATACTATTTGAAAGTCCCATCACTGATCCCTGCACCGTGATTTATGTACCAAGAGTGACACATGGATGAGAAGATACTACCAACCTAGTCGCAGGATTAGCATTATCATATATCCAATATATTCCTTTCTTGTGTCTATATGCATTTGCTTGTCTGTCCGTCTGTCTCTGTCTCTTATTCTCAATCGCTGTCTTTCTACCCCTGAAAATTCTCTATAATTAACTAACTAGTATAAAAGGAGTATTTGAAAGAAGTCTCTGATACATCTGTGGCAGATCATAAACACATTAGCACAGAATGACAAAATTACCTATACCTAAACAGAGTGAAGTTGTTTGTTCTTACTAGCAAAAAGAGTGTTTAAAAGGCTTTCTTACAGACTAAACACATAAACGCTTGATATCAAAGTAGCCCTTAAACCACAACAGATCAAAGCTGTTTGTCCTCCCTTCGACTTGAGCTAAGCCGCCACACGTACTCTACAGTGTTATTTGTGTGTGCTACAACTCTCCTTACTGTACCACTAAACCTGTCTCTAAGGACATTTAAGTAAGTGGTAAGGGGTAAGTATGGTTTTGTCAGTTCTCCCAAAAGGACACACTGTCTTGCAGCTGTGAGCACTTTGATGTTTCTATCATAAACATAAATGTAAGACATTTATCGTTATAAGTAATGGATATGGAGCAAGTAGGAGGTTCTTTAAAGCTTTCTTAGATACGTGAGAAGCGCACTGGGCTCAGCTTGTGTGAGCCAAATGATTCAGAAGAACCTGAAATGTATTTGATACATGAGGGGAAACCACATAGTCTGTGGTAAACAACATTCGTGTCAGAGATGAATTAAAACCAATTTATTCATTACAAAAGTCCTCACTATGAGCAGAGGAAGAAGTGATACAATCACTTCACTCAGGCACAGAGAGAAAGAAATCTTTTTCCCTACTTCCGAATATTACTCAATGGCAAAACATGCTTCATCAACTCAAGGAATCTGAAAAAATGAAGTCACAAGAAATCAATTAAAATTAGTCTGAAGAACTATTGTTAATTCATTAGTCTGGCATTTTTTCTCTTCATGGTTTTTGGAATGGGGACTTATCGAGTCAGACTATAAGCTCTTGGGAAAGGATGAGGTTTTTGGTATAGATAATTATTTGAATTGCACTATTTCCCATCTATCTCTTTTTATCTGTCTTTGTCTGCCTATATCCCTCCGCCCTGCTGAGGTCAATGTGGCTAAATCAGGCCTGTAGATTATATCCAAAGTCCTGCTTTGGAATCAGGTTCAGGTGTAGCTATTCTTTTACAACATTGTTCTCAAATCTAATGGAAAACTATCAGATTGAAAACTGGCCTTAATATCCATGTCAGGTATCATAGTATTTAGCCTAAAATCATGTACAGCTCTAGGCCTATGTAGCTTTGTTTGAAGTACTTTTACCTAACAGTGTAATGATAGGATCTGTGTGTTACCTGCATTGTTTACTGATTAAATATGGATTAGCTACAGATTGTCACCTTTTCCTGTTCAATACTACCATCCCCTATAGAGGAAATTGAATGTAGATAAATAAATGCAGCAGGTTGTGTAGCAGCATACGGTGAGTTCTCGTAGGTGAATATAGAGAGGTATTCTATTAGGGGCGGGGCTGGTCAGAGTGTACAAGGAGGGGGAGGGTGTTATATGGGAGGTGGGGACGTGGGCAGGGTTTACATGGTGTACTTTACTATTTACCTCATCCAAGACACCACTGTTTGACAGCTAGCTCTCTTTAAACACGCACCAATGATTTCCCCTGTGTTCCTTCTCACACTCTGTCTCCCCCCCGGCTCATAATCTCCTACCACATCCCTCCCAACTGCTCCTCCTCATCTTATCCTCACTCCCCCTCCCCACAATGATAAGGCCTTGTAAACACAAGCTTCAGTAGCTCAATCATGTACCTGAAGTAAATTCCAGCATGAGGACCCACTCATCAATGTGTTTAAGTAGTATATCGAAGTAAATCTTTGGCGCAGGCCATGTATACAATGATCACTCTATTACCTGAAGCAAGATAATATCCTGTGAGTGTTGGGTTTAAAAGTATGGTCAGTATGGTATATTAGGTAGTATTAAGTGTCATTATATATATAGATTACTTGCACCAAATTGCTTTACTAGGTCAGATTCGAATAAAAAATTGATTGTCCCTTAAACATGATCACCACTGTTCATGCTTAGAGTCCCTAGTTTATAGAAAAAACATTTTCAGATCATCGAGCTCATTCTATAATTATCCCCTGAGTGTTAACTCTCAAGAATCATTTAGATCTCCCCCTCCTAATAAAGGTACTCTCCATACTCAACTTTATCCAATGTCAGGACTCCTTTATATTCCTTACCACCATTAAAACCCTACTGAATTCTCATCAATTTCAAATTTCTAATGACTTCATCATTTTCCTCCTTTAAATTCTTAGTGCCCCCTTTGGGGTTTTCCTACAAGTGTACTGATTATTTATCAAACAATCAATTCATAAACCCATCAGTCAAGAGAGGATCAACACTTCTTGCAATGTGGACGACCACCCAGCTTTATGCATCGATTAGTTAAGCCCTGACCATTGATATGGACCAATCAGAAAGCTGCATTTATCTCCATTGATATAGCCGCCTCTGACAGCCAGTCTTACTGTGAAATCTCTCAATGTTAGCAGTTGCCATCACCGTGGTTGCAGGCGGGTAGCCAATCAGAACCATGCTTACAGTCCAAGCAGATTTGGAGATTCGCCCGACCGGGAAGTTTTTATAATGGGTTTTCTGGCAGGGCTTGAAAACATCAGCTAGCCCTAGGCCTTCCAATTTTACATGGTTCATTGGGTGTGACTTAAATCTCTACTACCAGAAGAGAAATCAATGGGTGGTAGTATCTCTGTGACTGCTTTCTAAGGATGCTATCATAGAGTGTGGGAAATGAGAGAGTGAAACTTTATCAGGCAATGACTGCATCTGTCATAAGACAGATGTTAAAATAGCAACTTCTGATTAATTATTGGACACTTTTACTCCCAGGTTCATATGACTGTCACTCATGACCAGCTGCTTCAGACATACAGCTGGCAGCAGTTTTAGGCAAAATGCAAATGTGTGACCCATCATGAGAAGTAGCCTTGGCAACGTTTTTCAATATGAACTGGTATGTATTATGTTCAGGAGGAGACTACACTTGGCTGATAGCGGTGCAGCAATGGAAAAGAACAGTGTTTTTTTTTACCTAAATAGGTGTCGTTGTACGTGTTGGTTGTCATAGAAACATTGGTTTTCATTCTAAATTGAGAAATTTCATGTTACTAGGATAAGAGTGATTTTTGCAATTTTCTGTCTACCTATTCACCTCTTAATAGTAAGGACAGGTCACATGATCAGTAGTCAGATCACATGGCCGTTCGGTCATTAACCTGGAACCCAGGTCTGTCTGGTTACCTACCTCACTACCAGTGCTGGACACAGTACCTGGCCAGGGGGTATTTAAATGAGTGGAATTAGGGTTGAGACTAGGTGGGTGTCCCCGTGTGGGCAGTAATGGTGGTAGTAGTAGTGGTGATTCAATGCTTTGGTCATGGCCTCATGTCGAGGTAGGGTGCCCTACACAAAGCAGTGTTGGTCAGTGACAGGAGATTTCTCTTCCAGTCTGCACTAAATTAATGTATATTTTCTTAACTAGGGCTGTCATTCCAACAATGTCTGTGAAAAACAAACACAGTAATGAGTTTAAATAGTCCTTCAGAGGAGTTTAAACCAGCTTTCCTTTACCATATTTCACTGGTTTTGGGATTTAATAAAGCATGCTTTCGACATTGAGAAATAATCTAAAGTAAAGTAAATATTGTGATTTTCTGTGAGTGCTGGCTGAGTAAAGTCATTGTGGCATTTATTCACTTTCTGGTGACGGGACAAATCATGATGAGGGCATTAGCCATGAATTAATTGATTTCTATTAAATTCCAGGGAAATTCTTGTTTTCCATAGACTATGGGTTATCCTGATATTGATTAGCTTAACTATTGTCTTCCCGTCTTGTCCTTCAGCATTGTCCTAAATTGTCTAATAATATTTCCAGAGATCAACAGGTCAGTTTGAATGTTGACTCTGGTGGGCTCAGTGCTCACCTCATATAAATACCACTGTAGCCATGCTAGTTTAACATGTGGGTTTATTTGAGAAGCGATAGGCCAATTCAGTGCAGGCCGGAAGAGTTGTCTCCAGCCACTGACCAACATTGAGTTATGTAGGACCGCCTACCTCCACATGAGGCTATGACTACAGCATTGAATCACCACTATTATTGCCACTATTACAGTCCACCCTGTGTCCACAGGGACAAGCACCTAGTCTAAACTTTGATATCACTCATTAACATACCCTTTCCTGTGCCCCTGACAGTGCTATAGTGGTGTGTGTAACTGGGTTGATCTGGGCTCCAGGTTAATGACCAACCCACCAAGTGACCTGACAACTGATCATGTGACCTGTCCTTACTAGACCTGTTTTCCTGGTTATTGGAACAACTTTTTCTGGTTGACAGCTTTTTCAAATTGACCCATGTATTGGAAGGTCTTTACCAAATTACATCTAGACAGTTCAGGCCATGAAAAAAATGTACAAAAGCAATAGATGCACAGAATGAACAAAACGAATATCAAATCTAATTTGGGTTAGACAGCTTCATTTTCCATCAAGAGCCATGTTTTGGATATTTGAGGGTAATAGACAGAACGAAAAAGGGGTTTAACTGAAACAAAACACTGTCTCCATTGTCCTGTGGACAATTGTAGAGATATTGATTAATAAAAGATGTGATTTAATCGTTTTATAATTATTATACTTTGGACTTTACCAAGATCAATATGTGAATATTACCTTTCTCAGATGACCTAGAATTATGGCGCTTGAAAGTTTGATAGAAGGATGCCTCAATGAATGTAGTGGTAATGAGTAGGGACTAGGGTCAAGTAGCTGATTAACTCATGCTGCAAGGAGCCTGGGGACAAGTGTGAAATTGGCCAAATCTCAAGTTGATTTGGCAAATTAACTTGGTTGGTCACAAGAGTGAGGATTGGAGAGGTCAGTGTGAGGCAGATGGGGAAGAATTAACGTATCAAGAAAGGATTACTGTTAGAGTACAGGTAACTTTGATACATGCAAAGAAAGCAATTCATCAAGAAGTAAGCATTTTGACAGTAATATTTCCATTTGACCAAATCTATACAGACCAAATAAAAAATCTAGTCAGAATTTTCCTAGGTTGACAATGCAACATTTTATCATTTGTCAGTGAAATATGTAAATAACCTCCCAATCCATCGTTCAACAGTTGTCTACATATTAAACACCAGCAGACTTCGTATGACAGGTCAATGGCGGAGAGTCAAACTAACAAAATATTAATGCAATATCCATAGTGTTCTTCCTACCAGGCCAACCCTTAAATAACTTAAACAGCTACACAGAGGCAAATATCAGAGTCACCCAATGTCGCCAATACTACTCTCATACAAGGGTCAGGCACTGCTGGACTATAATAGATGGGTCAAGGGCCATTCTAGTGAGGGTCAGGCTAGGCTGGACATTCAATAACAGGCTGGACCTTGGCAAAATTGCTTGAAAGTCTGGCCATGCTGGATCCTCATGCCATAGTCTGGCAATGCTGGACTCTGGGGAGAGTCTCTATCAGCCTGCAAGAGTCCAGCATTGTCACACTGTGGCATGAGGATCTAGCATGGCCAGACTTTCAAGCAAGTTTGCCAAAGTCCAGCCTGTTATTGAATGTTCAGCCTAGCCTGACCCTCACTAGAATGGCCCTTGACCCATCTATTATAGTCCAGCAGTGCCTGACTCTTGTATGAGAGTAGTATTGGCGACATTGGGTGACTCTGATATTTGCCTCTGTGTACTACTCTCCCGCAAGACCTACTTTCACTCTGTATTATATATGCTAATATTACATATTACACCTGACTCAGGGACTTATAACGACAGGGAAACTATGAAGCATGTCACAGTAACTTTAAGAATTGCACACATTTGTTGAACCTATTGCTACACTTAAGGACGTAGCCTCTTCCTACTTGTTGATAAGGACATCCTGGAAATGCTGCAGGTTGTATAACAGCATAAGGTGTGTGTACCATGGTCAATACGAAGGGGTGTTCTAACGGGGGGCGGGCCTGGTCAGAGTGTACAAGGAGGGGGAGGGTGTTATATGGGAGGTGGGGACGTGGGTAGGGTTTACATGGTGTACTTAACCACTATTTACCTCATCCAATACACCACTGTTTGACAGCTAGCTCTCTTTAAACACACACCAATGATTTCCCTTGTGTTGTTCCTCACACTCTGTCTCCCCTCAGTCCCCTCCCATCACATTCCTCCCAACTGCTCCACCTTGCTCTCCAACCCCGCCCCCTACAAGGGTTAGAATAGGCCCAGAACTAATGGGACCTAGAGAGGCATGATTTAAACAGCTGGGAGGAACCTAGTATTAGCATGTAAGGGTGTGTTTCTCTGTGAATGTCTGAGCATCCTCTATCCCCTCTCCTGCGAGACCATGTATACATAACCTGTGCACTTTGAAAACCCTAATCTCTGTCCACTCTAATCTCTCTCTATGTAAATATGTATATAATGATATGAACCAGTCATTACTTGTTCTTGCCTCTCTCTCAATATCCTTACGTCTCATCATCTCTTATTCATCATCTTTCGATTCATGGTCAATTGCTACCATTAATTCTCGAATATAAGCCTAACTCGCATATAAGCCGCACCCCGACTTTGGGCCGATCCCATCAGCTGCACTGGCGATCTGAATGATGATTCGTTTTAAAGCCCCCTGACTAGGGGACAGGCACACAATGCCTTCTATAGGCTGTGCCAACATAAGGAAAACCTCCGGATGGAACTGGAGTGATGAATTCTTATATTGTGAAGTATAGACATATCACTTGTGTATTTAGATTAGCCACTAGTCGGATGTAGAAGCAAATATATTAATGTACAAGAAGTAGGGCCTACTGCCAAACAAAAACATAGAAAGGTAAATGATTCATAGAATGCAGTATGGCATCCTTTGGTGATTGGGTCAAGGTAAATATAAAATACTTATTGGTATTGTTGCTACCAATTCTGATTACCGATACTACTTGATGCAATTTGCAGTGAGCTAGCTATTTTTTCTTACGATTGCAATAAGAGATAATGTGCTACTCCCCCCCACTCCCCCTCCCCCTCATCAAATCCCATCATATGATATGCCCAAAGGCCTACAAATGGTATTTTGGAATACTCAAAGTGTAAAGTCTAAGGACGAAAATATATTGGAATATTTGTCAAGTCTAAATGCTGACATTGTTAGTATATCCGAGACATGGTTGAAGGAGTCAATGGGTGAAAACATATTTAACATAAATGGATTTATTGTTCACAGGTTGGATCGGGATATTTTGAATGAAAACGGCAAGGTGAAGCAAGGTGGTGGTCTCTGTATGGTTGTAAAGAATGGTTTGACACATGAGATATTGCAAGGTGATGATGTAAATGTTGTAAATGAACACTGTGAATTAATGGTTGCAAAAATCAGCTTGCCTTATACTAGGAAAATATTTGTAGTCAATGTATATAGACCCCCCTCTGGTGATGTTAACGAATTTAGTAAATTTGTGTCAAAAGCCCTGAAAAGAATATCTGTGGGAAAGCGAGATAAAGATATATTTTTGGGAGGAGATGTCAACATTGATTACAAGGCTAACTCTCCAGAAAGAAATAAGTTGATTTTATTAGAAATTGCTAATGGGTTCAAGCAATATATCAAAGATCCGACCAGGCCATTGTATTCTGATAGGGTCATTGACCTAATTTTTTCAAACTCCAATGAAGTATATCAAACAGGTCTACTCTGTGTGAATGTAAGTGATCATGTACCAGTATATGTGGTTAGAAAGAAGACAAAAACTAAGAAAAGGAGTATTGAATTCATGGGCAGGTCATACAAAGACTATAGTAAGGAAGAAATGTTAGATTGTCTTAATGAACTGGACTGGGACACCTTTTTTGCCTGTAATGATCCGGATGAGGCATGGGATATTCTATTTGGAAGGCTATTAGAATACTTGGATAGGAAATGTCCAGTTAAAAAGTGTTTTTTCAAAAAGCAGAAATCCAAATGGGTAACTGCTGAGCTGCTAAGGCTTTTTCATGAAAGAGATGCAGCTCTAAAAAAGGCCATTCAAACTAAGAAGGTTGAGGATATCATAGTAGCAAAGGCTCTTAAAAATAGATCTAATGTGAAATCAAAACAAGCCAAACGTAGTTATATCAAAAATCAATTAGAGATAAATGCCAAGGATCCTAAAAGGTTCTGGGCAGCAATTAAGGACATGTTACCTAATGAGGTAAAGGGTGGTTGCTTTAATCTAAAGGATGACCAGGGCTCAGAAATCCCATCAGAAGATGTTGCTAATCATATAAATTCCTTTTTCGCAAATGTTGGTAAAAAGCTGGCTGATAAAATTGATGCCCCCGTGGGATATGATCCACCAGTCATAGTGCCTCCTGAAGACACTTTAACCTTTAATGATATTATACTAGAGGACCTAGAGAAGGAGTTGGGACAAATAGATGTAAATAAATCATCTGGTCTGGAAAACATTTCAGCTAAAGTGCTTAAAGAATTCCTGATTGGAAGGAAGGAAGAATTTCTGCATCTATTAAACTTGTCTATTACAACTGGGATTTTCCCCAAAAAATGGAAAGAGGCTAAGATCTGTCCTATCCCAAAAGTAAAAAATCCTGGTGATGTAAGTGACTTAAGGCCTATTTCTTTGTTACCAATAACAGGGAAGATTTTGGAAAAATTCATTCATAAACAATCTTACTCATTTCTGGAAGGGAATTCGCTTTTAACACCAAACCAGAGTGGTTTTAGGAAAAATAGAAGCACCCAAGATGCTGTGTTAGAGTTGAATAATAATATCTTTAGATCATTAAATGATGGAAAGTACACAGGTGCTGTCTACATTGACTATAAGAAGGCATTTGACACAATAAGTCATGATAAACTACTAAAGAAGCTGCCTAAATATGGTTTTAGTGAAAGAGTCACTAGCTGGTATAAGAGTTACTTGGAAAATAGAGTGCAAAAAACAAATGCGAATGGAGTCTCTTCTGAGTGGGAGAATGTGTCATATGGTGTCCCCCAAGGATCTATCCTAGGCCCAATACTTTTTATATTATATGTTAATGACTTATCAAATCTGGCAATGTCTTGTAAGTGTCTTCAGTATGCAGATGACACCGTACTATTTATCTCTGGTAATGACTTGAATAATATTGCAGACTGTTTACAAAAAGATCTGAATAGCCTCGTTTCCTGGTGTGACGAAAATCAGCTCACCATAAACGCAAAGAAAACGAAAACAATGTTATATACATATGAAAAAAATGTAATTCTACCCCCTGTATATGTTAAAGGTGTGGAGTTAGAGGAAGTAGAGAATTATAAATATCTTGGAATTATTATGGACAATAATATGAGTTTTAAAAGTCAACTCTCAAAAACTATTTGTTCTGTAAATCACAAAATTTGGTTGCTAAGACATTTTAGGGGCCACATGGATAAAGATACTGCTGTAATATTGCTTAAAACTATGTTACTACCATACATTGATAACAGTAGTGTGTTCTTATCTGGTATAAGCTATTCTGAGCAAAAGAAGCTGCAAATCCTACAAAATATTGGTATAAGGGTCAGCCTAAATATAAAAGACCCACTGTCCATTTCTGTCAAGAATATTCATCTAGAGGTAAACATTCTTCCTATTGACTTAAGAAGAGAGTATCTGCAAGGTATATTATGTTACAGGTTAATAACGTTAAAGTCACTAGATTTGATCTGTAATAGAGTGACTAGAGCAGCGGATGGTCCGTTAATTAAGATGTACACTGCACATACGAGACGAGTACAATTTTCTCCTCCTGTTGATGCATATAACACCTGGAATAACATCAAACCTGAAATAAGAATTTCTGAAAACAACATTATTTTTAAAAGGAAATTGAAGTGTAGTATCCTAAAACATTTCAAGGAGGTCTGGAATTACCATCTTCAATTCACAAATCTGTAAATTGCATTAATAGGTACAACTCTTCATTACAAAGCCCAGTGGTCAACCTACTACAAATGAACTTTTCGTTGAATTTATTCAACTTGGTGGGCAATTAAAATAATACTTATAAAGTCTTTGTATAGTATTAGTAATCCTGGCACTGTATTGCATGCATAAGTATCTGTCATCTCATATTGTATAATAGTATTCTATCATAAAGTACTCACTGAAATACAATGTATATATACGAATGGAAAGGCACATATATATGTGAATATTGATCACAGGTATACCATACATCCAACCAACCTGCCTACACTTACACTTACATGTCTTTTATGTGAACTTGGTATCATCTCATCACTCACCTCCCCTCCCCCCTCCCCTCCCCCTTCCCCAGTAATATCACAATGATAGGCTATATGGTAGTCATCATCATTAAACAAATGGAATGGAGGTGCTGTTACCAAAACTGCTAATCAAATGGTGTTATCATTATAAGTATCAACCACTTCTGTTATCCAATGGAATCAAATGTAATTGTATTCATACTTTTATGTTTTTTGAGATCAGCAGAATAAAAACCTTGCAAATTGAAATTGAATTGAAGGGACTACAGAGAGGGAGTAAGGGAAGAAGCCTGGCTATTGGTACTGTAGAATTTAGAGCTCGTGCCAATTACCTGGCAACACTGTATGTGTAGGGCTTCCTTAAGGAAAGTCCCATTAAAAATCTGAATATGGTAACTTTTAGTAATGTACCATAGTGGCTAAAACTCTCGCATAAGCCGCACCCCAACCCTGTGCCAATCATATAAGCTGCACGAGCAACCTGACCCTCATACTAGCAACGGCTTCTACGCGAGAATTTACTACAGACATTTACTTTTGTCATAATAATGTTCTCCCAGGAGGAAACATTGTCTTTTATCTGGAAGCACTTAACTGTTAGATGTGTCTCTTGTAGAACTATGTATGGACAAGATTAACATGGGTGATGGATGCAGAAAGAACAGGAGGCTCTTTGACAGCTGTCTTAGATGTATGAGAATCGTGCTGGGATCTGTACACCTTCCCATTTGGATGGCTGACCAGCTCCATGTGTTTGATTAGGTAAGCCTTGACCATCAATACAGACCCATCAGAAAGCTCTATCTATCTCAATCAATCAGTGCATCTCTGACAGCCATATCACTGTGAAATCCTCTAGCCCGGCCTCCAATGGGAAATGTCCATACTGAACTAAATTTTAACCAATGCCCAGACTCCTCCCTTTTTCCACACCACCCATAAAACCCTCCTAAATTCTCCCACATCAATTTCTTCTTATCCCCTCTTATCTTTAGCACCACTTAAAACTTTTCCCACAAGTGCACCAATTATCAAATGATCAATTCATCTACATCAGAGGATCCACACTTCTTGCCATTAGGTGGCCACCGAACTCCAGGCATCGATTAAATAAGCCTTGACCATCAATATAGACCAATCACAAGGCTCCTTCCATCGCCATCGATTGGGCTGGCTCTGACAGCCAATCATACTGCCAAATCTTTCAGTGTTAACCATCAATGTTGCCATGGTTACAGTCAGCTAGCCAATCAGAACCATGCTTACAGTCCAAGTAGATTGGGAGATTCCTCTGACCGGGAACGGTTTTGTAATGGGTTTTACAGCAAGGGACTCGAAAGCATCAGCTAGGCCTAGGCTAGCCAATTTTATGTGGTCACAGGGTGATATGTGAAAGTCTAGAATACCAGAGGAGAAATATATCGGTGGTGGTACTGTCTCAGTAGTCATTACTGAGAATGCTATCATAGAGAAATTACAAATAATCACACAGCAATTGAATTTGACTGTATCAGCCTATTTGATCTTTAAACGAAAATATCTAATTCATGATTGGTAAATGAGACATTCGACCTATCAAAGACCAATTTATCAAGGTCTCACTACAAATAAATTGATTGATGTCTCCAATATAGATTGATATTAACCATAAGTCCTTTTGCAAGGATCCAACAAGAAAACTGTCAAATATTATCACTGTTGACATGTCTGAATTGCTCTCCAATACTTACAACTGTGTCCAGACATATTTTGCTGAATTATGGAATTGGCAAATGGATGTTATTTAACTTATTTTTGTTACATTAACGGACCTGCACAATGAGTGCAGTAAGTACAGTTTAGCGGCCAGTAACAATATATGATGAACTACTAGAATATGTTTCATACATTTTGCCTACACCTCGGTGAATAACACCAGGTTATCCCTCTCGGAGTGTCAGGTTCTTCTGCCTCTTCTTCCCAGTGGGCACAAAATTCAGTCCAATGTTGAATCAACATTGAATCAATGTTGAATCAACATTGACAACCATTTATCAATGTTGATTCAACGTTCTGTGCCCACTGGGTTGGAACCCTCTAACTGCTTATCTACAGTCATGCCATCACCCCCTCTCCTGTCTGTAGGGAAAGAAAGGAGATAGGAATTTACGCCCACTTCTTTTGATCTGTCACCGAACTGCCCCAACGGGCCTGGCCAAATTGCATATAAAACCAATGGTATAGACACAATAAAAGACTGAATTGGAGTATTTCAAAATGTATATAAAAGAAATTGCCCCTGATACTTATTTACTCACATCAACAATGCTATCACTTAAAAGCAATGTTGCATCTAAGGCAATGTAAAATATGATATATCACAGCATTACCACGTTCAATCATCATGTAGTTTTACACAAAAACTTCTACTGGCATTATACAGTCTACATTACCACTTTCTAGGAGGCTTTCAGTAGTAAAGTGCTGACATAATGCTACGTCCAGTTTACAGTGGTACACATCGGTAAGCAGTTTAAGCATAGTAAATACCATCTGCTCATGACCAATACATTTCTATGAGTGGTATTCATGTGGAATTAGGGGCTGGCACAAATATCTTAGGGTAAGATCAAATCTAAATTCAGTATTAAAAACCTGGAAACTTCCCTAGTCATATCAGTAGATCTATGGATGGATTAGCAGTATCAATTACTCTACCCCACCCCATACTGTCTTGCTTTGTGACAATTGATTAATCAGTCCCACCCCATTGTATTTAAACTTTGGAAGCCATGGAATTTGATTGAGGGAGACCGACACTTTAGTTTGTGGAAACGATGTAAGCAGAGGACCATTAGACACCATATTATATTCATTTGAGAGAAAGCAGACCAATTTGCGATTGTGAGATAATTGCATGAAAGTGCTGGAAGCTTTCTTCAAATGAGCAGAAAATTGACGATTGTGCCTCCATTGATGTGAAGCCCTGGTGTGCATTCAGCATAAAAAGGAAAATCGGTTCACATAGTTCTAGTTGAGGCTGATTTCACTCTTCTTTATTTTGAGTTGGGATGAGACGGTGAAGCCTCATCACAAGATGAACAACTGAATTCTTCAAAAGGCAGATGTAAAGAAAACTTCGGACTATTGAGCTTGCCTGCTTTGATTCATCCAAGGTCATGTTCATGTTGTGTGTGTGCAGTAATAACTCACCCCCTATGTTAAATCACTTTAGGCATCAAAGAAGGACACTTTGCATACAGCGAGAGGAAATCCCATTGTAATGTCCAAAACTGCAATATACCAGATGTGGTGCTCATACAAAGTGACATTTTTTCTCTCACCTCAATATGAATGTCACTCATGACCAGCTGCTTTAGATACACACATACAGATGTCGGGAATTCCAAATCACCTCAAATACAAACCAGGCTGCATGTATACATTGTGTTGATGGCCATCCAGGGTCGTGTGATACTCTCATTTATAATGATGGGTAACCATGGTGATGTATGCCAATTTAACATAGATGACGTTAAAGAGGAGATTAAAGTTGGCTGAGAGGGTTGAAGTGGTAAAGTGGGGAAAAGGAGTTTAGGGATGGGGGTGAGTGGGTGGGATATGGGATGTGAGTGTGCTGGAATTATGAATTCTACTTAATGGTCTTGTCTTATGCTGCTTATGCTACAGTGCAAGTGTATGACACTGTATAATGTGGACATAATTATAGCAACAAACTAAATCGCTTAGCATACATGATATGGTATTTGCTCATGTAAGCGCCTTGCACACCTTTTGATCTCAACTCCCCTATACTCCCTGAGCTTAGGGAGGACTGGTATTTATTTGGGACCAGAATATAGTGCAATAATTTGTCTCAAGGCTCCTGTACCCCGCCATTTATTCAACCCCGGCGCTTGTATGGAACAATTTAACTGTCTTGTAAACACAAAGGTGTTTACATTTCCATTAGATCTGAGCTAAGCTTGCGTCACTCTGCAGTGTTACATTTGAAGCACATATATCTCCTTATTTCATCAGTTAAAGACACAACAACTTCTTACTCAGCTTGAAACATACTGGTTATTTGAATTGTTGTAATACGATGTGTCATCTGGTATTGTATGTTTGTATCAGATCTCTCTCACTAAAGGATAATGAATATAACAGACAATGTCTACACCTCCTGAACTCGATATCAGGTTTAGTAAAATACCTACCTTTCACCTTCCTTTTGTAGCAAAGATGGTAGAGATACTAGTAATTTATATAAACCGAAAGAATGCTCATTAAGAAAATGTTAATGATTATTTCTCTAGTCATTTAGGTTTGTTTCTCTCAAATCGGGGAAGAGTAGTCAAAATAGGATATGTGAACGAATAGGGTTGGGTTGTTCATTGACAATACATACAGCATTGGGACATTAGCGAAATTGGCTAAATCTGTAGTAAATTGGGCAAATTGACTTGATTGATCATCGAGATGGACCATTCTGAAAGCTCAGTTCATCTGCATCAATTGGACTGGCTCTGACAGCCAATCATACTATACAATCTTTCAGTGTTAGCCATTACTATCACCATGATTACAGTCCAGTACGAGGAAGGTGTGTGATGGACATTTCGGCAAGGGGCTTAAAAGCACTGGCAAAACCTAAGGCTGCCAATCGGACATGGTTCTCAGGGTGAGATTTAGCATGTACAAGAGGAGAGAAGTCCTGATGGGAGGGATATCTACATAACTGATTCCCTAAACGTTATCAAAGAAAGATTACTAATTAATCTGGGCATATAGGTTTAGAGGATTACTGATAGCTAAGGTGTTAAACAGGGTCAATATGTATGGACTATGTTTTGTTCATGAACCTTTTGCATGGTGCATTGATTTAAGAGTGTGAAAACCACAGCATTATTTTTTATCAATTATGCTTGTCAATATTGACAAAATAATTATAAAAATAATTCAAAAAGTATTTCTAATCCACATCCACATGCATAAGGTGACGAAGAACCAACTTTCTGATAAGCCATATTCACCTTGCTGGCCATTTATTAATACTAACACTTAGGCTCGATGCTCACAAACTGCTGTTCTACTCAAGTGAGCAGCTTGCAGGTTGCTTGCCCAGTAGTTGTGAGCAGTTTTGGGTTTTCAGTAATGTAAAAGGCAGATTCCAGAAGATTTGTTTTGTGCTGTCATGGGTTGCATCCCTCTGTGCTCTGTGGCATTGACAGAGGCCCTATTGTAGTTGTGCATACTCCAAGGCGAGATGAAAGAGACGCCAAAATCTCCATTATGTTATTCATGTTTGTTCGTGTCCCTTGGTATGGGTTGAAGAAATAGTTGTGATAATGAGTTTTATTGGCATGAATCTGTACATGGTCTGCCCTGTATTATAGGAGGGAAATGAAGTTAAATCACTTACTTATTACACCCCACACAATAACCACAGACAGTGTAGATCTCTGAAAACAAAATCACAAGCGAAACACGTGTCATGACTTGTCATCCCTACAAGAATTTGAGAACGTTTCTGCAACATTTTCTGGACATTTTCTTGTGTTATATTCCCTGGCATTTCTTGTTTTTTGAACATGTGAAATGTGGGTAATTCATGTCATTATTCTACTTGTGGATTTATTTTTGTTATTTTCACAAGCAATGTTCACTTGGGAAATACACACCATGTCCATCGAACATGCCGCCAGAAACTTTCACTATTCTCAAGAGTCTCTCGTGTATACCACTTGTGCGATTCCTGAGAAATGCACATGATACTAACTTGTGGCATTCTTGAGTTCTGTTTGGAGGAATAGTGCCATATTACAGGTAAACAGACTACCGTTTTGTCGTAATAATTGCCCTGGGCGCTTATAATATTAATTCTATGGTGTTTTAAGTACTTAAGACTTTGATTGTCTCCAAAATTGGAAAATTTGAGCCTTTATTCTAGTCTAAAAGTGCCCCAAAACGGGGGGCGCTAATTAGGGGGAGGGCGCTTATTACGGTCGAATACGGCAGTCCAGTTGCAGAAGTGGTCTATTTACCTGGACCTCGCAGTGAATAACGTACGGTGGGATTTTCGTGATTCTGGCTCGTGAGACCCCACTGAACATAATCCTATCCTTTGGTGGTGAAATCAAGATTCTAGACCTACAAACATCAGAGATATCCATTTTTCTAAATGTCATTATTTTCGCGGGGAGCCAATTAGGAAAAACTTCCTTTACAGAATTTCCCCGACGGTGCCAGCTTGGCACCGTGTGAGATTATGTTCAGTGGGGTCTCACGAGCCAGAATCACAAAAACCCACCATATGTCATTCGCTCGGAGGTCCTAGGTCACAGCCTTCAGACTAGAGGCGTTATCAACCACTAGAATATATTTCACTGTGGCTTACACCACGGTGAACAGGAGTATAGGAGAGCATCCCAATGGGGGTGTAGAGTTCTGAGTAGAACTACTCCCTGTAACTCTTTCACTTATCTGTAGTCACGCCATCACCCCCTCTCCTGTCTGTAGGGAATCAAAGGGGAAGGAACCCTACACTCATTAGTTTTAGTCTGTTTCCTGCCCTGGTCTGTTTAAGTAAAGAACGAACAATAGAAGACAAAGTGCAATATATTATGTTTTGAACTAAAGTGTCACTGTGGAAAATTCAAAATAAAAACGAAATAATTCGCAAAAGAGGCATTTTTAATTTAATGATTGGCAACTGGCTGATGAACATTGATCAACAAGTTTTCACTTTCGTGTAAAATGGAGTTAACTGCAGATGTTAATATAGCATTAAGCACCCACTGTCACCCCGTAATTATGTAGGTTCTTCCTTTACTATCAACCACAGCAATACCTCCTCCCTCAGTAGGTCTCCTTATGAACCTCTTAATGAGCATATTACTCACCCGGCTACCCAGTCAGGGGCCCCTCAACTAGCTTTGGTTCACTTGCATGGCTGGTGTTGGAAATATGAACTTTTCCTCTTTGGAAATATGAACTTTTCCTCTCATCTACACTGCCCCATCTTACATGTGGTAGTGTCTATGGGAGGCTGTCAAATGATGCTACATGGGAATTTATCAAAGATCCTGTCATAGACTGAGCATGCAGTGTATCCTACCATGAACTAGTAACAGTTTACTTCTAGCCTGCAGCTCCTAGCAGCTCCTTCCTTTAGCGAGTGGTCATTTTTTAACAACATGGGGGGATGGCTTTGGGGGAGACCAAAGGAATTCGGACTAAAAGAATTGCACCCCTGTTTAGTGAAAAAGCCTGCGCGTTACTATAGGTCAAAAGGGGTCAGCCACGCTCAGTTTCAATGTCCCCAGGGAGGGGGGGGCTGAAAAATTTAGAACCTCTCGCGCGAAAATCCACCGATCCCCCCCCCCTGTTGTTAAGAAATGACCACTCCATTAAATACTCATAACCTTCCTGGTACTCAATGTCATATTTTACCAGTGCCAGCACCTTATTGTAACACACTATAAGACCCACTATGGTAAAGGGAGCACACAGGGATGGGAAGGGATCCGTCATGCACTTCATGTGAACTCAAGGATCAAATTAACGAGTGTATATCTATGGAAAATAATCATAATTATGATTCAATAAGAACCTAACCAGGCAGTTGATTGATTCATTGCCTTTCCAGGGATATTTCATTACAAATGAAATACTCTGGCACTGATGTGCATAAAGAAATTGATGCTTTAAAGTTTATACCTATCTACTGTTAATATAAGAGTGATAGGCAAAGTAAAGTTTAGAAATGTTTGGAATACGATATCGTTTTAGAATCTGAAGGCTGTAGAAAGTCTCTCCATGCTATTTGTTTCCAAAACATTATTGACCTACTTAGCTCACGTTATCTGACCATGCTACCTTTCGTGGACTATTCACCTAATCTCCCAATTCACAAGCAAGATCGACAAGCCTCCTAATCAACCTCTCCCCCTCATCCCCCATCACCACAGGCAAGGCATCACCTCCTGACCACAAATCAGATACCATTTACATCTTACTTCCAGATCCTTGAGGCGCTCATATCATATTCTGTAATTCAATAACGTCAGAAGGAGCCGGCTCCTACCCTCACCACAGGCTTCATTTCCCTTCCTTCCACCCCATCACAACCACATACCAAGAGAAGGCTTAAAACCTACTTTTAGGTGAATATCGAGAATATGTCATTTTCTTAGTATTGTAACTTTGCTATGCATTATGACTAATAGAATGTCCCTCATCCATATAGTCGGGGAAATAGTCCATAAAAATGACAACGTGATTAATGGTATTAACAAAAGATTTATAATCACCATTAGCTTTTTGTATGTTGGTTATTTTAACCCATCTCTAGTAACTTAACTGTAGGGAAATGGGAGATAAGCTGATGTTATTTAGATAAAATATACAGAGGAGCAGTTATGAGCTGTCTTAATTATTAGCAAAGGTCATCAGCTATTGTCACAAACTCGGAGATGCACCTTCAATCACAGGGAAATTTTCTTAATAACTGATAGCATATAATTGTAGATGATTGTATCATCCTACCTGGCATGCATTGTTAAAATGTCAAAGCATTATAAAACAACAAAAGCACACAAGTCTGAAATGTGTCAGTGATTAATGTAATCAGGTGAGGGTCAATCAGCATTGTCACGTGTGTCCTTCTTATTTAGCCATCAGTTGAGGTCTTTTCAGCATTATCCTGCAACATTTTATCTTCTATTCCATGTACACCCAATTGCTACTTGGGGGCAGGCCCTCCAGGGGTCCCAAGCCAATTAAGCATTTACATCTGCCAAGAAACCCAGTGGCAACACAGTTATTGAATTAACATTGGATCCATCAGTGTAGAGATAGCAGATAACACTCAGTAGATCTACTGGGAATCAAACCGAGGATCCCCCACACTGGTGACGATTGCCTGACTACTCTCCACTGCTTACACTACTGGATGTACGATGTCCAATAACAACCAGTTATGGCACCGTTCCATCTAGGGAGATAAATCATGAAGCTAGCTCCTGGCAGTATATTTGAAGAGCTGAAAAATAATTATTACTTCAGCGGGGAGAATGTCATCTCATAGTTCCTGCCATTAATAAGTAAATGAGGGGAATGTTAAATCCTTGGTGCTGAAGGTACTTGATAAGAAATAAACAACAAACCCACCCAACCTATCCTTCGGGCATTCGCCATGGACTGCCTGTCCATATAGACACAGGCAGATAAACAATAAGTCGTATAAACCTTTCCCACTGTTCCTTGTAACAAGCTACTGCTTGAGGGCTTTCCTCTATGAATACCCCAACTGGAAGGACTTCAACCATCGACTCCCTCGCCAAACACACACACACACACACACACACACACACACACACATCAACCCCTTTCTTGGTGATGGCCTAGTGCAACTAGTTCATTATGGTATCACAAACAATCAGTTGAAGGAGGAATTATATTACAATGCAAAACAGCAATATGTAACTTCTATAAGGAATATTCTCTTTATGAAATGCTGCAGCGCTGCCCATACTTTACATGACAGTAAGGACATACAGAAGTAAAAATGGGTAACCACTGAGCAGACCCCTAGGGGCTCCAGCCCCAGGTGCAGGAAGGCAGTACTGGTCCTGTGGGATTGTGGAAAGTGGAGGGTGAGTGAATAGGTTTGTCCAATGGTCTAGGCACACATCAATATCTTCATGAGTTGTGTCATTCATTAATTGTGTCCTACCTCTTCTCCTCCTCTAGTATAGTCCCTGTTTGGTTTGTGGGTGGTTTATTCAGCGGACTATATAGATCTAACATGTCAATGTGGTTACTAGACATAGCCCTTCAGCCTTACAGCGTATCTCTGTGTAGCCTTCTTTTACTTACTCTTTGGGTTTTAACTAACTTTTCATTAACATTATCGAGTAAACTGTTGAGCACTCAGTTTTTGTGAGATGCAAATAGGTGTTTTTTTTCTGAGAAGGAGTAATAACATTGATAACTTATATTAGTTATATTTGGGAAATGTCATTATCCCCACAATTAAGATTCAGTGTAAAAGGGCATCTCGATTAAATAACAAGGAAATATTATCATAGGGAGATTAGAGGGGCAAGCATATTTAAACAGGGAGTAGAAAATGGAATTCCTTCCTCCCACCACCCCACCCCTTCCAGCATCGCCCGTCAGATGCACACATGAGGCGACCAGGGTCCATGAGTGGTAAGGCCCCAGGGGTGGCACAGCTGTAATGGGGGGGGGGGGCACCTGCAATTGGCAGAATTGGGACCCAACTGTAAGGAGAGAGTGTGTGTCCCTCAGGATGAATATTTGTAATGTGCTTCAATAAATCAATCTGGGAAACAATATGTCTACAGCACGCAGCCTTAATATGTTTCCATTTTTTGTGTGCTAATTTTACCTTGCCTAGTTCTTATTTAATACTTTGTGAGCTAGTTTGCTTTAATTTCAACACAGATAATTTGTTTCTTATGGTTAAGTCTGTTCATAAACAGGTATGTTAACATTTAAAGCAAGGGTCATTTGGAGTCTGAGTGATGTTTAGGCATATTCTGCAGTATGTCATGTAAAGATGCCCTCCGTGACAAATATCAGGACATTTACCTGGACCTTTGATGAGATGTGATGATAACACTGAAGAGAGCAAAAACGAGTTTTCTGCCTTTAAATATGTTTCTAATTGACAACATTTACTTGAATTATTTAAAAGACATCCCCAAAATTTCCTGGCATCTTCTACTTACACATACGCAATAGAATCAAATTTTCCTAATATATCCCGCATATTTTCCTACGGTTCTGGCATTGCACATGCCGACGCGATTGACCAGTAGTGGTGAATACCAGAATCTGCATGGTTCTTCTCCCAGGTAACTAGGGGTGTAGTGCCTAGACTGGCATCTGTTGTAGTGCACTTAGCAACAAAATAATATATAGCGATGCCTCTTTACCTAAACTTACCCAAGCCCATCCAAACTAACTTACGGAACTATAATGATTATACAGGGGGATATTGTAGGAAGTTGTGACGACAGTTTTAAACACTTTGACATATTCTATAATGGCAATCCTGATTCAAATGCAGGTCAGTTTTATTTCCTGGGGGACCGCTGAGTGGCAGCCCTGGTATCCCACCCCAGGACACCTGTCTGACAGAGGGTGATTGATAAGGGGCACTGAGGATGCTCAGCATCCCTCTGTGTAATGTTCACATGCACGGTGCATGAACAGTGTGACAGGTATGTCCATTGTGCCTGTGAATGAAAGTTATTCAGATCATGAATAGCCGGTCTATGACCTAAACATTGCTCTTTAGGCAAAGCCATATCAATAGTTTCTCAGTGGCCACATAAACATGATAGACTGATCAAGTTAGGTAGATAGCTGAGACCACTAAAGCAGCGCAGGTGTGCCGGTATTTAAAATAAATAGACGCAATTGATGTGAAAATGGTGATCTGAGGGGCGTTTTTCTTTTGTGTGGATATATATTCTGTTGGACAAGGCTACCACCGGTGATGCTATAGTTCTTGCTGCTTTGAATTAGAGGCAGTAGTAAAGTATCAAATATGTATCAAATCACGGGTCACCTCTATAGGAAATTCTCAATCCTACAACTCTACCAAAAAATGAATGCTCATCCATTTACTGTAAAATGTCCTGTGAGACATTTTCCCTCTGGATCAAAGTCCATGGAAAGACTTAAGATTACTTCTGTTTGCTGGGTTTTGAAGGACACAAGGGGTCGCAGCTGAGAGTATGGGTGGGCCTATTCATGTTGGATTTAACTCAACACGTGTTCTCACCACATCAAAGAAACAACATTTTAAGGTACTTTACTCCAAATACCACTGTGGATGGTGTTTGGCCACGGATGAGAGAAACGTGTCATTGAGATAATCATTTGAAGTGGTGTGAATTTATTGTTACTTCTTTACATTGGCAACCATATTGAAAAGTGATAGTAATGTCCTACTTTCAAATGAGTTAGAATTTTTGGATCTGTACTAGTTGTAATAGTTATAATGCTGTAACTACCGGTAACTAACCTCAAAGTAGTTACCGTGTGGGGGAAATAGAAGGTGAGTGAAACAGGTGAACAGTTTTATAGAATTATTTATAATATCAAAACCTGAGGTGCTTATACATAGAGAAACCGACCCCTTATAATACACACAGGGTTTTTTATTCTATATTTGTTTATATATATAAAATATTATATAGTATTTCTAAGGATAATACAGAATATGTAAGCCTATAGGTCACAATATCAATTAAAAGACCGTACCAAATTACATCAGATCCTTCACAACACTGAGATGAAATAGAATTTAAACAGAGTCTGCTCATGCACGTCACAGGGGGTCTTTAAAAAATGGTGGAGTGTTTGAAATGTAAGGTAAGATATAAGAGGTAATTGCTTTACAAGGTGGAAAATATTTCTAGTTGAAAGATAAAAATGAAAGGTTTGTTAGTTGTCTTGGTGCTAATTGGAAGTGAGAAAGTGCCTAGACGAGTGTAAGCTGATTATTTGAATTCGATTCAGAATTTCAGAAAGGGCAAGGATTCAGAATTCAGGACTTAAACCCATTAGATCATCGGAAATATTGACTTCATTTAGATAATGAGATTATGGCCTGTAAGAACACTAGCAGTTTCGAAGTTGTTTACAGAGCACAAATACATCATTGTGCATTGGTAATATATATAGCAAGTGCTCAAAATAATACATTTACTAATTACATGCAAGTGTTTCTATCCTATCAAGTCACAATAAGTATAGTTATATATTTATAAACATATGGGATGGTGGATAAATACTTCGAAAAAATGCGTTTGAAGGAAACAAGACTGTTTGGTAATGACACTTTTTGATAGAATATCTAGATGCAGACTTATATTATATTGATATACAGCAAGCAAACTCTCAAGATTTCACTAAACCTCTAAAGTACACCATTTTAGCCTAATACATGATGTCATCATGCAGAACAAATACAGCTCTGGCGATTTACTCTCCAGTTCTGCCTTATTGCCTTCTGAAGTTCACCAACCCTATTTGGTCAGCTTGATGTACAAATGATGGGTTGGCAAGTTATGCTTCTGCACTCCATTAGTGCACCAAGTACAGCCTTTTTGGCAAACAAGCACTATGCCTGAATAGCTCTGCGCACTAGATTATGATGTCATTTGTTAGCTCTGCTGACAGATATCAATTAGGTGACAGGTACAAAATGATACGGGAGAAATTCAGGGAAGAATTATTCTGGATACTTATAAGTTATCATAAATGATGCTTCTAGTCGACAGCAGTATACAGATGAAAGAGCTCTTAACAATTTAAATATTCTAAAAATAAAAATTGTAAGTCTGAGAGCCGTCCACCTCATCGACCACAGCTCCATGTTCATAGAGAGCACACAGACGGGTGGTGGGGTGGAAGTTGAACTTCCCACACTCGGGGTCCTGCAGACATAACCTGGTACACTGTAATACGGTATTGACGTTCTTCTCACTGTCAGGGTTGGATGGTAGCCCCACTTGCTTCTCCTCCTGTCTTGCTTGGGCCTGATTCTGTGAAGCTGGTTTATATATGAAATCAATCGGATTCTTGTATATGATGTGTAACCGTGTAAGGCTCTAAAGTGTATAACACTGTCTGCATGGTTTATATCATTTTTATCAAGGTGGGTGTTTCCCAACAACATTTTACCCCCTTATTTTATTATTATTTATGTCAACGACCAAAAATCTTTGAAATATGCCCCGAAGGTTAATGATGTTTGAAATGTTATTCTAGAATGCTAGCAACAGAAGCTATATGAAAGAGAAATATAGACATAGTTACATCCGGTGATATATCGTTTCATGCATATCAATTTTTCGAAGCAAGACCATAATCTTTTTTCAAGTTACCCAAGCTTCAGAGAGAAATATCTCAGAAACCATTCCAGTCCCCAACCGGCCCCCTCCTCTGGTATCAATTTTACATATTCGTAATGGAAATGTAATTAGAGCCTTAAAGTCAACGCTTAATTTAGATAATCTGGACAGCCCAGATTGAAGACTACAGTTTGCAGCTAGTATACAAAATTAGTTGTCAGTGACCAGATAAATCTATTAAGGCTAAAGAGAAATATGCGATACCAACCTGGTATTTGGCATATACTGGAGAGTCGTCTACCACACCCACGGTCTCCCCAGCAGCCACCTTTTGTGCTTGTCAGAAAGGTGCAGCTGAGACCATTGTAGACAGGTTCGTTGGGACACCAATTTTTCCATTCAGATGTTGAGCCATCAGACCAACCCTGGCTAAGTCTGTGACCTATCCATATCTGGTCGGTTGCTCTACATTAGAAAGATATACTCCACAATGTAAAGTCAAACGCAGATGCAATGTTCATTCAGAATTCTAGGATTGTGTGATCCTGACAAAATGCAATTTCAAACAAAGGACTTTACTTTTGTTCATATAGATAAGTTGGTTGGTTTCCCACTGATAATTAATTTACAATTATACAATTTACAATTTATACAATTATACAATTGTACAATTTGGGAAACCTACTCTGTTCTTTCAGACAGCTCCTTCTTCAGAAAAGTGGCAGTTTTCCAACTGTCTATAACAGCTAACAGTCCTCCTAGACCTTTACAGAATTGGTTTGCATCTGGTCGGCTCCTTGTGGTAACCTCCAGTCGATAACATACATTCTTCTCATGGTTGCCAGGTGTTGTGCACATTCCTGGTTACAACAAAATAAGCGAACATAAGCTGTATTTTAATTCCAGTTATGGACAGAGGACCGCTCTTTGTATATAAGTTTCCATACGGGCTTGCTTGATGATAATGGGAACAAGGTGTGGGGTGGGGGGGGGGGGGGTTACAAATAAAACCAATCCCCTGGACCTAATTGCCAAAGAAAAAGCATGGAGACTTAGACATGCATCTCACCTGTTGCTCGTGCATTCAGATGTGTTACTCCAACAAGCAAAAGCAGTACACCCAGGCTCTCACACCACATGGTTAGGCTTGTCTCGGTCAAATGTGACTGTGGCTACTTGTTGGTTGACATATCCCTCTTGAAAGCAGCTGGTAGACACAAATAGCTGTGCATGCTCAGGTATAATGAAATTGTATAATAAAGGGTATAGCAATTATAGATCTGTGGACCTGACTACTTATAGGATAATGGAAGGCTCCATCCACAACTCACAGAGTGAAGGTTGTAAAAGGGTGAACCCCAATTTAGATGTAGTGCTGCAAGGGTAATGTGGACATAGCCTTCCTCTGACCTTTAATATCATTATGATCTAGCTCTAGCTGTGGCAGTATTATGCAACTTCTGTTTGGCCAACAATCGCGATAATGAGGAGAACACATTTTGGTCACAACGGTTACTGCTAATTTTACCCTACATACACACACACTATGAGTTTGAATTTGTCTTTATTACTGAGTTGTACATTTTTAATAACAGATACATTTTTATCTTATGGCTTAGCAAAAGACGGGTCGCATCTTAGCCTAATTAAAGGCTAATATTTAGGTCAGCGACCGTTACATGTGACATCTAAGTAGTGATAAGTAGGGTTGGCGAGCCAAATAGCATCAGATAAGAATATCAATATTCAGTGTATATACCGTATGTTTTCAGTAAACAGAGAAAGGATTAAACCATGTTTCAATATTTAATGCACCATATCTAGGGCTGCATCATGCAAAACGCAGACCCATAGAAACTTAAAACTAGGGTTAGTAGGGTCAAATATTTCATGAACAAAAGAAGACCTTGATGATAAGGGGGGGGGGGGAAACGGGGGGAGACAAGGAGGGGGATGAGAACTGAATTTCTAAATTGTGACTTTATCTGGGACATTATTTAGCAAAAACTTTTTTACATCCTTTTTGAATAGTATAAAGGTTTGAATATTTCTATCCTCTGGTTCGAGGTTGTTCCAGGCAAAAGCTAGTGTCCACTCTAAACTACGTGTATATGATTTTGCATGGGGGGTATAACACTTAAGAATAGGACCATCCCATGCTCTTGTATTAAGTCTTCTATTATCTCTAAATTTGGGGTTTTGTTGTCTTTTATAAGCAGCTAGATATTGATGGGCTTGTAATCTGGTTTCTAATAAATTTATAGAAGCTAGGGCATGAATGTCTTCGGTATGGGCTCTATAATTTTGTTTCAAGGCTATTTTTAGGGCTCTATTTTGGGCTCGCTGTCTTCTTTTGAGCAAATCCTTATTAGACTCTACTATTAAAATATCCCCATATTCGAGAATAGGCAGTATATAGCTTTTATAGATTAGTACACCAGTGGATATACTCAGATACTCACTCATTCTAGTGAGCTGATAAGTTCTAAAATTTACCGTTCTCAGCTGGTTATTCAAAAATTTCTCATAATTTATTGCCTGATCAAGAATAACTCCTAGGTATTTATAGTTTGATACACCATATATATTGTCAGTCCCAATCTTAAATTTACAGTTTTTCCAGCGGAAACTCAAACCAAAACACATAAATTTGGTTTTTTTTACAATTTACCGTTAACTTATTACCTTGACACCACATGTAATATGTATTTAAATCTTCCTGTAATAATCTATTTACAGTATGTTTGTCACTACCCGACATATATATCACAGTGTCGTCAGCATATAGTAATATTTTGCCATTTTTGATTACATTAATCACATCATTCACATATATAAGAAAGAGAAGGGGTCCTAAAGTCGAACCTTGTGGCACTCCACAGACCATGTCCAAATAACTCGACTTGACATTATTAGCGATGGTGCATTGTTGTCTATTACTTAAATAATTATGAAGCCAAAGCATGGGTTTTGGAGGAATACCGTATAATTTACACTTATTTAACAATATAGAATGGTCAACAGTATCAAATGCTTTTTTAAGATCAATATAAACTGCTATTGTTTCAATGCCCACATTTCTATCCCTCAATATATCATCAGTTAACTCCCCAACAGTTTGTATTGTTGAAAACCCTTTGCGATAGCCCCCTTGTCTATTTGTTAAAATATTCATATTATCCAAATATGCCGTTAATTTTGAGTGTACTATTTTTTCAAAAATTTTGGAGGGTGTACAGAGCAAAGAAATAGGTCTGTAATTTTCTACAAGGTTAGGATTACCATCTTTTGGGATAGGAACAATACAAGCTGATTTCCATGACTTTGGAATCTTACCAGACTCCAGAGATTGATTAAACATATATGTAACTTGTGGTAAAAGACAAACAAATGCATCCTTTAATACATTAGCCTTTAAACCATCAATAGCCGTAGTTTTATGCAATGGAATATCTTTAATATATTCCATTACCTCAGCAGGGGTAACACTCCAATTGATAATGCCTTCGTCGTAAGCATTATCTTCAAAAACCCAATTTGTTGTATTATTTTTGCTGAGATTAGGGCCTATGTTGGTGAAGAAATCATTTATAAAATTAGCTACAGTAGCTTCAGGCATAAACTCTTGAGTTTCAGGGTCAATTAACTTTATTAAACTCTTCTCCCCTTTTTTCTGAGGAATTATCTTGTTTAATTCTCTCCAAAAATTCCGCTGGTTATTCTTATTTTGTTCAGCTTTTTCCAAAATAAAAGTTTTTTTAGCTTTATGTGCCTTTTTAGAAATATGATTTCTTTCCCGTCTGGCCTTTTTAATTCTTTGAGTATCTCCCATTATTTTTGCTCTTTGCATTTCGTTATCTTTGTGATGCATTTCACCTATCAATTCAGGGGTAAGCCAAGGTTTGCTGTCCTTATACGCCTTGTACGTGGTATATGGGCACATTACATCTAGAACATGATTAATTCTTTTAATAATTATTGACCAGAGTTTTTCTACATCAGTTTCAGTATAAAACTCCCTCCAGTTGAAACCATGAAGACATCTAACAAATGTTTGCGCATTATAGTTTTTCATTTTGCGACCTTTAACATCAACCTTGCCTGTAAAGGGGGGTCTTGTTTCTTTACATGTAACAAAGACCATTTCATGATCACTCAGGTTACATATCACACAGCCCGCTTCATCAACTGTGAGACAATTAGAAAATATTAAATCAAGACAGGAATTTCTATCAGCATAACGTGTTGGTACATCAATATAACTAAGTAATCCATACCCAGCCATGCCTTCTTTTAAAGTTATGGTATTAGGGTGATCAAACTCTAAGAAATCTACATTCATATCTCCTAAAACAAATATATCCTTATTTTCACGATTATCAATTTTGCTTAAAGTATCTTTTAAAGTATCCCAAAAAACAGTGAAATTGCCACTAGGAGGCCTATACACGTTTAATAAAAGAATGTTTCTTTTATTATCTCTATTGATCGTTGTACACAATAATTCAAGGTCTTTACAGGAAGTATTTAAATGGTCATAATCACAAAGAACAGTAAATTCCTTCTTAATGTATGTTATCAAACCACCTGCTTTTTTAATTTTTCCATTTTCGAGCCAGGATCTATCATTACGGTACATATTATACCCTGATAACATGTAGGTATTACTTAAATCATTTGCAGTTAACCAGGACTCAGAGCAAGTCAAAAAGTCTATATTGGAATCGTCATATAATATGGAAAAATCAGTTTGCTTATTTCTGACACTCCTAATATTTATATGTGTAACATTAAGAGAATTTTCCCTGATAAAGTCAGACACTTTTTTACTAGACATTAATGATTAATCCCCCCCCACCCTCCCCGTCCCCCCGCCCCCCCCCCTTTTTAGTGAACCTTTTCTTATTTATGTTAGTACTTAATCTATTAAAAAAATTAAAAATAAACAAGATGTTGTTCATTTCTCTCATGAACTAGGCTACCTTTGTGCGGGAGCAGTGACAGCTTGACATATGTTTAAACGGTAATCACATATACACGGGTTAAGTGGCTGTGGAATTAGGTAGTTTTACAAGATTTTTTACTTCAACTTGCTCTACCATCATCCTTAGTTCCCCACCGTAGCAAACTTATCGTACAAAACAAGTAATGCTTTAGTAGGTACCAGGCCATTAGCTATTAGAAAAATATAGTGTATTTACTATTGTATTATAATTTATTTTTCAAAGATTATCAGGTTGAATGCCACATGATACTTTCCAGATAATATTATGTGTTTGTATTAAAAGGCTGGGTACATATTTTCACGGACCAAATGTATGCTACAGTATGGAATGAATACCCACAAAGACTAGTCTTTTCCAAATGATTAAAGTGTGATGCAAGTCTACCTCAAAGACCTTTACACTAATAACATGTCTAAATGTGACTCAATCCAGCATAATAGACCTTATGTCGCACTAGCGCGAGCCGTGAAAATGGGGTCTGAAGGGTAAAACATGTATTTCACTGAAATTAGGTTTTCAATGGATTTGGTTGATTTATACTGTTATCATGCCATTCCCGGAGTTTTAAATCCATATGAAATTCCTAAAAGTGTTAATTTCACATTTTAAGAACCCCTACATGGATGTTTTGTCAAGAACAAAGGCTGTCGAAACGGTATACACGATGCATTTTCCGTCTATTTTGTTGCTCTGTCAGAACCCCCCATCCCGGGCCCCATGCCCATGTTTGGCATGCTTTTGTGTGGCACGAACTCGTCTACCCAATGGCAGGCTCTCTTACAATCGTATGTTGTCAGTCAGCCAATCACAGGGTGTTTTTCAAATGCCTTTGGATCGCATCAGACCAAACAATCCCTTGACAACACATCACGTGACACAAATGCGACCCGCTGATTGGCCGAGTGCCCCGCATCCTCTTCCGGTTTGAGTTGTTTACCACGAGTCGGCGGCAAGACACAATTTTGGTAACGGGTGTATTTTCATGTTTAAACACAGAATTATTATCAATTATCAACCCAAACAGTGTATTTTGAATACGCAAACATTCAGGACATGAGATGGCTGAGTTGGACACAGTGGCCAATGCCCTTAACGCCATAACTAAGGCCAACTTAACAACCGCTGTTGCCGAGCAGGGAGTATGGCGTCAGCTTGTGAACGATTATTTCCTATTCCCCGAGAATTTTGATGATTCTGAGGATTCTGATCAGGATAGTGAGTCTGATACTGAGGAGAATGATGGAGAGGATGTTGCAGAATCATCAGATGAGGAAGATCTCCCTCTGGTTGTTCCAGATCCGGTACAACAACTTCAGGATGAAGAGAGCACAAGGTGTGCCAATTTTAGGCGAGTGGCAAAAACCACATGGTGTTCTGTTCGATGCCCCCTTTAGTTACCCCTTAGTTTTAAGTTTGTGAATGAATTAAATCAATACCAATATATCTATTACTAATTAGTACACTTTTGCATTGGTCTGGAATATTGTATCTGTTTTTAATTTACAATTCAGACCTACATAGATCCCAAAAATTATAATTATGTGCATTCATTGTGACTAGGCTTTTCAAAATGTCAACTAATATTTCTGTTTTATACTCTGTTCATAATGTATACTTTTGCACTAACTATCCTTATTTCTGGTCAACAGTTGTAAGTGTCAATATGGGGACAACAATACACCATGCAGTACAATGTTCACGCCAGATGAGTTCAGAGAGCGACGTGAAGAGGTCGCCCAGCTGAACAGAGGTAAGCTGACTAAAAATTAATAACTATAGAAATAATTCTTTTACACATTGTTCTAAAGAGTTGGTTACAACATCACTAAATATGTGCATTTGATTTGATTTGACCCACATTGAGTCATGTCTATGATTATAATAAAAACAAAAACAAAAAGTTGTTATTAATTCTACTTGACAGCCGAGCTGGATATGCTGCTACTGGGGGTGATGGCTTCATCAACAGATAATAGCGCAAGGCTTTCTACATGGAAGAAGGGTGAAAAAGGGAAAAAGGACCGTGAGCGAACTCGGACATATTATAGACTAGGCAATAAACAGGTTTGCCAGTGTACCTTTGCATTCTTCCATTGGTAAGTACACAGTCAAGTACAACTACATTGTACCGGGTACTAAAGCTTTTTTTTCTGAAATCTAACGCTTGTTCTCACAAATTTTGACATTTTTGGGAAAATTTGCTTTTTTTCAATTTTGAACTTTTTTCTCGCCAATTTGGCCATTTTCAGGAAAATCTTTTTTTTTCTTTTTTTTTTGGGGGGGGGGGGGCATGATGCATGAATGAAGCAGGGCTGCATTCAAGCATCATACCCACCCAACATGCATCATGATCACCAAGGTTGATGCTTCAATACAGCCCTAGGGTGTTACTTTAACAGGGCTGCATTCAAGTATCATGCCAACCCTACATGCATCATGATTACCAAGGATGATGCTTGAATGCAGCACTGGAGTGTTACTTGGCAGGGCTGCATTCAAGCATCATGCCAACCTTCATGCAACATGAGTACCAAGGATGTAACATTGACCCTCCCATTCATTGTTGGCTGCCCGGTAGATCTAACCCATACTTCTACCACCCGTGTCTGCTCCAATGATATCTAGGTCAAGGAGCTGTGATTGGCCAGAAGTAGGTCCAACTGACAGGTTACGACCCAGTTTTATTTGTGTCAAACCAGAGGGTGTGTCTAGGCTACAGCAACCTACCGGTATCTTTTAGGCTATAGGAACATACCCGTATATTCTAGCCTATAGCAACATGCCTGTTTTTTCTAGGCTATAGCAACATATCAGTATGTTGTAGTCTATAGCAACAATACGGTCTGTTGTAGGGTATAGAAAGATATCAGCATATTGTAGGCTATAGTAACATACCGGTATCTTATAGGCTATATATGTATCAACCCATTGTTGCTATCTGCACTTTAAACATGACATGAAGTATGCATGAATATTCTTTAGATCTACAATGAATACAATGCTTAAAATTTACATTTTTCTTTTTCAGCATCAGTAAGGGCAAACTGAAACGTGTGCTTAAGTGGTATGTGGCCAATGGTGTGGTTACACGTAGAATACGTGCTGGAGGCTTCAGGAAAACGGGCAAATCTTTGGACCTGGATGATACTCAAAGAGTTCTCGCCTTTATCAAATCCCATGCTGAGACACATGCCATTGCTCTTCCAGGCAGAATACCAACTCACAAGAGAGATGATATACTAATTCTCCCCTCCTCTGACACCAAAGCTGACATTTACAGATTGTATGTAAAAGCCATGGCAGATGTCCAGCAGAGGGCAGTTGCTCTGTCTACTTTCAGGAGTTTGTGGCGAAAGCTCCTCCCAGGAATAGTTTGTGCAAGGCCCATGACTGATCTCTGCTGGGAGTGTCAGAGGAACAACAGAGACATCCACCGGTCTAGCTGTTTCCCAGAAGAGGTCAAGCAGGCAAAGTTAAAAAAACAAACACATCATTTACAGGTAGTAGGGAAGGAAAGGGCCTACTTACAGCAGCTGGTAAAGAAGGCAAAGGAGGATTATAAAGCAGCTGGTTCTCCTGCACTTGGCCCTCATCCACCATGTAGTATAGACTATCGGGTGCATGTTAGCTTTGACTATGCCCAGCAAGTGCACCTGCCCTCTTACCCCATGCAGCCCGGCCCACTCTACTTTCTAGTGCCAAGAAAGTGTGGCATCTTTGGTGTCTCTATGGAAGCAGGACCAAGCCAGATTAACTACCTAATAGATGAGTCTCATTGCAGTAGTAAGGGATCCAACGCTGTGATCTCATATCTCCACCATTATCTCGAGAACTACTCCCTGGGCCCCAAGAATTTGGATCTCCATTGCGACAATTGCAGTGGTCAAAATAAAAACAAATTCATGTTGGCGTACTTGACGTGGCGATGTTTGACTAGGCTCAACATATCCATCACTCTCAACTTCCTGATCACAGGTCACACAAAATTTGGTCCAGACTGGTGTTTTGGCCTTTTGAAACAGAAATTTAGGAAGTGTGACGTTTCCAGTCTGGAGGACCTTATGGAAGTTGTCCGTCGAAGCACCCTGGAAGGAGTCAACATCCCACACTTAGTGGGGGATGAGAAAGGAAACTGTTCAGCCCCTACTTATGACTGGAAGACTTTTCTAGCCCCTTTCAGCAAGGCAGTGAATGGCATTAAGGAGTACCATCACTTTGAGTTCAGCCATGAATACCCGGGTAGGGTTGTCATGAAGAAAGTGGTCGACGATGAAGAACCTGTGCTCTGCAACATCTTGACAAAGGAAGTAGCAGATGTTCCCCGGGCAACCCTGCCATCATCCCCTCCCCAGGATTGCCTGCCTATAGGCAATGGTACTTGTTTGAGAATATCAGAGACTTTTGTACCAATGCCACAAGAGATATCACCTGTCCAAAGCCAACAGTACCAAAGCCTGGGTCAGGTATAGGATAACACACCACTGACACTGACACCCATCAGCCAGGACAAGAGCTAGAAGAACAGCAACTTAGAGGGAGAGGCAGAGTTCGTGGCAGGGGTAGGGGCAACAGCCAACAGGCAGAACAAGAGGAACTCACAGGCAGGGGTAGAGGCAGGGCCAGAGCCAGAGGCAGAGCCACAGGAAGAGGCAGAGGCAGGGGTGTCGGTGAACAGGCAGACCAGGAGGAACTCAGAGGTAGGGGAAGGGGCACAGGTAGGGGCACAGGTAGACGAAGGGGGCAACAGCCAGGACAACAGCAGCCTAGAGGGAGGGGCCGACCTAAAGGTGCTGTTTCTCGGAAAAGAACAAGGAGCCCTTCATCTGCAGAAGACTCTGATGACGAGGTGTGGATTGCAAGTGATTCTGACTAGAACTCCCTCTTTACGTACCATAACGAGGTATGCCATGAACTTGGATATCACATATTCTATTATGATACTGTGTTGTTAATATAATCATAATCTGCTACTGGTTTAGGGTGTAATGATGATACACAATCAGCAGCGACCATGTATATAAATTTTGACCTGGAGAAATAATGTGACATGAACATGGAGGACCCCACCCACTGCACTTGGATTTTACCTATCAAATTATCTGTGTACAATGCTCACATAATGTGAAAGGACTTTCAGGACTACAGACTACATTTCATAGGTTTTGGAACTGTTAGTTGTCCCTAAACTACACCAGGAACAGGTATTGTGCATCTATAATTATTCCACTAAACCACTAACTCTGTCATTTTTCCAGGAAACTGAACGTGTTTTTGAACGATGTTGCATGAATAAAAATATTTCCCCAAAGAGACCGATCTTTTAGTATGTAGTAGATATAACCATAGGGAATGCCTGGTAAGAATTTCAGATTGATATCTCAATTCTAGATACCCGTTGCTAAGGTAACCAATGGGTGATATGCTCGCTGACTGCTCGCGAGCAGGTCGCGACCTGCTCGCTCCACTTTGATCACGCGTAGCTCAAATTAGCACTCCGGGTGTTTTTATCTTTGAAAATATTTTTTAAATACGTATGGGTGAGATTGGGACTCATACATGGGCTCTATGGAGAGGTAATGAACTGTTCTATCACATGACATAGATAACTAAAAATGTTTGATGAGCGACATAAGTTCCACTATGCTGGATTGAGTCACAAATATCCTTAAGATAGCCAAAAATTAAATAAGTGTCCATGACACCACAGGCCATGGGATACAGCTACATTATATTCCATGGGGTATATACAGGAATTTTCTGAGCATGATGACTCTCTTATTCAATTAATGATCTGAATGGGTTATCCCTATATTGATGTGAAATGTATCTAAATATTTTCTTTGTATTTCATAATTCCCCTTGAGTCCTTATTGGTTTTTTTCTCATACGCCCTATAGATTCCATGAATAGTCAACCATAATAGTCATAGTAATAGCAGAACACAACCATCCTTATGCTAATAGACTTTGCCTAAAAGTGATCCATAGCTAAAATGCTATTGCTATCCATCATGTGCCCTCTATTCCACACTGTTATGTTTATTTCATGGTGGATACGATGACCACTATGCTTAAGTACTAGAAAATCCTGTATCCCATGCCCCCCATGGGATACGGTGTTCCTGTAGCCCATGACCTGTTATTTCACCATTTGTTATCATGGCCATTTACATGCAATTAAACATATTTTGAAAAGTAAAAACCATGAAATGAAGGCAAAGGCCCATAGCCTGAGGATTTTTGGTATCGTTTCCCCCTTGGTGGGGCTGAGGCTGCATCCCACACAGCCTACAGCTTCATGGGATACAGCCCCAGCCCCACCTTGGGGGGAACAATACCAAAATATCCTCTGGCCATGGGCCTTTGTCTATATATTACATGTTATTATGCTACCATGTGTCACTCATATTTATTATGCAGGACAGCTGAATGTCACCTCATCCATCCCTGGCTTCAGGCACATCTCTAATGAGCAAACATTCAAATGTGAAAAATCCAACTCAGCAGATCTATCTTCCAGGAAGATGAAAACAATCCGATTCCTGTGTTGTATGAATGCTCCGCTTCCTTATCACAGAGAGGCAATCACCAGGACGTTTTATGAGCAATTGCTGTCAGAGCTGCTCTCTTTTACATCAGTAGGCTTAGATGATGTAGAGATAAGGTGATTCTGTCAGTGTGACACGATGATATCGGACTATAAACACATTGTTTTAATGCCGACAAGACACCTCCCAGAACCATGCTTTGCCAATAGGTTGTATCTGATGTTGGACGGCAGGATCACCTACATATTTGACTACTCATATTAATCATCACACTGATATCAGCCGATCTGTAACAGCTCACTCTATGAAGCCACAGTGCAAATAGTTAGATAGAACTAGTATAGTAGGTGCTGTTAAATATATTAGATTCTACTCCTGTCTGTACAGGTATACAGTCACTCTCTGTTTAACATGTATGCCAAGTGTTATGTGCAACACTGCTAAGATGTATACACCAATACCTTATCTTAATTACGTGGTCATAATCTATTCATAAGTATGATTCTGTGAGTACATATGCAAATTACCAATTAGTGCTTGTTGTTTATTTTCCATCATGTATATCATTATGAATAACCTATATATTTACATGTGTTTTTCTGCTTTCCAGAGGAAGCAATATTATTAGAGCCGTTTTATATATATAAGGGAATAAGGGTTTCCATTCATATGAGAGATTGGTTATACATTTACATAGAGATATAAGCGTCAGTCTATAATGATTATATGCTACTTTCCTTTCATAGTTGTTATATCCGAGGCCCCCTTGAGGGGTATACTCCGTGATATTAACCAGAGGAGTTAGGGGATCTTTATTATATATTCTTAACTGTCATTTAAAGGCACACTGAAAGAGTGACCTAGCCCTGCCGAGTATACTGTGTATGTTATATTAAACGTTTCACCTCCTAACCACTTCATAAATCAAATAAAGTTTAATATACAAAATAGCGCAAACACAGAAATGGGAGTAGATACTATTTATAAAAAACAACAATGTAATCCATGCACCTAGCTAGGATGACTGGTGTTGCCCTAGTGTTATAGACATCTTAAATGAACCCTATTAGCCCATTAAAGGAGGTCTTTAGAAGAATGATGAGTGATTGGTGGAGGGGAAATGTGAGAGAAGAATATTGGTCAAGGTTACTGGTGCGTCTGTGCTAATGGTAGGTAAGAAAGTGCTTACTTAGGTGTTATATGATTTAACATTTCGGAAATGGCAATTACTCAGAATGCTCACTGCAACATTAAGACTAAGACCCATTAGACCATTGGAAACATTAACTGTCTTTAGATAATGACATTACTGCGAGAACACTCAGTATCGAAATTGAGTTCAGAAAATTACCTCATTGTGCATTAATAATGAACTGAGTGGAAATAGCGATGTATGGCATGGTTACACGTGTTTGCCTCTATTGTATCCGGTCACGTCAAGTATATCTCAGAAGGCAATACTTGCAAGGTATTCTGTGTTATAGGTTAATTAAGTTAAAGTCACTCAACATGGTTGTCAATCGGGTCACTAGGGCTGCGGATGGCCCTCTGATAAAAATGTATATTTCTCATACTGTAAGGATACTGAAATCACCACCTGTGGATGCTTATAGCTCATGGAATAAGATAAAGCCAGAGATAAGGAATGCTGACACAAATATGTCATTCAAAATTAAATTGAAGACGAGTGTGGTTAAATATTTTGAGAATGAATGGAGATACGATCTTCAATACACTAATCTCTAGGATAATTACCATATTTGGTATTTAATGTACTTTACATTGTATTAGATAGTTCTTTTTTATCACCATGAAAGCCCTGCATTGAAAATGCAAACAGATGAACTTTTCGTTGGATTTATCCAACTTGGTGGGCAAATATTAAGTCTCTGTATTGTACTAGTATTGCTGGTTTTTATGTCATATTAAATCATAACCGTTCTTAATTTAATACATTTCATGTATGATAGTGTACTATCCACATCACGACATATGGAACTACGATCACCCCGTGTATAGCAAAATGTATAGCAAAATGATTAGAAGACATTATTACTATATGACACCTGTGAATTGGTACATCATTTATATTGTATGTAAGTGAAGAATTTTTATAACTAGGTATCATCTCATTGTTCATTCTCCCCCCCCCCCCCCCCCAAGTAAAATCACCTTGTATGACTTTCTTACAAGTCTGCATAAAAAGTATAATTGAAATGGAGGTGCTGTAAACAAAGTGCAAATTTAATATTGTGATTTCATTATAAGTATCAACCTCTTCTGTGATCCAATTGAAACAAATGTAATTGTGTACACTCTTATATTTTTTGAGATTACAGAATAAACTCATGTCAAATTGAAATTGAAATTGAATTGATATGTATCAGATGCTGGAATGAAGTCATTGTCATGGCTGATGTCATGCCACTTTCAAATGTAGCAGGTTCCCATGGTCACCATAATGAAACAATGAAGTGTTGGTGAGTTAAACGCCTGAGCGGCACACTAATGCATCATCGCAACAATAAACATGAATCTTAAAGCATCATCCTAAAATGATATATCCTTTTGCCATTATCAATCCTCCAGTCAGGATTCCAAGTTGTACAGATCAATACCAATCCTGGATAACTGTCAATATTACATTATGGTTTCATTTGTTAGCCCTCCTGACAGATATTAATTAGGGGGCAGGGATAAAATGATACAAAAACAATTTTGATATATATATATAATTATATTATTTCTCGATACTGTTAAACCCTAAACATTGCCTCTGGTGGTTAGCAGCAGGAAACAAGAATTTTAGAATTTATAAGTATTTATTTCACATGGCGATTTTCTTAATACAGTACAGGTATTGAAATATAAATGAGTTCAATATGAATGATGTTGTTTTCATCAACAGCGCAAATATTCTGAAACTGAAAAGGTGAATGTCTTAGAACCGTCTACCTCTTTGACCACAGCTCCATGTTCATAGAGAGCACACAGACGGGTGGTTGGGTGGAAGTTGAACTTCCCACACTCCATGTACTGCAGACATAACCTCGTTCACTGTAATATGGTCTCTACCTTCTTCTCCACGTCAGGGCTCAAAAATATCCCTGCTTGCTTCTCCTCCTGTCTTGCCTGGGCCTGGTTCAGTGTTTAACATTTATCAGGCTTCTTCCCTCCTAGTCTTAGTAGCAAAGCAGTCCTGTTAAATACATTGATTCCACACTCCATTTGAAAACGTGAATTTAGCTACTTGCACAGATGTTAGGTCAGTAGCTTTTAGTGAGCTATCAGCCTTTAAGCTCTTGTCACTGTAGACATGGACCCCACTAGCAGCCTGACTCTGGTGAACAGGCATTGTTATTACGTACATTATCATGACACACATTATCTTACCATAAAATGTTGTTTAAAAACATTATCGGGTTAATTTCCATAGTGGAGAACAAAGTTTCTCTAAACACCGCAGTCAAAAGAATTTGCTGGATATGTTGTACAATTATCAATTTAGTTCATGTTCATTTTAAAGATCCTAGGGGAAAAAGTGTTGTGCATAGACGGCGAAGAAGAGAATTGGCAATCATTTGAACCAGGGTTAGGAGATGCTTTCATGATGTGTTCCTGCATAGGCTTTTCATTGCAAACTCATGGTCGCTCTTATTTAAACTAATTGAAGGGTACCTTTACTCTCTGAGTCCAATGGCAATCTATGTGTCCTCAATATACAATGCCCCAAATTCACATATAAGATCAGTATTACATAAGGCCACAGGCCGAGTGTGATGCTGCCAGGATCCCAACGAATGAAGAGTGATGCATGTATACCTCATAAAATGGGTCTTTGCACTTATCAAATGTCTAAAATATAGTCACAGACTGTGAAATATATGACTACATTATTTTGCATGGGATGCATGGAAAATAATGGGGATTGCAGTTCGTAAGCATACCAACGTTTTCATTCACAATGTAATAAAAGGTTATCACTGTAGATGTGTAATGTACCTGACAGTTTCTTTGTCTCAAATATTTTGTCAGTATGCTACTGTGTGTCCTCCGTTTCTTTATAGAAGATTTAAATGAAACTGCATCTATCTATGACAACAAATACCTTTTTAATGAGCAGAAATTCAATATGGAATACTCAACTCACCAGGATCCAGAGGATGATCTATCATCTGGGAGGATGAAAAGAATCAGATAACTACTATGTATGAACACTTTCCTTGCTTATCAAAGAAGGCCAAATGACAGGACATTTTATGAGCAGTTGCTGTGGGGACTGGTCTCTTTTACATAAAGACCCTGAGATGGTATAAAGATAAGATGATTCAGCCAGTGTGTAGCCATAGTATCAGACTGGGAACACATTGTTTTATTGCTGACAACACACCTCCAAGAACCGCCCTTTGCAAATGGGTTGCATCTGATGTTGGAATGTCATCAGACATCATTCCGACTCCATGCAAGTGCACCTACTTCTTTGACTGCTCACATTTATCATCACACTGATGTCAACCAATCTGTGAGAGCTCACCTCATGGGCTGTGGAGTGTGGACTGTAAACAAGCAGTAATTTTTGTGCCAGTTCATTCCGCATCCCTTCCAGTCATACTTTGTTTACTCATCCCACCCAGCTTTTTTGGTCCCAAAGCCTACTACCCAGTGGGCACAGAACATTGAATCAACATTGATAAACAGTTGTCAATATTGAATCAATGTTGATTCAACATTGATTCAACATTGACCTGAATTTTGTGCCCACTGGGTAGGTATTCCCTCAACCCCTCTTTTCCTTTCCCATCGGTTAGGCCAGCAACTCCAATGAGGCCAATTCCTGTGTATTGCTGCATATCTTCTAGTGGTCTGACATGATCAGAGCCCTAACTTGCTACTATATATGCTCCTGCTGCATCTACTACACCCTTTAACACTAATCCCCTGCATATAATGTACCCGTAGGGGTACCCTGCTCAATCACACTAGCATTGTGCAAGGATGGGATAGAGAGGGATAATGAGGCAGGAATTCTGTCATACGCAATTCCAGGGCATTATATAATAGTGGCATGTAACTCAAACCCTCCACTGGACCGTGAAGGGACCATGCGCATGTGCGCCCCCCTCTACAAGGCCGGCCGTAGCGCCCACAAACCGCCACTCGCAATTTGAACTTTCTATACAGTGGATTGAACTACGCACCAGAACCGCCGTCCAGCCTCGCTCCCCCACCTGCACGGCGCACCACCGGTACACATATCGGACAACATGTCAGGCAAGGCTACAGGGAAGACGGGCGGGTAAAGAACCCGCACGGAGAGAAGGGCTATACAAGCCCAGGAGGCGCTGGGAGAGATCGAGGCAGAAAAGGCACGACAGGAGGCGGCTCATGAAGCTGCCGCCGGGAGCGGAGCGACACCAGGCGCCGGCCCACACCTGTCACCTGAGCGCCCGACGCCAGATACACCTGACGCGGGCGCCCAACAAAACCCTCGCCAGGACACCCAGCCGACCGAGAGACCGGACGCCCACTCCGGCAAGGCGCCTACTACAGGCGCACCCCCCGGAGACCATCTGCCGGCCAAGCCGAAAGGCACGAAGGCCGACCCCAAGAAGAAGAAGCTCACCGCCGGCGCCCTCCTTGAGAGGCGCGTCAAGCTACTGGAGCAACTTCTAATCAACCAGAGGAGGCCATCATCGCTGCCTGCCCCTGTGCTGCACCTGCTGCCGCCCTCCGGACCTCCCCGGCCAACACCCCACCCGACGCACGGTGACCCGCCGCCCTCTGCGGCCCCACAGCCCGGCCTCCAGCCCGGCCCACTCCCGCCGCCACAGCCACAGCCCGGCCTGTTACCTAGGCCGGAGCCGAGGCAGAGGGCGCCACGCCGCCAGAGACCGCACCACTCCGCCCCGTCCCTCCCGCCATACCAGGCGCCAAGGACGCACCACGTGTCGCGCCGCCGCCACCGTGGTCACCATTATGACGGCCACTCAACCGAGACGGACTCCACCAGCGACGACGACTTCGGAATTCCCCCGCCACGACAGCTCGCCAGGCAGTACGGATTTACCCCATACGCGGAAGCAGCACTAGCAGCACAGTACCAATCGATGGGACCAGCACAAGGTAATACCAACTGTGACCCATATACCCAATTTCTCCCCCCTGCAGAAAAAAGGGACTCTAACCTCGCTGAATTTGTGTGTGCGTTCACGCGCATGACCCTCACCTCCCAGAACCCCTCACCCCAAAGCACTATGGCCCACCTCCTCACACACCTGTCACAGGTTGCTGAGGACACGGCTAGTAGAGGGTTTGACGGTCCCCGCACCTGGACACAGACTTGTCTTGACTATGTCCAGGAAGGCACCTTAACATGGAAGGATTACGGCGTCATGTCTAGTGAGCGCACCCGCATCAGCTGGCTACACCCCCCTAGCGCGGACGCACACACACGCACACGCACACCATGTCAAGCGTACAACTCCGAGCGCTGTGTACACAAGGCAGACCACCAAACTGGGTCAGTCACCATGTCGCATTGCTGCGGTGTGTGTTTCTTCCTCTATAGCAAGGAACACACACACACCACATGCAACTGCACAAAGGCCAAACAGGCGCTCGGACGCCCCCATGGCTCCCACAGCGGCCGGCCCCCACTCTAAAGATGCCGGCAACAAGCCTACACCGCAGGCCCAGTCGGCTGGTAAACAGCCGCAGCCTAAAAACGGTGAAACGCCGCCCCGCCGCCCCGGGCTGGGCTGTCACCGACATGACGCCGCAACACTGCGACACTCGAGTTGGCCACGGCCCTGCCGCGCATGCAAGCGGTGCAGTGCGCCTGGAGGCATACGACTGCACCGCCCCACACAACAGCCCCGCGCCAGCAAACGGCACGGATACGGCCCCACCACCCGCCAGCTCCGGCGTAATTGGAGACGCCTCCACCACTGCAAAGGCCAGCTCCGGCCACAACATGGAGAATAGTGATATATCAACAGGAGCCACCACAGGTGCCTCTACTGCAGTAGACAACACGGTACCACGGCACCCTGACACGGCCGCCCACTCCCACCGACCAGCCACTGCTAATGTTGATAAACACTCCCATGCGCTCCGCAGCCCACCCCGTGTTGATAAACAAACCCACGTGCTCACCCACGTGGCCTCTGTTTGTAAACAAACGCACGTGGCCGGCACCGAAGCACCCGGGCACACATCGCTGCTCCCATCTCAGGGCAGGCAGCAGACACCACCTATGCCCCCACCCCTGGAGGAGGCATACGGCCCACCTCCATACACTGGAGGACATTCACCCGGTGCGGATTCTACACTACCAGACTTCATGCAGCACATGGATTACCCACACAGGACTCCAGCTGACACCAACATGCAGCAGGACCCAGCCTCGGCCCGGTTCCCCCAGCACGTCAACACACAGGAGGAAGGCACAGCCCCTCCCCCCAGCGCCAGGCAGAATGCCAACTTTGACGCATTCACCAACTGGCCGTACCCAGACTACACATTTCCCCCGGAAATGGCAACACTCTATGACGCAGTGAGATCACACAATGCCCCTAATTGGAAGGGAGCCCGCATCCCACTACAAACTATACTTTGTACTGATCAGTGGGCACTGGAGGCAACAGGACACCCGGAGGACGATCACATCCTCCAGGGCATACTGTACGGTTTTCCCCTCCAATACACAGGTGGCCCTATGTTTGAAACAGCACCAGCCGACAACCACCCGTCAGCACTCCACCATGTCGAGAACATGTCGAGAAGTACCTACTGGAGGAATGCAATATGGGCGCGTTAATCGGCCCCCGTTCACGCCCCCCGTTCACCCCATGGCAACATGTAAGCCCCATGATGACTCGGGAAAAATCAGACCCAACACAAAGACGGCTTATAGTGGATCTGTCATACGGCAACGGTGGCGTCAATGCATATATAAACAGAAACCAGTTCAATGGAACCAAGGTCAAACATAGCCTCCCCACAGTCGCTGACGCCCTCGGCACCATCTCAGACTGGGGAATCAATGACCTACATCTCCCCGTCCTTGACCTCAGGCGAGCCTACCGCCATTTCAATATATGTCCGGTAGACCTCCCCCTCCTGGTCATTAAACATGACGGCCAATACTATGTTGCCATTTGGAGCAGTTATGTCATCATACACCATGCAAATGGCAGCAAACTTTGTGACTAGAGCACTCAAGAGGCGCGACATCACGGCACTCATGTACCTGGACTACCTACTTATCATTAGTAGGTCACGGGACACAGCACAGGCGGACTATGAAGCCGCCACTGAACTCTTCAGGACATTGGGCCTAACAATCGCAGAAAACAAGTGCCAGACACCATCACCGGCTGTGACATGGCTAGGCATCACAATCGATGTTGCAAGGAATGAGATCTCAATCCCACCCATCAAGCTCGACGAGATATACACTAGTTTGGCTTACTACAACACACTCTCATCCCTCACCATCAAACAAATGCAATCAGCAGTTGGCAAGATTGCCCACCTGGCTAAGGCCGTTCCTCCAGCAAAACTGTTCATGCGCCGGCTCCTAGCTGCACTCAGATCGGCAGGCATGGGACCAGTCACCGTCACACCTTCAGTAAAGGCAGACTTCAACTGGTTCAACAGGTTCCTCCGCCAATACAACGGCCGCGCCATCATCCCCACCTCCAGCATCGACCTCACCATATGGGCGGACGCATGTATGAAGGCAGGGGGCGCCACCGACGGCCACTGCTGCTACACACACGAGTTCCCCGCCCCATTCAGACGTGGCAAAGACATACACCACTTTGAAGGCATAAATTGTGTGGCGGCGGCCCGGCGCTTCACTTCTGGTTCCCCGCCGGGCACCATCGTCCAGGTCTGCTGTGACAACTCAGCTAGCGTCGAGGCCTTCATAGGAGGCCGCCCCCGAGACCCTATACTGGCCGCTGTGGCAAGGGCACTCTGGTACCTGGAAGCCCGCCGACAAATCCACATCCGGTTCATCCATGTCCCGGGCAAGCTCATGGTGGTTGCCGACGCCCTCTCCAGGGCCCCACTATCTGACGCGGACCTGGTGAGGGCGGAGGCAATCATAAGTGAGAACAACCTCACAAAGATCAGAATTGATCAAGCATCATTTAACGTGTGTAACTTCTTGTTGATCCAGCCGGCCGGAAATACGCTCGGGCGGCCCGCCGACGGCAGCGCTCGGCCTTCCGCCCCGGCACCACCGCCAACAGGAACAGCGCAGTACGGGGATATGTGGCATTTTGCCTAGCCCTAAACATCCAACACTCCGCCCCCCAACCACACCATGTGTGTTGGTACCTGGAACATCTCGCTAGAGGGACTAATGTGACAGGGACTATTACCAATTGCCTAGGAGCAATAAGGACATACTTCAAGAATGCGGGCTACGATACCGCCCCCCTCTACCACCAGTGGGTGCTGAAAGCAGTCAGAGGCCTCCAGCTAACACTACGCCACACCCCCTCACAGAAACTCCCGCTCACCCCTCAGCTACTCAGAGCATGTATCATGAAAAGAGCTATGGTAGAATACCCCTACCACATACGCTTAGCATTAATTATCATGTTCGCTGGCTTCTTCCACCAGAGCAATGTGGCGGCCAGGACTGTGGAATCATTTGACAAAACAAGACAGTTTGTGCGGGGCGACATACAGGCGCACCCCACACACCTGCACATCAAAGTCAAGTGGTCGAAAACCCTCCACTGGACCGTGAAGGGACCATGCGCATACGCGCCCCCTCTACAAGGCTGGCCGTAGCGCCCACAAACCGCCACTCGCAATTTGAACTTTCTATACAGTGGATTGATTTCCCTCCCACCCTCCTTCTTTCAGACAATCAAGGGACGTAAAACTCCCTTATAACGAGGGCATATCAATATACATAGACAATTCAACGTCATAAAGACTTTTATCTATGCATAATCAAATGTTGTTATCCAACCATTTCATTATCACCATTGTACACATGTATGTATATAACACCATGTCTATAAACAAAATGTAATCTTACTCCAAAATACAAATAAATTGTTTTAATGTAAGTTATGCCTCCATCCTTATTTGATGTGTTATATAAAAACAGATCTGCCAGAAGGGATGTTTGTGGCTGTGGTTTGAGAAGGAGCATTCACCATACAACTGCAATATCTATCAATGGACAGATGGTCAGGCAGACAATGATTGGCAACTACTATATCTGTCTAGAAAAGTATGTTGAGATGCCATCCCTTTGCCATTGTGTTCTGGTACTTTTTTCCTTACAAATAATATTATATTCTTCTCTAATATATCTTGCTAGAGTACCGTGGGGTATTATTGGCACCATAAGGAGTTTTTCCCCCTGGTGCGACGTCTGTGAGATATTTTGAGAATTTCTCTTTTCCCATCTATGGAGCATGGACTTTGTCACATTTTCCATCAGTTATGGGCAAAATAATATATGTTGTCATATGCATATCTATGTTGGAATAATTCAGCATTTTGTTGGTATTACTGGCATGGCTTGGGGTATTACTGGCACCCTTATGCTTTCCTTAGAAAAAGCCATAGTTTTACAAAAATATAAACCGACCATGTTGGGGACACACAATTATGTCTCATCCATGAAGGAATTAAAGTCAGAGACATCCTGACATGTCACACTCATATGTCATTGATATACACCCAAACACAGACCTGGACCTCACACCATGGCAGTGAAATTATTTGTGAATGTTGTTTTGGATACCCAAAGAATCCAAGTTACCAGGAAAACAGCTTTGATCTTAAACCAAACATATAAATCTACAATGCAGTGTCGAAGAAATAATCAATAACTGATTATTATCATGTTCATCTTAACTAGAAAGGATGATGGCAAGACGGGTGCCAGTAATACCCACAACTGTACAAATCTGCCATTTTGGTGGCATTGAGACCCAGTTCTAAAATAATTGTTCTTGCAGACAGAGGACATAAATTGGCCATGGAATTCTGCTTAAGGTTTACGAAAATTCATATAGGTGAAGCTGTGAATTTGCATCCAATTTCTCTTACATCTTGGCAAAACCTATAAAAGATTAAAGAAAAACTGCACCAATCTTGAGCTTAATGACTCAATGATCATAATTTTTTAAGGGAATCATCCTAATCACAAAGTTTTATTTCGAATTCTTTTTGTCTTTTAAGGTGAGAGGATAGGTCCCAAAACTCTCTTGATTTATCATTAGCTACCCTGGGCCGATTTGCCTAGCAAGCAATTCACACAACACTGCCAGTGTGCCAGTAATACCCCCCCCCTGCCAGTAATACCCCACGGTACTCTATTTACTGATCGTTCTCCCATTTAAGCTATTCATTTTTCCAACATCCAAATGTCTTCCCTAAAACAATATATCAACATATTTTCTATACCATACTTACATGGCAAAGATGACAGTTTTGGAAATGCTGAACTATTCAAAAAGATCACTTTGAAGTGACAACACGTAGCTGTAACTTTGATAAATTAATGAATCATGGAAATGATCAAAGCGATGGTACTATCTGAAGTGCATGTTTTGATACAAACGAGTTCACAGAGAAATAAAATCTAAGTCTAGTTTTCCATTCTCTGATTGTATTGCAGCACTAGGACTGACTGATGTTACTTCGACCATCATTTAAGATGTTATTGGGATTAGTACAATTATGTACAGTTCTGTATATATCAGTTCTGTATATATCAACAAAATTTCCGCTATGCTTAACATTGTTTAATAATTTACGTTAATATTTTAACAATCTACGATAATACTAGTGAATATTTAATAATTTACTCTGTGGTCTTCAAACGTACGCTGATTTAGGCTAACTTACTTTATTTTTCAACACATCACCCAAACATTTAAGCACATGATGTAAGCATTGCTGGCTGAAACGCACACAGGTACCTGAAACAGTATTGTTGATCTTTACAGAGTTCTAGACCGCGTCCAGCAACCATTGCTATACACATGCCTATTTGATAACATTGAAAGGTATGCATAGTTCACACTGGTATGGACATAATTTACCCATCATCTCCATGACTCTGTCATCACCTTTCGTGCACCCTCATTCCCTCCTCCACAGTGGAATTGAAGTGGATTACTGTCCTGTCCCCAAATTATCCCATTTGGTGCTAGGCACCACATCCTCCCCTCTAATTCAGAGTACTGCATGTGTAGCCTTGATCTTTGAACATTCACAACAAATCTCTGCATTGTGCTTTGTCGAGCTCTGTATTGGATATCTTTGATCTGCCATTTCCTTTTTACTTTATCTCACATCCACCTGCCTCGAGTTTCTTGCCCTATCATGCCCTGCCTTCCTCCCCTGCTACCCTTCACCTACTCTATACCCATGCCAACTCATCTATGCATTCTCTACTCTCCTCTGCTTTCCCAATTGTCACCCGTCTTATTCTGTAATCATTCTGTTCACATAATATAACATTCTCCTTAGTGAGCCTTGGCTGCTTTTACTTTTGTAGGTGTAAAGAATAATGGCAATATCTTCTGGGAAATATTCAGAAATGATGTACCATGAAAGTAATCTGTATGATTCATCGATCTTTCATGTCTTAGATCTCTCCAACCCATGAACCATGCTTCCACTACCATCTGTTTACTAGCACTTAAACAACACTAAGTTCAAACAAACCTGGGTTCCCCTGGAGCTGACATGGATCTAAGGACCACAAGGCACATGCACCCTCAATTATAAGTGATCTTTAATTTGGCTTTGCTGTGTACCTACACTGACTAGTAGCAACTGTTTACTGCATGCGATTCAACAGAAGTTCCTCACGGGCAGAACATTAGGGCCATAACCCATCAGCCGATTTTGATGCATCATCGACCAATACACCCTCAACAAACAGGACCCTAGTACCTTGCAGTATATATAATTTTGTGGATGTATCAGCCGATAATGCATCCAAATCGGCCAATGGGTTATCGTCCTTACCGCATCACCACATGCTGACAACGCTGCTTGTAAATCCCACCCCACTAAGTGTGTTTCTCCTCCCTTTGACTATAGCTAAGTTGCCCCATTCCGTAGTATCAACTCTCCATCTAAGCAGCAAGTTTTGCCTCTAAGGACATCTGCTGTAAAAGTCAATTCTCTGTAATAAAAACATGTTCTTTTCTCTGTAAGAACTTGAAGATGTTTACCATAGTGAAGCATAAGGAGTAGATTAAACACATATAAGAAGACGAATGAGTGGCAGGCGGAGTGAAGGCCGTCTGGGACACTTGAGAACTGTGTGGGCATTACTTGTTTTAGTTATCAGATAGAGTAAGTAATGGACGTCTTTCACTGCCCGGTATCCTTCTCCTTCATTATTTCATCCTGTCATTTGTCACTCCCTCTAATCATTTCTCCCTCTTATAACACATAATGGTTGTACAAAAACATTTGTATGTGCCAATAATAGTAGGAATATAGAAAACTATGTATGATTATGTTTCTCATACTGTAAAATTTCTCATACAACATAAACTGTAGAATACTAATATGTTTTTCCTTTAAGAAACCACAAGGTTTAATTATTTTTATTGTTGTCTTTTTGTGAGTGAGGTTTTGTGACTGAACATTGTAATCCCATATATCTACGATGATTCTGGATAAATCAAAATGCCAGATATAATTATCATGTACAACAATTATATGAGATGTTAGGTATGTGCATCATCTACAGGTATTTTATTGGACGACCCTTTATAGCTTATGTATGCATCAATTGACTATGAATAGTGCACATGGTTTGCAACGATCCCTCCAATGACAGAAGGATGTAGAATTGAAATTTCAAGTAGTGTAAAGTTTAATGGTACTGTGCAATGGGAAGTAGGTTAATCTGTACTTTATTGTACAATGTTATTGGATACAGTAGTACCATTGGGGGAGGCCATGAATCATATAATATTATGTCATTAAAATGTGTACACTAAAATGAGCACAATTGCTTTCTCGATTATGAAGAATATTGCATATGAAAACAAATGTCCCCTGCTTGTAAAATACACTACTGCAGATTAATAATTGCAAGTTCTAATATTACATTCAACAAAACCATTACCTCATCTCGAACAGGTCATTATCTATATGGACACATGTAATTGCATGCAAATGAAAATAAAAAGTCTATCCCTGGACCAACGTAATAGATGTTTCATCCCTTGCCTTCATTTACCTCTTTATAAGTCGATGTCCTGAGCACAGCGGGCCTGGCAGAGTTCCCAAGTTCAGCTATACTAGTATGCCTTTAAAAAAAAATAGAATTCATGGGAATATTAGTTTTTTTGAGGAGCCATTGATCTAAAACTAATTCCCTCATATGGTAGTAGGTTAGGTAATGAATGTAGTGGTAGTAGGGTAGGGTAAGCAATTAAGTCACAGTGCACGACGAAGCCTTGGGACAAGTGCGGAATCGGCTAAATCTGTGGCAAATTGGACAAATTGATGTGATTAGTCACAAGGGGTGGTAGTGAGGGTGGGGCGAGGTCAGATTGAAGGAGGGGTGAAGGGATCAAAGTTGTGTCTCAATGCTTAAAGGAAAGCTCAAGGCTTTTTAATTAAATTGGAAAACGTGATTTAGTCATGCAAAATTTACATAAGGATGTGTAAGGTCTATTTAAGGAGTAATTATATCGCAGCACACTGATAATCGTTATGCTCCAGAACTTTGTAATACTGGCTAACAACCTAGTCAATATTACCTAACCTAGTTAGCCATTTTCTGGCTTCCTATATAACCAACCTAGGTTATTTGATACTGTAGGGTGGTCAGTACTGACCACTTCTTCTGCATTTCAATGAGTATTAGGCTAAGTTCTTAAAGGTAAGCCATTAGTTACACACAGAAAAGAAACAGAGTCCAAAGGGAGTCCAGGTTTCCTCCAGAATGACTCCCCTCTTTAGGGGAGGCCAGGTCTACTAAGGGAGCATAGGGCTAGGTGACTCCTTGGCTGACCTAAGGGAGTCAACTAGGGGAGTATCATAGCTCCCTGACTCACTTAAGTGAGTCGCATAAGCACCTGAACTCCCCCAGAAGGTGGAGTCATTCTGGAGGCAATCTGGGATCCATTTTGACGCTGTTTCTTTTCTCTGTGTATATGTCATTTTGCCTCAGGGGTACGCACACCTCGTACAGCAGTTTCTGTTATAACACCCCTTTGATCTGGCTTCTCCATCTGAACAATACTATAGCTAGTACTCTATCATGATCATCATCACAATCTTCCTCTGTTAGCCATCTTTAGTGAGTTGGGAGTTCAAGAAAAGTATAGTGTATAATTGCTACTATTTATGATAATCTATGAGAAAACCTCACTTGAATATCATTTTGTTTTTGAAAAGGGTGTGTGCTCTCTCATTTAGACACACATTCCTCGTTGTCTTTGATCCCCGGCCTCTTCCCCAGCCTCTTTACCTCCATCACCCACTCAACCATCCGCACCCATGGCTACGGTATCTCCCAGCTAATGACTGTCACCCTTAAAGAATCCCACGTCTCACCCCCCCCTCCAACAGATATCCCGATACCCCTAACTATCACCCAGGCGAAAGGTTAGGTCACATGACCAGGTAAGACAACACTCTTCTTGAAGTACTCTCATGTCTCCCATCCAGCCTGCACCTCCTTCCTCCCCCTCCTACCTTCCTGGTGTCCTGTGCCACCTTTACCTTGACTGACGTCATCACCAGGTTAACACACAGGGCAGGAAGCCGTGCAGAGAACAGACTCTGATGTGGAGGAGCCGTCATGCACATCACTTCCTGCTATCTCCTCTATTTGCCACCAGGTGCCATCAGGCTGCGTTAACTTATCACGCCATGTTGAGTCAGGGCACAGGAGATAACAGCAGCCATTGCAGGGCGGGCAGTTCAGACAGGACAGCAAAGGTAGGGAATGTGCAGGGTATCTATGGTTGTACAGTTGTACCTAATATAGGTAGGGTAGGTCGTGTTTCTTTTCTTAATTTTTTTAACTTTGGCCTGAAAGTAAGCCAAAAGTTAACTACCAAACGTCAGCCGACTCACCAACAATAGTGTTGATTTGTTGACTATCAAATTGACTCTGAAATAGCCAAAAAGTCACTAAAATATAAATATCTTTTTTCAAAATTGGATAACAATGTCTAGGGTCGGCCCTGTTTTGCTAGGTAGGGTCAAAAAATGGCTCACAAACTTCCGCATCAATTTGCCGATAACAGCGTTAACTCATGGACTATCAAATAGACTCTAAAATGGCCCAAAAAACACTTGAATTTTTTTTTCAAAATTGGATAAAGATTACTAGGGTCGGTCCTGTTTTGCCAAGTAGGGTCGGGTAATCTGAAACACACCTTTCTTTTGGCCTATGTTAATCCATCAGGGTGAAGAAACAATTTCTATCATTCTCGATCCTGCATTACACACTAACATTAGTTCTGTTCTCTGTGCTATTGTGTCTGCGCGTAGGGCACCACTAATTTATTATTCAATAAATACTTCAGACACCATTGGAGACAGCAAAATCTCAAAAATTAAAGATTGCTGCTTTCTATAAACACGTTCCCTCCTTATCACAGAGAGCCAAGTGAGAGGACATAATGTGAGCAATAACGGCCAGAAATACATCAGGTGAGTGAGGTGAGATATAGCTGATGTGTCATGATGATATCACACTACAGGCACGCCTCTTTCATTTGTTCTTACCTGTCTCAGCTAAAGTGTTTCTGAAAATTTAGATTCCATGAAACATTGCAGCAGCCAATTAACCAGGCTTCACTTAACCCTTCACTTCTTGCCACAGCCATCTCATGGCCCATCCTCATTTGAACGTGTGTCTAATCTCTTTCTCATTTTTTTTCTGGTTAGGTTCTCCCACTAGATTAGCGCAGGTTATGCATCATTCCCTAAGTCATTGACTACTGCAAACCTCAATGGATGGGACCAGAACTAAGAAGGAGTAGTGGCGAGAGACAGGGCTGCTGTGCACACATGTCTGCTGACCAGAGTAATTAGGACGTCCTTGGGGAGTGGAATTACAGTCTGTTGGATTCTGACCAGCATGCCCAATCTTAGAGTTGTTGTTGACCGCTGGTCTGACAGGTTTAGCTTCTTGTTTGTAAGCTCTAGACTGCACTGTGACCATGTTGTAGGTTATGAAGTCCCACTTTCTTCTCTCTAATAATGATGTGTAACCTAAGCTGGTCACTCAGGTAAATGTCTAGACTGCAGTGATGCAGTGATCTCATAGTTGAGTGGGCTGTAGCAAGGTGGTGTCACACCATTTCCCTGTTTATCAATTTTGCTTTACAAGCCTAACTGCTGCACAGTATAGGAAAGGTACCAGAAACAAAATCGTGGTACAACCAGAGCCCTTACTATGATGTGCAACTGGCGCCCCTTTGGGCTGCTGCGTGCTTCATCAGTTTTTTTACAAGCTCTGAGAAACTACACACACAGGGTTAGAGTGCTGGGAGCTCTGCATCGCTGACACCACCTTATATGTAGAATCCAGGTTCAGAGATGGTGATGATTACAAATTCATTCAGGGATGGAAGCGTTAGTGATTCTTGTAAGGCTACCATAGTGTCAGTCAACTTATGTATAAATGTGTCGGTAATGAATATTGAAAATCGAAATATGTAATATGAATTTTGAACTCAAACTAGCCACCATTTAGAAAGGGCCTATTCGGGCAAATCGACCACTGGTTGCTGGTTATTGAGCAAGTAGAAAGGGTACATATCCTTGTTTTTGATTGATGTATGCACAGTTACTGCTAATTGTTAGCTCCATTATTCATTGTGGTACAACAAACCATTCAGGTTATCAGGTAAATATAGGTCGCCCTAGTAGGCTACATTGCAGTAAATGGAGGCTTATTTTTAATTGATTCTTCTTAGTCAGCGCAGATCTGATAGGGTGACAGGTGGGTGGCTGCTGACTGGAGTGTGTCAGCAGGCTGGGTGTAGGCATTTACAATCAGGTCAATGTGAATGTCACTCATCAACAGCTGCTTCAGACACACACATACAGATGGCGGAAATTCCATATCTCTCAAATGCAAACCAGGCTGCCTGTGCATTGTGCTGGTAGCCATGTTGAGTCATGTGATAATGTCATCCATCATGATGGGTAACCATGGTGACGTATGTCATATGGATTAAACCTGGATGATGAGGCAGCAGTGTTGTATAGGAGGCCAGGGGTGGGGGTTAGTGGGTAGGTGATATGTGTGTATACTGATATCTGCAAGATTGCTACTCAATGTTTTCAATTTTCTCATCTATCAAGATCATATTCTGTCAATGAGTCAACTGACTGATTGATCACCCATCCTGCCCTCTGTTGGTGAAGGTGGGAACTGGAGCAGTGTCTTATCGTGGGGCACTGTATGTTGTCACTCCCCAGATGCTACTTAGTATGGTGTAAACGTTTTGGACTCTGGACGATGTAATGCACAGCAAGTATATTTTGTTACATTTTGTAATATTGAGTAAATAATCAAATCCCCAGTCTGAGAAAGGTAAACAAATATTACATGCTTACATCTCTATATATGTTGTACCTTGGTATAAAGTGGTTCAGCCGTGTAAGCTACATTTTGATAAGTTGAGAAAAGAATTCCTAACAATTGCCAAAACACAAATTATGGCATGTTTGCTTTCATGTACCAATCTTTAAGTTCCCAGAAATCTGCTACATTAACATGATTTCCATAGAAGAGTCCTTTTAAGTCAGTTGAAGGTAATTGCCTTTTCATTTTTAAAGTGAACATTGAAGAGGTAACAAAGGAAAGGTCAAAGTAAGATAATGGGTTTGAATAGTTTCCTGAAGCGCACCCTCATATCTTAAACAGTATGACTATGTGACTTTCACTATGAAGCAATGCAGCTAATTTTAAACTTCGACCATGGTTATATTTAACATGTAAATTCTTAAAGCTTTGTCATCAAATGTCTTTCAACATCAATTGCTATTCATATTAAACGTATAGTAACCTGAACCCAGTGCATGGCCGAAGTGCTGACAAAGGACATGTAGTCTTTACAAGGCATTTAAATTCAGATGTTGTTAACTAATGTAGTACATACGACATTTACAGAAACACTGACAGGGGTTCCTCTTAACAGGAATATGAAGACAAGCTCCTTTGATTACATTTTGGCATTTGTTTTAGCCTTTATACACAATTGCTCATTGAGACAAGTTCATCAAATGAGATTTTGAGGTACATTTTCCTCACTTGAGGTTTTTACAATGTGGTATTTCTTTATACTGCAGCTGTCGTCTACAATGTAGTTATGGAAGTTACACATAACACCAACCCAACCAAAGGCTCTGGCTAAATTAAAATCGGCCACCTCCCTCCATCCTACTGGTATCCTGATATACCAATAAGTGGCTTACTAACAAGATAAAATACACCCACTGTCTCCACGTCTCATGGTCCTCCGGGTCCCCCAACTGGCCTGCACCTCCTTCCCCTCTCTTTATAACCTTCCAGTTGCCCTGGGCCTCACACCTTCGATTTGACCTTGAGATCTCAAAATGCAACGATTTATTTTCTAGTAGCCTCTTCAGGTGAAAGATAAAGATTTCAAAAACTCTCATAATGTATGTCCTTTCCTGCTGCTGTTTATTTTTCTTGTCACCAGGTGGCGTCAGACACTCAATACATCTGCAAATACACACGTCATGTCACATGTTTCACCAAAGTAAGATGTGGACAGAGATTGGTAAGTTGGTTGCATGTTGTAGGGCAGTATAGATTAATCTATAACAAGGGGTGCAGGGCCACTTATAATTTAGTAGTAGTATATATCCTAAATAAGACCTGTCACAAGCATCAGTCACATCAATTGACCCAGTACATGGGATCCTGATTTCGATGGACATCTATCTATATTACAGCATTGACTTCATCACATGAAATTATGCAAAGAAGGGTTGCTGCTGGACATTTTCATTAGGGTACTCGATGTGGAACCCCAGTTCTAGAGGCCATAAATCAGGAGGGTTTGATCTGACTGATCCTTCCCGATGTGGACGGGTTGGGCCGAGGGCAGTCATCCCACAGCCTAACTCAGCCTGACTCTCACATGAGGGTGGTTTTAGCGACAATGACGCTGACTTTTCTGAGTGTGTTGGTGCTGGGCAGTGACCCATGAGATCACCTTTCGTTCTGGTTAACATAGGCCTCTATGGGATCACCATGCCCAGCTGCCCCCAACTATGACAGAACCAGAAGCTGCAGGTCCCTAGAGGGTTATGAGAAATAGCCGCATTGGATTTGAGATTGGGAGGTGCATGGATTGGGGGAAATTTCGGTAGTGTTCAGACGGTGGGAGGAAGTGAGTGGGCCTTGGTGTTAGGGATGCCATGGGAATTGGGAGGTTGGTGATAACATCTTAAGTTCCGACATGCACCTCCAGGTGGCCATGTAAGGAATCACGGGTAATGTGATTTGGGGCATATTACATAGGCTCACTTTATTAGGAGGCCAGCTAGGGGGAACAGCATGACCCTAGTGCCAGCGTTTGAGAGTGGTAGCTCGCCAATGTTAGTAGGGAAGGGCAAAACCTAGTTAGGCTATTGCTATGGGGATTAATAAATTGAGAAGATATATATTAGTAAAAAGAAAATGTCGCCATCTTATATTCACAAAGGTGAGTGGGTGAATGGAAAGAGGAGAGGTGATATATTTTTGTGTTAAAGTTACTTAATAAGGAACAAACAACCACCACCCCTCACAGCCTCACACATATTCATGTCAATATGGCTGTCGGGGAAGGTGAAGGTGTACTACTCTCCTTTGTGACATTGTAGAGCTTGATGGGTTTCCTTCACGGAGCCTTCAACTTGAAGGAATTCAAGCCCTTACACATCAAGCTCTTTACTGTGATGGTTAAGTCCAACTAGGTCTTACTAACTGTTTAAGGTAGCTGTGCATTATTTGGCACAGAAGTGTTGGGACTATGCAGGTTATAACTCAAGTTAACCTCTACTGGATAGAGTGTACAAGGAGGGGGAGGGTGTTATCTGGGAGGTGGGGACGTGGCCAGGGTTTACATGGTGTACTTAACCACTATTTACCTCATCCAAGACACCACTGTTTGACAGCTAGCTCTCTTTAAACATGCACCAATTATTTCCCCTGTGTTGTTACTAACACTCTGTCTCCTCTCTCCACTTCAGGCTCTGACACCTTTCTTGCTAACGCACTGCACCCAAACCCTAGAAATGTGGATATTATTCAAATATTAGGTAAAGGATATTATTTACATTGTCAGAAAATAATGGTCAACATTATACACTTATATAGCTCCTAAAGATGCCGAGAAGTATACTGAAATAAGGTTGCACACCACAGTATATAAAGGCTCTGATTGATGGTTTCTTATAATAACAAAGCAGGCCACAAAACAATATATGGTATAAATTTGTATTATTATTAACGGTGCATATGAAAATGCTAGCTTTTAGTCAGACTGAAAATGATTTATGATAGATGTTAAAATAAGGACAATGCTTTTTGTGGTAAAGACTAAATTCAAGTCTGCATAAGTGCTAGCACACAAAGTGTAGTCTAAGCATAATTATAGTAAATGACTATTAGGTAGAGTGAAGAGTTAAACCGTGATTCTTCATGCTACATATAAAACGTATACCAGCTATGGGAAGTATACTTGGAACCTAGTGCCTAGTATAAAGATTCACCAAGAAGGTCAGCGACCAGATGCCGTTATCACTCGTACGTTTGGTCCCAGCAAGCTGACCCAAAATGTTAACAGGAAGCAAAAAAGTGCCAAGTTGGTAGTATTCTTGTACGTCAACATTTATTCACAGGAATCCGTTGTTTTTTTTGGTTTGTAAGGTCAAGTCAGTACCAGTTCAGGTTGTATATTTTGTGCTGTAATGATGATATTATATTGGTACAGGTTCTAATAACATCACAACAAATCTAGTTAATTGTAAAAATAATTAGTAGTATGATAGAGAGTGATACCAGGTAGAATTAATATATTCACACCTTCACATTTGATTTACCGACGTCCGTTGCACAGTCGTGATTGGGTCTCTCCCAACATGCCACTGAAAGGACTCCTATCAAGCATTGTCGGCAGGTTATCCAATGAGTGGGGGCTACATTGTAGTTACCATCCGGGAAACACATGGCAAGTCTGAAAAGGGAAGATGACAAGTATACCCTTGGGATTGTCAATGTCCTTGCAACTCCTATACTCTCATACTCTCATCGTGTTGAGTCAATAATGGCATGCACAGCTAAGCTGAATCAACATTGAAAACTAGTTAATCAATATTGCAAATTAATATTAAGTGTGAGTTTATGGTTAATATTGTATCCAGTATTTTCTGTTTAACAATATTTAGGAAGAAATGATATTGTCCTTAGGGAAAGCTTCCACTTCAAACAATCATGATCCTTCTCATCATTCTGAAATGATAATCAAAACAATAGATTTCCTTGAACCATTTTCCCTCAAAAAGGAGTTACAAATGGCATCACTTGAGTCCAAAAACTATGACAGGACATCTGATTATAATTAATTTTACGTAAGAAGAAACCATTAGCAGCATTAGAATTACTCATTAATCATCAAACATTAATCAGAATCACCAATGCATGACAGACAGGCACAGCCCATGAAGGGCCAAAACAAACGCAGTCAGATGATTGTGGTCAAAGATTGGCTCATTTGTTACTTTTCTGAATGGAATAATAGGAAATGAGAAGCCAAAAACTCTGGATTCCAGATTTAAAAGCTGGAGCAAAAATTTAATTATGAATCTGCTTTGAGCCCTGGTGGCATGGGATTTGTTCCCTGAGACAGAATTCTGCAGCCACAATAATCAAACCAGGGCTTGAGGACAAATTAAACCTTGTAGAGGTACGTATGTATACACTGGTACTGTAGTCAGGGTCCTTATGTTGGAGCAATAGGGTCTGTGGGGTTTTTGTGGGGAAAGTGTAAACTATACATTTTTGGAAAGCTTAGAACCCAAGGATTCCAAAAACCACAGTTCCCAAAATTGTGTGACCTTTTTTGTTGCCATAGCAACCATTTTCCTTGACAACCCTATAAAATGCCAGAATTCCCGAAAATCATGGTGGAAAATACTAGCATAACAGAACTAATGAAATCTATCCACCCAGATCATCCCCAAATGATGTATTTTTCTAAATGTTTTCCATGATAAACTGTATATTGGTATATAGTTGCCTAGCAACAGTATTATTTTACTTATTTCCATAGCAACAGGGTCATAAGCTCATCATTTGGCCAATCTGTCTGCAGGAGATGCAAAAGGTTAAGATTATGGCCATTGGTGGTCCTGTACTGGGTGGTTCTCCTTATCTAGAGATCCTCATCCTGACCCTCTCCTTTTAAGGACAACATAGTGTATTGGCATTTGGTCGTCATTTTGCATCATGCTGAATCCATGGGATTGATACACTTGAATTTCATACCTAATACTTGTTCTATCTGAGATCGGTACAGGGCCTTCAGGATGCAGTCACAGGAAACAAAGAGGATGAGAGATTGTGAACAGCCGGGCCCGTTAGACCCGTTACAGAATACTAACTTAGGGTAGGATTAAGGTACTGGGTGAGGGATGTACAGTGGATCCCAAGGGTGGAGATAGGAATAGACAGCCGTTGCTGGTAGCAAAGAAAATGTAGATTAGAAAAATGTGAAAAGTGAAAGAGGGAGAGAACAAAGAGGAGGAGAAATTGGTAAGTCAATGTAGAACGATGGAAGATGAAAGTCAAAGTAAAGTGAATGATGGAATGAGGCGAGAGCACGATAGAGAGATGAGTGACGCATAGGTAGGAAAAGAGGGAAGTACAATATTACACCAATCTGGTCAGCTGCTGGTATTGGGTGGTAAAGAAAAGGTAATCGGCCAAGAGGGAGGAGGATCTATGAAGAGTGTGACCTGATGCCTGGATCTATGGCTAGATCTACAGCCCCAGAACGACCTCTCACTCTGCATACAAACCATGTACTAATCCTGCCTTCCTATCTTTGTCAGTACTCTGGTCCCATGGGGAAACAGTATGCTCCTCTACTCCAGTCCTATCCCTGGTCCAAGCCTTACGAATATCCTGTCTGGACTTGCTCTGGCCAAAATTTAGGGATGGGAAATCACATTACCATTATAACATAATAAAGGCATACATATATATATTATATAGATAACTGTTTAGGCAAAATGAAGTTCCCAATGATGAACCCTACTACTCCTGACCATAATATATTGCCAAACGTGCCGTGTTACTGAATGTAGCAACCACAGCACTCCCTAGCTGGCACCTCGAGTGTTTCTAGTCTAGGCCTCAGGAATTGACTGATGCATATGGGGGGCTTATTTAGGGCTAATGTTTATCATAATTAGTTAGTTTTGACTATTCAGAGGGCTAGTATGTATACATTCTCTTCTTGGCACCACTAAACATGGACTCTCGATTTTATCTTTCGATTTTCCCATTAAAATTAATATGATGCACAAACTTATATTTGATCAATGTAGAGCCAAATATGTCTTTGATAAGCCTACAATGTGTTTTTAGTACATTTCAGATGCCCCTTTATTCTTTGGGCCTCAGCATGTAGGTCCTGTAATGTTATTTCTGTAGGTCTTGTTTACAGCATACAAAATAATGATAGTCAATTATCTCATGAGCAAATATTTTCTAGATGTCTGATAATCAATGTACATAACAAACAAATCAATAAAGATGCATTTTGGAGAATAAATAAAAAGGTTGAAAATAAGTTAAATCAGATTAAATCAACCAATGCAAATTTAACTGTCTTCTGAGGAGGATAAAATCATAAGAAAGCATTCCACTGTGTATTCTTTCCTCATCTAATGCTAGGTAAAGATCTAGGGAATAAGAATAACGCAAGTTGTATCAAGTTGGGTGATAAGTATGGATATGAGAGGTGGCTAGCTTCCTTTTTTTGCAAATTCCAATAAATTGATTTCACTACTTTTTTTCGGAAAAAATAAGAAAATACATATATATAATTTACTCATATATATATGCTCGCAACCTACACCTCTAAACTGCAATTTTCGTGCCCTGTCTAGTGGTGCATAAATCGAAATTCTGGAATTGTAATGTCCATTTGGCTTGTGGTCGCTACTGTTACTGACAGTACATTTTGTTACCCCTCAGACCGTAGTGTCTACACATATGTTGGCGTCAGATATGCATGAGCTGCCAGAATACAGTCCCTGAGGGTGCAGCTTCTCAGAGTTTGCACAGACTTTAACCATTTAAGGAAGGCATGTCACTAAAAGATGAATTTGTTGTCATTATGCACCAATGCAGCCCCGAAGAGTAACTCACTGTGCTGTATTGGTGCATCATGCCGATCCTTTGGGAGTGTCCCAACCCCAAAGGATCGGCAAAATACTTGCCAGGGCTGCATTAATGCATCATGGTGACCAATGGCATGATGCATTAAGGCATTATGTCGTCCTTAAAGTGTTAACAGTGGTCAGAAAGGATTGTCAGATGCTCTCCACAGCCCGATGAGGGTCCTGATAGTCTCATTGGCTTACATCTGGGCACCAAGCCCACCTACAGTACAGTCAAAACTTCTAGCTGTAGATCAATGCAATACCATGGGATGACTTTACAAGGTCTGACTTTAAAAAGATGTGAATATGATATAGGAATAATGGGATGTGATTGACGCTATTCAAAGTGTAACTGTGTTAGCAATGCCATAAAGGAATGTATTTGTATACATGTAGACTTTACAGAGAATTTCAACCACATTCAATAGAAACCAATGGCAGCACATTAACTTAGGAATCCTTACTCCTTTCCTGCCTCATTGGCCTACATAGCTAAAATAACTAATACCCAGCATAGACCTATGCACGTATAAACCCTGGAGGAGGGGAGCGGTTCCCCGGGCGCGAGTTGATTGCCGCCCCCTCTAGGAGGCGCCAGCAGCGCCTGGATAGTTCCCACAGCGGCCGCATTGTTGCAGCGCCACAATGTGATGTCAGCGGCATCGTTGCCATGATACATTCTCTTTGGTGTTACCGCCATACATAAGTCCAACCTGGAGTAACGGTCGTCAGTCGGCATGATACACTCCTCCAGTCAGGTCGTCACTTGGGTTCCTCCAGTATTTTCATTTTTTTTAATTGATGGGGTACATGTATCATGATGATTGTGGTATTTGTGTATTCATGATATTTATGGTATTTATGAATATTTATTCTGTCTGTTCATATTGCAATTTTATCTATTATTGTATAAGATTTGCTGAATAAAAAATTGTTATTAGCTTTCTGTGTCTGTTTAGACCTGGTTAGGCACTTATTGGCTTATGTTATTGCGATGCAGGGATTTATCCCCTTTCATGCATGTGTTATTTCATATAGGCCTGGTGAGCCTGTCATATGTCACGTATAAGATAGAGTGTGACGGTATCTATTGACTCAGTGTAACTGTTATTGCTGTGATAATAAACTTATAGGGCTGAGTTAGTGCTATATATTTCCACCACACTAATGTCTCTTGTCTTCCTCTAATATATTCAGATTTATATTACTTATATACTTATATTATACCGGTAGTGTCAATAGTTAATCAAATAGTCTAGATTACCCGGTAGTGATTAATAGTCTCCGGTAGCTTATAATTATTATAGCAACATAACTTCTAGGCCCGAGTGCCTCTGCTATGATAATTATTGTATTATAACATAATTGTTATCTCCAACCCCTCTTACATTTTAAATTATTTAGAATATTGCAAATAACGGTGGTGAATAGGAATAATGGTGTGACATAGCTAAAAACGGGCACAGTGCATTCTACACCCTACACTGTCCATAAAGGCAGAGCCTGTCAGATGGATGACCCACCACTATGTAGTTAGGCTGGGCATGCTGGTCAGAATCCCACAGACTCCAATTCCCGTCCCCCAGGACGGCCTAATTACTCCGGTCAGCAGGCGTGTGTGCACACCAGGCCCCTACACAGCTTCTGTTTCTCTCTCCAGAGTCTTCTTGCAGTTCTGGTAAATTCCATGTGGTGTCCTGTCCTGAATTAAGTTGGAATATAAGCCAGTCAGTATACAAGCACCTGTTTCTTTTTTCGATATTGGTAAAAGTTACTCTATACTATTTCCAATCTAGAAATCACCTGAAATCCTATCCCACACACACCATGTATAGAAAGCTTAGCTTGCAGAAAGCCAGGGGGACCAGGGGGACCAGGATGATATAAGGAAAACAGTGCCCAGGACTTGAAAGGAAGTGGAATCAGCTGTCTAGACGCATACACGAATCAGGGACCAAGATATGGTATGGAATGACACAGGCAACCTAAAGGAGGTGAAGTAGTTGGGCAATAGAAGGAGCTTTTCTTTTAAAAAGAAAGAGTGTTCGGATAAAAAGACGGCTGATAGGAAGGGAGGGTTGTACGGAAGGGACGATGGGTAAAATAAAAGGATTTAGAAGGAGGTGAAAAGAGTAGGCAACTTCTAGTTTGGTTGGGGTAGTAGTACACCGGTGAAGGGAGGGGCTGATAAATTATAATGCAGCTACTGATGTGATGTCAAAAATGACAGTGCATGTGGAAAGGGAGAAGGAAGGCCCCGGGTGGCATGGCAGAGTATATGGAAGAATAAAGATTCTAAATTCAGTGTCGGAAAAGAGATACAGATGTTCAAGTTGAAGTTATGCTGACGGAATATAGTAAGGGCTAGTAATGGACAGATCAGAGAATAGGGCCTGACTATTGGGGCCGTAAAGGGAGAGGAAGCATGGTGAGGCAGATTGAGGCAGTCGTGAAACGTGAGGCAATGAGATGGGGGACGGGGTCATGGGGGAGGGGCAGGATTGAGGTCAATATAATCTTCTCCAAGATTACAGCCATTGTAATCGGAGAACCACATTTCTGACAATGGTTTCAGGGAGAGGAGGGTCAGGATGACCACTGTGGTCTTTACTATGGATTTTTAGGATATACTGGGCATTTTCTGCAGTGCTACTTACTATCATTTTAATGTACAGATTGTCTCCAGGTTTCACAAGCTATGAGTTACTAGATTATCTATAACCAGACATACAGTTCATCAATCTATATTTTAAAACCCAACCCAATGTCAATAATCGGTTTTGTCAGCAATAAAGAAGATGTGTTTAAAGTCTGATATTATCATGACACACCCTCCGAATAACTTTATCTCTCTATCACCTCAGCCTCCTGATATAAAAGAGAGCAGCCCTAGCGGCAACTGCTCATTTAAACGTCCTACCAATTGGCTCTCTGTGATAAGGAGGGGAAGTGTTCATACAAAGCAGCCAATTCTTATCATCCTCATAGAACATAGATCATCATCTGAGACCTGGGGAGTGGGATTTTTCACATTTTAATTTTGGACGTGTTTATTGCTAGCAATGGATCAGGTGGCATTTGAGTGAAGAAGGAGACCCACAGCAGAAGCAAAATAAAATGTTTTGCTGTGAAATATGTGAACTTGGGCCGATCCACAAACTAATTACTTCCCGCAACACTCCCCCCCCCCCACCTTTCACGCTCTTGCACTCTCTCACTATTCTTTTAAATACCTCATTTAATGTTCTAGACAGGCTGATTTATTCATTTGATGATGAATGTCACTAAACGATGACATTTATCGTCATGATGCACCAATATAGCCCTCGCAAGTAACTCGCCGGTGAGTAATCGGTGTATTATGCCGATTCTCAAGTGTCTCAACCCTATAGGGTCAACATGATGCTTGCATGCAGCTGAAAACCCCCATTACCACTGATTACTTGACAATTATGGTTCAGCATAAGGGTTTATCAATCTTAAATTTACTATTTTACTTCTGTTCTATATCCTTATATTTCGTCATGGCGCTATTAGAACTCGGAGTATAGTCAATGGTAGCTTCCCAATTAAAATGTATATTAATAATTTTATTCCACGAGTTATTTGGAATATGCTTCAAAATGTTCAGGATGTTTCCCTGATCACTTAACCCTGGTATTGATATAACTTGGCAGGAAAGGATTACCCTCCAGATTGATTCATTGAAACACATTACCAGTTGCCATCCCACAGGATGCACACTCTGTCCTTACAGTTTGGTAACAATTCTGTCAGTTGCAGGTGATCGCCCCCCCCCCCCCTTTCCACAGCTGTACCATCCCTGGGGCCTTACCACTCATGGACCCTGGTCGTCTCATGTGTGCATCTGACAGGCGACACTGCTGGGGGATAGGGTGGTCTGGGGCAGGTATTCTTCAGTCCCCAGTCTCAATTTAACATAACATGTAAAGTTAGCCTCGATTTAATCTGCCTAGCAGATTATCTACAAACCTGTCTCCCACCCCTTACGCTCCCTGCAACTCATTTCCCTATTATTTCTCACTGTGATACTCAATTCACGAGGTTCGTTTATTTCACATATCTCTTATCTATTTACATGTTTACAAAAAAGTTAGGGAAACCAGATTTTGTAGAGAAAGAGGGAGCAAAACACAGACTCAAAGGGGGAGTCAGATAAACAATCACGGACAGACACACCTATTGATAAAGCAAAAGAGGTTGAAGGGGGGGGGGGGTGTTGTAGGCAGAGTAGAGGACCAAACAGTATCCATAAAGGGAGAAGCTGATGGACACAATTAATGAATTACACAACTATGACTACTCATGAAGATATTGATGTGCGCCCAGAGCATTGGACAAACCTATTCACTCACACTCTACTTCCCACAATCCCATAGGACCAGTCCTGCCTTCCTGCACCTGGGGCTTTTATCCCCTGGGGTCTTCTCAGTCTAGTGGTTCGATTTTATGTATTTTATCTAAGCATCCATTTTGTAAAGAGGAGATTCTAATACATTGTTGTGTTTAATAATCATCAACATCTTGTCAATGTTTAGGTGTGGTGGAGGGTAGTGTATTGTAGGGTCAGGGGAAATACTGAGGATGTTCTTGGATTAAAGGAAAAAGACAAGAGTGATTTGTGGACGGGAGATTATATCTGGCCTGTTGGTGTTTTGAAGTGGTGTTAGGGTAAGTGAGTTGCAGGGTGTTTACGTTGGTATGAAAGTGTCTTGTATGTGAATGGGCAATTGGTGATTAGGACGAAAAAAGGTAACCAATGTCGGGCTGTGGTTATACATGTATCATATGATATCCTGTAAATGATATTAAATGTAATAGATAACCCAATACGATATACGTAATAACAACAATTAAAGTAAGAACTGAATTATAGTTCCTGAATTCAAAACGCATCAAATACATAATTAGTTCTCAACCTATCAGGTCGATTGCAGTGAATATTTTCTTCACATGTCTTTTTAAAATCTACATTATTTGCAAATCAATTTTGGACAAGCACTCAATCTACAATGTTGCGTAAACACAGATGAAATTATTTTTTTAATCTGGTCCTTCACAGCACAGTCTAACTAAGTCATTTTACCTGTATATTAAAGGGCTACCTATCATTTCATTGGGCACAGTTTTACCAGAGTGCCCTAGGCGATGGTAATGTGATGGATTGGTTTACTGTGGTGAAATATGTCTGTGTATAGTGTTATGGATCAAGTGCTAACATTTGGGTTGTAAGCCAAATCAACTTTGCCACGCAGTTTGTCCTTCCCTATTCTACCTTCCCTACCCCTGTACTGCTGTTACTCTATCTGTCCTGTTTCCTTCACTACACTCCCTGCCCTACCTGGTATGTTGTTAATTTTTGAGCTGCATTTGACATGAAATTTATAAATACTTCAGCTAGGTAGGAACAAGATGAAAGAATTGCAGGAAATGACCTGTACGATGAGTCCCTCCACATTGCAGGGTGCTCACCACATGGTCAGCTTCTTTGTATGCGATAAGGTGGCAGCAAGGGACAAGTTAAATGTGACATGGGGCACCAGAAAGGTTATCTACACAGAGGAAGGAGATGCAGTCTAGGGGAGAGGACCTGAGAGAACTTTGAGGGCAACATAAGGGGCGTTGTATTATCTAATTATGTGAGATGACCTTTTCTATTGCCACTAATTTGGGATATCAGAATAATAGCGTGGGGGTGAGAGGGTTGTCAGTAAATCTCGCAAAAAGAATACTCAAATTTATCACTTTGCCATTAGTTAGATACCAAGATAGCAAGGGCCATTCACCCATTTTTCATATATTAGTGGACTTTTAAACCTCAACCTGTGAACCATGTGAAATTGGAAGGCCTAATGTTCTCAAAACCCTTGCTGAAATCCCCATTACAAAACTCAAACCCAATCTACTTGGGCTCTAAGCATAGTTCTGATTGGCTAGCCACCTGTAACATTGGCAATGGCCAATGACTAACACTGAGAGATTCCACAGTATGAGTGGCTGTCAACTCGGCAATCCAATCAATGGAGATGGATGGAGCTTTCTGATTGGTCTGTATTGATTGTTAAGACTTAGATAATCAATGCCTGCAGTCACCTACATAGAAGTGTGGATCCTCAGTGAACTGCTGGTATATGAATTGATCGTTTGAGAATTGGTGCACTTGTTTAATCAATTGCCACAATGATAGGTAGTTGTAAAGAGAGGAAGAGGCACTGATACAAATGCTGTAGATGGCAGAGTGTGGCTTTGCCCTGGAAACGACTAGGCGAATATCCTGATGATATCTCAGTAATAAAGGGTCCACTTTTTTTAAAGTGAGCCTAGGCGAAGCCTAGGATGAAGCTCACGAAGTGAGCTTCATCCTAGGCTTCGCCCAGCACTTTATGCAGTGGTCAGATTTCATGGACGATTTGCAGCATTAAATTGACAAGTCCAATGGCTGATTCCCAAGAAGTTCATTCATATCAAACTTGAAAAACTTGAAAGATAACCTTGAATTATGAAAAACTGTCACCAACCTGAAGATGAATCAACAATTAAATAGATCAGTCACCGTGAATCATGACAGATTTCTACACAATGCTGTAAAAACTTTGCTGAAGGGACAAAATGGCCGCTATTATGGCTATTTTCACACTCTCCATGCACACATCAGTAGATAAGTACACTCTCGGTGTATTTTGACTAAGACTCTGTATGGAGAGTGCACTATTAGTGACGTCACAGCTATAGTGACGTCATAGTCTTAGCGACGTCGCAACGTGACCAAGCAGCGTCACTATGTTACTTAGCAACGTCACCACGTGACGTGGACATGTTGTTTTGACTATTGGAACGCATAATTGTTGTCAGAATAGGCCAGTTTGCCGTGAATGTAAGGCTCAAATCGGCGTGAAAGTATGGCTCAAATCGCCGTGAAAGTATGGCTCAAATTGCCGTGAAAGTGTGGCTCAAATCGCCGTGAGAATAACGTTTAGGCCTACATCGCCGTGATAGCAAGGTTCAAATCGCCGTGAACGTGGGGCTCAAGCCCCTTGGCCAGGCTTGGGAGTATGTACGCAAATTTTCTACAGAAATCGCCCCCCCCCCCCCAAAGTAAGTACAAAATGACGTGAAAATAAAGCACAGATTGACGTGAGAGTTAAGTACCGGTACAATAATGACGTGAAAATAAAGCAGAAATTTAATAGTTGGGGCACGCCAAGACTGGCGGGGGGGGGGGGGAGCCGGGAGGCTCACTTTTTCCCAGGGTCATATCCAATTTTAATTTAATATCTCAGTAATAAAGGGTCCACTTATTTTAATATCTCAGTAATAAAGGGTTCACTTTTTTAAAGTGTTTTATTGGGTTTAATAATGACAAATATATAGCAAATATATTTAACCTAGCACATGCACATTGCATCACTTACGTGCATTGCGCATTGCATTACTTACGCTTCTCTACTCCTGCTACTTATTCCATTGATCTTTTGTCAGTTTATGGGAACCTACTCCAAGATATGCATGGTTATGATGGAAGATATGCATACTGCTTAATAGCTAACCTTTGCAACAGGTTAGCGTAGTTGAGACATTTGGTTGAAAATCTACGAAAAAAGCTCTCAGCAAAGTTAGAATGTATACCATGTATTCTTCTTGCGTTTCACTCCGGTCCCATAGGGACCGGCAGGCGTATATCGCTGCGAAGGCTACACCGAAATGTATATGCCTGGGATACACCATGTGAGTCACCATTGCACTAAACTACTTCTACTTCCACTTTCTGATATCCTTTATGATACCGTTAGCAATAGAACCATTAATTATCCTTCCCTCCAGAGCACCCTACATCCTTCTCTAATTAATCAGCAGATGCCCAACAGAGAAATGGATCAGTACAGGGACAACAGTAGAAGCTGCACTAGTGTCTGTTCAGCCTAGTGAAACTTCGTGTTGTCCTTTATTTCTTATATGGTGCGAATGGTTACACTGCTATGTCGACTACTATATATAATTCAAATTCTTTACAAAAGTTGTTTTGAATTGTGGATAAATTCCACTTTTTATCCCCAATGTACAGAGTTGAACCTGACGCCAAAACATGTGTACTGTTTATTTATTGGTTGAACAAGGTATTTGCATATAAGGGAAAGACGAAAATAAAATAAGTGTAAGGTGAGTATTGGATTCCTCCTCCTTTGATGCCCTACGGACAGACTAGGGGATGATGGCGTGACTACAGATAAGTGCAGAGAGAGTTGCAGAGGCACCCAACACCCCTGGAGGGATTACAGAAAGAAACAAAGTATGTGTCATTACACCCGTCTTTCCAATTGAGGATGAATATTCTTTGACTATATAGTGGGATATTCAGGTATATAAATATAAGTTTTTCCTCTAAAAAATAACAACAAAGATTCATTGTATTTTGTCTATGAGTAACCTTTACCCAAGCAGTCACTATCCATCCATTACATTTTTCGTAGTACACTCTTTACAGGTCACCATGTGATCAGGTGATCCATGTATTAGTGCTGCAGCATTGGAGAGCTAGGAGCATTATTTCTGGCGACACCCATCACCAAAAAAGACTAAAGGTCACTATATACCACTGGAAAGCTCTGATCATGGGCTTTTCAGATATGGCGAGCGTTAAAGAAAAGGTTGCGAGGAATCCAAGATGGCCGCCAAAATCCAAGATGGCCGCCCAAATATCAGAATTCCATCTCCAATGACCTAGATATGGCTTAGAATACTTTTTTAACACTGCTTACCCCCCCTAATTTGGACCCAAGGAATCCAATGGTCCTATTGGTTTGTTTCTAAGACAGCTGGTTGCTTAGCAACAACTGTTCTAATTGTTTATCTGCCTAGCAACACAGTTTTACATGGTCCAGAGGTTTATTACAACCATACCTACCCCCCCTAAATTGGACCCAAGGAATTCAATGGTTCTATTGCTTTGTTTCTGAGGTAGCTGGTTGCTTAGCAACAGCTATTCTAATTGTTTATCTGCCTAGCAACACATATGTCCATGGTGCTAAGATTGATAATAATCATACCTACCCCTTTTAATTGCACCCAAGGAATTCAATGGTTCAATTGCTTTGCTGCTAACACAGCTAGTTGCCTAGCAATGACTGTTATTATTGTTTATCTCCCTAACAAAACATATTTCCATGGTCCTGAAGTTCATTACCAACAAGCATGGTAACAACTAAACAACTTTGATCCAGGCTTTTCTATGGTTTAAGGTTGATAAAGAAGCAAGCTCTGTGGACTCTTCAAGTAGCTCTTGGGACCCCTTTAGCAGCTCTTGGGACTCTGCAAGCAGTTCTGGGGACCCTCTAAGGGGCTTTGAGGGACCTTCCAGTTGCTCTGGGACCCCTTTAGTGACTCTGCAGACCCCTCCAGCTGCTCTGTGGACCTGTTTAGTAGCTAGGGGGTATGTACATAACAGCTAGCTACATGTGGATGGCCCCCAAGAGCCCTTGAGCTTCTTACAGTGGGGGGGGGGGTAGGTATTGTAATAAAACTTGGTTGTTTAGGGACCCTTCCAGTGGCTCCCATCATATCTGTGGACCCATTCAGCAGCACTGTGAACCCTTCCAGCGGCTCTGTGGACCCTTCTAGCGGCTCTGTTGACCGCTTCTGTAACTCTTGGGACCCTTCAGCTATAGCCCGGATACTGAGGGAGGTGGTACAATTGACCTAGGTACTAGTCATCCATGATATAGGGGAAGATGATCTAATTGTCCCTGATGTAGGGGAAGATGATCTAGTCATCCCTGGTATAGGGGAAGATGATAGTCATCCCTGGTATATGGGAAGATGATCTAGCCATCTCTGGTATAAGGGAAGATGATCTAGCCATCCTTGGTATAGGGGAAGATGATCCAGTTGTCTCTGGTATAGGGGAGGAGTGTGGGGCCTTTATCCCACAAAATGTCCTTTATCCCACAAAAGACTATAGTTTTGTTAGATAAAGGCTGACCACGGGCCTTTATCCCACAAAATTGGCGTTAAAGCACAAAAGCCTTTATCCCACATAAAAAATGTCTTTATCCCACAAAAGCCTTAATATCACAAAACCTATTTAATAATCATCTCAACTGGCCTCTATATCACAAAACCTATGTAATGATGATATCAACCCGCCTTTATCTCACAAAACCTATGTAATGTTCATATCAACTGGCCTTCCCTGGAAACAAATTCCCGTGATTTCCCCCTGAATAACACGGGTTGAACTGGGGTCAGTCCCGGGATTAACCCGGGTTTAAATCCCGTCATTTAACGGGATTCTGTGAGCAAATATTCCCGTGAAATCACGGGATTCTTGAAATCACATGATATGACTGGATTTTCAAGTGACATCACGGGATTTTCACGGGATTTTTGGGCAAAATTCCCCCTTCCTAACTTCAAAATCACGGGATTTACACACGATTCATGCCATATGGTATCGGATCTTCTAAAATAATTGTTCTATTCAACATAATGACGTACCCCTCCAATAGATCCCATGTCACATATCATATTTGATTATATTCAATCGTATGCCCCTTATATCATATACCCATGTATGCTATAGTCAGATTAGCCACATATATATGGCATGCTAAAGTAGGTATCTATTGATTATATATTTCATATATAGTATCAAACCAAATAAGTATTAAACAAGTAAGAAACGAGTATATTTTTAAACGTTTATTTCAAAAGAAATACACATGGTCATGGGCAATAGTTCAGCTTTTGTACAGATTAACTTCATCTCTAAAATGGTAGAAACTGATTGTGAACAGTATTTGAGAATGCCTTATCTATAATTAACGTCTTTCACAAGGTATCACATGATATAGACAAGTGTAATGAACATACTGAGTCATTAGCTATTGGGAATGAGGGAAATCATATTCACATAAATCTACATAGTTATATGAATACAAAATGTATAACCCTATTTGATACTATAAACCTTGGCAGTGGTGCCAGCAGCACCAGTCACGTGATTGCTATATTTACGTCACTTCTTTAAAACGTAGGGCAAAAAAGCAGGGTTGTTTCAGGTAAATTGGGAATAAAGTCTAGGTTGGGAAGCTCGGATTTTCTTCTGTCCTATTGCATTCATGAAAGCCTAGCCAACCTCTCTGGATATCCTAAAATTGGCCAAAAAGGTATAGAAATGTGAAAATGTATTGCAAATTTCATAAATCTACATATACCATTCCGGTTCTTTATTTCTTCAAAATTAAAATCAAAAGTTTGTCGGCTCTGTTTTGATAAGCACGGTCGGATGACCAGAAACAAACCCATTCTCTTGGCTCTACATGTATTCCATTTACTCTCGTTTGCAGAGTTTTAGATGCTATAATCATTTTTATTACTAGTTTCTAGGTCACAATCTACAGTTATTAAGGCGGACCATTTATTGGTTGATATATTTACTTTCATCCTGGGAAGATACATGATTGTCCTTCTGGAATGTAATTTTTTGTTGGTCTATGATAGTATAGAAAAGTACGTTTTTTGAGTGTAGAGTAAATGAGCATCATCCTTGAGGTACGACCTGTGAATAAAAATAGGGGTAAAGTTAAGAAAATGAATTACAGTGGCCATGATCTATAGGTCTATAATATTAATGACATTGGAAGCTGATTCTATTTTGGATCGATGCACAGTGCTGGGACCTATAGATGTGGCCAACACTATTTCAACATAATGGAAATTCACATTACATTTCAAATCTTTTTGGATAAACTAGGTATATTATAGTATTTATAGACATCATTATCCCATTCCCAGGAAAGCAACCAAAGGCAGGCCTGGAGACATAAATATTTAATTACATTTTATGATAATAAACTACGAGTATAATACCTTGTATAGGAGGAATTGATGTGACCTATACACAATAAAATGGTGATAACATGAGTTGGTAGAATAAAATAGGTATATTTATAATATTAGAAACAACGAGTAATGATTGTCGTTGACGATAATGATATATATATAAAATTACCCTATTAAAGGGAGGGTGGGATGGATAAATTGATGTGAGTAGGTTGAAGTCAGCACGAAGACTGACGAGGTGGGGAAGAAACCGGAAGGAAGGAATGAATGGTTTATATTTTCACCTGTAGGTGGAGGTGTGGTAATAAAGTATTGTATTATATATGTGGTGTTTGGTTTCCTCACCTGGGGGCGACAATGTGCCGGCCTGACCCCATACAGGGCAATGCCGTACACATTATCCCATTCCCAGGAAAGCAACCAAAGGCAGGCCTGGAGACATAAATATTTTATTACATTTTATGATAATAAAATACGAGTATAATACCTTGTATAGGAGGAATTGATGTGACCTATACACAATAAAATGGTGATAACATGAGTTGGTAGAATAAAATAGGTATATTTATAATATTAGACCAGACCTGCCAACGAGAGGTATAAGAGGGAGGGAGGGTGGATGTACACATTGACATGAGGTAGTAACTTATAGTATGGTGGTAGTTCATTTTCCGTTGTGGAGAGATTGTCTGAGTGCCTTGTTGGCCTTGTTGACAGCTGCATGTATATAACGTTTATATGCGTTTGACCGCCATCCTCCAAAAGCCTGTACTTCCTGCTCCCTGAGGCCAGCATTGAATGTCTCTGTTGCTGCTGACTTCTTGAGCGAGTGGAGCGACATTTTGGCTGGGTCCTGACCCAGTGCCCTCAGGGCCAGCTCCCACCGTGCGATGATGTGTGATGTTGGCATTACTGACCCATCGTGTGAGAACACCAGCAGTGGGTCCCTGGGGTGGCGGGTTGGGGACTGACGTAGCATGTGCTGCATTGTGGTGACGGGGCACAGGTCTGGGTCCTTCGCGGCCTGCATGACCACTTGGCGACCCTGTGCTGCTTTCTGTAGATTCTTGGCATGGCGAATGGACATTACTAGCTGGCTGTTGGAGAGGTGTATGTCCCCTCTTGTGGGGTGGTATGTAGGGTCCCACTTGCCTTTGGACCTGGGGGCCACCTCCGACTGGCGCAGCCCCCCGTAGAACATCAAGAGTACCGCCAGCCTCACTGGTATGTCCTCCTGGTGGACCGCCAGTAGTTTGATTACCCGGCACAGGACGGGCATGGGGACTGGGACCTTGATGTTTTGGGTGTGTACTAAGTCCCGTTCCAGGGCGTCCATGGCCCTGTGCACCCTGATGTGGTCGGCCTGGCCTGTTGGCCCCTCGCACAGGACCATGTGCTGTCGTATGTGCCCCAGATGGTTCTTGATCGTGCCTGGGGCTGTAACATGCAGCGCCAGGTATTCCATGTACATGCATATCTGGGAGTGGTGGGGGGCCAGGTGAGAGACGTTTGTGCGGCGGCAGAAGGCAATGAACGTCCCCGCCCCGGAGTGGTGGTTCTTGATAGTGCCCAGGGCCCGTGCCCGCGACTGCCGCAGGTGTGCCCTTCGTGCCAGAAATCCAAGCGTTTGACCTGCAACGTATGGGAGGGGACATGACGTCAAGGAAATGCAGGCAAGGTTCAATGAGTACAAGTTCATTTGATTTTACTAGAGCATCAGCTTTACCATGATTTGAGATGCTAATATGCTCGCGACTGAGGGCGTCAGCCACAATGTTTTTGGCACCTGCTATGTGTTCATATGATAGGTGGACATGACAGACCGCCTGGAGGAGCCATAGGGCCCTGGCGCATTCCAGCATGGGGGCGTTCCTGCCGCGCCCAGACTGAAAAACGCTGACACTTGATTGATTGTCACAATGAATGCGCACGTGCGTGCCGGCGTCAGCCTTTGATATAAATGTGTTGGCGGCGACCACCAGGTTGGCGGCCTCAATTTCAGAGACATTCACAATTGGGTCGTGGAGTGGGGCCACCTGGCCGCCGTAGGCGTGGTGCCCGTCATGGGCCCCGATGCCCGTGAGGCACGCGTCGACATATATGTGGCGCGTGGGGGCAGCTGACGGGAAGTATGATTTTCTGTTCCATTCATGGCTGAATTCCACGAACCACTCCAGGTCCTGTCGCATGGCCCTGTTAACATGTATGTAGAAGCCCTTCATTGCCCTAAGTGCCTCGAGGAGCTTTGAGACGAAGAGCCTGGCGGGACGGACACATTTACCTATATGCAGTAGTTTGCCATCCAGACTCCTCAGTTGTTTTTGTGTGAGAGTTTTTCTAGCAAGGCAGAAATGTACCTGATCCATTACCTCCTTGAACTTGTCGGCCGGGATGGAGAGGCTCCTGTCCCTGGCATCGACGATGATGCCCAGCCACTGTACGCTGTAGTTTGGGGGTTGAGCTTTCTGTTCCGCCTCGGGGAGACCCAGCTCGGCGAGGAGGTCCCGTGCCACCTGGAAGTCGTGCCCGGCCTGTTCACTGGAACGAGATATGATAACGAGGTCGTCAAGGTACATTCTGCTGTTGACCCCTTTGTGCTTTAGGATGTCTACAATGAATATGGCGACCCTCTGCATGTGGGCTGAAGAGCCCCTACTTCCGAAGGGCATGCTTATGTCACAGTAATATTTGTCCTTCCACCTGACCCCCAAGAGAGGCCAATCTAGAGGACAACTCTTAAAGTTCTTGTACGCCCTTGAAACGTCCACTGTGGACAACATGGCCCCTGTCCCAATTTCGTTGAGGTCGTCCACTATTGCGTCCACCCCTGGGAGGGCGTGCTGCCGCTCCAACCCAAACACAGTGTTTTTGAAAATATATGAATTTACCGAGGTGTTGTGGGGGAAGGTCATATCTGATATGACGCGCCTTTCGTCCGTCCCCTTCTTGGCTCTTGACATTAGGGGGGACACGTGACACCAGGGGGTAAAGGGGGCACTGTCGATGGGACCGACGAGGCCGCCCAAGTCCACCTCCTTGTGGACAAAATCATCGATTTTGTCAGGGAAGTTATTGGCACTGGAGTGATTGTCCAGTCCCCTTGTATCTGATGTAGGCCCCATATACCCGATTGGGAAACCGTATTCGACGAAGTCCACCAGTTGGGTGTAGTCAGGGGAGAGATGTTTATATTTATGCCATGCCTGAATGTTGAGCTCGGTGGGTAGGGGGGCCCTGGCCCCCATGACGTTGGGTAGGCCTGTACTGGCCACAGCACTGTATATGTCATGCAGGGAGTCGGGCATGCCATGAGACATGACCGGCCATGTGGCGAGCCTGTGGTCCCTAAAGGCATGTGGGGACAGATCAATATCACAGTCAAAGTTATTTGTGACACACATTTGTTTTATGCGGTGAAATGGGGGATCAATGTTACCTGTAGGCTGTGTGTCCCAGTCCGTTGGCTGCCAGTCGTGTGTGTTGGCCGGTTCAGTTGGCGGCCGACTGGACGGCTGGGCCACCGAGACCTGTAGCCGCGGGGCGACTGCGGGCGGCTGTTTGTGGTCTGTGTTTGCATGATGCTTCATGCTGGCGGTTTCAACTATAGATTGACATAATATCGATTTAAAACCATGCGAGGGGGATGTGTCTATGTCGAGAAGTGAGGGAACGGCGTGTTGTTGTCCGCCATTGTGGTTCTCGTGAGGCGCGAGATCTCGGCCAGCGCGAGGTGCGCCGAGTGACGTCACCGTATTGTTATTGTTTATGTTCTGACCACGTGGCGGCGGTCCACGTGGCGGCGGTCCACGTGGCTCAGCCGTGGGCGGGGCTGCCGGCCGATCTGTGTGTGTCGGCGCGCCGTCCTGCTTAGGGCAGGAGGGGGCGCCTACTGGCCGTTTTTTGAACCGGCTGTGTTACTTCCCCCACCTTGCACGCTGCTGCCCTGCTGGTGATGTGAGCCTGTACTGGGCTGGTGGTTTTGCTGTTGTCGGTGTGCATTGGAGTTCTGGTTTGCATTATTAAAATGCCTGTTTCTACATGACGTGTATGAATGGTAGTTGCGCTTGCCTGATGCTTCACAGTGATAACATGCATGTACAAACTGAACTGACCCATCCTTGTGAGTGCCTCTGTGATGACATCCCGCTGTGGAGTTGAACTGTGGGCAGATGACCTCGGTGGGGGTGGCCGAAGCTGCAGCTGGCGTGTTGTGTGCGTGCTGCATGACCCCCATCCATGACACCTTGACCCGCTGGTCCTTTATGTAACTGGCGTCGTGCCACCCACATTTCATCATTTCTACGTCGTCCCAGATGCCCTGACTCCACTTAAGCACCTGCTTCCAGTGTGAGGGCCGGCACAGACCATCGGTGCTGACCTCATGTATGTGCTTTACTATGGCCTGGAGGTCATCTATATCAAAGGCTGAGTCATCACACACCAGCGCCAAACTAGCATTGATGTATTCGTCCCTGGTCATGTGAGGGCGTATGTCAAGCCTTTGTTTATAGGTGACAACCCCCGGGCGGTCTGTGAACATGAAAGGCTTGTGTATCAACTTTGGGGTGAAGGGATTGGTGAGAATGTTGATCTTACCCTCCGGGTGCTGGATGAGCATGTCCTCCCGCTGCAGCTGGAGGTCGATGTATCCGTCGTAGTTTTCCTCCCGTCGCAGTTGGCGTGGCGGGGGGAGGTCGGCCTGCCGGGGCTGGTAGTGCTGTGCTGGGGCTGAGTGTAGGCGAGGACGGGGCATGGAGGGAGCCGGCATCCTGTCGTGCCCGCCCAGGCGTGACCGGGCCACCGGTGGCGGGTGAGCGGCAACATGGCGGCGTGTAGGTGAGCTGTGGGCCCTGGGGGCTGGCCCGCTCTCCAGCTGCGCCTGCACCAACATTTCAATCTGACTTCCTATGCGCGAGACCTCAGACTTTATGGACCCCATTTCAGACTCTAGGTGGTTTACTCTGGTGTCCCTGGGTTTAGTGGCGGGTTTCTGCTGGGAGGGCTTCACCCTGCGCTTGTGAGGGGGGATTGTCTGGACCTGGTATTTGGCCTTGGTGCGTGGGCCGGGGCCCCGTACAGCTGAGAGGTCGGGCATGGAGTCAAAAGAATTGTCGGGACCAAGGGGGGCTTCCTCCTCCAGGGTGGAGAGCCCGGCCTGTGTAGTATCAAATTGTATCTCACCATCGTCGAAATGCAGGGGGAGAGTCCTGGAGGCATGGGCTCTAGCCGCTGCCCGCTGTGCACGTGCAGTCGCCATTGTTGGTGAGCCTTGTGTCCCGTCAGTCTCCGGTCGACTTAACCTGAATTTACCCCTACTTCGTTCAGGGCAAACCTCACAGGGAACCGTGCGCGAGTCGTATTAAAATTGCATGCAGGTGAACAACTATAAAACTGTCGACTCATGTAGCGGTAGCAATGTGTCGTATAAATTGATGTGAGTAGGTTGAAGTCAGCACGAAGACTGACGAGGTGGGGAAGAAACCGGAAGGAATGAATGAATGGTTTATATTTTCACCTGTAGGTGGAGGTGTGGTAATAAAGTATTGTATTATATATATGGTGTTTGGTTTCCTCACCTGGGGGCGACAATGTGCCGGCCTGACCCCATACAGGGCAATGCCGTACAAATGAGTAACATACATTTTGCAATTTAAATTTCAGGGTTCGCGCTAGTCATTCGCCACATCACCACTGGTGAATCAATATTATTAACGATCTGGTGAACTTTGCTACTGGTGGATTCACTAAACTGGCGAATTCTGGCAGACTGCCATTGGAAAATACCAAGGAATATGCTGTGTAATACTGTAAACTTATATATTTTCGCGCATGTATATTTTTGCGAATTGACTACTAAATGCACTTTCACATGTACTTAAATTCGCGGATTTTGGAGTATAGTAGTTGTATGACCATTCTGGATAAATATTCGCTCTGTATATATTTTCCCGATTTTAAAAATCGCGAAAATCGCGAAAATACATACAGCGCGAAATAACATACGTTTACAGTATACCGTTGGAAAGCTGAGATCAGGGGAAAAAACAGTTGTATGACTCTTATTTGGATTGATTACAGATCTGAATTTTCAGAAGATGGTTAAGAAAAAAGCAACAAGTAACATCATTTTTACTCCGTCCTTCTCTTACAATTGAAGTACTATAGGAATTAACAATTCAAAGTATGTTTTGCTCCCCCCCCCCCAACCTTTTGGGAAACAAACTCAGAAACCCCTAGAAACTCCTTATCTTAAAAATTCTCAAATGACAAGCTCAAAGTCTATCAGAACAAATCGATTTAACTGTCCATTCTGAAAAATTGTTTCAAACCATTATGAATGCGCCAATTTTAACAGGAAATTCCTAAATTTTCTAGGGGTTTGCAGCCTCAAGACCCTTATTGTAACTCCCTCCATCCAACACCCTTTTTTTTATGGTTTCATTGTTTAATCTGTCTCATCTTGCATGAGGTAGGAAGAACTTCTTACATAATATCCCCTTATCATACACGACAAGTAGGATTCACATGTAATACCTAACACAAGTATAATGTCCATTAGCCATTAGACTTCAGAACCTGCCACCCCCCCCCCCCAAATTTTATATTTTATCCACCTTCCGCCGCCCCTGCAGGTGACTTTGGTCAAACATGTATATTCCACATGAAAATGAACTGTAAAGACCTTAAACAGAATTTTATCTCTGTAATTAGATGGAGAATTTCTTCTCAAATTCCTTTTTCACAGAGAAACTCCTTTAAGCCAAAAGTGAGTTAAGACTGAAGAATTTGGTTTGTAAAAGATAAAGATAACAAAAATAATTTGGCTTACAGGCGGGGTTTTAGTTGAGAATAAATAGTAGGAAAACAGTTTTTTTCTATAACTGAGGACCCCAATTTGACTATAGTAGGCCTACTAGTGGTCCCCTTGATGTGGATTTTCCTGGCGAATTCATTACCAATCTGGCTAATCCAAAATTATAAAAATCCACCAGACTGGCTACCCCAGACCATGGCCTAGTTTTCTCACCATCACGCTATAGACTTTAGGTTGAATGCAAAGTGATTATCCCCAGAAAAACAGGGCGAGGTTGTGCAATCTTTTGGAATAACCAAACAAGCCCTATTGCATTGGCTTGGCTATTCCCACTCAGACCCAAGGCCGGCACAAGGTCCTATGTTGCATTCCCATTATATTCTATATAGACAGGCAGTGCATAAAGTGTATAATGGAAGATTTTAATATCATACAAAATATCTATGCCAAAATGCCCTTGTACCTGTACCCCACCCCTTTTCATCATCTGCACACATTCGATCCCACTCCCCCCACTGCCCCTACCATTGATGCATATGGAATTAATGGATAGCCTTTGCTTCACTATAATCTCACATACCGTAAAACCTCGCGTATAAGCCTAACTCGCGTATAAGCCGCACCCCGAGTTTGGTGCGATCCTATAAGCCGCAGAGGCAATCTGAGAATTGTTAATTTGGTACTGTAGTATACTTATAAAAACTCTCGTATAAGCTGCACCCTATATAGGCATGTTTGGTATCAAAAGAAAGCTGAGTCTGATTCGCGTACAAGCCGCGGCTTATACGCGAGGTTTTACGGTAGTACATGTTTAACACGGTAATGATGTCATTTAGACAAATATGCCCATTTTTATAAGAATTATGAATACATGATATACAGGGAAAACCATGATTAGAGATGGTCAGGCAACCCGCCACTATACCCCTGCAATCCAAATGGTATTATACAATATTATGACCAAAATATAATCTGATAAATAGTGAATTTGTTTTAATGTGTCAATACTTTGTTTGGAATAACAATTATGCCCATAGACTCCTAGGATCTAGGTGGTGGCCGGCTTCTTTTCCGGATTCTGTTGAAGCACCTTAAGTTAAACGGTTGTTATACAAAAAATGCACTTTGCGGCCCTTAAAGGGTTAATACAGAGTACCGTTATTCGCCAGAGCTACATTCATGCATCATGGCAGCAAAGGGCTTGAATGCATTCAAGCATCATGCCGACTCTAGTCAGAAAGAGACTCAATCTACAACTCGAATACCCCCTATAACTTTCTCCCACTGGGTGTGCAGAGCTATGCAAGATGAGCTGAGGTGCTAAACGAACGTTGATGCTATGTGTGTACATGTGTGGAGGAGGGTAGGGCAAGGTGTTAGAATCCTAAATTGTCATGGCTGACTGGTGTGCGATAGGCCGGAGCAGGCGTGTGGCGGCAGTACATTGAGACATGGTTCATACACCCAATCGAAATAGCAGTTATCCCCCCCCCCCCCCGAGCTCTATTATCCACTGAAACCACCGAGACCTTCCTGATACCATTGTTGATTGCTTGGTGGCAATTCCACTCGTCCAAAACGGCCTGGGGTAGTGTAGCTGGGGTAAAAGCAGGTGGGTGTTGAGACGCAGGGCAGTCTCCCTCTGCTGCCACTGTTCTTGGAGGGCTATTTCTGGGCGCAAAATAGAGAGGCATATGAGTGCACATTGAAATTGCCATAACTGTCATACAAATACACTCAATAGTTGTAGATATTGATGACGAGATGATCAAGTGGTAAATATCTTATGTGGACCATTGGGAGAAAACTAGTATATTGAATAGGATGTATGTAGTAAACACTCTACACTCTGAAGTGAGACTGCATGCAGTGTTATGTTATCAACCTGTGTGCAGACACAAATTAACACTGGTAAGGGAAGTCTGATGAAAAATACGTTCAGATAGTTGGGTATAAAAAAGGAAGCATTAGCATAACTAGTTCATATAATTCATAGGAATATACTTACAGGTATGTGTGGGCCTCTGAAAGTTTTCTTGAAACTCTGTGACGACTGTTCTTGCCACCAACCCAACTGAGACTGAGGGTCAGAAGAGGTGTAGCACTCTCACCACGGCACGAGTGGCCTGTAACCTGGGAGTGATTAGTTTACGTCAGAAAGAGGGGGGGGCGAATTCTCACTCACCACACCCCAATCAGAGCATTGGAAAACGTTTTTGATGGTACCTACTGGTTGGAGGGGGGGGGGGGCAAAAACTCATGTTTTAAATGTGCCTTAGAAAATAACAGTGTCAGAATCTAAAGAGAAAAAGGATGATCATCATGAGGGGACTATTATCTAGGGGCGCTATAACATTAACTGTTCATCATTTGTAGATTTAGGAGTTTGTCAGATCTTCTGTCACAGTCATAGCTTTCCTTGAAGCCTCCCTCTACAGGGCATCTACCTTTGTGACAGAACCACATTCACCCACTCCCCTCACCCCTAACCCAAGACAGTGAAAATGACTAGTCCAGCGTGACCTGAAGTATAGTTTCTATTATTAGTACGGGCTGCCTGTGGTACACTGAAATTACTGATTTGTTGCAATGGAGTGGTTATTTGTGTGTAGGAGGGGCGGATAATCTTCTTATTTGTTTTAGGCTTTTACTCCTACCCTGCCTGTTACTGTCTGTCTGTCTCTCTATGGGGAAATATTAACCACACCCTACGCACCCCTCACAGTTCACACCCATAATTTGAGAAATTCGCTGTACACAATAGACATACATGTCTCGTAATTCCCCTTGACTAATGATGTTGTACTGAGAAATCATGAGAACAACACATCTTTTTACCTAAAATGATAGACCATGTACTTATTATCTATACTTAAAATAGCACTGTAGAACCACTTGTCAGCACCATGTACCCCACCATTTAGTAACAAATGACTTGTCTATTATGGAGTGGTCTACAATGTCCAAGCATTGTAAACAACAAACCTGTTTGACCACTTTAAAACTGGGGTAAATCCCGGGATTTTACAAGAATCTACTGAGTAAATCACGTGCCTTAATCACGGGATTTTCCCGTGAATTTTTGCTCACAGATTCCCCAAAAATTCACGGGAATTTCTCGTTATTTGTTACCAGGGTTTATATCACAAAACCTATATATACAGAACTTCCCTCAAATAACAACTCTCCTCACATACCAACTTGCCTTTATATCACAAAACCCATATATATTGGTCTCAAATACTGAATTTCCCTGGAATATCAACTATTCACCTCATATATCAACTTGCCTTTATATCACAAAAGCTATATATATGTACTACTCTAACATGTCAAATTGCCTTAATAACTCCTCTGGCCTCTATATAACAAAACCTACATAACCAGCCTTTATCTCACAAAAGCTATATAATAATCATTTCAACTGGCCTTTATATCACAAAACCTATATATAATGGTTGGATATACTGAATCAACCTATATATACTACTCCAATGTATCAAATTGCTCTTGAATTTCTCCTGGGCTCTATATCACAAAGCCTCTGTAATAATCATACCAACTGGCCTTTATATCACAAAACCTATATACTGGTCTCATATACTGAACTACCCCCAAATATAAGCTATTTTTCTTACATTTCACCTAGCCTTTATATCACAAACCTATATATGCTACTCCAATGTATCAAATTGCTCTTGAATTATTCTGGGCTCTATATCACAAAGCCTCTGTAATAATCATACCAACTGGCCTTTATATCACAAAACCTATGTACTAATCATATCATCTTGCCTTTATGTCACAAAACCTATATACTGGCCTCATATACTGAACTACCCCCAAATATATGCTTTTTTTCTCATATATCAACTTGCCTTTATATCACAAAAGCTATACTACTCTAACATGTCAAATTGCCCTAATATCCCCTCTTTCCTCTATATAACAAAACCTACATAACCAGCCTTTATCTCACAAAAGCTATATAATAATCATTTCAACTGGCCTTTATATCACAAAACCTATGTTATTATCATGTCAAGTTGCCTTTATGTCACAAAACCTATGTACTGGCCTCATATACTGAGCTACCCCAGAATATAAGCTATTTTTCTTACATTTCAACCAGCCTTTATATCACAAAACCTATATATACTACTCCAATGTATCAAATTGCTCTTGAATTTCTCCTGGGCTCTATATCACAAAGCCTCTGTAATAATCATACCAACTGGCCTTTATATCACAAAACCTATATACTGGTCTCATATACTGAACTACCCCCAAATATAAGCTATTTTTCTTACATTTCACCTAGCCTTTATATCACAAAACCTATATATGCTACTCCAATGTATCAAATTGCTCTTGAATTATTCTGGGCTCTATATCACAAAGCCTCTGTAATAATCATACCAACTGGCCTTTATATCACAAAACCTATGTACTAATCATATCATCTTGCCTTTATATCACAAAACCTATATACTGGTCTCATATACTGAACTACCCCCCAATATAAGCTTTTTTCTCATAATATTATATCAACTTGCCTTTATATCACAAAAGCTATATATACTACTCTAACATGTCAAATTGCCCTAATATCCCCTCTTGCCTCTATATAACAAAACCTACATAACCAGCCTTTATCTCACAAAAGCTATATAATAATCATTTCAACTGGCCTTTATATCACAAAACCTATGTTATTATCATGTCAAGTTGCCTTTATGTCACAAAACCTATGTACTGGCCTCATATACTGAGCTACCCCCAAACGTAAGCTATTTTTCTTACATTTCAACCAGCCTTTATATCACAAAACCTATATATACTACTCCAATGTATCAAATTGCTCTTGAATTTCTTCTGGGCTCTTTATCTCAAAGCCTATGTAATAATCATACCAACTGTCCTTTATATCACAAAACCTATGTAATAATCATATCATCTTGACTCTATGTCACAAAACCTATATATACTACTCCAATGTATCAAATTGCTCCTGAATTATTCTGGGCTCTATATCACAAAGCCTCTGTAATAATCATACCAACTGGCCTTTATATCACAAAACCTATGTAATAATCATATCATCTTGCCTTTATATAACAAAACCTATATACTGGTCTCATATACTGAACTACCCCCAAATATAAGCTTTTTTTCTCATATATCAACTTGCCTTTATATCACAAAAGCTATATATACTACTCTAACATGTCAAATTGCCCTAATATCCTCTCTTTCCTCTCTATAACAAAACCTACACAACCAGCCTTTATCTCAGAAAAGCTATATAATAATCATTTCAACTGATATAAAGGCAAGATGATATGATTAGTACAAAGGTTTTGTGATATATTAAAAGGCCAGTTGGTATGATTATTACAGAGGCTTTGTGATATAGAGCCCAGAAGAAATTCAAGAGCAATTTGATACATTGGAGTAGTATATATAGGTTTTGTGATATGAAGGCTAGTTGAAATGTAAGAAAAATAGCTTACGTTTGGGGGTAGTACAGTATATGAGGCCAGTATATATGTTTTGTGACATAAAGGCAAGTTGACATGATAATAACATAGGTTTTGTGATATAAAGGCCAGTTGAAATGATTATTATATAGCTTTTGTGAGATAAAGGCTGGTTATGTAGGTTTTGTTATATAGAGGCAAGAGGGGATATTAGGGAAATTTGACATGGTAGAGTAGTATATATAGCTTTTGTGATATAAAGGCAAGTTGATATATGAGAAAAAAAGCTTACATTTTGGGGTAGTTCAGTATATGAGGCCAGTATATAGGTTTTGTGACATAAAGGCAACTTGACATGATTATTACATAGGTTTTGGGATATAAAGACCAGTTGAAATGATTATAGCTTTTGTGAGATAAAGGCTGGTTATGTAGGTTTTGTTATATAGAGGCAAGAGGGGATATTAGGGCAATTTGACATGTTAGAGTAGTATATATAGCTTTTGTGATATAAAGGCAAGTTGATATATGAGAAAAAAAGCATATATTTGGGGGTAGTTCAGTATATGAGGCCAGTATATAGGTTTTGTGACATAAAGGCAAGTTGACATGATTAGTACATAGGTTTTGTGATATAAAGGCCAGTTGGTATGATTATCACAGAGGCTTTGTGATATAGCGCCCAGAAGAAAATTCAAGAGCAATTTGATACATTGGAGTAGTATGTATAGGTTAATTCAGTATATCCAACCATTATATATAGGTTTTGTGATATAAAGGCCAGTTGAAATGATTATTATATAGCTTTTGTGAGATAAAGGCGGGTTATGTAGGTTTTGTTATATAGAGGCCAGAGGAGTTATTAAGGCAATTTGACATGTTAGAGTAGTACATATAGCTTTTGTGATATAAAGGCAAGTTGATATATGAGGTGAATAGTTGAGATTCCAGGGAAATTCAGTATTTGAGACCAATATATGTTTTGTGATATAAAGGTATGTTGGTATGTGAGGAGAGTAGTTGTTATTTGAGGGAAATTCTGTATATATAGGTTTTGTGATATAAAGGCCAGTTGATATGAACATTACATAGGTTTTGTGAGATAAAGACCGGTCGATATTATCATTACATAGGTTTTGTGATATAGAGGCCAGTTGAGATGATTATTACATAGGTTTTGTGATATAAAGGCTTTTGTGGGATAAAGGCATTTTTTATGTGGGATAAAGGCTTTTGTGCTTTAACGCCAATTTTGTGGGATAAAGGCCCGTGGTCAGCCTTTATCTAACAAAACTATAGTCTTTTGTGGGATAAAGGACATTTTGTGGGATAAAGGCCCCACAAGGAGTCTTCCTTGGTACCAGCAAAGAGATTTTCAGAGCTTGTAGACATCTACTAATGCCAGGGTATGCATACCCAGAGCCCGTCTGGGTGTTTCCAGGGGTAGAGGTGGTCATAGAGTTAGCAGAGGTGTTCACAGAATCAGCAAAGATGCACCCACAGCCACCACAGTGTACAGAGGTCCTCCTGGAGCCACCGGAAGGGTCCCTAGAGCTGCTGGAAGGGTCCCAAGAGTCACTGAAGGGGTCCCAAGAGCCACTGAAGGGGTCCCCAGACCCACTGGAACGGTGCACAGAGCCACTGAAGGGGTCCCCAGACCCACTGGAACGGTCAACAGAGTCACTGAAGGGGTCCCCAGTGCACTAAAGGGGTCTGCAGAGCTACTGGAAGGGTCCCTAGAGCTGCTGGAAGGGTGCCAAGAGCCACTGAAGGAGTCCCCAGACCCACTGGAACGGTCCACAGAGCCACTGAAGGGGTCCCCAGTGTCACAAAAGGGGTCCCCAGAGCTACTGGAAGGGTCCCTAGAGTCACTGAAGGGGTCCCCAGTGCACTGAAGGGGTCCACAGAGTCACTGAAGGGGTCCCAAGAGCCACTGAAGGGGTCACCAGATCCACTGGAACGGTCTACAGAGCCACTAAACGGGTCCCCAGACCCATTGGAACGGTCCACAGAGTCACTGAAGGGGTCCCCAGTGTCACTAAAGGGGTTCGCAGAGCCACTGGAATGGTGCACAGAGCCACTGAAGGGGTCCCCAGACCCACTGGAATGGTCAACAGAGTCACTGAAGGGGTCCTCAGTGTCACTAAAGGGGTCCCCAGAACAACTGGAAGGGTCCCAAGAGCCGCTGGAAGGGTCCCAAGAGCCACTGAAGGGGTCCCCAGACCCACTGGAACGGTCCACAGAGTCACTGAAGGGGTCCCCAGTGCACTGAAGGGGTCCACAGAGTCACTGAAGGGGTCCCAAGAGCCACTGAAGGGGTCACCAGATCCACTGGAAAGGTCTACAGAGCCACTAAAGGGGTCCCCAGACCCATTGGAACGGTCCACAGAGTCACTGAAGGGGTCCCCAGTGCACTAAAGGGGTCCGCAGAGCTACTGGAAGGGCAGTCTCGGACCCCGACTGTATGTATACAGTCTGGGAGAATGCTTATGTATTGGGTTGTAATGGATGTCACCAATCTGGACATCATGGGTTCGAGTCCCACCATGGCACAATGGGTAGTAATTTTGGTATCTGTTCAATGGCCCTCTATTTCACTATTGTCCCTCTCCTAATATGTAATATGTGTTATTACTATACCAGCATTGAGGTATTTTTGCTTAAAAAAGGCCAAATAAATAATGTAAAAAAAACGAACCTACGTTTTCCCATGGTGGGATTCGAACCCATGAGGCCATACACAACACATCTATGTCATTAATGATCATGTGACCATGGCTAACCAATCAGTGGTGGAGCTATCTCATTAAGAAATGATCCAGGATCCTGGATACAAATTTGTCCAGGCCTATTACAGCCTGACGGCTGCAATGGGCCTGGAGAGCTCGAGGCTGCTGGAAGGGTCCCTAGAGCTGCTGGAAGGGTCCCAAGAGCCACTGAAGGGGTCCCCAGACCCACTGGAACAGTCCACAGAGCCACTGAAGGGGTCCCCAGTGTCACTAAAGGGGTCCCCAGAGCTACTGGAAGGGTCCCTAGAGTCACTGAAGGGGTCCCCAGTGTCACTAAAGGGGTCCACAGAGTCACTGAAGGGGTCCCTAGAGTAAGAATAACTGGAAGGGCCTCCAAAGCTGCTTGGAGGGTCCACAGAGTCACTGAAGGGGTGCCCAAAGTCACTGAAGGAGTCCACAGAGCAGCTGGAAGAGTCCCCAGAGCTACTGAAGGGGTCCACAGAGTCACTGAAGGGGTCCCCACTGTCACTAAAGGGGTCCCCAGAGCTACTGCAAGGGTCAACAGAGTCGTTGAAGGGTCCCTAGAGCCATTGAAGAAGCCCCCACACTGATATTCCTAGACTCCCTATACGACCAATCTATCAGTCACTAGTACCTAACCTAGTTAGTCATTTTTTGGCTCCCCATACCACCAACCTAGGTAAATTATTATTGTCAGGTTGGTCAGTACTGACCAACCCACCTGATTCTTTTCATTTCCAGGGGGGAGCCACTAAGTGGTCATCAAAGTATCTTACAGGTGGCACCAACTAGTGGTATACAAATACAACACACCAATGATGAACCTAGGTTAGCCACTACTGACTGACCCCTTAGTCATTTTTGAATATAACTTTGTCATTGTGATTAACACACATATGACAAACCTAGGATAGTCTGCACTGACTAACCCTTTCAACTTATGGATTTTCTGTGACACTGACGGGGTCCACAGACCCACTGAAGGGGTCCACAGTGTCACTGGAGGGGTTCCTAGAGTCAGAGCAACTAGAAAGGGCCTCCAAAGCCTCTGGGAGGGTCCCCAGAGCTGCTTAGAGGGTCTACATAGTCACTGAAGGGTTGTCCAGCATCATTGAAGGAGTCCACAGAGCAGCTGGAAGGGTCCCCAGAGCTACTGAAAGGGTCCACAGAGTCACTGAAAGGGTGTCCATAGTCACTGAAAGGGTCCAGAGAGTCACTGCAGTGGTCCCCTGAGCCACTGATGGGGTCCACAGAGTCATTGAAGGGGCTCACAGAGTCACTGGAAGGGCCTCCAAAGCCTCTGGGAAGGTCCCCAGAGCTGCTTGGAGGGTCTACAGAGTCACTAAGGGGGTCCTGAGTGTCACTGAAGGGGTCTACAGAGCAGCTGGAAGGGTCCACAGAGCCGCATGTAGGGTCCCCGGAGCAGCTGAAGGGGTCCAGAGTCACTAAAGGGGTCCCAGAGCAACTGGAAGGTCCCACAAAGCCTCTGAGAGGGTACCCGGAACTGCTTGCAGAGTCCCAAGAGCTGCTAAAGGGGTCCCAAGAGCTACTTGAAGAGTCCACAGAGCTTGTTTCTTTATCAATCTCACACCACATAATAACCTGGATCCAAGGCTGTTTAGTTGTTGCAATGCTTGTTGATAATGAACCTCAGGACCATGAAATATATGTTGTTACCATTGAATTCCTTGGGTGCAGTTTAAAGGGGTAGGTATAATTATAATCAACCTTAGCACCATGGAAATATGTGTTGCTAGGCAGATAAACAATTAGAATAGCTGTTGCTAAGCAACCAGCTGTCTCAGAAACAAAGCAATAGAACCATTGGATTCCTTGGGTCCAATTTAGGGGGGGTAGGTATGGTTGTAATCAACCCCAGGACCATGTAAAACTGTGTTGCTAGGCAGATAAACAATTAGAAAAGTTGTTGCTAAGCAACCAGCTGTCTTAGAAACAAACGAATAGAGCCATTGGATTCCTTGGGTCCAAATTAGGGGGGGTAGGCAGTGTTAAAAAAGTATTCTAAGCCATATCTAGGTCATTGGAGATGGAATTCTGATATTTTGGCGGCCATCTTGGATTTTGGCGGCCATCTTGGATTCCTCGCAACCTTTTCTTTAACGTTCACCATATTTGAAAAGCCCATGATTAGAGCTTTCCAGTGGTATGTAGTGACCTTTAGTCTTTTTTGGTGATGGGTGTTCAGCTAATTAGCCTTCAATGCTGCAGCACTATATAGTTGGAAGGCCTAGCTTAGGTCTGGCTGGTGTTTTCCCTCGTCAAAAAGCACATTACAAACCTCCGAGTGGGAGGAATCTCTCCAACTACCTGGACTGTTAGCAAGGTTCTGACCGGCCACTGTAACCATGGTGATGGCCAATGGCTAACGTGAAGAATATGATTGGCAACTCAATTAATCAATGGAGAAGGATGCAGGCTGGAGCTTCCTGATTGGTCGGTATCAATGGTCAACTAAATGATGCCTGGCGCTGGGTGGTCATTAACATGGCAAGGAGGTAGGATCCTCCATAGAATGATGCATACATATGTAGTACTCATTTGATAATTGGTGCCGTTAAAGGGAAATTATTGAGAGGCTGCTAAAGCTAGGAGGGAGTAGAACGGTGAAGCATTGGGAACTGAAATTGATGGTGTAGCGTTAAGGAGGTCTGTATCGCGGTCTGATATGGGAGAAAGTGGTTAGTTTCTAGTTTGGTCTGGGCAGTACTCAGAAGTGGGAAGTGCTTGAATGTGCATTCCCATTTCAGTTTATTCCTATCTAGAGCAATGGCAGTCAGGGGATAGGGTAGACTGCCCATGAGATGACTAGCTGGTCTGTTGGTACCATGAGTAGACTGGTATGTCTCAATCAGGGTGCCATTATTCATGGACCCAATCTTTCACAGGGCTATTATATTATATTGGGCTGATTGTCCTTAGGGCCTATCACCATAGGCGCTATTGTCCACTGGGCCCCTCATCAGTGTACTAATCTACTCAAGCTGGTCATCTCATGGGCAGTCTACCCTATACGGCAGGAATTCCAAGTTGTGAATAGCGTATTCCTCAAGAAGCTGACATTTCCATTGTCACAATTATATATTAGGTCATCAGCAGTCACATATTATTTTCTCCAGGACCTTCACCACACTTCCTTTATCCCATCTCCGACTATATACAATGTCATATAGTTGTTCATACACCCAGTCCCGTGCCTCCTGTAGTGACCTACTGCAGTTACCAGCCACACATTTGTCACTCAATCAGCAGTAACTCCCTATTTATGGCTGATCTGCACTGACTGAGAAGAACCAATACCATTTACTGCAATAAAGTATGGGATCTATGCCCTGTTTGCGGACCTGCAATGGTGTATTGTACCATAACAAACAATAAAAACAACTATGAACAATGAGTGTACTGCTTCAATAAGATTTTCTACATGCCAGTTACTCATACCTGTAATGCTCACTATATATAATCTCTCTGATAGCCCATTTGAACATACAGGAAACAGTTTCATTGAGCATATTGATTATTGCAATAGAGGAATGAAACCGTATGCCTTAGCTCAAGTAACGGGCTGAACTAACCTGCTCGGGTATGGCCTGAATAAATTGTTCACTTCAGTATACTACTTGCAGCACACACCGATGTTTAGGTGCTCATACTGGACTAATATACAAGTAGACGTTTGAACTACCAGCTCTAGACTGTGTTCACAAGGGCTCTAACCCTAGTAGGGAGGAGAGCAAGGAGGAACCATTGGGATGTGGTGGGAGATTAGGAGGGAGGGAAGGAGACAGAGTGTGAGAAGGAACACAGGGGAGATCATTGGTGTGTGTTTAAAGAGATCTAGCTGTCAAACAATGGTGTCTTGGAAGAGTAAATAGTGGTTACGTACACCATGTAAACCCTGGCCACGTCCCCACCTCCCATATAACACCCTCCCCCTCCTTGTACACTCTGACCAGCCCCACCCTCTAATTGAAAAGGTATTCCTGGTGACACACTGTATGCTACGACACAACCTGCTTCATTTGATGTCAACAACATTTAATAAGTGAAGGGAAATTATTTGTCATTCTTCTTTTCATACTATATATATATAATTATATATATATATATATATATATATATATATATATATGTATATATATTTATGTATATATATATATATATATATATATATATATATATATATATATATATATATTGTAAGGATATCAGAAGCATATCATAGATAACACGATAACCAGCCCTGTGGGTATTCCAAGTGATCCTTTATTCATGAAGTCCAATCTCTATCTGCTGTATACAGAGTCAATCCTGACTTATATACCCCCCATCGTCTCCATTCTCGGCCGACAATGCACCCATTTTCGGCCGACGCCCATTCTCGGCCGACATGCATTCTCGGCCGAGAATGCGCCCATTCTCGGCCGACGGCACCCTTGTGCCCGCTACACTCTCCACACCCTATTTCTAAGCCCCCTCTAATACAACCAGCAACTAAGCCCAACCTGACTAAAGTATCGCAATAAAGCCAGAAGGCTGTACAGAAAGTCTCTTTTAGTCGCCTACTTTTTACTTTTATCTTATTATCACATGGCACCAAGGGAGGGCTGAGTCCACTACTCCCTGGTTCATCTATGAGACATGGTAAAGCTAACTGCCAGGGGCTGAAACCACTACCTGGCTCTGTAGGGTACTTGTTCCGTATGCCTCTCGGTTCGTCCCGGTGCATCTCCACCACGTCCCGGTGCATCTCCACCACGTCCCTGTGCATCTTCACCACTTCCTGGTGCATCCCCGACCCCTGTCTGTGCACCTCCTCCGCTTCCTGGTGCATCTCCACCATCTCCCGGTGCATCCCCGACCCCTCTCGGCGCATCTCCTCCACTTCCTGGTGCATCTCAAACCCCTCTTGGTGCATCTCCACCACGTCGCAGTCCATCTCCGACCCCTCTCCTGCGAGGTGCATCTCCGACCCCTCTCGGTGCATCTCCAACCCCTCTCGGTGCATCCCCACCACGTCCCAGTCCAGTGATTCTGATGGTTTTCCTCTCGCCATCCGGCGCCCTGGTCCATCCCCCAGTGAGTCCAATGGTTTTCCTCTCGCCGCCCGGCGCCCTGGTCCATCCCCCAGTAATTCCAATGGTTTTCCTCTCGCCGCTTTGCGCCCTGGTCCATCAACCAGTGATCCCTGGTGCATCTCCATCATGTCCCGGTACATCTCCACCACGTCCCGGTGCATCTCCACCACGTCATGGTGCATCTCCGACCCCTCTCGCTGCATCTCCACCACGTCCCGCTGCATCTCTGACCCCTCTCGCTGCATCTCCACCACGTCCCGCTGCATCTCCAACCCCTCTCGGTACATCTCCACCACGTCCCGCTGCATCCCCGACCCCTCTCGGTGCATCTCCACCACGTCCCGCTGCATCTCCACCAAGTCCTGGTCCATCTCTGACCCCTCTTGGTGTATCTGCAACCCCTCTTGGTGCATCTCCACCACGTCCTGCTGCATCTCTGACCCCTCTTGGTGCATCTCCACCTCGTCCTGGTGCATCTCCGACCCCTCTCGGTGCATCTCCACCATGTCCCGGTACATTTCTGGCCCCTCTTGATGCATTTCCGACCCCTCTCGGTGCATCTCCACCACGTCCCGCTGCATCTCCGACCCCTCTCGGTGCATCTCCACCACGTCCTGGTGCATCTCCGACCCTTCTTGATGCATCTCCATCACGTCCCGCTGCATCTCCAACCCCTCTCGGTGCATCTTCACCACGCCGCGTTGCATCGCCGACCCCTCTTGCTGAATCTCCACCACGTGTCGGTGCATCTCTGACCCCTCTCGCTGCATCTCCACCATGTCTCGGTGCATCTCCAAATCCTCTTGCTGAATCTCCACCACGTCTCGGTGCATCTCTGACCCCTCTTGGTGCATCTCCACAACGTCCCAGTCTATCTCCGACCCCTCTTGCGCAAGGTGCATCTCTGACCCCTCTTGGCGCATCTCCACCACATCCCGGTCCAGTGATTCCGATGGTTTTCCTCTCGCCGCCCAGCGCCCTGGTCCATCCCCCAGTGATTCCGATGGTTTTCCTCCCACCGGCCGGCGCCCTGGTCCATCCACCAGTGATTCCAATGGTTTTCCTCTCGCCGCTCGGTGCCCTGGTCCATCAACCAGTGGTCCCTGGTGCATCTCCACCACGTCCCGGTGCACCTCCACTACGTCCCAGTGCATCTCCACCACGTCCCAGTGCACCTTCGAACCCTCCCGGTGCATCTCCGCCATGTCCCGGTGCATCTCCGACCCCCCTCGGTGCATCTCCGACCCATCTCGGTGCATCTCCACCACGCCCCAGTGCCTCTCCACCACGTCCCAGTGCATCTCCACCATGTCCCAGTGCCTCTCCACCACGTCCCAGTGCATCTCCCCCACGTCCCGGTGCCCAATCTCGGCCGACGTCCAATCTCGGCCGACTTTCGAACTGCCGAGAATGCGCCCACCCTCGGCCGACACCCCTCTCGGCCGACCCCAGCTCGGCCGGATCATCTGCAGTCTGCCAGGATCGTCCTACACCTCCCTCGGCCGACACCAGCTCGGCCGGATCATCTAGAGTCTGCCAGCATCGTCCTACACCTCCCTCGGCCGACACCAGCTCGGCCGGATCATCTAGAGTCTGCCAGCATCGTCCTACACCTCCCTCGGCCGACACCAGCTCGGCCGGATCATCTAGAGTCTGCCAGCATCGTCCTACACCTCCCTCGGCCGACACCAGCTCGGCCGGATCATCTGCGGTTTGCCAGCATCGTCCTACACCTCCCTCGGCCGACACCAGCTCGGCCGGATCATCTGCGGTTTGCCAGCATCGTCCTACACCTCCCTCGGCCGACACCAACTCGACCAGCTCATCTGCAGTCTGCCAGGATCGTCGGACATCTTGCTCTGACATCTCCGAACTACAAGGATCGTCCGACGGCCGCCAGCAACGTTTCTCATAGACTTTTGACGCATCTGTAATACAATGGTGAATAACACACAGAGCAACTAATGTTGCCCACCTTTTCTGTACAGTCATCTTACTGCCACTCTCCCCTAGCTGCCACTCTCCTCTTCCACTCTCCTCTGCCGGCCCTGTGCCTTGTCATCCGTCAGCCGCTCCTGATTCCAGTTGATCCATGTCCATGGGTCCGAATTTTCCTTTTGTTCACCGCTGTCACCAATGTAAGGATATCAGAAGCATATCATAGATAACACGATAACCAGCCCTGTGGGTATTCCAAGTGATCCTTTATTCATGAAGTCCAATCTCTATCTGCTGTATACAGAGTCAATCCTGACTTATATACCCCCCATCGTCTCCATTCTCGGCCGACAATGCACCCATTCTCAGCCGACGCCCATTCTCGGCCGACATGCATTCTCGGCCGAGAATGCGCCCATTCTCGGCCGACGGCACCCTCGTGCCCGCTACAATATATTTATATATATATTATATATATATATATATTATATTATATATATATATTATATTATATATATATATTTGCTAACTAGATAAGTACCACCCACAACCATTTGCAAGTCTCTCACTCATATGTACTCACCTGTCCCCTATAGTTTATATGTGTTGCAGGAATTCAGGTGTATATATGGCGGCCTCCTTTGAGATGCTAGGTCAGTTGTTACAGCTTGGTGAAGGGCAAATACTGATTTTAGATCCAGGTGAGGAGGAAGTATACAGGATATTGATTAAGGAAACTGTGTATATATGATCACCACTAAGCTATGTAATCCCCCTATTATCATGTCCCCTTGGCTGCCTGCCATGAATACAGATTTACAAGCTGTACACATCTCTGTCTGATACAGTTAATAGGGTGTGATGTTATGGGCCCTTTCTTCAGACACACACAGACAGACACTAATGACTTCAGAAAAATAATCTAAGGGATATAGTGCTGAGATGTAATTGGCATGTTTACAGTTAATACAAGGCATGGGAGGTACAGCAGAGCATGATAAGATACAAACATAGGTATGGGTAGGATATCGTATTTCTAGGCAGCCGTCAAAAGGAATTGCATTTGACCCCAGCTCTTTTTTTTTTCGAATGACCAGATGTCATTCACATTAAAGTTAATAACTTAAGCTAAAGGTCACATCAAATCTAATGTTCAATCCCATACTGTGGATACACACTAAAGGGTATTCAAATATTGAATTACAAACTTTAATTACAGTATCAAATCAGTTGTGTGTGTGCTGAGCCAGCATAGGATTAAAGTTATTAAAGAGACTAGGATTGAGGCACTAAAAATAACAACATGTTACTACAATGAAAGTAAAACCCACTTTAGGTGCCAACCCACTTTTCGCCTCACCAGGTAATAGTAAAACATGGTGTACGTCAACTTCTAATTATAAATGTTTAACCCTTACCCATACAAGTAGCCATAACTTGGTGTATTTGTGATTAAAGATGTTGATAATATAAATAGTAATCTAGGAGCTAAACTTTCATTCATCGGACTCTGCTGATGGATTCTAATATATAGTGTTTTTTCTGTGGAACTGTCGCTGTATTCCTTTCTGTAATCTAAACGTAAAATTTTGCTAGTAGACATATGCATTTTGTAGATCTATAATGTTTCTTCATTATCTTTGTATGACCATCTTTAGCTCATTGTACATATCATCTTTATATCATCAACTTATGTGTTATCAAATGAAAAAAAAACAAGCAAAATGGGTATTATCATTTATTGCCATAATTTTGCCACATGTATATAAACTGTGACTTGGTAATAAAAACATTCCAACCATTAAAAAAAAGGAATATGAGTCGGGTCTTACCCATTGTTTATTGCTGAAAATCAATCATGGTAGTGATCTCCCTGTGTCCAACAATTTGGGACCAAACCATTTAACATAATATTCAATATCGACCATTCGTGGCATGGATAAAATCTAATGGTTTCGATTATTTCAAATATTCCTCATTTATCATTATTCCTCAGCTAGAAGGCCTCACCATCATGGAACTGATTAACAATACAACACAATCTTGACCAAATTGTAGGATCTCTTCCTGAAGTAGCACCATCCTCTTGGTCGTTGTGTTAATGATTTATGGACCACAGCTGTCTATAATCATTGAGTATTGATAATTATTACAAATCAGAGAGATTTCAATTTGATTAAAATCATTAATCAGGTTAAGAGCATTTATCAAGTGGGAAAACTCGACTCAAAGAAAACTAATTTGCAATGAGGAAACGATTTTCTACAAACAAATTCGTAAAACTGAATTTTAAAAAACACACCTCACCTCCTCTATGTGACCAGAATCAAATGATCCATCATCTACACAGTTGAATCTGGATTTGGAACATGTTCTTCCTTCTGTGTTTTTTGCCCATCTGTCACTCACTGTATAATGGCCTCCCTACTTCCCTTCCGACCCCCCATTCTCTAATATTCTACCTTATCCACTCTTTCTTGCCAATCCCTTTCCAAGGTACCCTTAATTTATTCAACACTAAGAGGCAATATACCTCAGAATAAAAAGTCTATTATAGATAATCAGATAAAAGTCCAAGGGATGGCTGTAATCAGATTGTGCAGCTTGATAAAGAGATGATAATCTGCCCAAAGGCAGATTCCCTGCAATCCAAGACAATTCAGTGAACCATCTGATACTGCGTTCTCAGATTGACTATTTGAGCATCATTCAGTGCCAGCCATTGAATTGAAATAGTTGATTTTTTTTCAAATCAAAGTTGCTAGGCAACCTCAAGTGATGCCTGATGAGTTATTAATAAGGTCTTATTGAATTACCATTTTTAGAGATATGTCAGCCGAGTTCATTACCTGGTTTTATCAGCAGTTTTTTATGGCTTTACTGAGATCATTACCGTAAATCATTGCGTATTAGCCAATCCTATAAGTCGCACCGGTTATCTGATTATGCTGACTTTAGTACTGTACTATCAAGTAACAAGAACTCAATTATAATCCGCATCAAGACTCTGGTACGACCCTATAAGCCGCATCGCTGATCTGATTCATCTACTAGCAACGGCTTCTAAATAAGAATATATTGTATGCAAATAATTATGCTCATTTGAATGAGTAAGTGCTACTGCATTATCATGAAAAAAAACGATACATTGGTCAAAAATGTGTCTGGTATAAGAGGTGCATTGTCAGCAATAAAGGAGATGTGTGTGCAGTGTGATAAGATTGTGACACACCAGCAGAATAAGCTTATCTCTATATCACCTCACCCTCATGATGTAAAAGAGAGCAGCCCACTGGCAATTGCCCATAAAACGTTCTGTCGATTGGCTCTCTGTGATAAGGAGGGGAGGTGTTCCTACAAAGCAGCAATCTGATTCTTTTCATCCTCCCGGAACATGGATCATTATCTGAGACATGGTGATTGGGATTTTCCATTCAGAATGTTTCCTCTCTCTAGAGGTGTCTGAAGTGGTGATATATGAGAAGTCATTCCGATTTCCTTAATAAAGAAGCTATCGTTGGATTCAGAGCAGGCACAGTAGCAGAGGAACCAGGGCCTCGATTCATAAGTTTATACTACCCTCTTACTCTTTCCGTGACAGTCGTAACTAAAGCTACAACTTTTTGAAAATGCAATTGCAGACCCACAACAGGTAGTTGTATCTAGCTGAACAATAGGGAGAAGTAAATTGAGTTACGATTGGGAACAATGTCATATGCAGTTGTAAAGTAGTCTTGGCGGGCTTTAACCTCAGCCCGGCGTGTCATTGCGCCCTCTGGAGGACCACTAACTGACCACACTGGTGGCTCCCCCTACCATTCCCTTCTCACACTACCCACCTAAAATCCGCCCAACTCTCACTCCTTCCTCCTCGTCCTTACCCATAGGACTCCTATAATTTTCCTCTACCCTGGATTACCAATTCTCCACAAGTTCCACAGCGCGCCACGCATCTTATACCATCCATAGATAAGTATCAACACGCTTATCACACACAACCTGGTTTTATTTGTGGATGCCTATGAACTTTGCTGATATTTCACAATTGTGATTGTGATTGTATAACTGGGCACAGGTGTACTAGGGCGGCCATGCCACCCAAGAAGAAGGAGCCGGCATCCGGCCGGCCCCGCACCAGGGCCAACATAAAACAATCCAAGAGGAAGAAGGGAGAAGGGGCAGGCTCGGGTCCAACAACAAAGAAGCCAAAACTCATCATTGATGTTGACATTCCCCCAGCCAAGGGCACAAAGGTGGACAGGTTGCAGGAGGATCTGCAGTCTGTCACATCTAAGGTTAATCGCATGAGCTCACAGCTAGAAACCACATCTGAGTTCATTAAGTCACAGCCCTCCAAACCAGATTATGATATAGTCAGCGAGAATACATCTAGTTCTGACGATCAGTCTTCACCCGTCAGGCCCCGCTCACGCAAACACCGCACCGGTAAGGGTGGGAAGTCTCCAAGGTCCAAGGTCAAGGTCAGGTCCAAGGTGGTCATCCCTCCCACACCTAAGAAGCCCCGCAGCTCCCGGCGGGCAGGGTCCCGGGACAGGCGACACAGGTCCCGATCATACGAGTCCAGATCCGCCAGCCGATCACCCAGGGGGCGCCACCGGTACGAGTCTGGTCGCCCACGCACCAGGTCGATGTCGGAAGACGCATACATCGACGCATACCTGCGTCAGGAGGATTATAGGGAGAAGTACCATGAGGGTAGGGCCCCACTCATCGACACACTCCATGGGATTAGGCCCATATGCAAGCCATACATGTATATTAAAAGGGAGGGCATACACACCCCAAAACAGAAGCTTGAAGTTCGTCATAAGTTGGGGGAGTTTGAATACATAAACGCCGCCCTCACATTAGCATTGGATAAAAAGGCATGTAGAGAGGAGGACAGGGACTGTATCGTTGCTCATGTCGCAGAGGTCGCTCGGGACCTCACCCGCAGGAAGTGGCCGGAGGTCAGGCGATGGACCCAGTCCATCTGGGACAAGATCGAGCTCCGCGAGTTCTCATGGGCTGACACGCAGGCCATCAGAAATGAGAAGGTGGATCTGGCCATGGGTACAGCGGGAACACAAAGGGGCGGGTCCGGCCACCTCCTGGGCGAGGAGGCTGGAGACCCATACTCACTCCAGGGCGTAGTCTGCCGCGATTATAACTCAGACAAGGGCTGCAGGTTCAGGTCACACCACACACACAATAGTACAAACTTCCTTCACTTCTGCGCCTATTGTTGGCGCAACAGTAAGAGGGTCAGCCACAACTTCGCTGCATGTAACTATAAGAACCGGGCAACGCAGCACACTGACCAGCGCCCGCCCGGCAACCAGGGCTGGTCGCACCCCGCGCAGACACAGCCACAAAGCCACTCACAGCATCCAAAAAACGTGTAGCAGGCGCCCCCCACACCCCCACCTATGGGGAGGCGTCTGCAAATAACATTCTCCTACGCCCCTGCTCCACATTTGATCAGTTATTCGGTAATAAATCGTGTTTTTCAAGCCACATCGATCCAAAACACGCCATTCCGGAAGGAAGCCCAAAACTCGACACCAGCGCATGCGCCCCCGCACCCGCTGAAGCTGGTTTCCCGTGCCCCGCTCCATCACCGAACACGGCCCCGATACAGGCCGATCACAAGCGTACGGAGGTAAACAAAGATGGCGGCGCCCATGCCACGGTCCAAGATGGCGGTTCTACGCAGAAAATCGAAAGTTTCCCCGACAATAGTGAGTGTACACCGGCCCCCACGGCGAACTGTAATGCACAACAGGTTGTATTGTCGGCCCCCCACGTCGGCAATCCGTTACACTTCCCCCGCAGCTCACCCAGCCCGGAGTTACACACAACTTCGGCCCCGGACTTCGGAAAAATCCGAGACATGTGTGAGGTAAACAAGTGGGACCCCGACGTCAACGGCCACCCATCGGCCTTCGTCACACACAGACGCCAACACTGGCCCCACCCCGTTCCCGGCCTCCTCCCCGACAACATCTGTCACATATATTCAGCGGTTAGGGAGTCTGGCCTTCCCAATGCACTGGGGGCACGGATGCCACTCCCCACAGGCCTCAACCTTCGGGCATGGGAACGCCTACTCCCCCCTGGAGACGACAACAAACAGCTGCTGGAGTACATAACCTACGGGTTCCCCATAGGGTACATGGGGCCAGTAAGTGATATCCAAGACATACACAACCACTCCAGTGCCACAGACTACCCCCTCCAGATACAGCAGTTCATGGACGAGGAGGTGGCCCTCGGCGCCATGCAGGGCCCCTTCAGCCAGCCCCCGTTTGCCCCCTGGGCCCATGTCTCCCCCCTCATGTCCCGGGAGAAGGCCACCAGGGAGGAAAGGCGGGTAATAACAGACTTAACCTTCCCCCACACACACTCAGTCAACGCATATATTTTTAAAAACTCTGTCCTCGGCGTTGAACGGGACCATTCACTCCCAACTGTTAGACAATTTGTGAATATCCTCCAGGGCATGGGGGAAGGTTCTTGGATGGCCACTTTGGACATTTCAAGGGCCTATAAGAACTTCTTCAGCTGCCCAATGTCATGGCCCCTCCTGTGTGTTGGCTGGGAAGGTCAATATTACTGCGACCTTACCATGCCCTTTGGAGCGCGGGCCAGCTCGGCCCACATGCAGAGAGTGGCCAACTCCATTGTTTCCATGCTTAACCCTTTCCCTGCTGGCCTTGAAAAATGTCATTTGGGACTTAACCACCGGCCCTATGCCATGGGAATATGCAACTTTACAAGTATGTGCTCCCTGGGACAGTGGCTAAGGAGTGATATAAGTTGTATTGGAGACAGAATTTACACCTTTCTTACAAGGGGATGTAGTATCCATGTTAAATACTTTTGGATTGATTCAAAAATTCTTATTCTTTGTTTCATAGTAGGATCTGTAATTTAGTAGTATTGCTGCCCTTGGGTAGCATATTTTGCTGCCCTAGGGCAGCAGCGGTTTTTCAAGGGTATTTTAGATGCTGCCCACAGGCAGCAGCTGCCCTTAAAGGGTTAAAGAAAAAGGGGTCACTTCTGTAATGTACTTGGACGACTTCATCCTGGTCGCCCCCACGAAAGAGAAGGCCACAAGTGACTTCCTCACGGCGAGAGACATCATCAAGCAGCTTGGCCTCCCGAAAGCCGAAAGGAAGGCACAGCTCCCCGCCACCTCCGTCAAGTGGCTGGGTATTATAATCGACTCAGTCGACATGTCACTCTCAATTCCCCAGGACAAGCTGACAGAGGTCAAAAAGAAGGTCAACAAGGCCAGTGGCAAACGTTCCATGTCGGTCAAGAACTTACAGAGTCTGGTGGGCAGCCTCCTGCACGTGGCCAAGTGTGTGGCCCCCGCCAGGCTCTTTGTCGGCCGACTCCTGGAGGCCCTTAGGGCCAATAAAGGAAAGTACATTAACATCAGCAGCGACATGAGGAAGGACATGGCCTGGTTTGACCAGTTCTCGGCTGAGTGGAGCGGTGTGGGTCTCATCCCCATAAAGGACTTTAGCACCGAAATATACGTTGACGCCAGCGGCACTGGTGTCGGCGCCCACGACGGCACTCACGCATACACCTCCAGGGTGGCCCCCGACGCTGATCCGGTCGACAACATAGCCCACCTGGAGGCGGTCAACATTGTGATTGCCCTCCACACCTTCGTAAAGGCTGCAAACAGAGGCACAGCGATAAGAATCCAGGGTTCTACTGGATGTCGCCAGGGCCGCCTGGATGATGGAGGCCCTGTTTGACCTACAGCTGGTGTATGTCCACATCCCAGGTCGCCTCAACATCCTTGCCAACAGGCTCAGCAGAGCTCACAACTCTCAGTCAGCTGCAGTCCAGGCGCAGGCATTGATGACCGACCTCCACATCTGCCCCACCACCCCTTGCTTCTACATTCTAGATAATATAACCCCTTGCATTCATTCCAGACAAGGAGTACTGTTACTACAACAACGTGCGGCGCTCAGGCAGGCCAAAGCCAGAGCCCCAGGCACAGAGAAGGGACGCAAGTCATCAGTGAGGCAGTACCTCGCCTTCACCTACAAGATGAGGATCCACCCCCACAACCCAGACCACCAAGACATCTGTGCTTGGATAGAGCACAGGGCTGGGGCCGGGGACAAACCCCTCACTATCAAGAACAAGGTGTCCCACGTCAGGATATATGTCGCCCTGACTGGCTCCCCCACAGCCCCCTTCTATCACAGGAGAGTCGACAGGGCCCTCGATGCATTAATGAGGGACAAATCATATGCCCACAGGAAGTGCCCAGCCATACCCATGCGTCACCTGAGGAGGGTGGTGTGCGCCACTCAACAGACCCCTGCTGCAAGGGCGTCCAGGGCGGCCACCCTCATCATATTCCACGGCGCACTACGACAGTCAGAGGTGGCCCCACCCTCTCTGAGGGCCATGGACCCCCTCAGACACCCAACAAGGGCCGACATGAAGATCTCCAAGTCAGGCATGAGGCTCAAGGTAAAATGGGCAAAGAACCTCCAGGGTTATACGAAATCCAAGACAGTGTTCATGAGTCGGGCCACAGTGGGGCAGTACTGCCCAGTGGCGGCCATGGAGGCACACATGAGAGACTCACCAACTCTGTACCCATCACAGCCATTACTAACATTCCCCAACTCAGACCGCCCGGTCCCGGTCTCCCACATCAGAAGACACTGGAACTCGGCCCTCCAGGCCTGTGGCCTCTCACACAAGGACTATACACTACATGCACTGAGACGGGCAGCGGCCACCCAGGCCCACCTCCAGGGTTGCAGCGAGCTGGACATTTAGTCATATGGGGGATGGGCAAGTCAGGCACACCGGGTGTACGTCAAGAAGACGTGAGATGCAGGAGTTAACAAGGCCATCTGCCGCTCCCTCTGCAACTGACATTAATAATCTATCTATCTACACTCAGTTCATCTCACCCCACCCTTCAAATACTATTATTATATAATATTAAAACCTACCACCCACCCACCCTTACATTCATACTTTATACATTATTTCTTGGCAGGTTTGGGTCTTGTATATTTTACGGTATAAAACATACGTCATTCAATAATGTATTATTCACACATACAGCCTACCATTGTTATACAGGCTATTCTACATAAAATCTAATAAATTTTATAAACCCAATTCCTGCGTTAGCATTCCTTCAGAGTACGGAGTAATGGTCTTGGCGGGCTTTAACCTCAGCCCGGCGTGTCATTGCGCCCTCTGGAGGACCACTAACTGACCACACTGGTGGCTCCCCCTACCATTCCCTTCTCACACTACCCACCTAAAATCCGCCCAACTCTCACTCCTTCCTCCTCGTCCTTACCCATAGGACTCCTACAATTTTCCCGCCCACCCACACCTTTCTTTTACTCAAGTAGTTTTAATACTTAAAAGTATAAAAATATATATCTTGTATATTTTACGGTATAAAACATACGTCATTCAATAATGTATTATTCACACATACAGCCTACCATTGTTATACAGGCTATTCTACATAAAATCTAATAAATTTTATAAACCCAATTCCTGCGTTAGCATTCCTTCAGAGTACGGAGTAATGTTATTAAAATCGTATGTACCCCTGTCGTACAATGTGGAGAAAAGCAATTTATTTAAATATTTATTGCAATATTGGGGTGTTTCCTGTAAATATAATGTCATTTCAGGTCAGGGGTTCCCACCTAGTCGTACAGGGAAAGTTGAAGAAATGCCCCAACAGAAGGTGCATCAGAGCTTGGTTGTCTTATGCATAATAACATTTTCTCAACCGGAAAAGCAAAAGAAAAGTAGTAAATAAAGCAGGTCGGAAATTTCCTTCCTTTCCTGGTATAAGGTTATACCACTGCACCATCCCTCATGCAAAGTACAGTACAATTACTTATTACGACCAATGTTTTATTTATATTATATTCACTTGATTAAGCATCATATTATTATACACAATATATTCACATAGTGCAGTACATCTTTCTCTTTCACTTGAACCAGGTTTGCAATCTCTAAACATTCATATAGAGAAAAAGTCATTGGCTTAGACGAGTTTTGACCTGTCTCAGCCGTCGATTGTGAAATGACCAAAACCCTACTTAGGACCACCCATTACCCTTGTTTCGTACGACTTCATGACCACTAATATTGCTACGACAGCATTGTGAAATGCAGTATAAATCAGACTACAACTGCTTAAGGAACATATCGTTAGCTTACCCATATGACAATGTACTACACCTGTTAATTCTAACGAGAAATTGAATTGGTCTGTCATTACAGTATTTAACTGTCGTACATTGTTATGAATCGAGCCCCAGGTCTCCCTCTGCAGTCATGTATAATAATAAAGTTTGATTGTAGTTTGTCAGCATAATCATGTTTCATGATATATAATCCTTATTATCAGTAGCACATCACTTGTGCTAGCTATTATTTACTTTGTAAAAGCTGCACTTACAATTGACAAAAAGAATATTCAAAGTAAGTGCATTAATTGTATTAATCTATAATTCTGGTTCAAATCTAAAAAGAAAGCCTGACTTGCCTAGTTGTATAAGAGTATTAAAGTACAATGTATATCTCATGTAGGGGGTATAAGCACCCTACATCAGGCATACGGAAGGTAAGAAAGGGCATCTTCTCTGAACCTTTTGCGTTGAAGTGACTTGAATGCCTCATCAATGGTCCCTGGCTGGTTTAAAAGGAGTAATATCCTGAGGAATGTATGGTTCTCACGGTCACCATCCACCAAAACCATCCTTGTCCTCATTTCTCCTGAACCCATTGTCAGCAATGCACTGCTCATCTTACAATGGGGTAATCTAGGAGAAAATGATATTGACCTCAGTCTTGACCCCTCCTCTCATGACCTTATCTGACACCTACACCGTCTCTCCTCACAACCTCATCCTCTACTCTTTCACAACCCCTCATTCTTCCCTCTTTATGCTAGGAACCTTAGTCAGTGCTGACCAACTTCCTTAGCAGCTGATTAGTCATTATTTTGCTCCTATACGACCAGCCCAGGTCAGTCAAATCAGCCAAAACCGACCAGCCCACCTTAGTCTTTTCATTTCTAGGAATGATAGGATTACCAGGGTTGGTTACCTTGTAAGTCAACATGACTAACCCAGTTTCTTTACTCCTCCCCTCCTAATTGATATTCACTCCAATATGATTAAGATACTGAAAATACTAGAGTCCCACAGGTTTTAACCATTCTCAGAACTCCCCAAATATTAAGCACACATGCTTTTAACTATGTTTATTTAATTTCCAGGAATCCAAGCTGACAAGAAGTAAACCCAGCAGGTCTGACACACATCCCCTTAAGGCTCCCCACACGGTTTGCTGGCTGTGTGTTGGGGGGAAACAGGCTACAAAATAAAAGTAATGTGTTGTCATTATTCCCATCTGTTTTTGCCTCACAAATGATGAAATCAGGTTTTAGGTAAATGAAGTCACTTGAATCACTGCATAAACCTCGCCATTTAAACACACTTTCATTACTTAAGGTCACTATTTAACCTGATGTTATTGATACGATCCTATGTAAGGACAAAGAAGGAAAAATGTACCACCCACGGGTGTGGTACGCTATTTAAAATTGTGTAGGCTACCACCCGGGCGTGTGCTGAGTTTTTGCTGCTCTAGACCAATCAAAGGTTTAAGGCAGCATTTGATCCTGTGATAGCGTGGGCAATGGTGCCAAGTAAAGAAAGCGCTCGCCGAGTTAACAACAAAATATGGTTGGGGGGAGAGGTCAGATAAATGTGGTTTGGTTGTGTAATAAATCTTGTATTGTATGCTAGGTTCACGCATGCTGACTATGTATGGAATCTTACTTGGTACAGGATGTCAGTTACACATCAGCATGTTGCTGATGGTAGAAATGCAGTCAGAATTAAATATGTGCACAGTGTTTACTCCATCTAGTGAAGGGTGTGCTGCCATTGTATCCAACGTAACTGCAGCTACTTCTAACTGCCCCAGAGAAGGCTTTTTAAATCAATGTTATCATCTAATTTACCTGAGAGCTTTAATCAACAACTTCGGTTATTCATGCTGTGTTGTCCCGTAATTCCCTCTATACCTAGGTTCCATTTCAATTTACAATATTATCTGCAAGCCATTGTGCTCCGGTCCTTTTCGTGTACATTTACACATCCACCTTTAACAATTGCCTGTACTCCCATACTGAAGTCTCCCTTTCTCAATCATACTAATATTTTCTCATTCCATACCTTTCTACACTTCCTTTTCCACACCATACTTCAGTGACAGAGATGACAGAGATGGGAACTTTGGATTAATTATCTACACCACTTTGAAATAACAACACATAGAAGTACGTCTGATAAATAAATGCATCATGGAAATAATCAAAGTAATAATATTGTCAGGACATGAACCTTTTGATACAAGTGAATTATTATAAATCCACAGACAAACATGAATCCCGATGCTGTCTCCTTCTCAATTCCTTGATTAATCACAGTACTCAACTAAGTTTGTCTTGACCTTTTTTGAATTGCTGCCGAATTCATCTTATATGTTCAGTTCGACAACAGCTTTCTTATCTTATTCCGAAAAATTCAAACCTGTTTCCCCCTTGAGGAAGTCTTCAGCACATAATGAAGAATGCTTCTCAAATTAAATGGGTGGTACACACAAGAAAAAAAACACTTGATTAAAATATTGAAATTTAATTTAATTTCTACAAGTTCTTAATATTTATCCAGAACGTAGTTAGGACAAGTGCCTTTAATCATGTAAATGCAACTACCTCCAATCCAACCTGATAAGAAGTAAACCCATCAGACCTGACATGCATTCCCAGAAGGTGAAATGGGAGTGTGTCTGGAGAGAAATAGGACAAGGCTATTCTCATTTTCTTTGCCTCACATCATGACAACTTAACAATGGTGAAGCAATAGCCTACTGTGTACCTGCCCTACTTATTTACAGTGTTATGGGTTATACAGTATTACAAATGTTTTTTTATACATCAGCCCATGCTCCACTACAATATATAGCAGTACTTGGAAGTTTCTACCAGATCAAAAAGGTGTTTAGCCTTCTCCCTATCCTATCGTCTGATGCATACTTGAGACACAAGTATCCTGCCCCTCTGTTGTTCATGGTGTTGAATGGCAGAAGGGGGCATCGAGAAGGAGGCTTGCTGGGTATGGGGCAGATGCGGTGTGAGCATATTGATCCCTAGCTTTAGTTACACTTTCCATTGTCCAAGATGGGGGTATGGATACAATTTATTTTATTTTATTTTATTTTATTTTACTCTCAATAGTTGCAAAATACCAATTCATTAGCTTATGCCAGTGTGTTCATGGTCACAACCATTAGGCTCCCAGTGAGGAAGTTTAATGTAATGAAGATATGTTGGAGGGTGGGTCAAACATAGGGTTAGACTGCTAAACCATGAGGCCTGGATATGGTATGAGCATAAGGCTGGGATAGGTCTGGAAGGAGAAGGGTGTACAGCTACTTCTTGATGTGTTATCAGGGTACTGAGATAGAGAGGGGGGAGTGGGGCATGTTTCCTGTGGATAATGAGAGGTCATCCTGGGAGCTGTAGATTTAGTCACAGATCCAGGCACCAGGTCCAGCCCCCTCATAGATCCTCCTCCCTCTAGGCCGATTACCTTTACTTTACCACCCAAGACCAACAGCTAACCAGATTGGATTCCTATTTCCCCCTTACCCCCATACCAGGTGAACTATCCAACTTTTCCACCCATGCCATTGTAGCGGATGTGAACAAACGGAACTTAATATAGATCATGTACATGTATTGCACTACATATGGGCTCAGTTACACAAGTTACAGGCTCAGCTATCTTTCTTTGCTGGTGGAAGTACAAAATGTGTCTAATGTCACAGTCTCACATCCTCCTTGTTTTGGGTGTTTCCTGAACACTTATCATCAATCTCAGATGAAAGAAGTGATGGTCTGGGAGACATGAAACTTGTTGGTTAATGCGTGGATACCTTTGAATTTGTCCATTAAATGTTGTAGGTGATATTCACTATTGCATGAAAAAAATATTTACTATTGCATATGGTAAAAAATATTTTCTTTTCATACAATAATTTAGATTATTTGAGGAGTGATTCTTGCTTTGTCATAAGGCCTAATTTTGTTTATCATGGTTTCAGCGATTTGCCGCAGGCAACAAAACTCTAGCGATCAGGGCTCAAACTGATTCATAATTATATTTTTATTCCAGCTTTTAAATTTGGAATTATGGAATTTTTTTCGCTGCTCATTTCCGATTTTCCATTCAGAAAAGTAACACATGACCCACTCTGACCACAATCATCTGACTGGATTTATTTTGGCCTCTCATAGGGCGTCCCTGTCTGTCATGCATTGGCGATTGTGATTAATGTTTAATGATTAATGAGTTATTCTAATCCTGCTAATGGGTTTTTCTTATGCAAATTACACTAATTATAATAAGTTGTCCTGTCATATTTTTTTGATTCAAGTTGAGGCCATTTGTAATTGCTTTTTGAGGCAAAGTGGTTTAAGGAAAAGCAAATTGTTTTGAAAATCATGACCGAAGGATGAGAAGGATCACTATAGTCAAGAGAGAAATCATTGAATGAACGCATTATATTAAGCATTATCAAGGACTGGTGATATTTGAAATTTTAGTAGATTTCAACAGATATTTCAGAGTTGATCAGTACAGAATAACTTATACGCCTGTGTGTGGAACATAATTCTTCATTGATATATACCGATGTTGATAGAATTTTGCAATGTATATCCCATAATGATGTTAATTATTATCATTCAAGGTATGCAAGCTATATAGCATGTATGTAAGTTATATTGACACCTTTGATCAAATATTGAGCCTGGGATAAATGAGAATAATTCCCCTTAATATTACTCTGCAAAGTATCAGTTTTATTGGAAATAGCAAAATTAATAGTCAGGGCTGTCCAAAATCATTTCGTTTAAAAACAATCATGTAAATATGTAGCAAAAGAGTAGCATTATTACAGGAGGAAATCACCTTCAAAATGGCCATTGTACTGGCCATACATGCAACTACCAGCTTGTGGTAGATCAATGCTAAAACTCTATAGCACTACCAACTTGGTGGTGTTTCCTGCCACCATTCTGCATCAGCTTGATTGCCAAAATTGTAAGTAAGGGTGATAAGAGGAATCTGTTTACTGACCTTCATGGTGAACGCAGATACTGGTAGTCATTTCCGGGCCTGGTAGGAACTATACAGTGCCCTTTGTGTGCCTCTGAAAAGGAGCCATCGGGGGGAGGGTTGATGATTGCAGTGTGCTATATTATGCATTTACAGGTAATCAGATACCTGCTAAGTGCTTTCCAATTATTTGTCTACCGAATGCATACAGCATATTTTAGGCTTTTCTATCATCATATTGAGGGAAAGACACACCTAAAACTGCTTAAGTTTTTAAGGGGCCACAAATCCTTCAGTTATCGGCCTTTATTGGTGGAACCATTTTAAGGTGTGACATGAGAGAATCACTGCATCCCGCTAGTGCGGAATAGAGCAATATCCTAATTCAGTCGTACATATCCATACTAGATGGACCCTATACCCTGTAATGCTTACATAACCAGCAGTTATCCTTATGTGTAGAGACTATGCACATCGCTAGGATTCGGTGAAATGACGCCTGGTAGGGGAAAGAGGGCACGGAGGGAAGAGGAGGCAGAGCATGAGGAACAACACAGGGGAAATCATTGGTGCGTGTTTAAAGAGAGCCAGCTGTCAAACAGTGGTGTCTTGGATGAGGTAAATAGTGGTTAAGTACACCATGTAAACCCTGGCCACGTCCCCACCTCCCATATATACGGTGGCCGACAAGGCTCACTCCAAAAAAAAAGTACTTTGAAATAAAAAAAAAAAAGAATTTCACTAAAATCATGGGAAAAAAAAGTTTTTTTGTTTTTTCAGAAGTAAATTTTTTTTTGAATTTTTTAAACATAGAAAATACTTGCTGTCAACTGTCAACTGCGAAAATCGTTGCTGTCAACTGTCAACATTTTCAACATTCTGCTCTCTAAGCACATTCTGCCATCAGCAAATGAGATGAGCCTTGTGATTGGTCCTTGGTGGTGGGTACTTGAAGTAGGGCAAAGAGATACTTGCAGTAGGGATTTCTCTGCTGGCTCAACTTGCTCCATAGTCCTATATGGGAAGGAAGATTGTTGTGTTTCTCGTGATTTCTCGGAAATTACTGCAACAAATTGGCCAAGAATTTAACACAGTAACCCTGCTAGGTCATGGAAAGGTCGTAGGTCATGAACAGGAACTTTCCTGTTTATGACCAGTCATAAACAGGAAAGTTCCTGTTTATGACCGGTCATAAACAGGACAAGTGAAGCGGTAAAAAATAGTCCGCCTGGAAATCCCTACTTCAAGTATTTCTTTGCCCTACTTCAAGTACCCACCCCCAAGGACCAATCACAAGGCTCATCTCATTTGCTGATGGCAGAATGTGCTTGGAGAGCAGAATGCTGAAAAAGTTGACAGTTGACAGCAATGATTTTCGCTGTTGACAGTTGACAGCAACTATTTTCAATGTTAAAAAAAAAAAAAAAAAAATCACTTCTGAAAAAAATGATAAAATTGAAAAAGTTGACAGTTGACAGCAACAATTTTCGCTGTTGACAGTTGACAGCAACTATTTTCAATGTTTAAAAAAATTTAAAAAAAATTCACTTCTGAAAAAAGTTATAAAAATTTTTTTCTCCCCATTTTTTATATTGAAAAAAAAGTGTTCTTTTTTCATACTACTTTTTTTGGAGTGAGCCTTGTCGGCCACCATACATATAACACCCTCCCCTCCTTGTACACTCTGACCAGCCAGATCCCCTCATATAGAGTACCCCTTTTATGCATCCCAGTGAACACACCATATGCTGGTTTATCTACGTGTTTAGATAGTGAAGATAGTCACCGAGCAATGTTTTAGACAACAGGGTATTAACAATTCCTCTCCTCATTGTACGTCACAGCAATGCAGCTAGCTCCTTCCCAAATATTATCAAACATTTGATTTTCTTCCTTAGTCACCTTCCTCAACTTAGGGGCTGTCGCATCTTTCTTCTGAAATATATGTCTTCTGTGTATTCCCAAATAATTTCTAGCGGTTAAAATGAATCCCTACATCTTATTTATAAGTACTACAGGGAGGTAGGTGGCTGTGTCTCATGAGATGGGGCCAAGTGTGAACGTCTTTGACCGGGTGCCAGCTCTGACCGGGTGCCAGCTTTGACCTGGCAGATTGAGATATAAATGGGCTACTAACTACTAATGTAAAGTGTTGTAACATGCATTAACCTTTTCAGCCAATTTTTATCTTCAGATGCCCTTAATAAACCCTTTTCTATCAAGCCAGTCAAAGCTGGCACCAGGTCAAAGCTGGCACCCGGTCAGAGCTGGCACCCGGTCAAAGACGTTCACACTTCAACCAGGTGTATGTGACTTGCTGTAAATATTATCAGTTACATTAATAAGTCAGCTACTTGCTTCTACTGTCTGAACACTACGATAAACAACTTGAATTAGAGTGGTTTCAGTGGGGCATGAGTGAACCCAATAGCCTTTAAACACACCTTATGGCATGCCAGCCTTGCAATGGAATAAAAACACCAGCAAGGCCCTCAACCACTACCCTCTTCAGCTGGCTGTGTGCCATGGATCTATAGATGTTAACAGGCTCTAGACTCTGTGTCTGATTGAACTGATGTAGATTGATCTCATCACAGCACATTGTCACGAAGAGACGTTTCCGCCGTCAGGAAATAAGCAGCGCATAGGGAAACAAGTGCTGCAATGTAATCAGGATGTGTGAATCATGTTGGAAGGGGTGTGTTTCATCTGGAGCAGGGAGGGTGGTGGAGAGCTATGACGAAATAGCAGGGAGTAGAGGATAGATTTTGTATTATAAATTATTCAATGAAAATATGATTCCTGTCAAATTAATAATTATCATATTTCTAAAAATCTTATATATGCCGTAAAATTGTGGTATAAAACACATAGTTAAAAATACATACCAAAAAATAAGAGGAAAAAAAAGAAACAGCAACACACGCATCACAATGTGTTCATAATGAATTAGTCAATCCTTTCAGCCTACAGCCTTGTGCTACAGCCCCAAATTTTGGGAATCTAAACTAGATCCTTACACCCTGTGGCCTAGGGTGCCAACACTAAGACCTCTGATATAAGTTTACAGCAGCAACGTTTCCATGATTTCCTTTGATTATATCAATACTGAAATGTATATGATTACATTATGTCCATTGAAATCTCAATCCTGTATACTTAGTCCTTCATTCCAGTGGTCAATTAAATTTGAGTCCAAACCATCTGATGTACTAACCTTATTCCTTTAACTTTAAGTGGAGATCAAAATGTTGGCTGGATGAGGAGGATGCTTGTGACAGCTCTGATGGACGCTTACTAAATTTCATCAATCACTGGCAAATGTAATGTGTCTTTTTGATCTTTGTAGTGTCCTATACCCCTAACAAGGTTCTAACTCCTGCCCCAGCTGTCTCTCCCTCTCGCCTTCATTAGTACTCCTCCATCTGCCCTAGCTCAGCTGAACCGCCTCTCGTTACTCTAAATATACTATCCCTGTCTCCCTCTGTTTTGAAGTACCTTACACTGCCCAGCCACCTGTCAATAGGTGAAATTCCACTTTATTAAACCCCCAAAGAGGGAGAAATACCTCAAATATTCTACTTTGGTGGGCTCATGTGTCCCACCTGTCTGTCCTGTGTGGGTAGTTGGATTGCATCCATATGGGGAGAAAGTGTGTTCAATGTCATACACATGCACTGTATATAAAAGAACTCGGTAGTTACATAGTCTATGGAAGACATCATTTTACACAACCCTTGTGAGGATTAACTGCACCCACACTTAGTACAACTGTGTCGGCATCTGTTCTGAAAATCCGTTCTCAAGCTACATCAATAGAAGTGCATCAAATGTTTTGAGATTCATGTATGTATGTACCCTAATCAGAACCCATTAGCCACGTTCTATTGTGCTCAGGTTACTTTAACCTATAGGTTCAATGTGAAAGGGGTTATGCTTTACAGAATTTTAGCATATTCATCTTAAAATGAACCCTGGCAGTTCCTTCACATGTATATTGCTTCTATACTGCAAACCGTACAAACTATTTCATTGGGGTGAGCTCCAGGCAATAGTTAAAAGCCATTATCTTAATGTTTTCTTTTCTATTCCTCCTTTAAAATTGCACATGCACAGGAATTCATGCTAGAATTTGCCTTTTGGCAGCTTTAGGATACGACTTCCCAACTTATCAAAAATGCAGCTTAGATATAAGATCAATTTTATATAATCCTATACTAAGCAACATATGAATCCGACTTCAAAATATTTATTTAATTTCCGCAGGTTCTTGATTTAATATTTTACCGATTCCCTCAAATTGAACAACATCTTTTCCATGGTAACCAGACCGTGGTGGTGGTGTGCCGGATGGGATTCATTCGATCTCTAGTATAACCCAACCATAATTGTCTCAGCTAAATACACCTTCCTATATTCAATTCTACCCGTCCCTCCCCATACACATTCCCGCTTTCATTCCACTATCATTTACATCAATCTAGGCAGGACCTGGAGAGTGATGATGTGTAGTGTCCAGTGTGTCACCCCATGAGTTCCCACCTTCACCGACAGAGGGCAGGTTGGGTGATCAATCAGCCAGTTGACCCATTGACAGAATATGATCTTGATAGCTGGGAGCTAAGAATGGGGGAGTGGTAGGTGTTGACGGTTGCAGGGGCAGATGGTTGGATGGGGAGTGGTACAGTATTTTATTAGAATTTCTGATGAACACTTCTATTTCAGTTAGGATTTTAGCATTTACCATTATAATAAAACTTGAGAATAACATGATGTAACACTGTAGTTATGGTATAAATAATACAATCAGAATTCTGGTTGAGATAGGTTATAGTCCCTTAAAAACTAATTATTCTGTAGGTTCTCCTAATGCACGGAAGTTGTACACAATAGAACTTGTAATCCGGAATGCTGAAAAACTGATTTATATAGTTGTGAACGAGCCATCCAGGAATGACATACGCACTCCATCCCCCTCTCTCCCTATCCTATGCTTTCCCTTCCTATTCATTTGTTGAAAGTGCCGAGTTGAGTAGCATCCTTAGATATGTCAGTACACCAACCTACACCTCCTTGTCACCCACTCATCCCCACAGCTGGCATCATCTTTAATAGTGTACCTCTATCGGCAAGATTTAATCTCCTCCTTAACGCCATCCATGCAATGTCATATTGACATATGCCACTTTCATGATGGATGACATTATTACATGACCACGATGGCCAACAGCACAGTTCTCACACCGCATAATTTGCATGTTGTGTGTCTAACATTTCTGCCATCTGTATTTTTCATTCAGAGGCAGCTGGTCAGGGGTGACAACCATAGACTTGGAAGTAACAGTAACTTCCCTATGTGCTTGTATCATATCTTATATATTGCATAAGTTTCGATTTACCTGCATTGCTTTTTTGGTATCTAAAGATTATTTATAGTATGCTTCTGTGACTAACTCTAGACACTAGAGGAGGATTACAAACCCAACGGAAAACTTTGCTGAAAGCACATATGGTTGAGACAACCGGATTGATTAAAGGGAAAGGTCAATGCATCATGCATTTAAATGCCCAAAGTATCAGAAATAAATTTGACCTGCTTAAAAAAGAACTTTTGAATCAAGGTATCAGCGTAATATTATTCTCTGAAACTTGGCTAACTGATATGAACGCAGACAACGATTATCATATTGACTCATTTAATTTATATAGGTGGGATCGACAGCGACAAATGAATGCTGGGGGTTTATGTGCCTATGTAAACGAATGCTTAACATGCTCAGACAGAGATCTTATTGATCTGAATGTTAGTGACGCCAACATTGAAATTCAATGGCTAAAGATTAATAATGGAATGCATAAACAAATGGTGATTGGAAATGTGTATCGACCACCAAATGGTGATAAAAATATTTTCTTACGGTCGCTAAGAAATATGCTATCAAATATTGAAAATATTGCAAATACTGATGTGATTGTAACAGGTGATTTCAACATGGATGTTCTCCCTGAAAGTAACATAAAAAATAGAATGTATGAAGACATGGCGGACTTTGGCCTGAAACAGCTCATACACGAGCCCACTAGAAACAAGAAGTCAAACACTTGTATAGATCTTATATTTACTAATATCATTGACATAGCTGCAAGTGGAGTAGCATTGCTTAACACGAGTGACCACTTACCGGTATATTTAACAATCAAAAAAAGCATTGTGCAGCAGGAATCTAGACATTTCATTGGGAGATCATATAAAACATATGACAAAACCAATTTTGGTAAATTATTTAGTGAACTTCTTTGGAATGAATTTGACGAAAGCGAAGATGTAGAATTCTTGTGGGACATTTTTGAAAACAACATAAATAAGGTGCTCAATTTGATATGAGCTAACGGCACAAATAATAGAGAAAAATCAAGCTCTAAAAAAAGCAAGAAAGTCAAACAGGATTCTAGACTGGGAAACTTCAAACATTCTGAAAAACCTGTGCTGCACTGCTGTAAAAACTGCAAAACAGTCTTTTGTTGTAGATGAAATCAATAGAAACTCTAAAGATGCCAAAAAATTTTGGGCAGCCATGAAAGCCATTGTACCTTCAAAAAAAGGGAAGTCAAAATTAATAAACCTGGTAGACGATGATAAGAATGTTATCAGTAATGATAAAGTTGCAGATTATATAAATGCATTCTTTACCGGTATCGGCCCCAAGCTAGCCGAAAAGCATACTCAATCATGGTCATTTACTGGAGAAGTCTGCTTGAATGAAATGCCAATATTTGACTTTGATAGAGTCGATGTGGAAAATGTTATTAAGGACATAAATGTGAGTAAATCATCTTCTTTGAAGAATATTTCAACAAAAGTTTTTAAAGATGCTATTTTATGTATGCCTGTTCGTTTTACCAAAATTCTGCTTTCATGTATACGCAAGGGAATTATCCCAAAAAAATGGAAAATTGCTAGCGTGACTACACTCCCAAAATCTGGTGACCTCACAAATGTATCAAACTACAGACCAATCAGCCAGCTTCCTATACCTGGAAAAATATTAGAGAGACTAATGCATAACTGTATATCTACACACCTAGAGAATAACAACATTTTGGCCAAAATTCAAGGGGGATATCGTAAATCGTGCTCGACTTTAGACACTATCTCTAAATTAACAAATGATATTTTAAGGGAGAGAAACAGTGGGAGGGCCACCATGGCAGCTTTCATCGATACAATGAAGGCTTTTGATTGCGTAAATTACTCAATATTGTTTAGAAAATTAGAAAAATATGGGATAAAAAATCAAAATCTAAAATGTTTAAAAAATTACCTGGCTGATAGGGAACAGATTACCATAGCAAACGGAGTGACTTCACCACCACTACCTCTTACATGTGGCGTTCCTCAAGGGAGTATTTTAGGCCCCTTATTGTTTTTAATTTATGTAAACGACGTTGTACAAGACATGGAAAATGTTAAAATTTTATTATACGCAGATGATACCGTATTATATTCGCATGGTAAAAATCCTGAAGCTATCAAACCATACCTTGAGAGGGGTTTAGCCTCATACGCTACATGGTCTACAAAAAACAAATTATCTATGAATGAAAAAAAAACAAAGCTTGTGTATTTCACGTCATCAATCAGATATAAAAATCTGCACTTACAAGACGTAAAAATAGCCGTCAACGATAACATTTTACATTTTGTACAATCATACAAATATCTTGGTATTATATTAGATTACGAACTTACATACAATGCCTACGTTAAAGACTTAAAAAAATCATTAGGCTATAGATCATATTTACTGGGGAATTTGAAAACTTTTGTACCAACTGACATTATGCTCAGAATTTACAAGACGTACGCTTTACCTGTGATAGATTACTCGGACATCTTATATAATGGTGCTAATGTTGATTTATTATCTGATTTACAAAGAATCCAAAACAGGTGCTTGAAACACTGCCTTAAACTACCAGTTTTATCATCAACAGACTATGTACATCAGCAGGCTAATCTACCCATGTTAAACGAACGTAGAATATACCATGCTAGACTTCAAGGATATAAACTGGCTAAAAAACCTACAAATTGTGCATTTAATGTTCACAATACACGAGCTTTTACTGCTCCTATTTTAAAATATAACATTGTACACACTGCTTCTTATCAAAGGTCCTTGGAGGTATATGTAGCACAAACCTGGAATGCTTTGAAACCCGATGTAAGAAACTCAGAAACTATTTCCAAGTTTAAATCTCTAGCAAAGGAAATGCTACAAAACACAATTCCGAGAAACACTCAAAATATTTTTGCCTGAGATTGTTTTATACCGTATGAGTGAACCTTGGTTTTAATCACATGTTTTTTGTTACCTTTTATCCTCCATACTAAGAAAATCACTAAAGATATAGTCAAGTCGACTTGGAAATACTTATCTAGATTGTATATTTGGTTTTTACACCTTCATATTTTACACACTATAAAGTATACTGAAATATAAATCCTGTCTTATTACAAAAGGATAAGGGTGATTTATAACATCAGCTATGCTGAAAATCATCCTAACTTTTTTAGTCAAGTATTACAATGTATAGATCTATATTCGGTCATACCATATGTGTAGTTTATAAAATATCTGTTACCGGTACTTACAAACTGTGATACGTATACGCGATTCAATGTCATACATGAAAATATTATTTTACAAGAAATGCTTTTATCAAACCAAATGGAAACCCGGTCTCTACTCAACTTTTTTACATACTACATTAATAAGTTCATTTTTGAGTCCGACCGAAGGAATGATTGTAACTGTGATACTCAAAAAGACTAATAAAGGTTAAATTGTCTCTTAAAAATTGTCTCTTAAAAAGACCTACGGTATATGAATAGAAATGCTCTTTTATGGATCAGATTACAGTAACTATTTTGAACAGTCTACTTAGGGCGTATAATTGGCAGACCAAAACAAACGATTGTAATGTTTTGCCTCCTTTGAGGCAAGAGTTCCAGGGATTGGCAGAAGAAGCCCACACCCCAAGATGGATTGCCTCATGGACTACTTTTACTGTGGTGTCTGAGAGGAGAGGAATGCATTTTAGCAGTACTCTTTATGTTTCTGGATGTGCTATTGCTATTATTTTACATCATATCGACTAAATGGCACTATCTGTGAACAGGGCCCTTAGTGCAGGGTGCATTAAGATCCATTTTCCCAGTGCATGTATTTAGAGAAAGATGAAAAAGGAAAAGATAACCTGCACATTTATGCATTAATAGTAAAGAGCCCTTTAACTATAGCATGACTGAGGAATTCTGAACATATTACTCATGAAAGCAGGTAAACATGTTAGTCTCCTGGAATGAGATTCAAGTTTTCATAAACTAGACATTTTTGAGCTTCACAAATGTTGAATTTTTTACCCCATGACTGACATGTAGCTTCAGCTGCCCAGTCTCCCTGTGCCTTTAAATCTCACCCTGTGAACCATGTAAAATTGGAAGGCCTAGGTCTGGCTGATGTTTTCAAGCCCCTCATCAAAAAACCCAGTACAAAACTTCCCGGTTGGGGGAATCTCCCAATCTACTTGGACTGTAAGCAAGGTTCTGATTGGCTACCCCTCTGTGGTGGTGCCCAATGGCTAACACTGAGAGATTCCACAGTATGATTGGCTGTCAGAGGCAGCCAGATCAATGGAGATAAATGGAGCTTTCTGATAGGTCCGTATCGATGGTCAAGGCTTAAATAATCGATGTGTGAAGCTAGGCAGTCATCCACGTGGCAAAGAGTGTTGATCCTTTGTGGAGTGATCCATATTTAAATTGATCGTTTGATGATTGGTGCGCTTGTGGGGAAGTTTAACGTGGGTGCTAAGATTAGGAGAAAGTAAAATGGTGAAATCATTGAGATGTAAAATTGATGGTGGAGAATTAAGGAGGGTTTTATGGCTGAGCTGGGATGGGGAGCCGTCTGGCCAGAGGTTGGTTAGACGCTCCCAGACCGTGGATATTAACTCTGAGTGGAGGCTCACTTATAATAATTGCACACACTTTTCCATGAATCTTATCACAGTATTTTACCATCTAAAGGAAATTCAGTCAATGGCTGTACAGAAAGAGGTCCATGCTCTAAATAATGATTCGTATATATACATTATCTGCTAATACACCCATCCTCTTGTCTGCTGTAGTGGCCTACTCCAGTTAGCATCGACCAGGGGGGGGGGATGAGGGCACAGTTGAGAAGGATGTGGTCTGAGATTATGAGGGAGTGAGAGGAGACAGAGTGTAAGGAGCAACACAGGGGAAATCATTGGTGTGTGTTTAAAGAGAGCCAGCTGTCAAACAACGGTGTCTTGGATGAGGTAAATGGTTAAGTACACCATGTAGACCCTGGCCACGTCCTAACTCCCCATATAACACCCTCCCCCTCCTTGTACACTCTGACCAGCCCCACCCCCCTCATAGAATAACCCTTCTTATTGATCCAGGTAAACACACCATATACTGGTATACACGTTGTGCTGCAATTCATATCAACTAGTTTATATTTGCATAGATTGTCGATTGTGATAAGGAGGGGAAGTCTTCATACAAAGCAGCAATCTGATTCTTTTCATCCTCCCGCAACATGGATCATCAACTGAGAACTGGTGATTGTTATTTTTCATTTGGAGTTTTTGCTCTCACTATAGGTGTCTGAAGAAGTGATTAATCAGAAGTCATTCATTTCCCTCAATGGGAACTAGGGGTTGGATTCAGAGCAGACACAGTTGCATAGGAACCAGGCAGTGCTCTGTAGTGATACATCACTGTGACAGTATTGTCTAGGATCGTTATCAAGTGCTGCTATTGGGTTTTGAACTGCCTATGATAGAAGAGAGCAGAATAAACATTTCTATATCAACAATAATATATAAACCTACAAGGCAAATAATCAAGTGTGTGTGTGTGTCCTGCATTATTTTGATTATTTACCTTGTAGGTTTATTTACCTTGTATGTATATTTATATTTCTGAGCAAAGGTACAGGCAACTTCAATGGCCTTATTGTTAATTACGACATTGCTACCACTCTTTAACTGAGGCTTGATTGAGACTAGTGTTCACAATATTTCATATTATAATTATAAGCCGACTTGCTTGGAGTAATATTTGAGTAACAATTGAGTTTACAGAAGGATCTTAAGAATGTCAGGTCATTAGGGTATATTATATCAACCAAACACACAATGAGTGTGCATAGCAGCTTGTATGCCTACGCGTGGCCTGTTATACGAGTGTGTCCGTACTAATCATTTCATGTACTTGAAGAGATTAATTTGAACATTGTTCCTCTAATCAACAAGTTTTGGTCATTGTTTGAGGTTATTCACATTTCCAGTTTAGGTTGCAAAAAGAGAAGGTATGCGATTCATTAAGTATCTTAAAATAGGCAATATGGTTAGTTGAAGCTCAATACAATATGTAAACTCCAAGTGATAGAGATCCCAGTTGCCACAAACTAAATTGCCTATATATATCCCTTGTCATCCCCCATAAAAGTCCATGAAGACTAAAGCGGGACTGTTAGATAAAAATAAAAGTGCTTAAATGGAAAAGGATGTATACTATTTTCTTGGCAAATCTCACAGACGCCACCTGAACCACAGCTGTGAGCCTTCCCCAACCCTATCTTGGACCTCCTTCTTAACCCGTTAAGGGCCGCATGTTGCTTTAGTACCCTAAACCCTTTATCGCAATGGTGCATGAATTCAGCCTTGGCACATAAATTGCATTTATGGATCATTGGGACTGTTTTGGAATGAACCAAATTTTTAGGGTTGGGGCAATAATTGATTGCTTCACTGGGAAGTTACTCACCAGGGATGCATTCAAGCTTTATGATTGAGGACACTATGCCTAGGGAATTTAAAAGCACCATGTTGACCTTACAGGGTTAATACCTTAAGCCTCCACCCGTGTTGACCTCTACCAAGCCCCTGCACCACCCCTTGAGACCAATCACAGCAATTTGTCCAATTTGCTACAGATTTACCCAATTTTACACTAGTCCCCAGGCTCCGTGCACCCTGACTTTATTACTGACCCCACCTCATTACCAATACATTCATTAACACAGCTTACTACTGAGCCTTCCCCATTGATGGAAATAGCTTGATACCTAGATCCTTAAATAAAGGTGATAACATTGAATAACATACTCCTCCGCCAATACACGTGTGCCCCAAACAGTCTCTTGTGGGAGAAGGATTGTGATTATGATAAATGCCCAGCACTTTGTAGTCCTCAATGTCACTCAGTGGTCTTTTGACTCTTCATTATCATATTGGAACAGCCAGAAAATGTCATCGCCTAGCCTCAAATACCAAGTCCAGCTCATTTACTACATTACCTAGAATGTTGAAATACCAGTAAATCAATAATAGAACTGGTTGGTATTCGGTCAGTTTGAATCATTTTTTCAAATCTTCACAAACATCAACTATACATTCGATATGAATAATATCTCAAAGCACTCGGATTATATTTGGAGCTAGTCTACATGAGATTGAGATGAAATATAATTGATCAATAAACATTGAAATATAAATGTTTCTGCAATTTCGCCTGTTCAGAAAGTGAAAAACAGGAAGGCTAATGAATTAACAATAGTTATTCCGACTAATTTTAACTGAGCGCACTTCACTACATTTTTCTGGTGGCCCAGTCAATAAAGCATGCTCTTTTTATGGAGACAGGGGAAAGTCTCTCTTTTCTGTTTTCTTCTCTGTCAGTAATTCTGTCTGAGTAAAGTGACACTTGCTCCCCTGCTGGTGAGGGGATAACTCGTGTTGAGGACATTAGTCATAAATTATTAGTTTCCTTGAAATTCTGACGATTATAAATGCAAAACAAATATTTGTGCCGAAATGGTTGTAATCCAATATGGTAAAATTGGTTAGAAGTATGTGAATTGTTACAGTAAAATAAACTATGGAAACACACTCTTGTAGTTCCTTTATTTGATCACATCATGCTACTGCTGGCAACATATATATATATATATATGTTTGTTTAATTTCTATATGACATTTATTTAGGTAACTAATCAGCGCAATCTCAACTTAGATGCTAAATTATGAAACAAAACTTAGTACCTCAGGAAACATTTCATCCTATTGTAACACCTTGCCGGATGAAGAGTTATGAAATAACCCGATACTTTGCATAATACGATTTAAAAAAAGATAATGCTCAGCCAATGTCAACATTTTGAAACTAAAAAATAGAAATACCTCTATTTTTTGTCTGAAAAAAAGAATTAATTAAAAGAATAACGATTTCTGAAGTATCAGAGAAGATGATGTCTGATACTATTGTCTGCTTGCACATAATATTACTAGATATTACTACTATTATGCGTTTGGTCGTCCTAGGCTAACTGCTGGCCTTAGAATTCAGATCTGGAGATCTTTATCATTCTAACTCAGTGTTTTTAATAAACCATTGTGTATGCATTCCGTATGGACCTAGGGAGAAGTTACTGGATTGGTTTGTGTACCCCCCCCCCCCCACCTACCTTGATATGAGGCCATCCCCACAGTACCAATTCACTACCACTACTGCCACCCTTACCAACCCACTAGAGGTCCACAAAATCTACATCCAATTAGACAAAATGCCCTCTTGGTCAGGTGCCGTCTTCCTTGCTGGTCTGTGTCAGCATTATACTATGTCTCTTAGGATTTGTTGGTCGTAGCAGCACTTATGACATTTTCGCCCATCCCTAGTTCTGCAAGGACAGCTGTCAACAGTGTATACATCTCAGACTACATCCCGGACAAGGAAGGTATCTTGTATTATTATAGGGATTCTTTTTTAGATTTCTTTTTATTACCAAGTTCACAGAATACAAACATGTGGTGAACCACGGCAAGTAAGTGATGAGACCTTGTTTCTTCCTTCCAGTCAATTGTATAACACATGGGGGATGATAATACATCGACAAAGCTAATGACCATTGGTACCTTATCTGTCCTTCTTCAAGAGTGATAAACCCCAATTAACCCCTTTTTAGATAAAACACAACAGCAGTGTATGGCATGCATGTTGTTCAAATTGACATTCGGTCAAGGCATTTTCAGGTGTTTCCAGACATTTACCAATATCTTATTGTCGCTATTTTCAATTAGTTATTTGTGTGGTCTGTTTTCGTGCTGTTCATATTTTCATAACCTTTTATTGTGGTCTATATATAGCGAATAAGGGAGTGTTCATTTTTTAACAACAGGGGGGGGTTGGTGAGATTTCGTTTTGACGCGCAAGTTATTTTGCGCCCCCCCCTCGGGAAGGGCCAAGTTAAAATCGGCCCCCCCCCCCTTGGGAGGAGCTGAATTATTTTGCGCCCCCCCCTTTTCAATTTTTCTGCATCAATTTGTGTTGCATCGCTGTGCATACTTGATATATAGGATATAGGCCTTATTTACAATGCCTATCCCTATGTTGCTTCATGGCCTTGAAGACAGACTTATTTTGGGGTATATTTTTCCCAAACTAGGGGGTCGTCTTAAAGGTGGGATTGTCTTAAGAGAAGGGTTTTATGGTAAATGTACTCCTAGAAATGGCCATTGAATATTCAAATTGTAAGTTTTGATCTATGGATTCATCAAATTTAGCGTGAATATTAGGGACACAGTATCTACCCAGCTCCCAGGAAATCGCAACCATACTCAAAGTGCAGTGCTTTAGAAGGGGGTCAGAGCGGCATATCCGTCTCCTAACTGGAACATTTCAGTATCTAGAAGTCAAATGGTGTATTCATGTGCACTTTGAAAGCTTTATAGGAGGGTTGGTGGAATCCTGAATGGATTGTATACCCACAAGTTGACAATTTTGAATAACCTTTTCTCAATACAATCTATTACTGTCCAGTATCATCTCCCATAAATGTCAACATTACAGCTCAATTATTCCTTGTAGGTATTGCTCTCAGGGTCAAGTTAAAATGGATGGCCTTGATCCAAGCCGGTGGCCTGGTCAACGAACCGGGCAGTCTAGTCCTAGTTTGAAACGAAAAGTTGGTAACAGTCTATCTGGAATGTCAAAGTATTCTGGGTACATTTTATGGTCACTATTTTAGTCTCTATTATTATTTTTTCGACTAGGTCATTTTATTGCAATGATATAGCAGCAGATAAAATCTGCCAGAAAAGAAAGGTGTAAAAAGATGAACAGTTGGTAGTCGTTTGGGCACTGCATAGGTTCATGTACTGAACTACAGGAGTGTGACGCAAACCACACTAGCATTTCATCCAACATTTAATAGGCCTACAACGGGTTCCCTTTTTTACACTGAATAATCTGTTTGGTTTTAGTTGGAGTTACTACAAACCATTTTCAATATTAGATAAACAAATTGTTACTCTACCTGCCAATCAAAGGTTGAATTGATAAAACAATTTTGTTGATGCAATAATGGGAATTTTGTAAATTTTGGAATATAAAATTGGGGGGTGCCCAACCATGTCTGTTTTTAGTTCAAACTCCATGAACATTTATTTTGCAGTCTGGTCTGCTCTGTCAGCAAAAATGGTAGACTGGCCTGTTGAAAGCACACATCTTACTGGAAATGTGGGCCTACAGTGCACACCAGACGTGCAAACTCCAAAGAGGAAAAAATCTTTTTTTGGGGAATGCCACCGCAAGAAAATTTGAAAGCCTATGACTAGCGATGCTACATTCTGATGCATTTTGACATACAATATATTAAGGCTCAGCTCTGAATTATTTATGATTGGGGCTGGAAACTTGTTTATTAAAGGTTTTAGGAGAATTGGAAATCTAGACTTGAAATAGTGCATTCTGCTGCATTTTGGCCAAAAATATATTACAACTCGGATCTGCATTAGTCAGCCTCTATGATTTGGGCCTTATCTTTTTTGAGGAAAGGTTTTGGGAAGATATGAAAATCTGGACCTGAAATGCTGCATTCTGGCGCATTTTGGCTAGAATTATATGGCAAAGATCTGTACTAGCCAGCCTTTACAATTGGGGATGGAAATTTGCTTGTTGGATGGAAAGGTCTTACAAAATTTTGAAATTATTGACTTCAAATGGTGCAATCTGTGCATTTTGGCACATCTGGCATGTCTACCCCCCATCTTAAACCATCACTGAAATAGTTATGTGTTCATTTGCCAATCACATGTCACAGCAGTACTAAGGGGGTTTGGCCCGGTCCCCGCACTCCCAGTACAAACCTGACACCATCCTCGTTAATCAATCTCAAATATACCCCCTTTCTACGTATTTTAGGGTGAAAAAGGTTCCCCTTTTAGAGTAAAATCACTGATTTTGGGAGCCCAAAAAGTACCGTAAAAGCTTGCGTATAAGCTGAACTCACGTATAAGCCGCACCTGAGTTTGTACCGATGTTATAAGCCGTGATGCCGATCTGACTCACGTACTAGCCGCGGCTAACGAGGATGGTGTCTAGAAGACTCGGCAGTGCGGGAATGGGGGGTTTGGGGTATCTCCCCCCTCCCCCCACCGAAGAAAATTTTGAAAATCAAGAAGGCAAATGGGGAAATTTGATGTATTTTGATCTTCTTGTCTGACACATAAAGGTAAACAGAGTTCTCATTTGATCTGAACAAATCACAAGACTGACCAATTTGGAGAAAAATGAATCTGAGAAATCTGAGGAGTTTGCCTGCCTGGCACATACTCCCCCACCCCCCTCCAATGAAAATTTACATATTAAAATTGTCAGATTCAACAGGTGCGACACAAAGTGTCGCAAGAAAATTTCATGATTTTAGAGGTATTTTTCGGCATTTTAAGGCACTTCTACAGAAGAAGTGAAGAATTAAAGCATTCAGTGTCATGTCGCGACAAATCGCGCCCCTCCAAAGGCGTTAAGTTATTTTACGCCCCCCCCCTCAAGAGGGTCAAGTTATTTTACGCCCCCCCCTCGGAAGGGGTCAAGTTATTTTACGCCCCCCCCCTAAACTCACCAACCCCCCCCTGTTGTTAAAAAATGAACACTCCCTAAAGCAACATATTTGCAGTCAGAGCACCATGCGTCTTTTATACATTCATTCTAAGACTTCCATTATCTACTACATCTGTTGACTGAAACACCCAATACTCATATGTCGAAGACAACCTTGAAAGAGCCTCCCGCTCTTTCTGCATTCTTTATCAGTGTTAATCTACTCCTCATTCATCAGCATGGTAAACATCTCACAGTGCCACAGATAAAGGACATTGTCTCTATTTGGGAGAACGGACTGAACCACAGAAGTAAATGTCCTTGGAGGCAGATCTTACTGATGGAGTAACTAGATGTGCTACCTACACACAGATAACACTACAGAGTGTGACAGCTTAGTTCAAGACAAAGGGAGCACAGACAACTTTGTTGGGAGAGATAGGAGGCTTCTTTAATATGTGATGATGCTCTGCCCCACCCGTCTGGATAAAAGCTTTTTTGAATGCAAATCTGTCTGTGCAAGGTATTTGGAAGGTTCAGGGACAATATAAAAAGAGACTTGAGGAGGCAGGGAGACAAAACGATTAAAAGAGATGGGGGAATAATGTCGGGAAAGAGAGGGAACGCCAGTTACTGCAAGAGGCAGGGACATAGAGATAGACAGAGACAGACAGACACGGAATTTAGGCACCTGGTCTTTAGGCACCCTGCCTTCGCCCCCCCCCCCTCGGATCATAGGCACCCTGCCCTTAGGCCCTCCGGAATCCATGCCCCCGGCCTTTTGGCACCCTGGCCATAGGCCCCCTGTCTATTGGTCACAACCTACCATACGTCCACAACCCTGTCATACGTCCACAACCTTGTCATACGTCCACAACCTTGTCATACGTCCACAAATTTTCATATGGCCGTTTCAGTGTCTCAAACAAATGATTGACCACCCTCTCCTCACGTCCACTACTATCTCCTCACCAACCCCTCACATCCAACCCCCTCCCTCACATCCAACCCCTCACACCCAACCCCTCACATCTAACCCCCTCACATCCAACCCCTCACATCCAACCCCCTCCCTCACATCCAACCCCAAACTTCCAACCCCCTTACGTCCAACCCCCTCACATCCAACCCCTCACATCCAACCCCCTCACATCCAACCCTCTCACATCCAGCCCCCTCACATCCAACCCCGTCACGTCCTAACCCCTCACCCCTAACCTCCTCTCCTCCAACCCCTGACGCCGAACCTTGGTAATTGATATGTGTGGATTTATGACATTGACAGGGGTGTGGATGTATGACAGGGGTGTGGATGTGAGGAGATGGTAGTGGACGTGAGGAGATGGTAATGGATGTGAGGAGATAATAGTGGACATGAGGAGATGGTAGTGGATGTGAGGAGATGGTAATGGATGTGAGGAGATGGTAATGGATGTGAGGAGATAATAGTGGACATGAGGAGATGGTAGTGGATGTGAGGAGATGGTAGTGGACGTGAGGAGAAGGGGTTGGACTTGAGGTAGGGGGTTGGACTTGAGGTAGGGGGTTGGACGTGAGGAGATGGTAGTGGACGTGAGGAAGTGGTAGTGGACGTGAGGATGTGGTAGTGGAAGTGAGGAGATGGTAGTGGACGTGAGGAAGTGGTAGTGGACGTGAGGAAGTGGTAGTGGACGTGAGGAAGTGGTAGTGGACGTGAGGAGATGGTAGTGGACGTGGGCAGTGGGCCTACAGTCAGGAGGGCCTGTATTCCGGATCCCGGTTAATGTTGTCAATTTGAGAAATAAGAGAATCTAGCAAACAAATTTTCTTTTATGCCGCATAGTCTATTCGCAGACCCTTTCAAGAAGATATGATAATTTAGGTTGTACATTGTTTCATTAATAAATGGTTAAGAAAGCGCGAGACCAATCCATGGATCAGCTGCTTGGCATTTTCTTGCAGGAACTTCCCTGCCCCTATCTTATTGCCCGCAGAAGCTAAACAAAACACTCTGCAGTCCTCCATATTCCTAACGACTCCCTTCCTATTTCTGCAGAAGCTGTAAGTGCTACACAGAAGGCACCATTTAGGCCAGATGCCACAAAATGATTCCCAGTATACACACCCACCACGGAGGTCAGTAACCAGATTCCCTTATCATTTTTACTTTGGTTCCGGCAATCTGATTAAAAATGGCAGCAAGAAACAAGATGGAAGTGTAATTTGGTATTTATTCGCCGAGTTTGCTGCTCACATGTAAAGTTTAGATTGTAAGATGGACAATTTGTAGCAAGTCCTTTAAAAAACATGTTTGTTTTTTGTTACTATGATATAGTGCAAGCTTACTGTGTTTCTTTAACTCTCAATGTGTGGGATTGGCACCATTCACAATGATGTATGTCAGAGTGTTTGAGCCTTAACCCATTTGTGAAAACGGGCAGAGCAGGACAATACGTCTGATTGGTACCCAGTGGATGAGGTGGAAGTTGTAGCTGCTGCCAAGAAGTAGATTGTAAGTCTGTAAAGGTCAGACTACATCAGAGCCTCATTATGGACGACCAACACCTTGTTGGTGAACACCTTCCCGTCTTCGGAACCTCCCTGACCACCTTTGTGACAGTTAGAGTATGTTGCATGGCTATAATGGGGTCAGCCGATGGCCCAGACCAGAGTTCATTCAAACTCTAAGTGACACCGGTTAAGAAACAATTCTTTCTGTAATGTAAAAAACAAGAACATGAATCAGGTACAATAGTGGTATAGGGGCACTGAGTAAATGCCCCATTTGTGCATAGATTACAGAAAGGAGAAGGAGAGTTTAATGTAGCAAACATTTGACAGTCTGAGGTCAGGAGATGAAATCAAGGGGCACTGAGAGGAGGGTAAATAGCATAAGGCAGGGCATGGTAAGACACTGTAAAAAAGCAACCAGCTGATAAGAGCTAGATATATATGCAGGTTACAGGTTCATATGCCTGTGCAAAAAACTGTCAGAGTAAAAGGAAAGGCAGAATAATGGTAAGCAGAGCAAGGAAATGTAATGATGGGCTCAACAAAGGACTATAAAGAGATGGGGTTGAATGTTCACAGATCAAAGCAGCACTTGATAAAAGCTGCTGGTGAAAGGCACTGTGTGTTCAGGGGAAAAGACGTCGGGATGGGAAGGGCGGTAATGGGAATCACATGATAAAGGGTGGAGGAATGGGCTTGGGAAATATGGTCTAGGCAGCAGAGGGAGTAATAAAGGGAGGAGTTGGGACAGAGATAAATTTCATTTTCAACAAGATTACATCCCATTGCAAGGCGACCAGTAGAGTTGTAGAGGTTAGGAGAGGATGGAATATGAGAAGGGTCAATGCTGGCCGAAGATCGTGGACTTGAAGGTGATTGACACAAGTCTACGCTCTAGTTCACATGTTCTGAGCATTGATACAAGTCAAGTTCAGTCCCCCTCTAATACTGATCAACATGTCTTCAGATAATGACCTTTTCATCATGAGGCATGTGTTTGAACTTGGTCATTCAAGGATAAAAACGGCCCAATGCCAACTACCCTTATAGTATTTAAAACTATATGTGCTCTACCCCCCTTCACTTGGCGGAGGAGTTTCTCAGGATTTAACTACTAAGAGGTCTATCATTGTTATAACAAGAAACAATTGGTCATCTGGAGAATTCATGGTCATCCCGTCAACAGTACTTGACATTGAGACTTCATTATAGAATAAAACAGTTTAAATTTCATTAAATTTAGGAAATGGAAAGACTGAACTATAAAAGTTCGATTTATGATGATTAAGTGAATTAACAAGGAACTCAAACAGAACCAAATAATTCACAAAGACTTGGTAAATAATCCATTCCCTCTGGACTTAATTCTGGACAGTTTGGGTTTCGCGTATTGAAGGGGCCAGGCTGCGTGCAGAAGATTGGCTGCGGTTTTTGAATGTTGCAAAATATTGCAGCACACTTGGGGCCAGCAACCGAGCCTTCATCAATTTTCCGGCATAAATAACCTCCGAATTTCATACGAAGCATGTATGATTTATAATCTATGAGGATGATGATTCACATTTAGATTGTATATTGTATTTGTGCACCAGAATACTCGCATTCAACCCCTCACATCCAATACATGTGCCCAATTGATTTCTTTCTCACTTCCCATTAACACAAATGTGACTAATTAATCAACCTAATACTTACTATCATTTAAAATTAAATTGAAATATCTTGTAAACTTTCCACAGACTAATAAACATACTTCGTATTTTACCCCTGGCTCTCATCGTTCTTCGCATTCACTTTCAGGAAAAGTAGGAACTTGTCTGTCGCATGCCCAACGATCAACTAAAATAGAACAGCTCTGGTGGCAATTGCTCATAAAATGTCCTGTCGATTCACTCCCTGCAAAAAAGGGAGGAAGTGTTCACACAAAGCAGCTATCTAATTCTTTTTATCCTTCATAAACGTAGATCATCATAACAGACTTGGTGAGTGGGATTTTCAATCTGAATTTTTGCTCTCACTAGAGCTGTCTGGAGTAGTGATGAATGCCAGGTCTTTCAGACTTTCTCAATAATGAGGCACTGATTCAAATTCAAAGCAGATACAGTAGCATAGAAAACAGGTTAAAGTGTCAAATAAAGTCTGAGGATGGATGGAAAGCATCTTCTTGCAATTCTTAAGCTATTCTTAAGGTGGCAAATATCAAATGCTAAACTGTTTATTAAAGAAATTATCTTGGACGTATGTTGTCATTAGAGCAAATTAATTATTGTAGTCAATTCTGGGGCTACTTTCTGATTGAGGTAACTCGTTAAAGAACATGACTGTATGTAATATTTGTCTCTATTAATTTTATTAGACCATATGATAGGACCTTCCCTCTTCCCCCCATCTGGCTAAATCTATTAACATAAATACATCAGCTAGACGGGCTAGGTTCTAGGTAATAAAAGGTGGTAAAATATACAATGAGGAAGAGTTTAATTATTACTATTATTCCAAACCTAAATCAAATGTACACATGTTTTAGTAAAGATCACAATGAAGATCATGCATAACACAATTCAGAATAAAGTTTGAATGCAGGTCTGAGAACGCAGCACTTACATCATTATGATTTACTCAGGGACTAGATAAATGACAATCTAAGTACTCCTTTACAAAGGCAAGGCCTTTCAACTAATAAGAGGAGATTTTATATGAACAGATGAATGCCGGTTAGAAAGGAGAACGCTCTTAAATCAGAGGAAGGGTATTAGAGCTGCAGTAAACACTGAATGAGAGAGTGTGTGTGTGTGAGAAAGGGAGAGAGAGAGGGAGAGATAAAGAGACAATCTTCGAGCGAGTCAGAGAGATACAGACTGAAAGACAGACATAAACTCGAGGCAGTGAGGGATAGATGAATGAATATGTGTTTTCTTAAGCCACTTGGTATAGTTTGTGGGAGTATTGATTGCTATTTACCCTTTATTTTTCCTCTGATGACATCAAACTCGAATCAATCAGAGGTTAATTAATAGTGGTCTAACCATTACAGCCTTAAATTACTTTCGGATCTATTACTCATATATCATCTGCTGTTAGGCTTGTGTTCCCTTTATCAATATAATATTCAGTGGCAGCTAATGACTTTCATGTAGATGGGATTAGTTTATAATGATGCTGTAAAAGTATATTATTATGTGTTCATACAAAGCTAAATAAACTAGATCCATGCTTGATCCCCTTTATAAACTTTAGATAAATTACTCTAGGCTGTTTTATCGAAGAAGCATAATTGTTCCAATGCTTTGATTTTGCCAATATCACAGACTATTTTTATTCAACGTTTTATATGCTTGTTTTAAATAAATAACAAATGATAAGTGCCAACTTTGCATTTCATTTGCAAACTGATGTTAGTACCGAAAGTAATCTCCTTCTAGTTAGTTTTTATCATGTCAGTTACATACATTCTGTAGGTGGAGAAAGAGATGACCGAAGAAAAATGCAGGTTCTCATGAATGATTTTCATAAACGATAGAGATCCAGACTTTGAACCAAATTTGCTTATTACATCAAATAGTAATTGTCAATTAAAGATATATCAATGTCTTTAGGTGCCACATTGTATTTCAAATCTGATTTCATGTGAACTAATTACCATGCTCCATACAAACAATGCACCTGTTAAGATGAAGGCACCGCTTCTGTTGAATAAAGTATTGCTATTTAGTTTTTAAATACAATAATTAAGATACATTGCATTGTTCTAAGTATAACAGATTGAAATAATCAAACTGGCTCTTCAGCATGAATCCGTAGCGCCCCTCATGGAATGACTGGTAACTGATAATTGACTGATAATAATATTCTTCGTTGCATGTAGGTCAGTAGTATATAATGTATCGGAACGGGACTATGCTTAAGTACTGTTTATTACTCAATCGACATGCAGCCAATCAGAGGCCTCCATTTGGTCACGTGACCGGAAGTGACCTACTTAGGGGATTAGTGGTGACGTCACGTGACCTAGTTAGCCAATCAGAGGCCGCCATTTGGTCACGTGACCGGAAGTGACGTCATATGACCTACTTATGGACCGGAAGTGACGTCATATGACCTACTTAGGGGACCGGAAGTGACGTCATATGACCTACTTTAGGATCACGTGACAGGAAGTGACCTGATGAGTCACGTGACCGGAAGTGACGTCACATGACCTAATGGACAACCGGAAGTGACCTCATTGAGGATCACGTGACCGGAAGTGACCTGATTGATCACGTGACCGGAAGAAGAAGAAGTGACGTCACGCGACTTGATGAAGAGATGAGCGTCTTTAAGGGGTCACGCGCTTTAAAATGTGATATATATTTTTTTTGGAGGAGGAGGAGGCGAGTCTCTTATTTTTTTTGGTAAACCAATAAAAAACACAACGATATAAGTTTGTTTTTTCATTTTATTTTTTTATGAGCGACTGGAAGTGACTTATTGAACTAGGTAGAAGCGTTCTTTAGAGAGTATAAGGGGGAGGGGAGGGGAGGGGAGGGGAGGGGGGGAGGGGGGAGGGGGGGCCCCTTTAAGATGCATGGGGAGGGGGGCGCTTTTAGGATGCATCGGGCGGGTGGGGGGGGAGGGGAGGGGAGGGGAGGGGGGGGAGGGGGGGAGGGGGGGCACTCTAGGGGGGTGGGGGGGCACTCTAAGGGGCGTTTGTCTCTTTTAAGAAAAAAAGAAAGAAAAGAATTTAATCGAGAGACACACTTCTTCCTCTCGAGAGGAAGAAGTGTGTCTCTTAATTTTTTTGTTTAGGAAGTGATGGTCTTTAGGATCACGTGACCGGAAGTGACTTGATGAGGCACGTGACTAGAAGTGACGACGTCACATGCTCTAATGAAGCGATCAGCCGCGACCGGCGGCGGCGGCGGTGGCGGCGGCGGTGGTGCTGGTGGTGGTGGTAGTAGACGTTACTGTGGTCAGAGGTGATATGGTTTTTTTCTAACAGAAATCAGAGCTTTTATACAGAAGGAGTTTAATCCTATTTCCAACAGCACCCAGCTGTCTAGCAGCTGCTCCGCTCCTTAAGAGCTTCTTAAGAGCTTAGATGACGAGGAGTATGTCATCGCCATCTGTGGAGGCCAGCTGAAAATGTCGTTTTTTCTTTATCCATAGCTTTACCTCCTACCCCCTACCTGACGACGACTCTCTCCCCCTTTGGCATTCATTGTAACAAACGTCAGAGCTCAGGTGAAAATCGGATTTTCATGCACAGCCTTAGTCAGCTGTCACCCCTATTGAACTAGCCGGCCGCTGCTGGCCAGTCTGCTCACCACGGCAGGAGGCGGTGATTTTTTTTTGTTTTACACTTAAGTCGCTCACCACATGCACACGACTCTACTCACAGACAGACACACCCGTCTTAGGGGGTCCTGCTTCACGCCACACGCCTCCTGTAGTTTTTTTGTATACACACTCTAAGCTCATGCCTGCTTAATCCTTTATACAGCTAGTGCGCGTTGAATTAGCACAGTCGGTACATCGCCCGCTCATGTCAGTCGATCTCTCAAAAGGGGGGAAAGGGATCCAGCTGAAAACGTCATGCATTATGACTTTTGTTTCTCTTTGTGAATGTCCGCCGGTCAGCCGGCGGCAGCAACCGCTTAATCCTTTATACAGCTAACGCGCGTTGAATTGCTGAACAAAGCAGTAAGTAGCTTAGCTCATGTCAGTCGATCTCTCAAAGGGGGGGAAAGGGTTCCAGCTGAAAACGTCATGCTTTATGTCTTTTGTTTCTCTTTGTGAATGGCCGCCGGTGAGCCGGCGGCAGCTGAACAGAGCCGTAAGTAGCTTAGCTCTAGAAGCGAGAAGGTGTATATAAGGGGGCTGGAAACACCCATTCACTCACTCAGTCTTTTGCTGCTCTCTACAGTCACCACCATGAGCAAAAGACAACAACTAGTAAAAAATAAGTAGTAAGTTGCCGACATCAGATTACATACGGTTAGCTTCATACCTTAAAGTGAACTTGAAGGATATGGGATATCTCAGTTGTGAGAGAAGTGTCATAACTCAAGCTAGAGAAATGTTCACTACTTGGTACCAGAAAAGTTGTACTACTAGGTGGAAGGAACTAGCAGCCGCCTTGGAAGAATCTTACCGTATGGACCTCATCCAATTCTCACATGAGTACATGGACAAGCATGACATGTGGGATGGCTTAGAGAGTGGAGACATGGAGTGGAAAGTGCAGAAATATTTCTCTCTTTTAGCTGAGCTCTGCCCTAGAGACTGGAAGACCATAGGGATCTACTTAGGGTTGACTTCTCATGAAGTAGCTTTCATCTCTCAACCTGTGCCTTCTGACAGGACTGTGAAGAACCCTGTCTATGAAGTGCTGAGAGCTTGGAAGTACAACGAGACGTCTGAGACTATGGCTCTGATGAAAGTGTTGCAAGACGACATGGGTCGCAGCGACATCGCAATGTATGTTCAAGGGTTGTATGCAGCTGTACCCAAAGACATAAAAGTGAGCTGTGTCACTCCAGTGTTGACCACTCTCGTCTGATCCCTGCAGTAAGATGGACATCTGTTGAATTCGATCCTAGACTACAGTCACCTTTCACTATGCTAATAGCATCGTGTGGTAAGAGTCATCTAGTATTCGAAGTGATAAAGAACGTTTATTTTTTTTAATAATTGGTAACTAAGTGAAAAAACAAAAAAAGAAAAAAAAACATGACGCAGTACGTCTGCGAAAAGTGTTTCAAAATTTTTAAAAAGACCGTACAATCACGACAGACACGTAGAAAAATGTAGAATAATACCTAAGTTTTGCCCTCTATGCGGCGAAGTCGATTGCTGAAAGATCACCTGACGACGCGAATCTCTGGACGAGGTGACTATCCCTCCGCGTATATGTGCTGTACCGAACGGTGAGGAAACGTTCACGGCGAATTGGCCTGCAATACGAACGAGTGTCAGGATGCACGGGACTCGCGTGAGTGTAACAAACGTCAGACTACCAACCGGCGAGTTGAGTGACGCTGTAGATACTATGCGTCGCATTCACTTCACACAAAGATTCAGATACAAAGCGGGTTTTTTGGTAGGCTTACTCTTACAACACAGAGAAGACAAGAGCAAACTGCGCTACTTTCACGTCTCCCAGAACAACGCAACTCTCATTACAACCGCTCCCTACTATAACTAATTTAGAAACTTTGGAAGAGCTCCTCTCAAAGATGGAAAACACCGTCGCTTGCGAGGAAGTACGGAAACTTTGCGACGCTGACACCAAGTGGCGCGTTCTTTTTCCTACCAATTTTGAACATTTGCGTTTACATGGGACCGGGGGAATTTCCCATAGGCGGTAGGAACAGTCAGGCTAGTCGAGTTGGAAAGAGAAGCGGTGTGTTAGATTTTCCCAACAAGGACAACCTCTGCGTTTTCCGCTGCATTTCCTTTCACTTATACAACACCAGCAAGCGCGCTTCAGATTTGTTACGTCAGTTCTGTCCCGCTGCCACACGTGAATCCTTTCCGGGTTTTGAACATCCGCGACTTACCCGCGTTAGAGAACTTGTTTGACATACAAATAGCGGTTTACACCGCGACGCGTCAGGTGCCGGGGCGGAAGTTGAGAACACGCGTTACTCTGATCAGACCGCCTTCCAGAACTCTAGCCGCCCAAGGTAAAGTCAACCTACACCTGACGGCGAAAGACGGTTTGCACGTCTCTCTGGTCACGGACTTCAACGCGTACGCGGGTGTATACGAATGTTGCAAGTGTAAGGCGGCGTTCACCACCGAGTTCTTGCTGAAGAGACACAGGAACCAGCTTTCCTCTTGCCGACAAGTCAAGTTGCGCTACGTAGGTTGCATCTACTAAAATTCGAGAACGATTTTCGAAACGCTAGCAGCCTTCTCCATTTTTCCTCCCGACGGACATTCCAGAATCTACCCTTACAACATCACCTTCAATTTCGAGGCTTTCTTCAGACCGTGCAGAGAACCGTCGACCGAACACGTGTCTCTGCTGTGGGATCACGTCCCTTTGTCGGCTAGCGTCGCATCCGACTTTCCAGGGTGGGAGGGGACGGTGTACGTCAGAGAATCCGACGCAGATTCCGACCCCTTGTTAGACCGAGTTTAAAATCACGCCAAAGTCATCGGGGAAGCTGTGCTAGAACTTTACCGACCGACGTTAGCGAAGTTAGATGTGGCGATAGGTGAAGCTCTCCTGCTGGAGGAGGCGGTATTCACCCCTTCTCCAGACGGCTTCGCTGCGGCTCACACCAGACACCCGTTAGTTCAACTGAAGAAGCGGCTTCTGAGATACATCCGTCAAGCTCCAGTCGTGGGCTTCAACTCGGGGCGTTACGACTTGAACCTGATCAAAATACGCCTTCACTCGTTCTTTGCCTCCGGAGACCGAAGAAACCAACAATTCAGCGTCATAAAGAGAAGCAATCAATACTTGACGGTTTACACACAGCACACGGTTTTCTTGGACGTAGTCAACTATTTGGCACCTGGTTACAACTACGCGAATTATTTGCGAGCTTTCACCAGAAACGAAGAGAAAGGTCACTTTCCTTACGAATGGATGACGTATACCAAGAAACTGGTAAACAGAACCCACCCACCGAGATCGGCTTTTGACAGCGAACTGACGGGCGTCAAAATGGCCGAATCCGACTACGCCACATGTCAGAAAGTTTAGTCCGACAAGAAGATGCAAACTATGAGAGATTACTTGATCCACTACAACAACAAAGACGTCAAACCTTTCATAGAAGCTCTGAAAAATCACGCTAAATTTTTCCAAGATCGCAGCATTGACATGTTGAAAGACGAGATCTCTCTCGCCAGTTTGACTTTACAGTTCCTCTTCCAAAACCTAGAAGCTGCGTTCACAACGTTCCCTCCGTTCGACGCCGTCCTCCACGCTCTGATCAAAGAAAATCTAGTCGGTGGTCCTTCCATCATCTTCCATAGATTTCACGAGAAGGAGTGTATAAGTGCCTACTAAGTCGGCAGGGGATGAATACTAGTGAAAAAGGAAAGGCAGGTGTGCAAGTAGCTTTTCTAACAGACACGAGTGTGCACTAAGCTGCTTAAGTCTAAACCCACCTGCAGTAGTCAGGTAGCATGTGAAAACTTACTTAACAGATCTCTTAATTGAGTAGAGGCTCTGTACTGAGAGAGTCTTTTCAGACGTTTAAGAGGATTATCTAGGACAGGGTACATAAGGAGTGAAACGCCGCTCTCACCCATCACACTTTCTCGACCCGCCCTTCATCATCGTAGCATCGTCCACTCTACGCTCGCTCAGCACGTTATGATGGTTAGTTCTGCTATTTTCTTTACTTATCAAAGTGTTGACGCTACAGAGCATCGAAACACTCTCCAAATGAGTCCAAGAAAGAAAAAGCAACTCCCACTTGAAGCAGGAAGAGAAACAGTGCCCTATGATGCATGTGAGGTAAAGAAACATTGGAAGGACGTCACCAAGGAGCAATGGATAGAATCAAGCTTCAACTTCATCGGAACGGAAGTAGTTTCATTTGGACAGAGGGAGAAGATTTTGTTAGAGCTATTTTTCTTAGCTCCGTATACTTGGCCTGACTGTGGTGAAATTCCTTCAAGTTTGTCAGTCTTCGCCATACAAGTTATCAAGTCCTTGAAGGAGCTTAGATATATGCAAGGCACTCAAGAAGAGATTGTTCAGAAAATGACGGAATTCGAAACAGGAGAAGACACAATATGGTGCGAGGAGACGACATATACGGACGATGATCTGGAGTGCATCATTTGTAGCCTGTTGGAACATTATGTTAAAGACTTTGAGGACATGCTAGACAGCACTGAGATGAACCCGAAAGAGAGATCCCTTATTGCACAGAAAGAAGCCAAAGCTGTGTTGGAAAAGCTCAAGTTTGGTCAAGGATTCACTCTTCAAAGCAGCTGTGTGAGTGTGATAAAAGGTCTTGTGTTGAAACATCCAGACATGAAGTTTTCGCGTGCTGTCGACACACTTCCTTTGCCTGAACTGATGATGAACATGATCGACCCCATCGTACCAACACATTTTGACTCTGCCAATTGTCCCATGTATAAAATGGTTTCAAGTTTTGCCCGTGGCCTATGGCTAAACGATCCACTGAAGTCAGAAAACCTCCTTGATTTAATCAACTGACTAAATGTATTTTCTCATACTAGTATTAGTAGCATTAGTAATAGCAGCTACTCAGTCTCGTGCAGCACAAGCAGCAGCATCTGTCAACAGCATCCGTGACATCGTCAGCAGCAGCAGCAGCTGCACGAGCAGCACAAGCAGCAGCATCTGTCAACAGCATCCGTGACATTTTCAGCAACTACAGCAGCTGCACGAGCGGCACAAGCAGCAGCAGCTAGCAGCAGCTGCAGCAGCTGCACGAGCAGCACAAGCAGCAGCAGCAACAGCAAATCATCAGCAGCAGCAGCAGCAGCGGCGGTGTAGACCGCTAAATTCGAGATGGCGTCATGTCTGTTTCTTAGAATCGACATTTGACATGGGGCCTAGTGACATTTGACATGAAGCTTGAAAAACATAGTGACAGGTGACATGAGCAATTCTTAAAATCGACATGAGATATGAGCATAATTAAGCGACATCGACATGTGCCATGGCTATTTTTTTTTTAAGACAAATGCCATAGACTCCTCATCCAGACCTCCACTAGTAGTGCTCTATAAGCGCAAGCTTTGCCTTAAGAGAGCTGTAGCTGTGAACCCTCTCCTACCCCCGTACACACAAGTAAATATCAGAGTCAGCCAATGTCGCCAATACTACTCTCATACAAGGGTCAGGCGCTGCTAGACTATAATAGATGGGTCAATGGCCATTCTACTGAGGGTCAGGCTAGGCCGGACATTCAATAACAAGCTAGACTTTGACGAATTTGCTTGAAAGTCTGGCCAGCAAGAGTCCAGCATACTCTCCCAAGAGTTCAGCATTGCCAGACTATGGCATGAGGATCCAGCATGGCCAGACTTTCAAGCAAGTTTGCCAAAGTCCAGCTTGTTATTGAATGTCCGGCGTAGCCTGACCCTCACTAGAATAGCCCTTGACCCATCTATTATAGTCCAGCAGTGCCTGTCCCTTGTCTGAGAGTAGTATTGGCGCCATTGGGTGACTGTGATATTTGCCTCTGTGATGTCAAACCTCACCTGAGAGAGACGTACTTCAGAGAGAAACGAAAGTGGATTCCGACAGCGGTGTGTGACGATCACTTAGAGCTTTTCGTGAAGATAAAAACGGAAAAAGTGCGAAAATGGTGTCCGCCGCCCGGCGGATGTTGTGAGAGACGTTACCTTCACGATCTGAGAACTTCGGGGCTTATGAAAGCGGAGTGGGAAGGTGACGGGATCCTAAGTCTCAACCCTAAGACTTACATTTGCTACGATCGAGTCAGCGGCACCGGTGAAAGAAAATCCAAAAAAAAGATGGAGTGCAAAATGTGTACAGAAGTAACAAAACCCTAAAGAACCAGACGTCTTCTTGGATGTTCTTCGCAAACGAAAAACTCTCCTTGCGGTAAATAGAAATTTCAAAGTGGTACGAAACAAAAATGGACACTTACACCATAGAGAAAGATGACGTGCGCTACTTGTATTATAAGCGTCGCGTGCATTCTAACGGTGTGACAACGAGTTCTTTAAAAATATGAAAAAAAAATAAGTGTGTTATTGATTGATTGAGCGCATCTTTTCAAAAATAGAGTGTTTATTAGAATTGAAAAAAAATAAAATAAAAAAATAAATAAAAATTATTGTTGTGTTTTATTTTCATACGTCTTCTTTTATTAGTAAGTAAAAAAAATTATAACAATTTACTAGCGTGTCCTCTTAAAGTGTCACTTCCTCCGGTCGCTGCTGATCGCCTAATTAAGGCATGTGACGTCGTCACTTCTAGTCACGTGACTCATCAGGTCACTTCCGGTCACGTGATCCTAAAGTCCATCACTTCCTAAACAAAAAAAATTAAGAGACACACTTCTTCATGACCCAACCAATCAGAGGCCTCCATTTGACCGGAAGTGACCCCCTCATTTGCATAATGGGTCACTTCCGGTGTACCAGCCAATCAGAGGACCCTAACTAGGTCAAGGTCACGTGACGTCACTTCCGGTATGCCCTTATATGGACATGTCAAGGTCACGTGACGTCACTTCCGGTATGCCCTTATATGGGCATGTGACGTCACTTCCGGTCAAATGGAAGCCGCTGATTGGCTGCGTCATGACCTTGACCTCTAACTAGGTCAAGGTCACGTGACGTCACTTCCGGTATGCCCTTATATGGGCATGTGACGTCACTTCCGGTCAAATGGAGGCTTCTGATTGGCTGCAGGTCGATTGAGTAATAAACAGTACTTAAGCATAGTCCCGTTCCGATACATACTATACTACTTAGGTCATACAATAAGGTTGAATGTTTTTTTTATAGTGGTGTCACTCTGCTTCTTTCAGGACTGGTAATTGTATTCAGCAATCATATCTAATATCCTTGCCGTCTGGTATCATAACAGTCTCACAAAGCTAGACCCAAAGCTACCGAATTCTAAAAAAAATACATTCAAATGGTCAAATAACAAGCAGCCTAATTAATTTACAAAAGTTCTTTTTCCCAATTACTTTAATTAACTGCACTTGACTGCATTTTTCTTGTACTTCCGGTTAATAAGCATGTTCTTTTTAATAAGATAACCTTGAGGGGGAAAAAGGGTCGTCTTCTCAATTTTTTTTCTACCTGAGTTCTGCCTGCACGCAGTTATTGTGGCATTTATACCTTGCATGTGAGGCCTGAAGTCGAGGATATTAGTCATGAATTGAATGCAGACAATTTAAAGTTTAAGACAATAATTCTGTCAGACTAGTTGCATTATAATAGCATAACAAAACAAGTATTCCACAGAATCAGAAATTATGAAAACACATGTGGCGAGGTGAGGGAAAATGTGCCTCCAGGGGGGAAATGGCTTTTCAAAGTTTATGTTACAGGCTTTAAAATGAGATATCTTGAGCTAAAATATCCCAAGTAGTTTTGCTGTTACTGCTTGTCAAATCGGGGTTGGTGTGTACAGCTGAAAATGGCAAATAAGCTCTAAATCCACTACATCCTATTATGAATACTAATAATGTAAAAAATACAGTTTTGTTGAAAAATAACCAAAGACATCAGAGGTTTTTATCATAAAATTGGTTCTAGAGGGAATTTCTGAGGTCTGTTTTTGATTCTGAGTTCCTTGTGAAATTTTCAAAAAACATTTGAGGCAAAAAATTCCCATTTGGAATAATGGAGTGTTTCCATGGCAACCAGAAAATGCCATATATGCCAATTTTCCATGTTTCCATGGCAACAAATGTTCCTTTTGCATTCCAAAATTGGAACGTTTTCAGTGGAGATGAAATAATTCTAAGCATATCACTGGATTCCCCATAAAAAATTGGTCTCAAGCATTTTTTTTTGTAATTTTTCAGTGTTTTACCCATATACTGCCCCCTGGTGGCCAAAACCAGTACTAAAAATCCCCCCCGGGGGCACGTTTTCCCTCACCTGGCCACACATTGAGACATTGTCCATCTATTTTACTATCAATATGCTGGCAATATCTATACTTGTTAATGTTTTGTATGACTTTCTAATTGGGAGCTTACACGGTCAATCTCAATCTAGATGCTAAATTAGGAAATATATGAAACCACTAAAATTCAGACCTGAGACCTGTGGGCCTCAATGTAATTAGCAGAGTGTCTTATTTTAGCAAATCATTCAAGATTCATTCATTATTATTTGACCTAATGTTATTGGTACGAACCTCTGTAAAAACAAAGAAGGGAAAACATACCACCCGGTGATGTGCTACGTTTTTTCGGATGTGTGGTACGCTTTTTATTGCTCTAGACCAATCAGAAGGCAGCATACTGGTCACGTGATGTCTGCAATGTAAACAAAGCTCTTGCCAATCTAACATTAAGATTTTGGTGATATATCATCAGAAGTCAGTGATTGATATAACATCCAAATATGGTAGAGGGGTTATATAAATCCCTTTTGGTCGTGTAATAATTCTGACTTATGAAGCCAGGTGCCCCCCGGTCTGGTACGGGTCGGACATGAACTCATCATACAATACTGGCTATATGTACAGACCTATAACGAAGTCCTTCATTGGCTTGTGTAAATCCCCTTTTTTGATATGAGGCAATCACCAAATGACCAAATCACAACTTCTACTGCCACCATTACTGCCTACACAGGGACCACATGGACACCCACCTACTCTACACCCAATGAGACACATCAAAACGTCCTCCTGGTCAGTCACAGTTCTATCTACTGGTCTGTGTCAACCCTATATTCCATTGGTGGTACCAAGAGTAACTTTCTTACTCATCCCATCAAACTCAATGTGTCAATGCCTGATGATAATGAGGAGATACCTGCATCAACAATACCTGCCAACGGTATCAACATCTGTCTTTTCTTTAGAACATGTGATTCAGACTTCAAACTCATTCTTGAGAAGATGGGGAACTAGACAGTTTGGAACAGGGTGTACACCGAGGACCTGAACCAATCCCAAGCAGACCCTCCCCCTCCCTTAACAGCATTGGCTACGTGTGAGTCAGTTATCAGACTGATCTGGGCTCCAGGTTAATGACCAAAAGACCAAGTCACCTGACAACTGATCATGTTAAATAGATAAATTCATGGGAAATAAGAAGTTCAAAACAGGGAAACGATAGAATAGTCAGGTTCCGTGTTGGACAGTGTTGCACCCCGTCTCTAAGGTATTGTTAGTGGTGGCAGCATAACCTTCTTCCTCATCCAAGTGGACATCTTCTTTCTTTAAATATCTGATGATATCCAGGAAGAACTAGTGTAAATATTACCTGCCCTGCCTTAACGTCTGATCATCAGAACATATGATTTTCATTTCAAGCACAACTACTTTTGACCTAGGTAGTAGTAACAGGAGAGTTGGGAACAGAGTATGTATACATCACATACTGCAGGCCAGCAGACCCTCCCCCAGCAGTATCCAGGCCTGGAAATTCCGGGACTTTTCCCACTACAGGTATAAAAGCCCAAAAGGGAGATTTCACCAGTGAGGGAAGATTTCCCCTTGGTGGTGCTGGCCGGCGGCAGCCCTTATCTCTAGAGATAAGGGCCGCTGGGAGAGATAAGGGCTGCCGCCGGCCCGCACCACCAAGGGGGAATCTCCAGGTGTTGTCTCTTATCCAGGTGGGTTGGTGAGGGAGGGGTGAAGGGGGAAGGGAGTCCACATATAAATATACCTTATTTTTGCTATATTCTGTCATTTAAATCGTTATATTTCACGAAATACAAAACCGTCATTCAAGCCCATTCACATGTGCGTAGATAACCACATTATCTACATGCAGATAGGTTAATCAGTTTCAGCAAATAATGTTTAGATATTAGCAAATTGGATATTCTGGTTGAACCTAACATTACGTATGTATATTGACCCAAAATCAAGGGAAGAAACCCCCTCACCCTATTTTCTCCCGGCATAGTATGAAATGTAGGATTTCCCCAACCTGGTATCTACTCTGTGAGTCAGTAACCAGGCTGATCTGGGCTCCAGGTTAATGACCGAAAGACGAAGTGACCTGAAAACGGATCATGTGACCTGTCTGTACTGGAGAGGAAAGAAAATACTACAGGATATCAGATGGGAAATGTCGAAAATGGGCAAATTAAATCAATTTGAAAGGAGAGAGGCATCTGGGAGGAGGTAGCCATGAGAATACAGATCGGCGGTTGATTAGAGGGAGCTTCTAAACCTTAGATTGAAGATAGTTTGAACATCCCCAACCCATTTCCAATGATTCTTCACCCACTACAGATACAGAATTGTTGTACTAGGAGTGGCGGGGTGATCGAATCAAGGATAGTAATAAGGCAGTAATAAGGATTAGATAAAGAAATAAGAAATAAGGAAAGGGAAATAATGAGCAAGATTGAGGAGAGAAAGATAGCAAAGCCAGAATGAAGTAAGTGTTAGGACATCTGAGATAATAACATGTGCATTCAGAGCATCTAGAGACACTTACACATCCCCAGACTTCCATTAACTACAGCTGTTGACAGACAAGTAATGCCAGTACGATGCTCAAGTGTCTAAGATTGCCATCAAAGAGCTTCCCACTCTCTCTCCATCCTTTTCCTGTGTTTATCCACTCCTTACGTATTGCCTTGTTGGACATCTTACAGCGCTCTCAGATTAAAGACAATGTGTCCTTTCACGAGAACCGTATGGACCACAGAAGTAAATGTCCGTAAAAGCAGATCTTTAGTGAGTAAGTGAAGAAAGATGTGCTTCACACAAATAACACTGCTTTGATCTGTAGGGGTTTACAGGCAGCTTTGTAAATATGTGATAATGCCCTAATTTTGTCCAACATGTGTTGATAAAACCTCTTTTGAATGTAAATCTCTGTCAGATTCAAAGATAGATGAAGAGGCAGACAGAGGGATCACGAGATATGGGGATCACCCCTGTTCTACACTCTCCTCCTAAGGGAGTGTTCATTTATTATTTACAGGGGGGGGGGGCGTAAAAATTTCCGACCCCTTCTGAGGGGGGGGGCGTAAAATATTCTGACCCCTCTTGAGGGGGGGGCGTAAAAATTTAAGCCCCTTTTTAGCCAAAAAGCCCGCACGTTACTAAAGTTCAAAGGGGGGGGGAAATTTTCAGCGCCTTCGGCGAGGGGGGGCATGAAACGTTACACGCGCTCTCGAGGGGGGGGGGCGTAAAAAATTTTCGCCCCTCCCCGCGAAATCTCACCACCCCCCCTGTAATTATTAAATGAACACTCCCTAAAATCCCCTTGAATCCCACCATTGCCTAAACTTGTAACTTCTCTAGCAACACATATTATGTAATGGCTCAATGCGGATTTTTCGGATATAACTAACAAATTGCCTTGCCAAACCCATTTTCATTCATTCCTATAGTAAGATAATCCTGTTTTAACGAATCTTTTCAGATGTAAATTCGTTTATAACGAATTTTTCTGGGCTGTGTATTGATTTTATATCTAATTCAGAGGGGGTGGGTGGGTTTAGCGAAGGTTCAAAGTGACCAGGTGCCGTCAACAAAGGAACATTCATAGATGAGATATGAATGTTCACAGATCAAAGCTCCCGTGGATAAGAGTGGGAGGTGGGGAGGTCTGTGTGGTCAGGGAAGGGGGATCAGGGTTGCAGAGGCGGTAATGGGGATTAGAGAGGGAGGGCGGGAGGGATATGGGGAGGGAAGATGGGCTAGGCTGCGGATGGGGCCCATTATGGATGGGGTCAGGACAGAGACCAATTTTATATTCCACAATATTACACCCCATTGTAAATTGAGCAGTGCATTTGTAACAGGTTGAGAGAGGACAGAACATAGGAGAGTTGATGTTGGGTGATGACTGGGGAGTTGCGAGTAATGGATGCAAGCCCACACCCTAATTGCTTACATGGATTTTCTCAGCCTTCCTGCAAAACAGATTTAAACCCCTCCTAAGGTATGTGAAATCTCTGACACAAGAAGCTAAGTAGGTTTTAGACTATCCATTCACCATAGTGAACTTCATTTAAGCGCCTGGCCCGTGAGCCCCTTATTTTCCAGGTTGCTTGTTCTAATCCAGCATTCGTAAATACTCTTCCCTCACACCCCTTGGAATAGTATAGATGAGGTTGTAGGGAAAACACAATGTGTGAACACCCAGGGTTACCGGATAGTCAATGTGTCTCTGACAATACCTGTCCCAAGGCACATTCTCCACAAGAGGTGCACTGAGGGATGGTGGGAATCCTCAGCACCCCTAATCAATCATCCTCTGTCATGCAGGTGTCCCGGGGGTATAGAGGAGTCGGAGGGTGGAGTTGGCTGCTGGGGAGGGGGGCATGAAGGGTCTCAGAGGGGTAGGGCTGTCCACATAGTAAACAAACAATACAATGTTCATTTATATTTCAGTTTGTTTTCCTTTTATTACCTAATCAGCAAGTTAATTAAAACAGTTCCAGAAATTCAAATCTTGCATTTTCAGGTGTTTTTTTTGTATGACAGGATCTCTGGGATCTGGTCATGGAGTTCCTAAATGGCAGACATACCCCTGTGACTCCCTCTGGTGTCTCCTTCTGAGATCTCTTTCCATGTCAATTTCCTTCATCGAACCCTGCAGTCAACATGAAGAATTTGGGACATCAAAACAATAGGAATATACACACTTATTGATTAGAGATTTAAGTTTGCTATTCCCTGACATAGAAGCAAATCTATGTGAAAAACTCCTGACATTGCATACAGGAATAAAAATTAATTAACGTTCTATGAAATCTGATGGTTACATTTTTGAATCTAAAAATACCCCTTTTGGGATTCTGTCCCTTATATTTTTAAATCTATAAATCCCCTCAGGGATCCTGACCATAGAATCCAATGACAGACTTTTTGATGAGGAAACACTTTAAAGAAATTAAATCTAACATGGTACATGATTGTTTACTCCTGTTCTATTTGTTAGTGTTTCCTTCGAAAATAGATCCACCCAGTTGTTTTCACACAGAACAAAGTTTATTTTAACAAGCTACTGAATGTCTTTTATGGTGTTGACATTCCTTTTTAGGAATTATTTGCAGCCTAAAAGAGTTGCAACAGATTATGTGGTTTACACAAGATATACTACTTTTTAACCCGCTTTAGAGTAAGACAACAATTACATCATCATTTCGAAAACCTATCCCATATCAGCACATTCCTGTTGAATAAAGAAGTATATTTTTAGGATCTGGGACAAATGCAATTACATTCAAGATTCATTTATCAAATTTATTTACCAAAATATAATCATGAAAAATGAACTCTGATAAAAAAGGTTTGTGAAAAAAACCTACTTTGTTTATTAGCAGAGCATCGGCATAGCATCGGTAAAGGGTCGGCATTGGGTCAGCATGTCGTCGGTATGTCATTGGCATGCCATCGGCATATGTTGACAAAAAGTAAAAATAAATGAAATGTGCATAAAATCACACACAATGAACTCAGATGACAAGAAGATGTTGGGGAAAAAAAACTATCTTGAAAATTTTTCTGACGCTATGCTAACGATTAGCTGACAATACTTGTTCAGGCATTTATTTTGAAAGCTTGAAAAATTGTTTAAAATTGACAAATTATTAAAAATATACAGGGCGCATTTGGTCTAGGGAGCCTTCAGTTAGGGGGCCTTTGGTCAGGGGGCCTTCGGTCAGGGGGCCTTCGGTCAGGGGGCTTTTAGTCAAGAGGCCCCGAGTCTAGGGTGCCTAGACGTCTTGAACTCATGGCATTTGACATGTAGGTTACAAGAGAATAGGTAAGACAGGCGAATACATGGTGAGGGAACGGGAAAAGTGAAGGCTTTTTGGATTGAGGATTGCACTGCTCAAGGATATATCTAGTTCAGATATAACACATTGATTGTATCCCTCATGGTACCAGCCATTGCTCAGGGGAAGGGAAAGAGGGATACAATTAATTAACGATAGAACTTGTAAAGATATTGATATGTGCCTAGAGCATGGGACAGACCTGTTGAAACCCCTCCCTCTCACACACAGACACAGCCCCGCGGGACAAGTCCTCACATCGTTCGATCTTCCCTGTGCCATGCTTACCCCTACTTGCTTGTAAAGTCTAGATAGCACAGCCGCCATTTGCATACAGATATGATTTATTTGCTCCATCTCAGTTTTCCATAACGATTCGCAGCAAACCGCCTGCATCCCACCAGTGGGATTAGAACACTTAATAATTGTGATGCCATAAGGACCTTTTCTAAGTTATCAAATGAATCCCAGTTGGACTAATTCACCATATAAAGGGAGGAGAATGTGTGGACAGTGAGGGCCTTCCAATTGAAGTATTCATGGAGGAAACCCCTGAAGCTGCACCATGTGACAAGGAACAGTAGGGAATGTAGTGAGCTTTCTCCAATGTCTCCAATGTCTGTCAGTTTGTCCAAGGTAGAGTGATAGGTGGAGCCTTTTTGCATGAATGGATCCAGCAGATTGTATTAATCCTTAATTAACCAATGAAATAGTGAAAAGCTACGAATAGAATTCAAATGTGATCCTGCATGCCACTCTTTTTGATATATACATATCAACAGACCAGTCAGGCTTGTCTTGAAATATGCCATATTGGCTCGGGACGTTTGACACTCACTGATCTTGCTATCCTCTTTCATGCTACACTATCTTTCCCCAATCATCATGCCATGCTTTCTGCCATCCTCCATCCATATCCCTGTGTCTATTCAGGGGCAACCTGCAGCCATTAGGTGACATTTTAGGTGTTTATCAAATCTAACACTATCAATACCATCCTGCCATTTCACTTAACTACCAGGTCCCTCTGATGTTATCATTTTCCTCACCTCCCACATCGGATCTGACTTCTATCTTGCAAGTCTCAGTAACTGCTTTATCTCTTTGATACATGCAACGACCCCGGTGTTTTAAACTCATACACACATTTCATAGGACAACAAATTAGTGTTGAACAATGTTCAGATGTTTTAGCCTTTGCAGCTTGTACAATTGTACAAGGTTTGCTCTACGTAACGTACTGACACAAGGTTAAGCATTTTTGTGCTGTCCCTCCAAACATAACTCGAGAATGACACAATTTGGTTGTCTTGTGTAGTTCTTGTGAAAAGCACTTATTAGCTCTATACACAAGATAGACACGGGGAACTCTTAAGAGTAGTAAAAGGTCCTAGTCACATGTTCAATGGTTATGTTTGTTTCTCAAGTTTCACTCGTACAAAAAATATCTTGCATACTTCTTAGGAAGAACTGTCCATATTTCCTTGTTCCAGATATGTTCTCTATTCTCTTAGAGATCAAGAGTCATGACACAAGAACACTCAAGATCTTATTTTCAGGGGTGTCATAGTACTACATTGTGTTGCCTCATATTACAGTGAAATAAGGAATATGTGATGATAATTTCCAAGTAAGGAGGATGGCCTTGGGTAAATGGAAAGTCCATTCAGAGTCTAAGAGCTTGCGATTGTTCTGATCCTCTTCTACTAAATGCAATTAATTACTGACAAATCCTTTTAGCTACCATCTTTGTTGAGCCTGAAAACACTAACAAGGCTTATCATGTCTGACATGTTAAAGGGGCATTTTGGGTAAATGATATGATTTGCATAAATGGAACCAACAGTTGTCTGAAAGTCACAAACTGTGTGTGTTATTGCAATTGGTAATCTTTGTCGGAAATAAATAGTTGTTTTAGCAGCTCAGCTTTGTTATGAGGAAGAATGCTAATATGATAATTCCTTTCCTCTTGATATCATATCACACCCTTTACATTTCAATGACTTCCGGTTGCTTTTCATCAGAAACGGGACCAGCCAAGATGATAGGACAAGGCTTAGGTGCGTTGCTGTTTAGTATGGGGTGGGGAGCAGGAGATGATGACTGAAAACAGCTTGTGGGATATGGTTGCTTTCAAAATCAGTTAAAATTGGAGGAAATTACCCAATATAAACGGTATATTTTTTTTCAAAAAGAAAGGCTTATAACTGAAAAATATTGATATGCTAATTAAAGAAAGCCACTTCATAGTATGCTACCAAAATATCTAATAACTTCCATAAACACGATGGTTGTGATAGTGACCTTTATAATGTTCCACGGGTTTCATTACATTCTGAAATATGATATAAATAATATGATTTATATAATTTCAGAATGTAATGAAACCCGTGGAACGTTATAAAGGTCCACACAGGAGAGATACTGTCAATTATGAAATAGAAGACATGAACACTCACTATTAAACATTTTGTTCAGATGAGGTTGCAATAATAGATGATCATACAATGAGGGCCCGAGATTTGTTCTACACTAGATGGGGCTTCAAGTAGTCCAGGTAAACGAGATCCCTGTTTTCATACATGTTTTCTACAGGTGAGAATACATGTATGAAAACTGGGATCGCGTTTACCTGGACTACTTGAAGCCCCATCTAGTGTGGAACAAATCTCGGGCCCTCATTGTCAAATAACAAATCAAATTATTTCATATCGGTAGGTTTAACGGTTTTCCCTCGTTATATCAGGGTTATCAGACAACACTTGCTCACACATTGTTATGAAAGTAATAACTGTATCTAAAACGATCACATCCTCTAAATCATTTTCCGGGGAATTCCTTTTGCATCTAATCCTTTCATCTAGCTACTAAAAACAACCCGTTAAGGTTGAAAAAGGAGAAAGAAATATCTGCCTTTGAAAGTTCATTAAACTCCAAAGTATGAACCTTAACTCAACACTTAACCCACACTGACCCCTAGGCCTTAGGACCTGCAGGAGACCTGACCCCTGCCCCTCCTAGCCGTAGATGTTGGAGCCCACACAGTCAACTTTCATTATCCTTGTTACCATGGCACACCAGGGCTGAGCTCCAACCTTTTCTATTAACAACTCAGTCTAACTCAATCAGGTCCGCATCTTTAGAATAAATTACCCTTTCCTCATATTATTTGGTTGAGTGAATTTGATGTGTTGGCATGTTATGAAATAGAATGGCAACAGAATATCACTCATAAATTGTATAATGGAAAGTTAAAGCGTGTATTCCGCTGACGTCGGTCTGCCGCAATTCCGAAGGTCTACAATGTTAAACTTATGGAAGAATCTCATCCAACTGACAGAATCACGGCCGATTCCGTCAGTGGAACCCTTATGTCAATCATTGCTGAAATAAAATGCATGAAGTGCACAAAAGGAGACTCTTAAACCATTGATAGCCTTTTCTTATCCTCTCTGCCTTGACACAGTTTGTGTACTTTGTCCTACCAGCCCTGACAGGGCTGCAACGTGCCTTTGCACTGGTGGATTGCTCTCCGATCTAACTTTATCTCATCCTTGCTTTCCCTGCCTTGCTATCTGAAATGCTAAGTCCTTACCATATCAAGCTATATGACATAGGATGCTTTAGTTTTCTCTTCTCAGGCTCTCCTCCTCTGGCCTTACCTGCCCCCGCAGGTCTTTGCCACTTAACGCTGCATGTCATGCCTGTGGAGCGAACTACTGGGTGTCTGAGTGGAGATAGCAGCAGGAAGTGACGTGCATGACGGCTCCTCCACATCAGAGCCTGTTCTCTGCAAGGCTTCCTGCCCTGTGTGTTAACGAGGTGATGACGTCAGTCAAGGTAAAGGTGGCACAGGACATCAGGAAGGTAGGAGGGAGGAAGGAGGTGCAGGCTGGATGCGAGACATGAGAGTACTTCAAGAAGAGTGTTGTCTTACTTGGTCATGTGACCTGACCTTTGGTCTGGGTGATAATTAGGGATATCAGGACATCTGCAGGGGTGGTAAGACATATGGTTCTTTAAGGATGGCAGTTATTAGACAGTTGGTGAGGGTAGGGTGCTGTGGGTTGTACTTCAGGTAACCCTTCTGATCCACAGTGTCTTTCCCTCTTACTTCTCACCACCAGCTATACCAACGCTGGTGGCTGACATATTTAAGTTATGTACTTTAGGAACCAAAATAAGCAATGGAGGGTTATTCTTTGTATTTAAAACGCATTACCACAAATTCATTATGCTACCTTTGCCTTTCCTCAATAAGAAATCATCTTGAATATATCAAACATAATTTATTTCTTTGGTTGTTTAAAGCCATTTCCGTAGCGATGGTCATATTCATAGCGAGAAAGTTATATTATAATCAATATCATAAATGAATAGATGTATCTGTGTCCACACATATTAGTCTGGAATATTTTAGGGATTTTATCATCCATACTGGCCCAAGGAGCATTTCATTCTAAAATTTAGCGACAGGTATTTCTTAGATAAATCAAGGGTGCTGATCATGAATCTGCCGCTCGCAGTTCTGAAAAATGAAGATTTCCATGGAAACGAGCCCAAAAACAAAATGGCCGCCAATAATGCTTGAGAAAGCCTAATTTCTATATGAAAAAGCATATATTTATCACTAATGGGTAAAATCAACCATGGATATCATGATTGAAGGACAAAATTATGTCCAAATGAGGGTCCTTGGCCATTATTGTTGTAATGATAGAAGAAAAAAAATCGGAATATCATACAAGGTTACCATGGTAACCGTTTCACCTAGCAACACTGGTAAATGAATAAAAGTGCATTATGGTCAGCATATTAACAGCTTTAATGAAGATATCTACAATCAATACATTACTGCAATAATCAAAACATAATTCAGTGGCAGGCATATCATGTCTAGCAATATTGCCTCAATCTAGGCACCGTGAGCTGTTGCCTAGCAACCAGAATGGGATTTGCTAATTTGCTTGACAACAACCCTGTATAAGTCACATTACCCTAATTCTGAGGTAGCGTATCCCACTAAATCAGGCCGAAGCAATTTGAGTTTACTATTCCTCTTTTTCTAGCGAAAATGATTGCCTAGCAACAGCAATTCTTAATGATTGTTTGCCTAGCAACATAGTTAGCATCACAATATAAAAAAAGGAGTATGCAAAAATGATAAAGGGAGACTTTACCCATATGCTTGGTGCATAAGGATCCCAGAGATATCAACAATGATACCATTGTGCTTGCTGCTTAAGTAAGTAGTTTTAAATGCATGAAAAACCTGTTTCTTTTGATGGTTTCTATGCATAGAACATTTTGAAAGTATTGTTGCTAGGCAACAGATTTCATAAAAATGGCAAACACAAGGGTACAGTAATAAACCCTAGGGGGGGGGGTGTTTTTTTAAAGTATACAATTAACCTCAAGGGTCAAATGACACTCATCCCATTCACTGTAGTCTTTGATAAGACAATAGTAGAAGATAGTTAGACAGTTTACCTTGTTAATGTTGCTGTTGCTAGGCAACAGCAAACTAGCAACAGCAAACCAAACAAATTTATTGAAATAGACACATTTGGTTTAAGGGTTGGGATAGCCCTAAACTGGTGACCTGTAACATGGGCCTACAGCTTCTACTAATGCAGTACTCATGGCATAATTACTGCTAATGAGTGCATTAAACATGTAAAAACAAGGCTGCCCCTGGTGGGAGAATGGAGAACTATGCATGTTTAGCCCAAATGGGAAACTAAGGCACAATATTTAAGAGATCTTAGAATGGTGATGTAAAGTTTTAGAAAATTAGAGTTGATCAAATTACAAATTATGATAATATTCACAACCTCATAAGTTGAAATTAAGACCTTCTTTGCCAATTTTACCTAAATACTAAAGCAATTGCCAAACTGAATACTGGCTTGACAACAAAGACATCAAGACAGACAAACTGGAGTCAGGAGAGTACACATCTGACGACCTCAAAAGAGGTGTTCATCATGATGCAACATACAGCTTTTCCAAATGTAAGTATGGAGTGTTTTATTTATGTTATATAGAATACATTGTTAATATGAAAAGGAATTATTATGGCTAAAAGAAAAAGAATTTACAGATTATATGTATGAATGGGTGATAATAGGGGTAATCCTCCATCCAGTATTGTCTTCAGGAGGCCAAGCCTTTCTATCATAGTCCTGCAGACAACCATTTTTCAATTGGCTACCATGTTCTTAGTTTTCAATGAATTGCTACGATTCTTTTTGGTACTAGTAGTTCTCAGATCTGTGAAGACAGTGCTTAAAAGGAATAGAGCTCTTAGTGACCTTGAATGACCTTGAGATTAGGTCAAAGGGCATAAAGTTTAAGGCCAAAGAGCATTTCTTCTTATAGGACCAAAACAAGGGGACTCTCAATAGGCAAAATCAAGCCTTGGGTAACATCCTTTCACAATTGACACTACACAGAGGCCCTCACACCAGATAGGCATCCATATATCTCACAGAAATGCACTCACACTAGGGTAGGGGTGGTGATTGACTTTTGTGTGTAGCTTTTTTAATGATTCTGATACTGATGTCTTTCTTATAGGTGACAAGTACACTACATTATTCATACTGCAGCATTGCCTAGTAACAAGTAAAGTGGTTGCTGCATTCCAGTAGGAGATCACACCATCACACAGAAGTGAGTATCTATAAGCAATGCCCTTAAGGTGGGTCAATCCTTTTGAATCAAAGTCATCAGAATTCCACAATTCTCTTTCTGTGGGTACACTAAATCATTTGAAAATGGAAAAGGAAAAGAAAAATAGGGGATCTTTAGGTACTTTTTAAATTATGGATATTTTGAAAATAAAAGCACTTCAATTTTACATTAAAAAAGACGAGAGTTATGTTAAGATTCCTATGGTTTTATTCTCTATCAACCAATAACCCACAGAATTCTGAAACATCACACATTATGTCAAAAACATCTAGAGGGTACAACCCTTGATACTAATCAGGGCATCCTCATACCTTCCCACTGCGTCCCCATTCTCCCCCTTCCGTCCCCAGCCTCCCTACTCCATCCCCAGCCTCCCTACTCCATCCCCAGCCTCCCTACTCCGTCCCCAGCCTTCCTACTGAGTCCCCAGCCTCCCAACTCCCTCCCCAACTTCCCTACTCCCTCCCCGACCTCCCTACTCCGTCTCAAGCCACCCTATAACATCCCCAACCTTACTACTCCATCTTTAACCTTCCTACTCTGTCTCTTACCCCTCACTCCCTCCCCCAGTCCCCCTGGAGGCTTCCCTGGCCTCCGCAGGGCAAGTGCCACCCTCAGTTCCTCTGGAGGCTTTCTTGGCCCCCTCAAGCCACAAATGGTACCTGTCAGCATTCTGGAGATTGGGGGGGGGGGTTCTCCCAACTCCCCAAAAAGTTGATGAAAATGATGAAAGTCCCCCTCCACAAAAGAAACAGTCCAAAATAAATAACACAATTTAATGACATTTAGGTAAAATTAGTGGTCGCTCAGCCTGGTATTTAGGGGCATTATGTTACATCACTGTGTCTTTACAACAGCTTTTATATACCGTATTCGACGTAATAAGCGCACACACCCCCGTTTTTGGCAGATTTTTAGACTACAAATAACCAAAAATATCTCAACTTTTGACCCCAATTAAACTCTTAACTACTAAAAGGTGTCCATAATCATTTTTTAAGTGCACTGTGCGCTTATTACCTCGAATACGGTAATCGTATTTGCGATTGTCCAGTTTGGCACACATAGAGCAGGGTACAGCAGCTGTATCTTCTGGGAAAAGGTGTGAAAGCGAGTGCAGATGAGTCCAGCCTGCTATACCAAGCTGCTGTCCTGGGAGAGTGTATAAGGGTGGCCTGAATTAACAGGCTGTCTGTTAAAAACAGGCCAGACTCCGCCTGATAATAGTCTGAATATCTTTTCTTTTCTTTTTAGATGGAGCCTCTCCTTAGTCTAAAGAGGAAATCCTCCTCAGAGGAGGATACTGAGGAGATATGCTTCTTCTGTGAGAAAAAGAAAACCAAACGTTCAAAATTAAATTCAGCTACAGACAATGGTGTGAAGAAAATTAATAGCAGCACAATAATCAGATCAGACTGTCATGACATCAAAACTGCAGCTGTAATCAAGAAAGTTCAAGCGTTCAATGAAGCAGGCACTATCATCAAACATTGGCATCATGTTTGTTACTCTGACTACACCCATTCTGAAAAGTTAAAGACACTTCAGGATGCGTATGCGAAGCAGATTGGCCAAGTTTTTCCACAGTCAGGTGGTGGTGATGGGAACCCAGGACATAATATTATGATCACTCGCAGCAAGGTCTCCCCATTGAACTGGTCCTTATGCTTATTTTGTCAAACAGAAGAAAGTTCCTGTGTAACCAATTTAATTTTAACACCAAAAAAGAGCAGTGAAATCCTTGATTTTTCTCAGTTTGATCAGTATCTTAGTCTTGCTTTATCTGGAGTTACTGATTTAATTGCCAATGATGGATGTTACCATCTGCACTGCTACTCTAAATTTCAGTACCTCAGTAGAAGGAAAGCAGCTGGTGCTCAACAAAATCCACTGCCATTACTTTGGCTTTCTGATGAGCTGATCTTGGCAGCTAAGAAAGGACTGGTGATTGAACTTGAGGAAGCTTGGCAAAGATATCTGGTGTTAGCTGACTTACATCAAATCACAGTACCGGCATCATTTGTCAGTAAAAGATCCACATTCAAGATGAAACTGGAGGAGATTGTAGGAGACACAATCCTGTTTGTTCAGCCCAAACAGTCATGTACCGACGAGCGAGGCATGATACTGATTCCAAAAGAGTTTTCCGCTGATGCCATTGCAATGCTTATAGCTGCAGAGGAAGAAAGCCTTACAATGCCTGCATACGTATCTGATGACTCCTCTTTCCTCTCACTAGTGCATGTGGCGCTAAAGATCAGATCTAATTTGATTGAAAAACATGGTCACAAAGGTCTGTCAGTTACCAAAGAGGACGAACTTGCCTGCATCCCCGAGAGTCTGCAACTGCTTCTCGGTATCATATTTGCTGGGCAGGATTTGCTAAATGATGACATAGACAAAACCAGCTCCTGGCAAAATAATGTGCTGAGCATTGGCCAGGACATGGTGTATGGTGTAAGTGGAGGCCACAAGTGGACACCAAAACACATCGGACTAGCAAACATCCTTCATCAAGCTACGCGATCCAAGAAGCTTGTGAATGTCTTTAGTAAGGCTGGCCACTGCCTAAGTTACCAACAACTACAACCAGTTGACACAGGTCTTGCAGAGAAAACACTGAAGAGTATGGATACCAAAACTGGTGCAGTCCTTCCTCCAAACTTGAAACCGGGAAAGTTTGTCCACTACACGGCGGACAACATTGACATTTTGGATGACTCTCTGGATGGAAAGAATACGTTCCATGCTACCCAAATGTGTGCATGGCAGACAGGTCCAGCAGAAGATGTTGGCTTTAAGGATATAAATCCCTCACAGAAGTCAACTCTTTCCGTACCAGCAGCTATGGACCAATTGATTCCAACTAAAGCTGGTGTCATTGACCATCCATGTCCAGTGTATGAAAATGCAACCCATAGCATATTTGATGTGAATACAGAGGTATCCCATTCAAGTCTGGCAAAAGACCTAGCATTCCTCATAAAGCGCCAAGATCAAGAGCTGAAAGATGGATGGACACAGTTTAATGAGGACATACGTACTTTGGAAACATCACCAACTACAGCTGGATATCTCCCAATTCTGCAGGCACCAGCCCATGAACGTGACACACTGAATACTGTCATACAACGTTGTATGTACATATCAGAAAAGATGGATCAGCAGTATACAGTCATCACAGTGGATCAAGCACTCTTCTATAGATTGATGGAGCTCAAATGGCAAGTACCAGAATACAATGAAAAGGTATTCATTCGCCTTGGTGGTCTCCATATTTCTATGAATTTTCTCAGATGTATTGGACAGCATATGGAGGCGTCCGGACTCAAAGAAACATGGGTAGAGAGTGGTTTGATTAGTGATGGCTCTGCAGAGCATGTCCTTGCAGGGAAGGACTACAAGAAAGGCATGAGACTTCACAAGCTTACATTCCAGGCTTTGTGGACAATACTCCTACCTAGCTTCAAGACCTATCTATCAACCAAGGATATCCATCTCCTACAGCAATTGGAATCAGCAACATCTTCAACGGATGTTATCTCACTCCTAGTGAGCGTTGATGTGCAGGAGTACATGGAGACATATGCCAACGATCAGTCCAAAGATAACCCAAACTTTGCATTCTGGTGGCAATACATGCAGATGGTGCAGATGTTACTTATGCTGACCAGAAGTTATCGGGAAGGGAGCTGGTGTCTTCACATAGAAGCATTCAAAGCTATGCTACCTTACATTGCAAGATATGACCACCTGAATTATGAAAAATGGGGTCCAGTGTATCTGATGGAAATCAAAGATGAGTTCCTGAAAGGAAACTTCGTGATATGGAATTCAGAAAGAAAATTCAATGGAGTTGATGGGAATCATGCCCAGGAATGGCTGAATCGTGTTGGAAAAGTAGCTGGAGGAATTGTTGGCATAACAAGGACAAGGACTGCACTCAATCGATGGGCACTCTCATATAATCTCAGGGCAGATCTGTCAAATGTAACAAGTAGAGGGTATGGTATTGATGACTCAGACACATCCATCCCTGAATCTCTTCCTCACCAAAAGAAAAGGGACAATGCTGATGAAAAGAAGCTTACAGATCAGTTGACAGCTTTTGGTGTATTCTCCTCTACCGAGATGCTACAGAATATTGCAAACAAAGATGAAGCTACAGACAAGATTCAGGAATCACTGCTCTCAGCCTACATGAAAGGTAAAGAAAAACTGAAGGAGAACATTCAGTCCAGATTGGTTAAAGATAACAGCAAATTCAATCAACCAATGAAGAGAGTGAATGCTTTGACCTTTGCAGATCTCTATAGGGTGTCAAAGCAAGGCAAAGAGAAAGAACAGAAAACCATCATCAAAGCTGATCGAAATATTATGCAGCGATTGATCGTAGCATATGCCTCTGGACGAGATGTTGACCTAGGTCAAGTTCTGCAACATGAATTGATGGCGGTACCACTCGCACTCGCAGAAGCCAATGGGAACTTGAGAACAGGAAACAAAGCACTGCTTATTGACTGTCTGACCAAGGACATAAGCTGTCCAGCAATGATCCCAAGAACACAAAACCATGAAACCACATTGATTATTGATGGGCAAGCACTAGTCCACGGGTTGGGCAAGCCATCAGGAAAAACATTCAAAGAATTTGCTGAGGTGTTCATGACAAATGTGCTAAGGTCGGGAGAATCCTGTGAACGGATAGACTTGGTATTTGACCGTTACCGTCACATATCCACCAAGCACCAAGCAAGGAAAAGACGTAAAAGGAACAAAGTCCCTATCAGAAAGATATCAACTGACAAAGACATCCCAATCCCTGCTGATTGGAACAACTACCTTGCCCATCCAGAAAACAAATGTGATCTGGCAGAGTTCCTGTCAGATTACATTCTTGAGAAGGTTGCTGACAAGATGATTGTCATAAGTGGTAGTTTTGAAGATAGCACTGAAGTTCATAGTACCCTTCCCATAGACACAAGTGCTCTCTGTGCTGAACATGAAGAAGCAGACACTAGAGTTATCATTCATGCTTTACACACAACATCAGACACTGTCATTGTCCAGGCCAGAGACACTGATATTTTAGTTCTGTTGATTTCCCACTTTGCCAGACTAGGGTGTCGGGAGGTTTTTCTGAAGGCTGGGACCAGCAACAACAGAAAGTACATCCCTGTGCATGAAGTAGTGAAGACGCTCCCACAGGATTGTGCTGAAACCCTCAATGCATTCCACGCATTAAGTGGGTCAGACACTACATCATTCTTGGCCGGCCACACAAAACAATCAATGTTCAAAGTGTTCCTTCAGCATCACAAACTTCTTGCTGGTCTTGGACAAGAAGATCTCAGTGGCACAATTGTAGCGTCTGTGGAAAAGTTCTTCTGCCATTGCTATAATGCCCCAGAAGTTTGCTCTGTGAATGAGGCCCGACTCTCGCTGTTTGGAAAATGTACAAAACCTGAAGCATTACCACCTACATCCAACGCCTTGGAGCAACATATCAAGCGAGCACAACATCAGGCCCTTGTATGGAACTGGGCCCACCTATTAGCACCACAGATTCCATCCCCATGTACACTAGGATAGAAAGAAGAAAAAGGTAACTTGTGGCCTGTGCTGATGACAACAGAACCCATACCAGAAGTATGCCTACAGCTGATATCCTGTAAATGCAAAGCTGGCGCCAGAAATCACAGATGTAGCTGTAGGAAACACAACCTTGCCTGCATCACTAACTGCAGATGCCAAGAACCATCCTTCAAGTGCTATAATGTTGCAGAGTCTGAATAGCCTGGTAAGCAAATATATAAATATCTATAGCAGTTGTACATTATGATATGATAATGAGATAGCTCTCTTGCCTGATTAAGTCTAAGTAACCATTGCATAATGTAATAAAACCTAAGGAAGAAAAAGTCATTATATGTGCTGCATAATGTAATATACAGGCATATGTACCATTGTCATATACCATTATTCTGTAACATTATAGGTGATTATACTTACATTCCAGCTCGGGAAAGGACGTAATTGAGTGGCAATCAACAACCTCAAAACACAAGGGTGGCCGTTGGGATGACCTTCTACCACAACCAGCACATAGGATCACAAAAGCTATAGAGTACCTTCAGTATACTTTCTATGACGGTATCGCAGCATAGAATACACACAGAAAATCCCACTGGCTACAGTATACTTGCCATAGGTTTTACAGTACTATAGTCATTATTTTCATTACCGTTATATGGGTAATCGCCTCCTTGGATTCTTATTACACATTGAATGATAATAACGATTGTGATGGGGAGCTTATAACAAGGTATTTTTATTGTGTATAAGGGTATTACATAAATGTGATATGGAGTTATTATTTAAAATACCTGTACCCCTTGTGACTGTATAGCAACATAAACTTGCACAAATCATCCCATCTTTTTGATAACTTGACAACCTTCTCTCTATGACCAAACAAAAGAGATTGAGGTTACATCTTTCAATGAGTTATCTATTAATGGGTATCATGATAAGTAGGTACTTTAGAATACCCCTATACCATCCCTCTATCATCCCTCAAATATGTGATTATCTCATTTATGGCAATTAAGTCACTGCACAAAACTCACTGTAATGATCCAAGTCAAGTCAAGGATCTAAGATTTAACAGCTCACCAAACATGGAGCCGATTATTACAAATAAAGTATCATTTGCTATCATTGATATTAGTTTGTTTTATTTATTCTGTCGTCAACACAATCATATACAATATTAAACGTAGCATCAAATGTAGCCGAATTACCAAAAATAATATCCTGTACAGCTGAACAGCTTTTAACTTTATAATATAAGGTAAGGCAGAACTTCAGAAATAACATAATGACACAATCAAACCTCTCGTAGCCAATTTAGTGAGGATATGTTTCATTCAGGAGCTTAGGACCTTCTTAATGTGTGTTGCTAGGCAAATAACCATTTAGAATTGCTGTTACTAGGGAATCATTTTCACTAGGAGTAAGGGAATGGTAAAGTTGAATTGCTAGGGCCTGATTTAGGGGGGGTATGCTACCTCAGAATAATACTAATGTGAGTTTTACAGGGTTGTCGTCAAGGATATCAACAAATCCCATTCTGGTTTTGCTAGGCAACAGCTCAAGGTACCTAAATGGAAGCAAAAATGCTAGACATGATATATGCCTGCCACTGAATCATGTTTTTATTATAGCAGTAATATATTATTTGCAGATATCTTCATTAAAGCTGTTAATATGCTGACCATAATGCACTTTTATTCATTTACCAGTGTTGCTAGGTGAAACGGTTACCATGGTAACCTTGTATGATATTCCGATTTTTTTTCTTCTATCATTACAACAATAATGGCCAAGGACCCTCATTTGGACATAATTTTGTCCTTCAATCATGATATCCATGGTTGATTTTACCCATTAGTGATAAATATATGCTTTTTTATATAGAAATTAGGCTTTCTCAAGTATTATTGGCGGCCATTTTGTTTTTGGGCTCGTTTCCATGGAAATCTTCATTTTTCAGAACTGCGAGCGGCAGATTCATGATCAGCACCCTTGATTTACCTAAGAAATACCTGTCGCTAAATTTTAGAATGAAATGCCCCTTGGGCCATGATATTCTGAAAATCAGTCCCTACTATATGGACAAAGGACAAACAGCATAGTGGACAGATAAGAGGAGAAAAAGACCCTTCTAAGATCGGTTAGAGACACTAGATGCTAGAGTCAATATGTACAATCTGAAACACATAACTGGCAAAGAAAAAAATGAAACTCACTATAAAATGATTTCATGACAGCATCCAGACAATATCAATTGATGCCTTCTTTTGGGAGCGGTTATTATATTGGGCATCCCACCTGACAACCCTTAACCTTCTATCATCATAGAAGGTACACAAAGCCAGACCATGCACCATTCTAAAAGACGGTGACGAGGTGGAAAAACTAGTAGCCTATTTACAATAAGATCTTCTTACAGATATTAAATGACTGCAATTAACTATGTTTTTCTGGTGCTTCCAGTTAATTAAGCATGTCATTTTTATTCAGATGATCTTGAGTGAGTAAAAAGAAGTCCTTTCACTTTTCTTCTGTGGATTCTGGCTGATTAAAGTGATTGTGGCACTTGCTCCCTTGCTGGTGAAGGGAAAACTCACATTAAAAACAATACTAATAGTCACTAATCAGTTGGTTTCCATAGACTTCTGGTAATCTGTATTCCAAGACAATCATATTGCTGGTGGCCTAGTTGCATGCAAAATGAATAACAAAACTAAAGGGTTAATGAGAATATTAAAATCAAAATGTTGGCCATTATTGAATGTTAGATAAGCACAAGTAAGCCAGGGCAACTATTACCATTGACGGCTATAAGAACATGTTTACTTATTCAATGTGATACAGTTCAAATCATTGCAGGTTCATTCAGTACAGACCTGAAGAGAAGCTACCACATCATTTATCTAGCTCCCCTACCTTGACAAGAGGCCATCACCAAATTACCAAATCACCACTTCTACTGCTACCATTACAGCCATCCCAGGGTCAATGAAGACACCCACCTACTCTACACCCATTTAGACTCATCAAAATGTCATCCCTGTCAGGTGCAGTGTTATCTGCTGGTCTGTGTCAACTCTATACTCCATCCCTGAAATCTTGTTGGTGTTACCAAGAGTGACTTTCTCACTCTTACCATTTAACTCAATTTAATAACGTAACATGGTAACTGGGAAGTTTGAAAAGAGGATACAATACAGACTGCAACCCATCCCAGGAGATCCTCTGACTCATCCAGCCTAGCCCATGATTTGTGAGTCTGTAAGCAAGCATATAGATCTGTGCTCCATGTTGATGATCAAATAGTGATTTGACCTGATAACATATATCATGTGACCTTATATGAGAATAAGAAGTTGGAAGTAGGTATGAGAGGGAGTAGTCAGGTGCCATCTCATCTGCTTCTCTGTCTCTCAGGCCTTGTTAGTAGTGGTAGTACAGTTTTACTTGTCAAATTATACACAATTTCTTAATGCCCGATGATATCTGTGGTAAACCAGTATCAGCAATAGCCACCCATGTCCTCAACACTATAATAATCAAAACATATGATTCACATACTTGACACCTCAGTTGTAGTAGCTGCACAGTTCGGAACACGGTATACATCACACACCACCTCAAGCAGACCCTCCCCTTCCCACAGCAGTATCTCCTCTGTGTAAGTCAGTAACCAGGCTGATCTGGGCTCCAGGTTAATGACCGAAAGATGAAGTGACCTGACTACTGATCATGTGACCTTTCAATACTGGAGATAAAAAATATGATCTGCAGGAGATAGATGGGGAAACTTGATTATTGACAAACTGGTGTTACAGATAAATATTGGAGGAGACAGGCAGGAGGAGATGTGGAAGTCCTGGGGTAGACACGATATTGATGGAAGAAACATTGGAAAACGTTTGAAATTAGGTCTAGTCAAATGAAAGGTATAATTATAATCGGTGGTGCAATATAGACGATGCACTTTGTGGCAGAGAGTGGTCCTTAGATGTCCACTCCAGGGGGAAACCCGGTTTGTCTGAACTTAAAGTGGTGTAAGTGCTAGCAAGTAGAGGCTGATGGAAGCATGGTCTTTGAAATACATTCGAGCGATCTAAAACATGAAAAATCCACTGATAATAATAATTATTGACTCTCATGACGCACTGTCTATTCCCCACACTTGTCCTCAACATTATAATAATCAAAACATATGATTCACATACAAGAAGACATTATAATTGTTCATTGGCTTGCCATGTTATTTTTTCACTAACAAAGGGTAAACCAAGCCACAAACCACTGAATGGGTTTATAAGCAGCGTTACTCTTCTCCTATCTGTAGTAGGTAAACAAGACATTGTGCAGTTTTCCTATTTGTGCAGAAGCCCTCTTCCAGTTGTCTCCTACCTGTCCCGGAAATGACACCCAGTATCAGCGTCCATCAAGAAGGTCAGTAACCAGATTCCTTCATCACTCCAGCCTCCGGTTCCAACAATCTGATTCAAAATGGCGACAGGAAACAAGCTAGCACCAAGTTGGTAGTTGTGTGATAGTTCTACAGTCATTCACAGAGTCTGCTGCCCACCTGTAGGGATTAGATTGTAACAGGAACCATGTGTAGCAAAGTCTGGATCCGACTTCATAATCAAGTTTTAGTGTTTATCAGTTTATATCCATAGCAAATGCAATTTAGACTTAGTTTCGTAGAGTCTCACTTTGTATGATTGGGGCAAGTTACAAATATTCCTGTGATAATACCAGGACTCATACCCAGTTGTGTAAAGGGCCTGAGCTCAACCATTAGTTTGATTGGTACCCAGTGGATGAGGTGGAAGTTGTAGCTTCTGCCAAGAAGTAGATTGTAAGTCTGCAAAGGTTAGGCTACATCTGGTGCCTCATTATGTTCTGATAGCACATTGTCACTGAACGCCTCCCCTACTTCTCACCCTCCCTGACCTTTTGTGACATTTAGAACATGTTAGCTTAAAGCCGCTGGTCACAACTATTTGCCCAAGGATTACTTAAGTCACCGTTGGGGATAGCCATTAAACATTGGTTGAATATAGACCTTACATTGAGATCAAATGGCAGCCATGACGAAAATCAACATGACACCATGACATATTTGTTTATATCAGTTATGGTCATTTCTGATTCAATTCCATAACTTATAAGTTTTGAAGTTTAACTTTAAATCAAGCCAATCCTTAGAGGATGCTCTTATGTTGATGGTTGCGGAAATAGACATTACTCTGAGATGCAGACCCATTGTTTCATCCAATATTACATTTTTGGATTCTTTGAGACTAAAACACTGAACTACTAAAATCGCAGTCATAAAATAAGACATGGTCATCTGTCTCTGATTTGATGGTCACCCCAGCCTCATTGTTCTGACATGAGCATTCATTACAGATAACGTTCAATTTCATCAAAAGTATTTATAAAATGGGAAGACACAATCATGAGAAATTTATTTGTGATGATTAAGTTGATTAATACAGACTCAAATAATGTCATGAACCTGAAACAGGAGATATTTACTTTCTAAATTAAATAATGCATCCCCTTGACCTCACTCTCGACATTTCTTTCCCCTCCCTGTTTATTTCAAAACTTCTGTGCTGATGGTAACACCTTGTATTTCCCTTCTTTTGACTATAGTAAAATATTATTATTTGTTTTTGCATTTTTTTTGTTGTGCTTAATTTAGTTTCTTTTTATCTCGTTTTTATTTCTGCCTTTGCACAATCCGTTCCTGTTGCACAATAATCCCAACTTATGTCGACACTTTGATATGAACAACCTATAAATTCTGGTTAAGGCAGTAACATTATTTTAAACCAAAAACGTGTTTCAGCATCCACACGAACAACCATCGATGACCTGTACATAAAGCATGCTGTGCCTTCTGTTGGGATGATTGCTCTTAGACTCTCAACTATCAGTTTTTCTGGAGATGGTATGTGGGCACCGGCATCATTATCTTATCATAGGAACAGAATACTAGATGAAATTCTTTCATTTTACCATTCTTATATTTTCCCTCTAGCTGGTTTGGCCCCCTTTTATTAGATTTCTAAAGGAATCCATGTCAGTACCGATACACCTTAATACTATTATGTGGATAGCTATTGTACCCAATGTGCTAATGGGACAAAGTCCTAATTATTCCACTGTGTCATTGTCATTTCTGAATTTCTGAACTAAGGTCAGCTTATCAGCTAATGTAAAAATTAGGCTCTTTCTCACCTCCCATTAGTTAATCTATTCAATCATGTTGTTTTTAAAAGTTTTGATAACTCGTAGACACTCCACTAAGCAATGACCATACTCCATCTTGTGCCCGACTATCATCTTTCTACTGGCGACATTTATGACCTAATCAGGCTCAATTATTAAGGAGGTTATGAACCATTTAAGATGAAGGCATCAGTTGTGGTGACTAGGTGCTTGGAATAAACTGGTTGTTTTTATGTTAAATCACCTTAGTGCTGTGACAGAGTGGTTGTCTATCTGGTAGCATAATACGGCTAATAGGGGGTACTGAGTGTGATGTCTGTCATGCTGACAAAATATCTCATAATTGGCAATTGTATTTTGGGAAATATTATGTACTCAATGTATAATTCCTGTAAAGACTGATTTTGATGTTGTAGCTCATTAAGAAACTATATGAATTCCTTTTCCATTCCATATCATATAAATATACTTGTATTAGTTTTCGCCATTCTTAGTTTTGTCCATAAAGGTTGGCGCACGGATTGTGCAGAAATTAGGAGCTAGATACTCTTTACATTCCTTTATATGGAGACACTTTAAGAATGCTTTCAATGATAGTGTTAATAGCTGAATTTCACCGAATATGACCATGCAGGACCAGTATTACTGATGTGTTCCTCGCCAGGCCTGCTGACCTCCTAGAACTATGTTTTGCAGTACTAGCCCCCCCCCCCTATAAACCTGGTAAAATTGATGTACAGTCAGTAAATACAAACCTTACTGGAATGTAAATCTTAAACAAATGTATGAGGCTTATAAATGGAAGGATGGTTATTAAGTAACAATTTTGGTGAGAATCTCCTAAGTCACCGTTTAGTCAGAAAGCATCATCAAGAGAGGGTTATAAAAATAATATAATCACCTGATGTATATCTAATCACCTACCACCAGTTGCAACAACGTTATGATCATTATTTTTCGACATATTGAATAGAAATATGTTGAGGGAACAAATGTTGGTTTTATTCTAACATCATCCCTCCTCCCTGCCCTTTCCTCCTGCTGTAGTGTCTTAAAAAACCTGGCAAACAGAATCTGATAACCAATCCCCATCTATTTGATCTGTTACACGATGCTGAGCATGATTTGATTCAAGCTTACAAGGAGTAAAACGCATTGTATTGGCTATGATTTAAATGTAGGGAATAATGTAGGTAAAACTCGAGGTAACTGGCTCATCAGGTTGTCTCTGACAATACCTATACCATTTACCTAAAGAGCTGCACCGGAATTTCATCTCCGGCTGTTGAAGCCTTGCATAACCTCGGATAATAGGAACAAGTTATGTGGTTCAGACAGGGTAATTTTTCTCTGTAACCTTCTATAGAATAAGACAAAGGTTAAAAACACGTCTGTGAAAATGCTCCCACAGTAGCGCATTCCCGATGTATTAAAGGTCGTGCAAGATGGACTACTTTATATCATTATGATTATTCTATTTTGGATATGTTTCTATGACCTTGGGCTAATGCAATTATATTCCAGATTCATTTATCAAAACAACTATTCACTTTTCTTTCTATCCTCAGGACACACACCCCCTGGTCGGCAGTACTGTCAGTGCCAGGCCCATGGGAGGGGAAAGAGGGATACAATTCATAAATGACAGAACCTTTTAAGATATTGACATGTGCCTAGAGCATGGGACACATCGACTCCTTCACCCTCCAGTTCCCATGATCCCACAGGACCAGTCCTTAGTTGCTTCCTTCCCTGCACAGGAGCAGGGTAGAATCCTCAGGAGACTTCCCAGTCTAATGTCTCTCCATTTTGCTCCCTCAAATTTCTACTGACATGACGTTGTAAGGTCTATAGGTAAACTATCTTTGAGTCGGCCATGTAATATGAGTCGGCCATTTCGCTTGGTTTTGTGTACCAAATTGAACTAATCAATGATTGTTTTAGTGGATTTCACAATAATTATATGTATAGTGATACAATGTGGAGATATACAGTAATAAGCAACATGCAACTATACCATATTGGGAAATTCCGCTCTAGCATTTTCCACTGACTGTCAAAAATACCAGATTTTGGGAAATAGTTATGCTTGGAGCTGTGTTTCTGATGATTTGCCAGCCACCTTGAATTGAAATGCAATTAGGAAGCAAGGAAAGATTTGCAATAATGTGACATTGGTCAAGGAACACAGTTAACCATAACTTTAACTGGTTAATGCATTTTATTCACACACTGCCTGAAATCAGTGAACAAGAAATAAGCTTTTTCCTTGCATTTAGTACAAAAAAATAGACATTCTAGTATACAGCAGCTGACTGATGGTATTTTGTGGCTGGCTCAATGCACCACAGTGATTGACTCATGGTACCTATGAAGAAAGATCACACCTCTTAGGTAGTGCAAGCTGAAAAAGCCTGATAGACATAAAAATGAAGGTTATGACCTCATGGGTTGGAAAGTCCAAGATGTCAGGATAACAGTGCCTGACCCTCAGGTGAGGGTAGTTTTAGCGACAATGACTCTCACTTTTCTGTGTGTGTACTGGGTTTGCTTACAGATACAGTTGCATTGGTTTGTCTCATTTTCCCCAAAAAAGTGTACTGCTACTCTCCTACAACCCTATTGTGTGGGATTTATACACATTTACATTGTTATAAGGAACTTTACTCCAATGAAGTTCAGCTGTATTGAATCGTCACATGAAGGGACTGGATGTCTATAAGAGGTTAAGGGCTTTCCCAATGAAGTCTTCAGGGAGAAAATCCTCAATAAATCTATAATGTGTAATAATAAATAACAGAGCTCTATGGCCTATCTCTATTGCTACCAGTTCTGACCAGCATCAAGAGGGTGGGAGTAAAACTGTAAAGTAGCTGTAGTATACCAAAATATGTCCAGGCTGAGGATATGAGGATGCACCGAGAGACAAGGAACATGTGATAGAAACACCCAAGTAAGGAGAATGGCACCTAACAACAGTCCATTTAGAGTCAAAGAGCTTGTGACATTGCTGATCCAACTCCACTTAATACAATTAATTACTGACAAATCCTTTTAACTACCATCTTTGTTCTGCCTGAAAACACTAACAAGGCTCATCATGTCTGACATGTTAAAAGGACATGTTGGGTAAATGATACAATTTGGATAAATGCCATCAACTTTAATGAAAGGTGTCAGAGAGATGAAACTTTAGATTGGCATGCCAATCAGTGAAACAAAGAGTTGTTGTAGCAGTTAATCTTTGTGATGACAACTCTTTTCGGGTCTTGTTGTTCTCCTTGTTGTTTGGAAGAATATAGGTGTTCTTCTTGTGGTCATATCACACCTTTTACACTTCCTATCTAGTGGAACTTTGTTTTGTACTACAACATAACACTTTAGCGTATATTACGACTAATTAGCTAAAAACAAATCGCAAAGGTTTTAGGGTGGTGAAATTTAAATCATATGATTTAGGCTGTGTTAACTACTGTCTGAGATGGAAAGGAGTTTCAGCTCATATGACTGACAGTAAACTCAGTCCATGTGGTTAACAGCAGTATCACCAATTTCCTTTCTCAAATTTGATTTATGATTAGCAAGTTTAGCTCCAATATTGCTTCAACCTAAGACCTTCGTTTATGTTTTAGCATCAGTTTCACGTTAACAATGCTATGACATAATATATAAGCGTTATTTCAATTCTACCTTGACAGGTAGCAAACATCATGATTTGGATTTAATGTTGCTGTACTGATGATGCAAAAGAAAGAAACTGACAATAACAGAACATAGATCATTATCGTTGTCTTTCATATATATATGTACGTTGATTAGATACCGTTGCAATGATAGGTCAAAATAGATGTCTGAAAACTTATTATAAACTACACATACTAACACCAACAGAACATGTCCATGGGACTGCCCAGCTCCCCACTCTTGAACATAGATACAAATTCCATGTGAGTCTCTATGCATTTAAAAGATCCCGGCAAGAAAAATATGTAAAGAAAATTGTCAGAAAGACAAAGTTAAATCAAAGCCCGATCATGTATTATCCAATCATTCATTGTGCTGCCTATGAAAAATCACCATTAGTAGTATGTGCACAGAGATGGAACTCCCTAACAGTCGGCCATGACTATTGACAGCTCGAACTGTCAATAACAAGATAAAATATCCTTATTGACAATTCAAACTGTCAATACCAGGATATGATTCCCTTATTGACGGTCCAAACTGTCAATAAGGCAAAAGAGATTCTCTTATTGACAGTTCCAAAAAGGAACTGTCAATAAGAAAAAAATAATCTGTTATTGCCAGTTTGAACTGTCAATAAGGGAATTATATCCTGGTATTGACAGTTTGAACTGTCAATAAGGGAATTATATCCTGGTATTGACAGTTCAAACTATCAATAAGAGGATTGATTTCTAATAATTGACAGTTTGCACTGTCAATAGCTGGCCCACCTTGATTTAGCTATTGACAGTTCAAACTGTCAATAGTGGAAAACTTTCCTCTTATTGACAGTTCACACTGTCAATAGTGATTATCTTTCTGCTATTGACAGTTCAAACTGTCAATAGTGGTAAATTTGAGGGTCCTTATTATTACTGTCATAACCATGTGAGTGATTTTGGTTGAAAAGTCTATTTTGGTTGAAAAGTCTATTTTGGTTGAAGTCGATTTTGGTTAAAAAGTCGATTTTGGTTGAAAAGTCGATTTTGGTTGAAAAGTCGATTTTGGTTGAAAAGTCGATTTTGGTTGAAAAGTCGATTTTGGTTGAAAAGTCGATTTTGGTTGAAAAGTCGATTTTGGTTGAAAAGTCGATTTTGGTTGAAAAGTCAATTTTGGTGGAAAAGTCGATTGTGGTGGAAAAGTCAATTTTGGTGGAAACGTCGATTTTGGTGGAAAACCTATTTTTGGGGCAAAACCTATTTTTGGGGGCAAAACCGATTTTGGGGACAAAACCGATTTTGGGGACAAAACCGATTTTGGCTGAAAAACCGATTTTGGCTACAAAACCGATTTTGGCTACAAAACCTTTTGGGGTAAAAAAACACTTTTGCCAAAAAAAACACTTTTGCCAAAAAAAGACAACACTTTTGACTCCAATGTCAGTGGGAACTGTCAATAAGACAGAAATATTCTTTAATTCCACTCTCACCTGAAAGTCAGCCAGTGCCTGACTTCAGAAGAGAGTGGTTTTAGCGACAATGACGCTGACTTTTCTGAGTGTGTAACAGTCCTGTCAGAGCTGTATAACTTTCCTGTCTAGATCAATCCTCCTCTGCCCTGTCCGCTGTTCCACCAGCAACCCTAGGTTTTTACCATATTAAGCTTCATGTAATAGCTGCATTGCCAATATTCTTTGGGTTTCCCTCATCATACTACCATCCCCTGCCCTTACATGCCCCCTGTAATCCCCATTCTTCCCGTGTGCCACTTTGAGCCGCATGTCAGGTGACATTTCTGCACAGAGAAGGCCCAGGTGTCTGAGACACCTGTTGGAGACAGCAGCAGGAAGTGAGGTGCATGACGGCTCCTCCACATCAGAGTCTGTTCTCTGCAAGGCTTCCTGCCCTGTGTGTTAACGAGGTGATGACGTCAGTCAAGGTAAAGGTGGCACAGGAGACCAGGAAGGTAGGAGGGGAGGAAGGAGGTGCAGATGATATAGGTACTTGGGGAAGGGGCAGTGATGGGTCATTGTCTTATCTGGTGATGATTGTGACATGGCCTTTGGTGTAGATAAGATATATCAAGGGTGGTGTGAATTTGAGGGTCTTTGGTAGCCGGAGACTGCAGGATACCTCAGATACATCTCTTAGAGATTATCATCATCAACTAATAACACATCCACATAGGGAAAACAGGTTGTAGATCTATCCCACACTCCTAAAGTATGCCGATATAACCATGTACCTGCATCTAATGGTACAAAAGCCATCCCTGAAACATTAAAATTACAAGTAGTTTGTAAGTGTAGTCAAGATAACATCAATATCATCAAACCCATCCAGGAAAGTCCATTTGAAAACATTGTAACCTTTAAGGGGGGTTTGAGGTGGTTTCTGGTCTAAATGCGGGCACACAAACAAACATTATTAACGCTGTCACTTTGTGACTGAAATACTTCTAGGGTTTCATTGTCTCTCAGTGCTGTCATGTGTTGGGCTTCTGCTCTAGTGACATGTATACTCAGAACCTGTGAAACAACTCTGCTACTGGTTTCCAGATACTTATCATTATTAACTGCAGTGGATAATATCAATGCGATTTAACAATTTTGTTGGGACACATGCATAAATAGTATTTTTGATTATATATGGATGAAAGTTATAGTTATTTTCTTAGCTCTCTGTTTTAATATACCGTTCTTGTGCCCGCTCTTTGACAAATCATAAAATGAAATGTGGTACACTTTACACTTCCAATCAAATGGTTTCAACTACTCACCCCCTCCATCCTTTTCTTTCTCCCCTATTCTCTAACTGTCACAAAATTTATCCATCCTACTATCAATGTTCAGATAATAGTGGCATGTTTTCTGTATGCCTTCTAACTATGTTATTTCTCTCTCTACCTCTCTTTTACCCTCCCTTTTCATTCAATGCCTCTAAGTTCTGTTAGTGTGAAAATACCCCCTCCCCCTCCAGCGCAATGCAGAGACAGCTAGACCAAAATAGCATTGAACTTCAAACATTATCATAATTATAGTTTATCCGCTTCCATAAAAAACAGACAAACACACATGTCTTACTCAATAGACATCTCAGCTTCATTTGCAGTCTGTCATCCACCATGGAGCCACAGCCAGTGCCCAGAGCCATAGAGTACAACATGATGCAGCCCCTGAGAGCACATAACTCTTCTGGCAGCCTGCTGTAGGTTGTCCTTTAAGAAGAAAAGAGGTATGTAATCCAGCTAACAAGAATACGTTATTTTACATCAAAATATGTGAGACCAGCGCCTTCGGCGACTGGATTTTGTAAAAAAATAAATTCCGAGAAATATCACCAACATCACCCCCACGCCCCCATGACCCCCCCCCCCCCCACGCCCCCCTTTTAGCCTACTAGGCCACCGCCGCAGTCCCCAGTCACGTCAGGACGGGCCAGACAAGCCGGCTACCCTGCTACAGGCCCGAACCAAAGTGGTGCGAGCGCGGGAATGCCAGGCCTCTGCTTGGAGAGTGACCAGTGACCAGCGTCCCTCTGCCCCATATCGCGGCGCGGACAACTCACTCTCCTAACAACTTCTTACGGGAGGGTCTTGACTCAGAAGTTTAGATCTAATTAACTTAGTTATTTGAACAGTTTATACTACTATCCTCATAGGGGAAGATAACAGGGGTATTTACTGTGAAATCTTATTGCATTTGATCGCAATTCTTTCATAGATTAGTTATTTTACTGCCTTTTTGACGCAAGAAAAATGGCGGAATTAGTAAGATTCTCTGTCCCTTGTTACTAGGCCCACAGTGCGAGAGTATTTGTATTGCACTCTATTCGTGTTGATTTTCTGTAACAAACAATGACATTCTGACAATAAGTCTGATAGAAAGAAGGATAAGCATATGTAAAGGACTCAAAATAATAATTGAAGTAAAATCGAGAAGAAAATCGAGTTAGCTTTGAAAAAAGTACATATTTCGATTTAGCCTCTTTTGGTTCATCTCGTCCTGTCAAGCACCTCAAGGCTAATTCAATGGGGTGGGTACCAGCGGTGTAGTAATGCCGTTTTATATATAGGGGAATGATTCGAAATCACGTTTCTGGATATGACTTTCAATCGATCTTTCGGGGTCTGAGACCTGAGAAGGTCTGCCTGAACCAGGGGGTGGGAAGCAGTATATACTGTTCGCCTCTGCTCGAAGCGTCCCCTGGTTCCGGCCAGACGTACTACACGAGTAGGTGTTCGACTATACATACATAATATTCGTGCCCCTACAGTTTTGACGTTATATAACGTTTTTCAATGTTCAGGAGCCATAGAGTAACGTTATATGACATTGTATAACGTTATTTACGGGAAGCTCAGTGAAAATGGTAGGTCAGTTGTAAAGGAGTTAAGCTAATTCTCTTTATCTTTATGTAGCTTATGATAAAGATAGACAATACACTTTCTATCGCAGTCAATTACGATGAAAACAATTCGTTGTCATCTATCATTATACATAGCTGTGCACCTTCTCCTTCTGCTAGAGTACATATAAAGTGGTCTTGTCTTTGGCTAGGCTATTTCTTTAAGAAAGTATTGGAAAATACTCTGTAGACAACTCTTCTGCGAGAACTTATGAAGAAAAAGTAAACACTAGTGTTTATTAATGTGTTTGACTGCTGAATACCCTCCTGCTGGACTGGGACCAACATCGTGACTTGCCTGTTACACGCCAATGATCACGATGAATAGGTTACATTTTCCCTACTTCCCTGTAGGACACGTCTGTACTCTCCGAACATTCATATAATATATACACCCCACTCACCTGCCTATGTGCGTGTTCTATTTATGCCTCTCAATGTGTCTCTATTGACATTGAAGGAGGTCGTGATGTGCCACGGTCCAAGGACCCAGATTAAGAGGCCTGGAAGGCGTTTCACAAGGAATGGGAAATCCTGAAGGATCTATAGAGGTATGGGTGATGAATAAGCCCGGAAATATTATGTAGTTTGATGATTTTAGCAAGTGTTTCATGAGGATTATTCTAACAGTGTGCCTATTTATAAGTGTTCCATACACCTCCGGATAGAACAGTCCTTGTGAAACATGTGCCATATCACATTCGATCGATTATGGAATGACTATAAACTTGTTTTTGAAGATGCTAGTGGAGATTTCTGGCTCAGGAACGACAATCACGAGGATCACTAGTAAATTATACTTCTGAAACACTTGCGGTACTCCCCACTTACGAGCGATGAAACGATTTATGAAGAACACTCATAAATCCAATCTAATAGCGGGGGTGCTTTATAAAAGAACCCTTTGCCAATGAATGATATATTTCTGCCGTTGTGAAACACCTTCCAGGGTTGTTCTCTATGGGCAAGGTATCACTACCACCAGAAACAGGGACATCAGGGAGAAAGACGGTAGTGGTGGTGGTAACACAAGGCATAACCAGTAAGGCAGACATATCATGACCACTCACATTGACCCAGAGGACCATGAGTACAGCTACATTAACGATGGGTACCGGTACACTGAGACTCCGGACAAAGTTAGTCATTACGAGCACTTACGGAAGGACAGACAGGACAATGATGGTAAACCTACTACGGAAACTTAAGGGGTTCTTCCACTGCCACGGATACGGGTACGGATCCTGGTACGGTTCACACAAACGTGGCTCTATCCGTGTACGGATGGAAAAATTGACTTCCACTGAGACGGAACACCCACGGAACACCCACGGAACACCCACGGAACACCCACGGAACACCCACGGAACACCCACGGAACACCCACGGACGCCCACAGATGGTCTTATTAGTGCTTATCAGCTAGAGATAACACTCTGGCTGGGAGGGAGGGAGGGAGGCAGGGGAGGAGATGCATGCCTATAGTGACTATTATGATATATACCTATAGTAGGCCTATAGGCCTACCAAGTATTGACAATTTTTATGTAGGCCTAGGCCTAGTAGTGGGGGAGGGGCGAAAATGTTTTTATAGTAGAGGCCTATAGAGAATATTATGATATATACCTATATTAGGCCTATAGCTATAGGCCTACCCGATATTGACACTTTTTATGTAGGCCTAGGCCTAGTAGTGGGGGAGGGGCGAAAATGTTTCTATAGTAGGCCTATAGGCCTATAGAGAATATTATGATATATACCTATAGTAGGCCTATAGGTCTACCAAGTATTGACAATTTTTATGTAGGCCTAGGCCTAGTAAGTTGAGGAGGGGCGAAAATGTTTCTATAGTAGAGGCCTATAGAGAATATTATGATATATACCTATAGTAGGCCTATAGGCCTACCAAGTATTGACAATTTTTATGTAGGCCTAGGCCTAGTAGTTGGGGAGGGGCGAAAATGTTTCTATAGTAGAGGCCTATAGAGAATATTATGATATATACCTATAGTAGGCCTATAGCTATAGGCCTACCCGGTATTGACAAATTTTATGTAGGCCTAGGCCTAGTAGTGGGGGAGGGGGCAAGAATGTTTCTATAGTAGGCCTATAGGCCTATTGAGATTCTTATAATATATACCTATAGTAGGCCTATAGGGCTACTCGGTATTGATAATTTGAATGTAGGTCTAGGCCTACCAGGACCCCCCATGAGGGGTCACATTCTTTTTATGCCCTCTCTTGATTATAGGCCTAAATATATATATGCAAAGATGTTGTTTGTGTATAGGGGCATCTCGGAATTTTTTTAAGTGTCAAGTTTCTTCAACCTCTTTGGGGGGAGCATGTATGTAGGCATATGATTATATAGGCCTAGGCCTATATGTAGGCCTATCTACCCCATGATACAGAATGCCCCTATACCCATATGACATTTTTGTATATATAATTATTATAGGCCTATAATATTTATAGACCTATAAGAGAGCGACACTTTCATAATATCATAATATTCTCTATAGGCCTATACAATAGAAACATTTTCGCCTCCCCCCACTACTATGCCTAGGCCTACATAAACATTTATTATACTGGGTAGGCTTATAGGCCTACTATAAGTATATCTTATAATATTCTTTATAGGCCTATGCTATAGAAACATTTGTGCCCCCACTACTAGGCCTAGGCTTACATAAAAATTGTCAATACCGGGTAGGCCTATAGGCCTAATATAGGTATATATTATAATATTTTCTGGGGGGAGGCGAAAATATTTCTATAGTATAGGCCTATAGAGAATATTATGATATATACCTATAGTAGGCCTATAGGCCTATGCGGTATTGACAATTTTTATGTAGGCCTAGGCTCATAGTGGGGGGCACAAATGTTTCTATAGTATAGGCCTATAAAGAATATTATGATATATACCTATAGTAGGCCTATAGGCCTATCCGGTATTGATAATTTGAATGTAGGTCTAGGCCTACCAGGACCCCCCATATCGGGGTGAAGAGGGGTCCTCTCTGTGGTCGGAAAGTTTCGATTCAATGTATATACGGCATACCCCTCCCCAAACAATGGTTAACAAAGTGTCGCTCTCTTATAGGTCTATAATTTTTATAGGCCTATAATAATTATATATACAAAAATGTCATATGGGTATAGGGGCATTCTGTATTATGGGGGGGGATAGGCCTAGATATAGGCCTAGGCCTATATAACTATATGCCTACATACATGCCCCCCCCCCCACGAAGAGGTTGAAGAAACTTGACACTTAATAAAATTCTGAGATGCCCCTATACACAAACAACATCTTTGTATATATATATATATATATATATATATATATATATATATATTTATATATATAGGTCTATAATCAAGAGAGGGCATGAAAAGAATGTGACCCCTCAATGGGGTAGGGGGGGATCATAAAGAAAGTGCCCCTCTCTTGATTATAGGCCTATATCATTGAATCAGAACTTTCCGACCTCAGGGAGGACCCCTAATTATAATGGCCTAGGCCTATATGTAGGCCTATCCCCCCATAATATAGAATGCCCCTATACCCAAATGATATTTTTGTATATATAATTATTATAGGCCTATAAAAATTATAGACCTATAAGAGAGCGACACTTTGTTAACCTTTGGGGAGGGGTATGCCATATATACATTGAATCAAAACTTTCCGACCTCAGGGAGGACCCCTCTGCACCCCAATATGGGGGGTCCTGGTAGGCCTAGACCTACATTCAAATTATCAATACCGGGTAGGCCTATAGGCCTACTATAGGTATATATCATAACATTCTCTATAGGCCTCTACTATAGAAACATTTTCGCCCCTCCCCAACTAATAGGCCTAGGCCTACATAAAAATTGTCAATACTTGGTAGGCCTTTAGGCCTACTATAGGTATATATCATAATATTCTCTATAAGCCTATAGGCCTACTATAGAAACATTTTCGCCCCTCCCCCACTACTAGGCCTAGGCCTACACAAAAATTGTCAATACCGGGTAGGCCTATAGCTATAGGCCTACTATAGGTACATATCATAATATTCTCTATGGGCCTATACTATATAGAAACATTTTCGCCCTCCCCCACTACTAGGCCTAGGCCTACATAAAACTCGTCAAAACTTGGTAGGCCTATAGGTCTACTATAGGTATATATTATAATATTCTCTATAGGCCTACTATAGAAACATTTTAGCCCCTCCCGCACTAATAGGCCTAGGCCTACATTAAAATTGTCAATACCGGGTAGGCCTATAGGCCTACTATATGTTTATATCATAATATTCTCTAAAGGCCTATACTATAGACATGTTTTCGCCCCTCCTCCACTTCTAGGCCTAGGCCTACATTAAAATTGTCAATACCGGGTAGGCCTATAGGCCTACTATAGGTATATATATCATAATATTCTCTTTAGGTCTATACTATAGAAACATTTCGCCCCTCCCCCACTACTAGGCCTAGGCCTACATTAATATTGTCAATACTGGGTAGGCCTATAGGCCTACTATAGGTATATATCATAATATTCTCTAGGCCTACATTAATATTGTCAATACTGGGTAGGCCTATAGGCCTACTATAGGTATATATCATAATATTCTCTATAGGCCTATACTATAGAAGCTTTTTCGCCCCCCACTACTAGGCCTAGGCCTACATAAAAATTGTCAATACTTGGTAGGCCTATAGTAATATTCTCTACATGCACCTACTGTAGAAACATTTTTGAGTGTGAGCAGCCAGACAGAAAAGAGTAGACCAGGCACCACCCCCACGCCCCCCCCCCCTTCACCCCTTCACCGACCCCCCTCCCCCCCCCCCCCCCACCAGGCCGTGATTCCCACGGTTTGGACCCACAAAATGACATCCGTGAAATATCAAACTATTTTGATATTGCACGTTTGGCACACTTTAGAGCAAAAGTGCCTCATCCGTGCCTCATCCGTGCCTCATCCGTGGCCATCCGTGCACGGATGACGTAAAAAATGCCCAATCCGTGACGGATGGGGGCTTGGTGGAAGTACATTTCTCAATCCGTAGCCGTCAAACTACATCCGTCACGGCTAGAAACGGCTTCCACTGCCGACTTTTTGCCCACTTTTGGTCACTTTTAACCATCCGTACCCGTATCCGTCGCAGTGGAAGACCCCCTTAAGGCAACGGTTCAACCCCCAGCTATTGAGCCCCCGTCTAGAACTGACAGCCACACTTCCTGTAAGAAGCCCCCTTGGTGGGTGTGGCTTTTGGTGGTGATTGGCCTCTTAATTATTGGCGGCTTAGCGGCTTTGATATACTTTGTGCTGCAAAGTAAGTATATTCTTGTTTGAGTTTACATATAAGGGAATATTAATTTTTAACACCCGTTGGGGATTGATGGTAATGGGAGGGGGGACGAAAGGATTTGGACCAATTGAGAAAGCGAAATCATTCTGCCATCAGAGAGGGGACCAAACTCAAACTAGACAAAAGAGAGCAGCAATAAAGCTAGATTAACCCTTTCGTGCCCAGAACTCCAAAAGTGCGCGCTTTTACACCTATATATGTTTAGGAGAGCACCCTGAGTGCCATAGAACTTGGATTGGTTTCATTTTAGGACTAAATGAAGCCCAATTACATAGGGTTTCTAACGATACCAGGTATCCTATATTAGCATGTGTGTGTGGGTTGATGGAATGCTGAATTAGAAGATATTATGAGTTTAAAATTGCCTTAAAAGCACTAAAAGTGCGCGCTCTAGCAATAGTAGGGCAGAGGAATTACAGAAATATAGAAAAAATAGTGAAAATATTGATACAAAATGATAAAAAAACTTTTTTTATGTTTTTTCCTAAAGATTCCAATTACAATATTGATATTCTTCTATTTCTTATAGATATGCCCTCATTTGGAACCCCAAAAGAATGTTTTCTAAGCCAATAACAGGATATTACCAACTAAATGTGCAAAATCTGGCATTTAGATGGCAATAATCGTATTGCTTGATACCAGTGAAAAGAATGTTTCTGGTTGTCATGACAACCCAAGATAGAATGTTGTTTTAAAAAGTATTGAAATGGGCACTTCAATAGCTTTCAAAAAATATAATATTAAGCATATGTCAAAATAATATATTTATTGGTTAGCCGATCTACAAATGATGATGTAAAGAAACTGACTTTCAACAATAGTTCTGGGCACAAAAGGGTTAAAAACCCTCTGGTGTTGATGAACGTATTAGACAAGTAGGATTCTTAACATATGTTTGTATTCCTGCAAAACAGAGCGACTATACCATCAATTTAAATTGTGCTATTTTGAATAATATAGTATTCAAATTGATACAGCACTTCTAATATGAAAGTACAACTGAAGTTTGTTCTTTTTAGTTCTGCCTCACCAGGGCAATCAGGAAAGTTCCATGTCCACTATGACCAGTTCGACCAGTTCGACCATATCACCAGATATATCCACATCCACTGCCGCACCCATACCCACAGTTCCCCTAACAGCTGACTGTGAGGCACTGTACAGTTCTGGTCATACCTCGTCTGGTGTATACACCATATCACCTGATGGTGTGACAAGGATGACAGTGTACTGTGAACAACGCCTAAACGGGGGAGGATGGACGGTTTGTATTCTTCCTCAAAGAACATGTGGATGTATAATACAAAAACAGCAAGGCCTTGAATAATATTGCATACAGTGTTGTGTACTGATAGCTATAGGTTTTCATCTTTATGTAAGTATTGGCGATGGAGTGATTAGTGTTCAGGGTCAAGAGGGGACATAAATGTAAATCAGTTAGTGTTTACAAGTTTGCTTCTAAGTACACCTTGCATGTCAAGACTTAAGCGACCTATTTAACAGACTAGAAGATACACTACTAGAGATATAGCAGTGTAATTTATACAATTTAAACCCCATAAGGGAGTGGTCATTTTTTAACAACAGGGGGGGGTTGGTGGATTTGGGGGGGGGACCAAAAAAATTTGGACCCCTTGAAGGGGGGGGACCAAAGAAATTTGGACCCCTCTTGAGGGGGGGACCAAAAAAATTGCACCCCTTTTTACTGAAAAAGCCCGCGCATTACTATAGCTCAAAGGGGTCGGCCGCGCCCAATTTCAAGTTGCCTTAGGGGGGGGACCAAAAAAATTTCGACCCCTCCCGTGGGGGGGACCAAAAAAAATTCGACCCGCTCGCGCGAAAATCCACCGACCCCCCCCTGTTGTTAAAAAATGACCACTCCCTAATGTATTCTGGTATTTTGTAGGTTATCCAAAGAAGACTGAACGGCAATGTCACATTCGATAGATTATGGAATGACTATAAACTTGGTTTTGGAGATGCTAGTGGAGACTTTTGGCTTGGGAACGACAATATACATGCACTCACAGCTGGACGAGGTCAGAAACTGAAAATCGAGATGGAATATTCTGCCACAAATCTGGTTTATGCTGACTACTTAAGATTTGAAACTAGAGATGAATCTGACAAGTATCGGTTATTGGTATCAGGATTTTCTACATATGATGGAATAAGTAAGTCTGATTTTCGTGAATTGAATTTGAAAAATATTTATTGGCTGAAAAATCTACAATACAATGAGTTTTTCATTTAGCAGCCAAGTCACCTCCTGCAAAAGAAGGATCGGATAGAAAAGAGTTCAAGTTATGTCTCGAGTTATTCACAAGTTCTTTGTCATAGATATTATGAGAGTTTCAGCATTTGGTACATCGACCACACTATAAGGCACTAAGGAATTTCTGACTGTCTTTCAGTTTCTGAGTCTCTGGGGGCAGTCTGTTCCAGTCCTCCATCCCGCGCAGCAGCGGGCTCTTGTCGTAGACATCACTTCGGGATCTCATGCTTTTTAGTTTCACTTTAGCATTGGCTCGTAGAACTCTCGTAGGCGCCACTATGTTGTCCACTTCCTTGGAGGCCTTGTGGAGATAGCACAGTAGCTGCTTGCGTCTAGCGATTTCCAGCATTGGTACCCCGTTGCGAGTGTGAAGTTGGTCAATGTTGACGCCGCGAGGATCTCGTATCCTCTCGCAGATCCTGAGGGCGTCGTTTTGAAGAGTTTGCAGCTTGCGTGTAGCCCAGACTGGGCCACCACCATATGTGAAGCTGCAGTATTCCATGGTGGCTTTGATCATTGTGGTGTAGACTAACACAGCAGTTTGCTGATTGGTGCTAGCTCGTATGCGACGCAGTCCTGGTAGTTTTGACTGCACCATGCTGATCACTTTTTTTAGGTGATGGGACATGCAGAGGAACCTGTCTATTTTTACTCCCAAGTAGTTGAAGACAGGGACCACTTGCAATTTGGCGCGATTCAGGTAGAGGTCTATTCCGTCAAGATTGGGGGTGGAGCGTTGTGAGTATGACCATAACACTTGGGTCTTGGTGGTGTTCACGGTTAGCTTGTTCTCGCGGCACCATTCACTGATGTTGTCTAAATCCTCTTGTACTAGAACACGTACTGTGAACAGATCCAAGTTATGTCCCTTGTATGAAAAACTCAGGTGGCTAATTATTCCTGATATTTTCTCATGCCCGGGCAGCAGTCAGGAAATGTAATAGAACAATAATGCATAGAGCGAATATTAATTATTGACTTCCTTACAGTCTATATCAAACCATGAAAGAAAGCAACATGTTTTAATAGCATCTTCTTTTAATGGCACTATTTGCTATCACAATATTCAAGAATGGACACTAACGCTGGCCCAGGAGCCGATGGCCTGTGGTTCCGGGTTCGGGCCGCAGTTTTCCCAGGAATTGGTTGACTAATTGCTAGGTAGTTTAACATCCGGATGGCCCAGGAGTTATCTTCCTATGGGCCCTAATGACCCACAGAAGTGGATGAAGAAATTTCTAGGAGAACATAACTTTATCTTTATAAATATAGTCATGTTATATAATTATGTCACTGGAAAGAGAAACTCACAAGGAAACCGGCCTTGGCCTGCAGATTATCTTGGCCTGCTGACTAACGTGCGTGCCCATACATTTCTAAAGTTATGATTGAAAACGTTACTTTCTACCCCTAATAATGTAATTGTGTATCATGAAGGAGCGATGCTATTCAAAGGTAAAACTGAAATTTGAATTCAAAAGTGATATTTGCTTTTAGATGATGAGTTTGGCCCTGCCAGTGGTTCCCAGTTCAGCACAGAAGACCAAGACAATGACACACACTTCTCAGTTCACTGTGCACAGCTTAACCACGGAGGATGGTGGTATCATTCATGTTCATTTGCAAAGCTGAATGGTCGCTTCAGTCCCAAAGACCAGTATGAAGCGATCCGCTGGCTTGGTTTAACCCCACCTGGTAGATCATTGGTATCAGTGAGAATGATGGTCAAAGGTGCCTAATTTTTTAAAGATCATTTTGCAGTATGCACTTATTCATGAATAATATTTCAAAATACAACAATCGAAAAATGTATGTGAGCCTCATGGCGTCATGTCTCTAGATTTGTCAGAATCACAGGGTCTAGTGCCCTTCATTAATTTTATTATTCAGAGAACATAATGATATCAGGAAGTAAAGCATATCAACAAATGCATAGATTAATGATATTGAAATCAGTTATCAATTGTCAATAACGTGGTAGATATTATAATGATGCACTGTGCAATAAGCTTTGTTAGCTTCAGAACACTACAAAATGCCTACTAGTATATAGTGATTTCCACAAGTTCAGTCCTTTTCGAAAGGGTTCCAGCCTTACTACCTGTCCCGATCATACAAAAAAAATGCAATCTGAAATGTTCTTGTTACGTTTGAATTAGGCATTCATTATACGACTTTCAATTTAATAAAAGTATTAATCATATTCAGAAAAGTATTCTATGAATAGATATAGACCAGATGGGAGCGAAACACTGTGAATAAGGTGTATTGTATGACAATATGTGCAGCTTGTGGCTTGGGATATTAGGTGTGTGTCCACTATACGATAAGGAAAGTGGACGATTTCACCTGCTTGACATTCAGTCATATGTGACTATTTGGGAATATAATTATTTCCTCGATATATTACCCTTCCACTGTGGCAGGCATGGTGTGCCCAATAGGTGTTCTAAATTATCTCCCAGACTGCTTGAGGCATGAATGCTCAAGCTATTATAATAGAATAAAGAGCATATTGCCCAATTTCTGCACTAAACATCAAACATGTTAGATATTCAAGTGCCCACTTTTGTTGTCCACTTTTGAGGCCCACAGACTGCTATCCCACTTTCGTATTTGGGGATTTGGTCGTCCACCTGTGTCCACAGGGGGACAAAACATTTATTTCATATTTGTATTTAAATTCAAGTTTTGACGGATGACAAACGGCCTTATAAATGCTAGTGGACCCAGGCCTATTATGGGATTGTACTGGGGATGTGCGATTGAAATGGCCAGGTAGAGGGGGCGCCACCAAAGACTCAAAGACCTTGTGACTTTGTTGATGGACTTTTGATAAATGGAATTAGTCACTTTCAAATAGTTTTGAATTTCATTTGTTGTGCCTGATGACACTAACAATACTCATCATGTCTGACATGTTAAAAGGGCATCTCGGGTAATTGATACAATTTGGATAAATGCCATCAACTTAAATGACGGTTGTTTGAAACTTGTAATCTGTGATTGTTATAGAAAATGCCAACCATATTATGGAAATAAAGGATTATTTCAGCAGCTTCTGTCTGTGATAAGAGAATTAATTCTTACAAGAATGTCATTGTGATAATGCTTTCCCTCCTTATTGTCATATTACACCTTAATCATTTTCAAAGCAAGGAAATCTTTTTTGATATAGCCACCTATTGCTTAGGTACATTCTTTTGGGGTTTTGTATCATTGTTCCCACTGTTCAATAAAGCAACTTGATTAAGTGTAGACCATTTCTACTCTTAAGGGTTGATTAAACTACAATAATAGTACAGTGCCAAACGTAATCTCTAACCTACACTTATACCCTCGGCCTGAGGACCTGAGCTATGGAGGACATAACCACTGCGTCTAAATGATGGGGAACACACAACTCTCATTATACTGTTTACCATTACAACCCGGGATGAAACTCCAACTTGCATTTTGACTCTTTATATCCTCATCCCTAACACTTCAGTCTAGCTGAATCAGTCAGTGCCACTGTGGGATAAATGGTCATTTTATTGTATTATCTGGGTCAGTGACTCCGCTGTGTGGGCAATTTATGAGGATTCTGAACATGTATGTGAGATTTGGTATAGTTGAAGTAGTTATATTATAGTTTTGTTACAGAGGGTAACCCCATTTAGCATCCATTTCCTGGCAAGATTGCAACAGAGCATATTTCACTAACAAATTACATGTTGTAAAGTTATATTGTAAGATATATTGTATATTAAAAGACTTGAATTACACAATGTATCATATTGGCTCAGGTGATTTCAGATAATAACACGGAACACATGCAATATGAGCTAAATCTGTCTCACTTCAAGAGCTGAGGTTTTAGGGATTTGCAGTGCTTCATTACCCTTTAATTACATCAGCTATCTCTCAATAAAGCTTCCCTCTCTCTGACAAGAGAATCATAACAAAGACAGTTGCAATCAATCCAGATGAGAAACATGTAAACCAATTCCCCTTTTCACTGCTTGCATCCATGCAGCCATAGTCATATATTTTCTACTCACTTGCGGAATAAATACACTTGTGTCATACAATAAACAGAGAAAGAAAGCAGCCCTGCTGCTCTCCTTCAATTAATATGGACTCTGATGGCCCCCTGCCTGCCTTACAATTGTGTCCTCCACACTCTTAATTGATTGTATTGAACCCTGGCCTCCCCCAATCAAAGTCTAAGGCTTGTAAAGTGAAGACACAAAGGGGTGGGACTGTTTAATCAATTGCAAGACAGGAAAGTAGCTACAGGTAGGGGGTAGAATCTTTGATAGTGCTAACGACACAAGGATTTCCTTCTGCTACCAATCCAAGTAGCTGTAGATATGTGCATGTTATTGCCTTTTTTCGTTTAGACTGGCAACATCATTTTCATGATTTCATGAACCTTTATTGACCAAAAATAAACTTCTTGACATGTGCACTGTATTACTCTAATGGGTATGACCCTATATGTGTTGAATATATTTGTATAGTTGAAGTAGTTATATATTAGTTTGTAGAAAGATGGAGAGTGGGAACAGGTGGGTGAGGCCAGGTCCCTTTGTCCGAGGGATAGAGTTGATATGGTTGGGTTGATAAGGGAGCAATTCTATGTGTTTAAACTAGAAGTTGTTTGGTGAATTATCAACATAATGATCATTTCACATCCCTCAAAGATACAATAAGAAGAACAATGTCCCGAAATGAGAGCTCTTGCATCAAAGAGCACACATCAATACTGGAGCAGACAATATTTGTTTCCTTGCTAATATCAAATATAATGATATCAAAGTCTAGACTTCCTTTCCCTTTGTGAAGGATTGTTTGGTCAACGAGGGATTGCTTCTTATATAATTACTTATTATCAGGACGGAGACAATGATGTAAATTTATCAGTAAGGAGTAGAAGAAGAACCTACATTCACTGATGTATTAACTCATGTACATCTATACACCATTTATATTATAGCTTAAAGGCATTGAAGGGGATGGATGTGTGAATTTAGAACTGGTGCAAATGAAACATTGTCGATGTGAATTTGCGTTGGCCTCTCCTGCCCCAGATGTTCCTCCCCATATGTCCGCCATACTCTGAACCTTGCTATAATTATAACTATTCTCTTTACCCTCTGTATCAATTTTTCCGCTTCCATACACAAAGACATGGACAAACATGCATCACTCAATGGATATCACCGTGCTTTCCAGTATGCACAACCACAATGGAGCCACAATCAATGCTGGAGGCCACAGAGCACAGAGGGCTGCACCCCCTGAGAGCACACAATAACTTCTCTGGTAGCTGCCTTTTATATTATTGAAGAGCTGCTACTGCTCACAACTACTCAGCTAACAAAATGTGAGTTGCTCATTTCAGCCATACAAAGCAGTACAATGCTTTAGGTCCCAGGGTTATTGTTGGGCCTTCTCAGTGAACATGGCTGGTCAGTTGTGATGGAATAAAGGAAATGACAGGGAAGCGGGATGCTTTTTCATTTTGTGGACCACTCTACCTTAATCGTTGGATTCAAATGAGGGGGCTACAATGACCATCTATGACTAAATTATATCGTTATATAAGTTTTAACTATACTTGACTGCATTTCAAGTTTAACAAAAATGGATCCACAATCAATATTTCCAAATCAACCAATGTATTATTAATTTTCTCAAGTACTCATGTAAGCCCCCAAGGATGACACCTTGTTGAGAACCCCTCTTGCAGCTCCAACGTGCCTCATTCTATGAGAACTTACTTTTACCTCATTGAGAAGCATTGAATTTCTCTATGCATATAAGAAATCTCAGGTTTAAAACAATATTGAAGTACTGTTAATGCGACTCTCTTTCTAAAGAGTCTCTTTTAAGAGTGTATATAAGTCTCATGCCTTTGATAGACTTTTGTGATGTCTTTTATGCTTAAGCAACGCAGATTTCTTAGATGAGCTCCAAAGGGGTACAGAACAAATGTTTGAAAACTAGCTTTCATGATCATATTCTCACTCATGAGCTCATGAGCTGGAATATTATGAAAACATGCCCTAGGCTAATGTAATACTCCAGGATAAATAAAGGAAATTTCAACTTCAACTTCAACCTACTGAGTTAATTTAGGCTAGCTTACAAACTCTAGAAAATAGATGAGATTATCATATCAAAATGTATGAATTTAAAAGAGCAGCTTAGGAAATAAATATATACAAAAAGCAACAAGTAACTCTCTTATCAACAGCCCCTTTATTGAGATATTCTACTATGAACTGTTCCTCGTATGAAAGATCTGTGGTGGTGAAATGTGGCCAATGTTGTAATGCCCCTGATGTGGACACACACAATATTACTAGCAGGAATTTAGAGCAAATATGAAAAATGTCCCGGAAATGTCAATACCAAAGTTACCCGGTAATTAAGTGTTATTGGCGTACAAAGATAGCGTAATTCTTGCTGAGTAAAAGGGGGGGGGGTGTTCATATACATAATTCATCATAAGTCTTAAAAATTCAAGATGTGCAGTCATTTCCCTAGAGAGTCTTGTTATAACCAATGAAATCTATTGTTTCTTCATTCAGTGAATACAACACCTAAACAGGTCTCTTGTTGACCGAATAACACATCTGTAATAAAATACATGTGGTCATATTATTGCGTTAATGACAAAACCCATGTTTCTCATACATTTTCATTACAAAATATCTCAGTTGGCAAAAACTCAAAATCTACTTGAACCATAACCAAAGGGCTGATTGGCTACCTGTCCATATCCATGGTGACAGTCAATTGCTAAAGCAGAAGGATTCAGCAGTATGATTGGATGTCAGAGCCAGCCAGAGCGCTAAAGATGATTAGTCATGGCTTAGGGTTTTTTGAATTCATGGCTAGATAATTGGTACATCTGTGGCCAAAGTTTCAAGTAGTCACTAAAAATAGGTGGGAGTATAAGAGTGAAGTGGTTAGAAAGTGACATTGATGGTGGAGCATTAAGGAGAGTTTTATGGCTCAGGGTCCTGTGCAGTGGTCAGATCCTGGCTAAGTATGGTCAGACTCCTGTGGATGGGGATGGGGGGTTACATGGTTAGATTGAGTGGACACAGTTCCTCACCAATGGCTCTCATATTTTGCAAACTACACCATTGGCCGGTCTCCAGATGTTCTACTCTAATGCTGCCATTACACATTAGTGATTAATGTAAATCAATTTACTGATGGTGCACATTGTTGCTGTTGTGTTTTATTATGAGGAGGGGAAGGCAAATAAAGTGGGTGCAAGCAGCGACATCTTTTATATGCTGAGAAACAAAATTGCCTAGCAAGGGGTTTACCAGGAGCAAGTTCATTCAAAATACTAAAGAGACCATGGGATGAAGAGATTTAACACAGAATTATTCTTACAATCTATCTCCCTGGTATTATACAGAATGAAATAAGCCCTTGGTAGGGTGTTAGGAATGCACTGAACAACAGATATATGAATTGAGGATATATAAGGAAACTACAGGAACGGGGATGTATCAACATTGGATGATACCTTCAGTTTATTGAATCACTATGTCTTTATCCTCAGGGCCTATGTCTTCTAATCAGGCTTCTTTACTTACTGCCCAGAAAGTGAAAGATAAGTTTAGCTTTAGCAAGATGTGTACATGTAATGGTAGGTGGGTGGGGGTAAGATATATGAGCTGCAATAACACTCATCCACCCTGACATCTATGTCCTTGACATTGGACACTGAACTTCGCTGTGGCCAGGAGATATGAATAGTCTATTTAATTGTCATCTATCAGGTTTCAACAAAATGATTAAGATTATGTAATGCACAAGCTTGCAGTTGAAGTTTTTTATTCAACCTTTCCCCCTTTCCGCTCTCACTACTATCAATCATACTGGGTCCAAATCTGCAAGTCACTCTCCATTCACATTCCTCATCTTCATCTGTGTCTACAATCCATAATATGATACTATATAGTGCTTGAAGAGTGATGACATGCAGAGTGTCCTGTCTGTCCCCCGCAGGAATTATACCCTGCTCTAGCCCCCCCCCCCCTTCACTGACAAAGGGCAGGAGGGTGATCGATCGGTCAGGCAACTCATTGATAGAATGCGATCATAGCAGGTGGGAGGTGGGAGGACAAAGGCAGATAGCCATAATTGAGGAGAAAGTTCCAGTACAGCTGCAAAAAGGTGTCAGGGGTCATAGTATTTAAGGGAAGGAATAGAGGAATGTATTATAGGAGATTGTGATGTAAGGCCATTATACTTATCATTTCCCCCTCTATATAACACCCACAAAGCTGAACACTTTCCATTATGTCCATTGAGTTACAGAAATCATTTGCATAATATGCGTATATTTCCACCCCTCCCCCTGCTGGGCATCCTCACCCTATCAGTCAGATTTGAATTTTCCCCCTGACGGGATCCATGATGTAAGTCTTCACCAAGTGACCCTCAATGATGGATGGCTTATGTGACCCTAAATGACTACCAGCACAAAAGTCGCATGCAGCCTGATTTGCATCAGCGCCTAGAATTGCTGCCATATAGGTAAAGCAGGTGTTAAGACTGGTCACAGATTGATAATAGTCCTATTTACCTGTGAATACTTGTGTCATCATGACTACATGACATGTATATCACACATCTGTGGAAAATGGAAATTAAGACAAGCTTGAGCCTCAGTGACTTTGTTTTTAAAATTGGGATAGTTTGTGCATAGTCATTGAACTATATCTATGGTTTATGCAATTATTTTGTTTGTATCACATATCTTAGTGCTTACCTTTTCACACTGCCTTATCTTAAAGAAGCAATCAAATTGGTATAAACCCTTGAGCCAGAATTGATATATTGTTGATAACTGTGAATCAACCACATTTAAATATTGAGTCAAAATTGATTTCTATGTCCACTAGGAATGGCTTGCAAATAAGTTCATTCAATTCATTGAGGGTATACACCTTAACTGTGATGAAAAAGCAGTTAATCAATGTCTAGAATAAAAGACATGCTATATGAGTTAAATCTTCCTCATTTCAAAGGTTGAAAACACTCAGTCGAGACCTCTCTATGTGCACTCTTACTTTTTAATTACATTACCATCTGTAAAGTTCCCACCATCTTATTCCCAATCCAGAACAAAGTGAAGTCAAATCAGGCACCACAAGAAACATGACATTGTTAACCGATTTACTTTTTCTCACACTGATTTCCTACCAGTTCTCCTCATGCATGCAAGCAAAATTATACATTTTTTGCTCAGTTGAATAATTATACTACTGTCAGACAGACACAAAATGGATCTAGGCTTTTTCTCAGATGGATATGAAGTCACTTGCTTGTGTCACCAGTGTGTCTTGCACACACTAAATTGCGCCTGTATTGAACCTCAGTCCTTGTCAAACTCCCCAGCTTGTAAAGTGTAGATGAAAATGGGTTTTGACTGTTTAATCATAGGCAGGTAGTTGTAAAGAGGGGATAGAGTCTTTGACAATGCTAAGGATGTCACCTTCCTCCTGCTAGGGCCAATGATAACACTACATCCATTTGTTTCTGCTACTAATGTCACACATAATTAGGACCTGACACAAAACTATGACATGCATTATGTGATTGGACCAACCTTGGACCAACCTTTCTATGGTTACTACATATTGAGAATTTCAAATGATGTCTAGAGATCACTTTAGGAGGAACGGAATGTTATAGGGTGGCATCCATGCCAGACTTTTAGTATGACCTATACTGATCAGGTTCAGGGCGGATGCCATGCACAGAAATCGTTTTTCTCTGAAATAGGGCCCAAAAAGGCAGCCATTACCGAAAATCATGAATTTGGCCATATCTTGGTGAGAAATGATGTTACATCAGCTATCTCTCAATGAAGCTTCCCTCTCTCTGAGAATCAGAACAAAGACAGTTGCAATCAATCCAGATGAGAAACATATTTAAACCAATTCCTCTTTTCACTGCTTGCATCCATGCAACCATAGTCATATATTTTCTGCTCACTTGTGGAATAATTACACTCATGTCATGCAATCAACAGAGAAAGACAGCAGCCCTGCTGCTCTCCCTCAATTAATATGGACTCTAGTGGTCCCCTTCTTGCCTAACCATTGTGATCTCCACACTCTCAATTGGTTGTATTGAACCATGGTCTCCCTCAATCAGTCTAAGGTGTGTAACGTGCAGATACAAAGGAGGGGACTGTTTAATCAATTGCAAGACAGGGAAGTAACTATAGGGAGGGGGCACAGTCTTTGATAGTGCTAACGATGTGGCCTACTGCTTACTCCTGCCTGATCCCAGAAATAATACAGTGAAGGTTATGATGGTCCCGCAGCGATTTTGTTTCTGCTACCAATCCAAGTAGCTGCAGATATGTGCATGTTGTTGCCTTTTTACGTTTAAACTTTGCCACATCATTTTCATGATTTTAAGTGCCTGCTGAACCTTTATTGACCAAGAATAAACTACTTGACATGTGCACTGTATTGCCTAAATGGGTATGACCCTATATGTGTTAAATATATTTGTATAGTTGAAGTAATTATATACTAGTTTGTAGAAAGATGGAGAGTGGGAACAGGTGGTAGAGGCCAGGTCCCTTTGTCAGAGGGATATAGTCAATATGGTTGGGTTGCTAAAGTAGCGATTCTATGTTTTTTAACTTGAAGTTGTTTGGTGAATTATAAACATAACTTTCTCATCCCTCAACAACACAATAAGAAGAAAAATGTCCCGAAATGAGAGCTCTTGCATCGAAGGGCACACCCCAATACTGGAGCAGACAATATTTGTTTCGTTATTAATATCATTTATATAAGGATATCAAAGTCTAAACTTCCATTCCTTTTGTGAAGGATTGTTTGGTCTGCTAGGGACTGCTTCTGATATAATTACCTATTGTCAGGGTGGAGACAATGATGTAAATAAGTAAGTGGTAGAAGAAGGACCCTATATTCCCTCATGTTTTAACGCATGTACATCTATCCACCGTGGACATTGTGGCTTAAAGGTCTTGAAGGGGATGGATGTGTGAATTCAGAACTTGTAAAATTGAAACAATGTCTATGAAGATTTTAGTTGGTCTCTCCTGCCCCAGATATTCTTCTCTCTGTGTCTGCCATATTTTGAACCTTGCTATAGTTATAACCATTCTCTTCACCCTCTGTATTTAATTTTTCTGCACAAAGACATGGACAAACAGGCATTACTCAATGGATATTCTGGTTTCACTTTCACCAGGCCTTCCAGTATGCACAACCACAATGGAGCCACAATCAATGCTGGAGGCCTCAGAGCAGAGAGGGCTGCAACCCCTGGAAGCACACAATAACTCATCTGGTAGCTGTCTTATTATTGAAGGGCTGCTACTGCTCACAACTACTAAGCTGGCAAAATGTGAGTTGCTCTCTCAGCCATACAAAGCAGTACAATGCTTCAGGTCTCAGGGTTAGTGTAGGACCTTCTCAGTGAACATGGCTGGTCGGTTGTGAGGGAATAAAAGAGAAATGACAGGGACGCAGGATGAATTTGCATTTTGTGAACCACTCCACTTAAATCATTGGAGTTGCATGAGCAGGTTAAAATTACTGTCGATCAATAATATATATTGTTATATAAGTCTTAACTATACTTGACTGCATTTCAAGTTTTACAAAATGGATCCATAATCAATATTTTCTCATGGACTCATGCAAGCCCTCATGGATGACACCTTGGTGAGAACCCCTCTTGCAGCTCCAACATGGCTCATTCTCTAAGAATTTACTTTTACCTCATTGAGAAGCATATAGAATAACATATGCCCAGTTTATGTTTCTAAACCCTTCTTCTAAAGCCCATTACAAGATCTCCTACTTGGGAAAAACTCATTTTGAACTCTAAACATGGGTCTGATTGGCTACCAGCATGTAGCCATGGTGGCAATCAATTACTAAAGCAGAGAGATGCAAACGTATCATTAGCTGTCAGATGCAGTTAGACTACCCAATATGAATCATGTTTTTTGCTTGGTTGGTACCGATGATTAAGACTTAAATGCATTTGAATTCATGGTAAGATAGGTGGTGCACTTCTGGCAAAAGTGGGCACTAAAGATAGTAGGGAGTGAAATAGTGAAGTTGTTGGAAAGTAACACTGATGGGGCATCAAGGAGGATTTTATGGCTCTGCAGCCTGTGCAGTGGTTAGATCCTAGTTGAGTATGGTCAAGTCCCAAGGGGAGGGGGGTAGTTAGAAGTGAGTAGACATAGCTCAGTCTTATACCCTTGCCTTCCACATGTTACAAACTACAAATAGAAAAAAAAGGTGTGTTCAGGCAACCCGACCCTAGATACCAAAAAGGGCTGATCCTATCATTCTTTCCTAAATTTTGGAGATTTATTCTTATTTTTTTGTAAATTCTTGTCAAGAATAAAAAGCTCCCAGTGACCTAAGTGGCCTGAATAATACTCTGCCTTCAGGAAATGATTTTTTTTTAAAGGAATATACATTTTATTGATTTTATTTTTACTCAGGAAATTCTGATGAGTCACGCTTCAATGTGGCAATTCTCTAATTAATTAATCCCATTAGTTGTACTCTCAAGATGTAAAAAAATGTGCCTGTCTGATATCTTCTCTGATCCTTACACATTGGTGACCAATGTGAATCACTAATGGCATATGTAGGCTGTGTCTCACGACCTTGAGCCAACGTTTTTGTCTCTGACCGGTTTTATGTTAACCTATACTCATATATATAAGAATATGTTAAAGCGTTATGGCAGCTCTTATGTAATTATCATTAGCCTCCTGCTGTTGGTAGAACATAACTAAACTACCAAAGTGACATCCGGTCAGAGACGGCACCTGGTCAGAGACGGCACATGGTCAGAGACAAAAACATTGGCTCAAGGTCGTGAGACACAGCCTGTAGTGGTTCATGTTGCGTTTATTCATAGACATGATCGATGGAATCAGATCATGTCAGGTTGGAGCTGGCCAAGGTGGACAGGACCAAGGCAGAAGATGACATAATGGCCATGTGTGAGGTTGGAGTTTCCAATGGTGGAGAAAGTGTGAGGGGTCATACTATATAAAGGCAGCGAATAGAGTTATATAAAACTTTTTAGACAGTATAAAAGCAATGCTTATTCAAATTATATTCAAAATACAGAACATGCATTATGAGTTAAATCTGTCTCCATGCAAAGGCTGCAAGTTTTAGTTAAGACTGCTATTTGTAACCCTACCCTTTAATTACATCACCATCTGATAAAATTCCCACCGTCTTATTCCCAATCAAGAACAAAGTGAAGTCAAATCAGGCATGATGAGAAAATTGCATTAATTTGGGTGTAGAAAACTATTCCCAGCATATCCCTACCAAAAATGGCACTATTCTGACCAATAATTATAAGCTATATACGCAGAAAGATGCGCAGTTGTCCATTCTGCAATGGCCTCGACCCACCTTAATCTGATGAGCATCTGCTCCTTGGGATGAGAAAGGAGAAAAGTCAGAGTAGATCCACAGTAAATAGGAATCTGCTGCTTATTGGGTGACAGACTGGGTTGCTGGTAACTTGAGCAGGTCTATAGGGGGAATGAGGCTGGACGTATATGTAAAAATATGGCATGATGTTTTCATAACTTGATACCATACCATCACGTTTAAGCGCTGGGTATTGAATAAGCCCCGGGCTTGTATAACGCTTAGGTGAGGAAAATGTGTTCACTTACTTTTAATTAACCCCCACCATATAGGGTCAGTTCATACTCATGTCTGCGCCAACTCCCTCAAACCAGAGCGACCATAAAACCCTCCTTAAAATTCCACCATCAATGTCACTTTCTGAGCTGACCAGTTGACCAGTCCTGGCCCACACCAGGAAATGCTACCCATTAATGTCACTTTTCAATGACTTAATTCTTTTACCCCCCCCCCTCCCATTTTTAGTACATGCCTTTGCCACAAGATACCAACCAATATGAATGAATCAGAAAGCTCCATCATTCATCTACATCAATGACAGTCAATGATTATACCTTTGAATCTCTCTGCTTTAGCAAGGAGCTCTCACCATGGTTGCAGCTTGGTAGCCAACCAGTCCTTTGGCCACAGTTCAAGTAGATGATGAGTTTCTGCCACTGGGAGATTTTCTAATGGGTTTCTGGAGAGGATCTGGATTGGAGAGAGAATGGCCGCCCAGTAGACGTCACACGTGCACAAAGGCTCCGTGCATTATCGCTATTTCTACTGATCCAAATACCTTATAACCCGCTATAAGTGGGACTACTGTTGTATAAAGGTGTTCTGGCTCTACCAAGACATACATTATGGCAGAAGGAGGAGGATTCACCCCATTTCGACCTGAAATACTGACAGTACCAGAAGACGAGGAGAACCCCCCGCCACTGGAGGTAACCCCGGTAAGGCCTTTACCTATGCTAGACGTGCCAGGTCCAATCCCTCGCAGGCATTACATGGTCACCAGAGCAGCAACAGACTAAGTCAAGGTCTAAAAAAGACAAACCCCCTGAAGATCAAGAGGCTAGTTTCCTTTCAAAGCTTAAAAAGGTCACAGATAATTTAGTAGAAATATCTTCAAGCCTCAACACTGCATCGTCCCTTACACATGCCAATGCTACTCAACTTGCCCAAGTCATAGCCCAGTCAAATTCTAATCAACAAAAAATCGTAGAATTAGAAGAAAAATTACTGGATTATGACCAATTAAAAGAGGATATGGAGCTTCTAAAGATGAAGATGACCAAGCATGAGGCATCAATCAGTCAGATCTGTGAAAAGGGTGAAAAAGATGATATAGACAAACGACGATCTCATTTGGTGCTTATAGTCCGGTGCCTTAAGGGAAAAACCATTATTTTCTGGACAAAAGTATCAAAGTTGGTGAAGATATAGGGAATGATATACCTTTCAACATTTTTTCAAGCATCAAGAAAAAAAAGTACTGGAACACCCATTTTTGGCCATTTTTCAAAATGGCCGCCTTTTGGCAGATAAAATGAATTAAATGGTTAAAAAAAAAGAAGGAATCTCATCTCCCACATCACAGATATTGCTCCTAGAGGGATTGTAGCCATACCTATCCCCCCTATATTGAACCCAAGGAATCCAATGGTCTCATTGGTTGGTTGCTATGATAAGTGGTTGCCTAGCAACGGCCATTCTATTTGTTTATTTCCTTAGTAACACACATTTCCAGGATCCTCAGCTCGGTTTTGCCCATACCTATCCCCCCTATATTGGACCCAAGGAATCCATTGGTGGTATTGGCCAGTTGCTAGGCCATTTGGTTGCCTAGCAACAGCTATTATTTTTGTTTATTTGCTTAGCAACACATATTTCCTGGGTCCCCAGCTTGGTTTTGACCATACCTACCCCTCCTATATTGGACCCAAGGAATCCATTAGTGTTATTAGTTTGTTGCTAGGACAGTTGGTTGCATAGCAATGGCTATCATTTTTGTTTATTTGCTTAGCAACACACAATTTCTGGGCCCTCATCTTTGTTTTTGACCATACCTATCCCTCCCATATTGCACCCCAGAAATCCATTGGTGTTATTGGTTTGTTGCCAGGAAAGCTAGTTGACTACTTCAACTTATATCCCCCCCTTATTGGACCCAAAGATTCAATTCGTCTTAAGGGTCGCAGCTGGCACTCTGGGCCAGCACCTAAATAAACTTGAAGAAAGTGCTGCTGACCCAGATTTGTCCCACACAGAAAATCTAGATGCCCTAGCCCTCAGCCTGAAGTGGCTATCCCAGGTTAGTCATAGGGTCTTTGGTCAGGCATGACAGTATAGGGAGCCAAAATATGACTAACTTGGTTAGGCTATAGAAACCCAGAGATCCGTTATATGAGCCAAAAAATATTAGTGCAGTAGAATACACCCTTTATTACCACTGACTAGAGGAGGGGCTGTATATGGGGTACACAATGTGCAATGATATGTATCATGTGGGTACCTTTTTCTTCCAAACTGATTATTGGCCAGGTCCACAGAGTGGCCTGGGCATAATGAGATAGTGTTGGGTATGTAAGCTAAGTACTAGCTCATAGACCATACCCTCCTAGAGGTGTTAGGACGGAAGATCAACGGAAATGCTGAGTGTACTCCAGTCTAGGCCAAATAAAAACTTATGAACTTGAACTTGAACTTGAGACCATAGGAACAAAGAGCATAGGGTCCAAAACCCTCTATACCAGTGGTCTACACAGGCTGCATGTGTAACTCAATGGGCGGTCCATGCGCACACACTTCTCCAAAAAAGCATATATACATACAACACCTCTATAAGACCTATCCCAGCATGCACTGCTCATTCCGGTCTGCTGCACACTTAATGAACAGCAATCAAAAGGTTTATATTGTTTATAACACCCCCCCCCTCCCCTTCTGCAACAGGGTCGTCACAGGGTGGTGTTTTTCTTACCTACAGTGCCTACACCCTTATGTACAATTAGCTATACGGGACTAGTGCATTAGGCTATGGGGGCTGCCATCTTGGCTCAGACCAATGCATTGTGCTTAGGCTCCCGACTTCAGAGCAGTGCATCATGGGAGACTTTCTTATCAGTCCCTTTGTTCTAGGTGTGAGGAGAGGAGATTAGCCTGATAAGGAGATGGAGTTTAGCCCCCGTGATTGGTGGTGATCCAGTTTCAGTGGAGGGTGTCTTACATATGGAATCTACTACTTCTCAGTAAAGGTGGCTCCACATATGTGTAAATCCGGGAGCTTATTATATTTTAATCACTTCAGTATTCAGGTAATAGATGGTAGACATATGAAGAGTTTGGATGCAAAACGACATAAGCGCCATGATAAAAAATAGAGACAAAAATCTGACAAAAATGAAGATAAGGGAGAGTGAAATACAATCCTCAAACAATCTTTCTAAGATTTACTATTTTTCATATCATTAGGACCTACTCAGTATACACTCTGCTACCAACATTTAATAATTGACCCCAGGGTGTCTGTAAAAAAAATACTATATGCTTCAATTCTGGGATGGAGATATGTCATTTTGCATCCAAACTCTTCATATATAGCATGTAAATATATGTGCCTACACTTTTATACCCCTCCATTTCGAAGGTGATTTCGCGTTTTTCATGAGATATTTTGCTGTAAATTTAGTTCTGAGAGTCCATTTAAAATGTAGGATATATGTAAATGTAGCCCTATATTTTAGCATTCAAATGCAAGCAATGCCAAATTGATTACTCAAATAGCCTCTCCCGGAAATTTGATATAGTAGAGTGTGTTTTCTGAAAGGCTTCCTAATTGCAGAGCCAAACCAGGGGACCTGTACACACAACACTGTCGACCTAGTTCTCACTTACACATTACTATAAAACTATTATACAAAATGTACATTTATAACCTACAAAGACTGGACATGTAGCTGACATCCATAGCTGTCCATTGTTACCCATGTATACATATATTGAATATATCTAAGTATCACAAATGGTAATTGACCCAGGGTACCCTGGGTCTCTGTGAGACGGTTTTCCCTCAGAAATCGGTGTTTGGTCACCTGACTTCAAACTTTCCCCCTGCTTCCATTTTACACTGTTTCTACATGATACAACGCTGGTGTGATTCTCTGAAACAATGTCTGTCTTGCTGTTTTGTTCAAACAGTGCCAAATCAATTATTTCCCTGTGAAAATAATAAATCAAAATATGTCAAAAATAACCTAAAACACAGGTCTGTGTGAACTAGTGTTGAATCCAGCCTTTAAAAGATGAGCGTTCACTCAGATCCCTATACCTGCAATGCTAAAAAACATGTGAGACGAAAAAGTGAGACGCTTTCCAGCCAAGCAGAACGTTCTGGCCGAGTACACACAGACAAAATACCACTGTATTATCGCCCTATCCTCCCGCGAAAATTGGCCGTCTTCCACACGGATCCCATATTTTTACAGACTGTTGTGGCACATGGTCTGAGGGTAGTTTTGAACCAGGAATATATTCCTGCCTGCAGAATTGACAAATTGTTCATTGCTACTGTAAGGATTTACACCTTCAATCTTTCAATCAATCACTCCAATCCCCTAATCATTCTGATCTTGAGTCATTCAATCTTGAGACATGTTTCAATACATTCACCGTTTATCCATTACTCATGCCCTGGGTCACCTGTGATGTAAGTCACACAATTAATCTTTTTAGTTGGAGGAAGGGGGAAATGCGCAAATGTCTGTGCAGTGGCAGAGCGGTCTGAATGGCCTTCTGTAGGTGAGAAAAACACCGCCCTGTGATGGCATGGCTTGGTACCAAAGTCGTCCTCCTGCTATAGCTAATTGTACATTGTTTTTTGATAATAGACACAACTAGAATGACAGAACTTAAATTGACCATACTCGATGAGGTAAGGATATTCTTGGTCATACTGCATTGCCGCGTTTAACCCTTTGAGAACAGCATCATGCCTTAATGCATCATGCCCTTGGTCATCAAGATGCATAAATGCAGCCCTTTTGAGTTCCTGGTGAGTAACTCGCCAGTGCTGCATTCAAGCATCATACCGACCCTATGGGGTTTAGACACTCCTATAGAGTCGGTATGGGAGGGAGGGAGGGAGGGAGGGAGTAGTGTATAGGTGTGTGGTGGAGGAGGGTAGGAGCAGGGTTGCAGGGGTAGACACTAACGCTGGCCCGGGAGCCAATGGCCCGTACTTCTTGGTCCGGGCCCGCAGTTTTCTCAAGAATTAACTTCTTATGGGCCCGGGTGGCCCGCAGGAGTGTATGCAGTAGTCTCCAAGCAAATAGATCTTTATCAATATAGTCATGTTATATGTTGTTAGAAAGGGAAAATTATGAGGAATCTAACCATTATGTTATGGTCTGGATCTATCTTTAACTACGATACCTATCTTGCTTTTATTCTTTAAAAAAGTACTAAATAATAAATATTCTGGGCCCACAGTATTAGGTGCGGGCCCATCGATTTCTGAGGCTACGGGCCCGGGTGGCCCATGGCTGAAAAGGTTAGTGTCTACCCCTGGGGTTGTATGTAGCAGACGACAACTACCAGTAGTAACTACCATGGTAACAAAACTATTGAGATGCATAAATTCAGAAATGCCATCCTCTGTATCACCAGATAGTGGACCTGGTCCTCATACCTTTGGTGTGGTAAAAACTAATATAAATATCTCAATCAATAATCCTCTATCTCAATCCTCATCCTAATCTTTGCATTCTCGTTACTGGCTGCCCTTATATTCATATATTTGTGGATATTTTTCCTATAACATTTAAACTCCCATGCCCTGTACTTCAATCTATGAATGTAATGCCTTCATAACATCTTCACAAATAGTTAGAAACTTGAATGGCAACATACCAATAAGGGAGGGGGTCATGGTAAATGCACAAAAGAGCATACATGAAAACAAGAGGGGGGGGGGGGGTCAAGAGCCATTTTAGCATACTCTATATGTACACATTTTCACTCTTTTTCTGAGAGAAATGAAGCAATTGAAAGATTATTTTGTGGATAAAACTGACTTGAATTATTGTTGGTGCAGGTAAACCAAAATCTGTCAAATTTGTTGTCAAAACTTCATCTATTTTTTTTTTTTTGGGGTGGGGCCTGGGTCGCAGGAAGGGACAATGATTACAAAGGGAGGGGTATCACCCTAATGAGTACATAATGCAACATGGGAGGTGGGGGGGGGGCTATTTTCTGGGGAGAAATGTATACATACATACTTTATGGAAGCCCCCTAAGGAACATTCCAACATATTTAGAGGTGCTGTATACCCAGCTCTACCTGATGAAAGATGAAAAGGAACCATTTAATACGTAAATGTAGTCAACCAAGTATCCCAGCAATGAACTGATAATACCAATAATGCTAAATAAGGGGGAGAGTTAGGCTTGGCAAGAATGAGCTGAGGACCCAGGAAATATGTGTTGCTAAGCAAAAAAACAAAAATGATAGCTGTTGCTAGGCAACCAAATGTCCTAGCACCCAATCAATAGCACCAATGGGTTCCTTGGATCCAATATAGGGGGGATAGGTAGGGTCAAAACTAAGCTGAGGATCAAGGAAATGTGTGTTGCTAAGGAAATCATCAAATAGAATGGCTGTTGCTAGGCAACCACTTATCATAGCAACAAACCAATGAGGTCATTGGATTCCTTGGGTCCAATATAGGGGGGATAGGTACTGTCAAAACCGAGCTGAGAACCCAGGAAATATGTGTTGCTAAGCAAATAAACAAAAATAATAGCTGTTGCTAGGCAACCAAATGTCCTAGCAACTAACCAAGAACACCAATGGATTTCTTGGATCCAATATAGGGGGGATAGGTATGGTCAAAACTAAGCTGAGGATCCAGGAAATGTGTGTTGCTAAGGAAATAAACAAATAGAAGGTAACTTTTTTTAGGTTGCCTAGAAACAGCTGAAAAAGGGTAAGCCACCAATAGGATTTCTTGATGCTTGAGATAGAATTAATCTACACCTTTTTTTCTATAGCTGGGAAAAATTTGGTGCTTTTGTCCGGAAAATAACGATTGTATCTTTAATATCCCTTAAGGCACCCAACTATTAGAGGAGTTAGTGAGGAGACTTACGCAAATCCAAAAGCAGCGGTTACGAAACTCTTGTCTGACCTTGGCACAGGTTTAACTGCGGCCGACTGTAGTGCTGTGTACCGACAAGGGTTCAAGACCGAGAGGGGAACGCGCCCAATTATGATACATTTCAAGGAGAATGGCCACATAGGCAAGGTGTTTGCCAATGTAAAAAAGCTAAAAAACATGAAAGACACTTGGGATGGCATACAGGTAGCTGATGACCTTACCCCTGCTCAATCAGCTGAAAATAGGGATCTTAGGCTAATTGTAAAGCAAGCGAAGGCACTTGATAAGACTGCCACAATAAAAGGTAAAACAATTACTATCGATGGAGAGAAATTCTCCCATGATACAATTGAGCTTCTCCCAGAAAACCTCCGCCCAGGGTCAAGCAAGACTTTAGTGTTCAAATGTGGAATTGGATTCCAAAGCCACCATTCCATTCTCTCTAACCTATATATGGTTTACTTTAAATACAACGGGCAGTATTATCATAGCGCGGAACAGGCATACACACACCAGCTCTCAGTGTTATGTAAGGCCACTAAAATAGCAGCCAAAATACTCATTGCCACTGACGGCTACGCGTGTATGCGTCTAGCTAGACCCCTCAAGGAGCACCCTATATGGAAAGCCAACCAACTGGCCGTAATGCGAGCAGTCCTCCTGGCTAAATTCACCTTCAGTAAGGAATGTGGAGACTATCTGAAGAGTACTGGTGACAAAACCCTACTAGAATGTTCATTTGACAAGCTATTCGGCACAGGTAGATCCTTAGAGCAGGGAGAACTCAACGGTGCAGACGACAGGCCGGGGCAGAATATGTGTGGTGTTATACTGGAAGAGACCAGAGACGCACTTCTAATTCAGTAGCATTGCCAACATGCCCCTACAGGTACTAATGACAGCGGACAGCAGGGGTCGAGGCCTCCAAACCAAGGTAGACGCTGCTCTTATTGACTTACATGCTATGGACATTAGCATCAAAATTGAACCCCACAGGGGAGCCACACTCACATCCCTACTAGAGCCTACCCTTGCTTTATAATCAGAACGCTCGTATGATGTATTGATTGTCATGGCGGGAGTAAATGATAAGGGTAAGCCTGGGTTGGATCACCTGCAATAGACTCTCAGAAATATCAGGAAATTTTTATGGTTGGTGACTATAATATTAACATAGCCCCCCTTAAACCAGGCCAGAGAGCACACCCAGATTTACAATTATTAAAAAATATGATAGGACATTTAGGCTGTAAGCAACTGATAAAAAATTACACCAGAATGAATCCAACAACAGGCAACCATACAACCTTAGATTTGATTATTACTAACTCATACAATATAACAGGGTTTGGTACTAAGGCCATAAGCCTAAGTGACCATGAGCTAATATATGTTACACGCCAACATGTCTGCGTCCCTAAAGAGAGACTGGCATTCACAGGTCGAACATATAGACTTTATAATCCTATTGACTTCAAGCATCAACTGTTGCGATTAGATTGGAACAATTTCTTTACATGCAATTCAGCTCATGATGCATGGGAAATGTTCATAGCAGCTCTGCATTATAAGTTAGATGTAAACTGTCCCATAAAGGACTTTAACTTTAAACAAGCAAAGAAGCCCTGGATCACGAGGGAAATGATATATCTTATGAAGGATAAAGACGAGGCCTGGAGATATTATTGCCACACAAAAAATGATGATGATTATGAAATCGCTAGGTTCCTCAGAAATAGGTCTAAAATCATTAATAGAGAGGCAGAGAGGAAATTCCACAGGGATAAGATAGAGGCAAACAAGGATAAACCTAAAGACTACTGGAGAGCTATTAATAAAGTAGTAAATCCTAAGCCCTCATCACCTACCTTCTCACTCATTAATAAGGACACAGATGAGCCTGTCCCCCATGAGGAGACTGCCACATTTATAAATGATTATTTTGCCAATATAGGAAATAATTTAGCCCAAAATATGAATACCCCATGGGTTTACAATGGCAAAACAGTTGACTCTGATTTCTCTTTCCAAGATATTACACTGGAAGAGCTTGAGCCTCTATTGAGGAAAATTAATGTCTCCAAGTCGTCTGGGGTTGATAATATTTCAACACAGGTACTGAAGGATGCTCTTACCAGCCTACCCAACCATGCCCTCCATATATTTAATTTAGTTGTTGCTGAGTCCAGATTTCCAGATACATGGAAGCTCGCCAAAGTCTCACCCCTACCTAAGGGAGGAGACATTACTGACGTGAATAATCTCAGGCCCATATCCATCTTACCCCTACCAGCTAAAATTATGGAAAAATTATTACATAAGCAAATAATGCTTCATATAAATAATAATGAGCAAGAGTGTCGGCCTCATAAGCCTTGGACAAGCCCCTCATAGTGATGAACTTCATATGGGCAGAGTAGCCCCTGGCCGTTATGCGGCTGGGAAATTCACCTTTAATGATACACTCGTGCACACATGTCATGCCATACACAAGCTCTCGGTAGGACATTTGCTTGTAATCCTTGTCCACCTCCAGATGATAATCAGGCCTAATTTTTTCCCTAGACCTCTTCCTCCTGTTGTCCCTAGCATAACCCCTCAGCTCATCACAGAGAATATCTGACAAACCTTGAGGTTGACGGGGTCCCAGGAGAGCAGCATCAAAGTCTGGGGAGAGTAGTCCCAGAGACTGGTGTGATAGCCCAGCCCTCTGTAGCCCTGCCTGGATGGTGGCTGAAGCAGAGGATGGGTACAGAGGCTGTGGCCTCTGCTGCTGTTGCTGCTGTTGAAATGGCTGTTGCCACTGTTGATACTGCTGTTGCTGCTGCTGATCAGCTTGCTGGTGCTGGGGTTGCTGCTGCCTTTGCACCCAGAGCAGGTAAGACTGGTATGAGGTGTCGGCATTGCCATTTGGGTACACACCACCAACCTGACCTCGCTCCTCACGGGTGTCCGATCGCTCTCCGCGGCCAACCTCTCGCTCTGCGCGGTCGTCGGTGGTAAAGGGGGCTGAATTGAAGGCGTTTGAGGCATCTCCTGACCTCTGCCATTGTTCATTGCCTTTAAAACGATCAAAATCGCCCTGTGGATACTGTCTCCAAGCCTCGCCGGAAGCTTGAGAGTGGGCGCCGCCATGCTTGTTTACCTCCGCGGCCGCGTTCGAGTCTCCACCCCGGTGAGAAGAAGTCGTCGCTGGTACCCGCGTGTCCGCATATCGTCCGCCGGCAACCAGCCGCGAATCCGCGCTCTGGTGGCTCACCGCGGTAGTATTTTCACCCTCGAACGCTCCCACGCCAGCCATGGCTCCCCGGAAGGCGGAGACAGCCGTATTTGTGTCTCTTTCAATCAAATTGTTCGCCGCCCGTAGGCCGGCCAGCTCTATCTCAGCTTCCTTCAGCCGTTGTTGCCGTTTTAGTACGGCTTCCCTCTCTCTCTCCTGCAAGGTAAGCTCTTCTATCCTAGCTAACTGTTGTTTGAGGAGTAAATCCGGGTCTGTGCTCTCCTTCCCGGGCTGCCCGCTCTCCCGCCTGGCTTGACCATGTTGTTGGCGGGCCGTACCGCTCGGGGGTGCCGACGGGGCTGGGGGGTCTTTGCCGGTCTCCTGCCGGCCCTGGGGGCCGCCATTGTCGTCTTGTGCTGCCGGCACGGTCTTCTTAGGAGTGCCCTTATCTGGATTTGGGGCTTGGCATTTCGGACAACTGGCCCGATTGCCATGATATTCCTGGCCACAAAAACAAATAGTCATTTTGAGGCGATATAGAGGCGATATAGAGGCGATATAGAGGCAATATTCACTCAGAAATTTTCTAAATGTCCATGATGAAGGTGTAGCAGGCCGGCAGTGACGTCACGGCGTCACTGGCGGGAGAGCTGGTAACACCCCCTGTCGATTAATAGTTGTACTAATTGATTAGTCCATGTCAATAATGACCTTGAAAAAGTAAACATTTGGTGTAAAAGTAATAAATTGTCCCTAAACACTAAGAAAACTAAAGTAGTTCATTTTGGCACACAATCTCTTCTTAAACATACCCCTAAGCCAGTACTAACTATAGACAATGTTATCATTGAATCTGCTGTGACATACAGATATTTAGGTTTAATACTAGATAATTTATTAAGCTATAAGCAACAAGTACAAAACCTTACTAGGAATGTTAATTTTAAAAATAGTTTATTCAGGAAAATTAGGCTTAGCCTAACCAAAAAATCAGCAGAAGATGTTTTAAAGCTAATGATACTACCTGCCATTGATTATGGGGATATTATCTATACCTCAGCCATTCAAACCGAACTGGATCATCTTCAAAGTGCATTCGACAGGGGGCTAAGGACTACATACCTAAATGAGGACACAATAAATGCTAAGAAATTAAGCAAAACTGCCAAGCTAAATAGGTTGGAGGACAGGAGAAAATTCCATGTTGAGATCTCAGCTTTTAAGTTAACCCAATCAAATTCCCAGCTTGATACAAGGCAAATCTTTACAAGGCTACATGATGGCAAACTGCTGCATACAATTTGGCCTAAAAATCCCCATTATAGGAAGAGTTTAAGATATAGACAGTCTATGGCATGGAACTCCTTTGACAATGATATAAGAAATATTGATGATATAAATAAGTTTATTTCAAAAAGAAAGGAGTTCTATGCAACCAAACTTATGCTTGACCCTACGACATGACCTAACGGTCATGTCATGGACATAGAACCTCTCCCTCTACATGAGGGGGACCCAGCATTATCTCCCTCTCTCAGTGCCACCCCCCAAGACTTTATATTATTATGTAACTAACACCTCTCATTTCCATCTCTCTTAAAAATCCAACTAATAGCATTTGTAGGCCATAATGGCCATAACTTTTTATTCCAAATTTCCAAATTTTACCACTCTCTCAAATGCCATATACCATCAGGCATGTGTCACAACATCTGACACACCCTTTTAGGACCTTTAATTAAATGTAACATACCCTGTCCATAAGGACTAATGATGTAATTAATTATACTATTGTAAAATGTATGTTCATTCATGAACCCTTGAACTGGATTATTTGTAAAACATGCCCTAGGCTAATGAAATAATTCAGGTTAAATAAAAGAAATTTCAACTTCAACTTCAACTTCATCACCTGGAACGAGGCCTTTCCATTTCATATGGGTTTCAAAGATTCAAAATTCATAGCAGGAGTGGGTTGCGGGAACTTAATGACTGCATGAGGAGTTGTTATGAATGGAGTTATAAATGAGAAATTAAGAAAGTAAGTCATTGAGAGACCTTCAGCACATATCTATCTCCATTCCACTGCACTCTCTATGATGGACAGAGGGACATCAGGTATATATGGAAATTCCTCTGGGCTGTGTAGGTTTTTTTTTACTCCTTGTAATTTTCTCTTCACTTTCATGTATGTCTGAATGAAGGTTACAACCATCCAAGCATGCACTGTCTAATTTCCCATATATCTATCTCATTGTAAAAGCTGAGGATTTCAGTTGTGACTTGCTTTGTTCTGTTTAATCTCATCCCTTATCTGCCAATTAAGCTTGCCTCTCTCCAAGAATTAGCTAAGAACTGAGACAAGACGAATCAGGCACAAGAAGAAACAAGTAAACCAATTCCCTTTTTCACACACTGATATCCTGCCTAGGCCCAGTATCAAAGTAAGTATAATTTTTTTTTCTATTCACTCGAGGCATCCTTATACTGCTGTCATGCATTTGTCAGAGCTAGACATAAGCCATGCTGTTCTTTTACAAATTTAGATGAATTCTGATGTCCCCCTGCTTGCCTAACCATTAAGACCTCCAGATAATCAATTGCCTGTATTGAGCCCAGCTCACCCTTAATCAAAATTCCAAGGCCTGTAAACCAAGGATAAAAAGAGAGCTGGGACTGTTTAATCAAATGCCACAAAGGGGGCGTTTGTAGTGAGGGCAAAGAGTCTGAAATAGTGCTATTGATGTCGCCAACTACTTACTCCAACTAGGTGAAGGTCCTTCTAGTCTGAGAGGGGTGTTGTTGCTGCTACCAATTCAACAGCTGGTATGTCACTTAGTAGAATTCAGAACAGGCTGAAGTAAGGATGACACAGTTTGAATGCAGATAAGGCGTGTTACCAGGCACCAGAACAGTTTTTTCACCACTGCCACCGTTTAAAACTGTGTAGCAGGAAATGTTCCATCCAGTCTGGTTCCAGAATACATTTCTGGAATATACCCTAGCAACCTTTTGGAATGATACAGAAGTAGAGCATAGAATACTGCCCTCTCTAGAGCTCTTTAAGTATACTATGAAACAACGCCTCATAGACAAGCTGCCCAAACCTCCAGACTAAATGTAAAATATGTTGCAAAAAAACCCAATTGTACATGAGAAAGTAGCAAGGATAAGTGTATACCTAGTTTAAGGACCAGAACAAGCAAACACTTGAAACAGTTTTAAAAACTGCCTGGTGTTAGTCTATCTGCAGAAGCAGGGCAATATTGTTATCAGCCAAGTTTGGCAAGCACATTACTCACATTGTATTTTTGTTTGGTTACACACCTTAGGATTGTTAAAGCAAAATTAAAAGTTGTATCATTCATTCAACGAGAAATCATTGAGTTATGTTTCCACATACAGTGGAAGCTACAGCTGAAAATCAAAATAGAATATGCATACATTGAATCCTCACATCCATATATGTGTTCTAGGCATCACATCATGTCATAATTTCTACATGTCCATTAGTCACATATATATATGTGACAAGGGTTACCGACAAAAACCAGTTATTAAACTGAAACGTGGCCCGCTTTATAAGCAGGAGTCAACGAGTCATCAATATTTGAGAATTAAATGTTACTCTACTTAAAACATCCTGAAATAAAGCTATTTGTTCCAAAAAAAAAAACAGTTTAGAGAGACAGGATGAATGATGTTGACATAATTTCAAATTTCCTATGGTCTATACATTCCATGCCAACAGCAGAGCCTGGTGGATAAAATACAAACTACTGAAGCAGCTCTTGCTCCTTCTTCCCCATGATACCCGTCCTCTGATAATGTTGGCATTAATGTCCCTAATGCTTCCACCCAGCAGCACCCCAACATGCTCCTCTAATTAATTGGTGGACCCTAAATGAACAGATGAAATAGCATGGAAGCTACTGTAGTTCAGCTGCACTAGTGCTGCAGCACGAAGCTTATCCTGCATATTCTGCTGAAAATATCTAAGGTGTAATTTGATCATATCTATTTTGTTGAAAATCTCAAAATTAAGCATTGGACCCGGAGAGGCAGTCACTGTCAGCGCAGACTGTCACTCTAACATGCAGGGACTATTAGTTAAGATAATATTAATTTGTCAGAGCTGCCACACAGATGAGTGAGTCCCTTCAAATGTTTGAGATTAGTTTGTTGTTCAGACAAAATTCGTCATGATTCATTTTGTGTGATTTTGACGGAAATAATATCTGTATGATGGACAAGTGTCTGAGACTGAATATCACTCTAATTTAGAGAAGTCTGTAAAGGATTACCAATTCCTAAAAGCTTCCCTCTCACCACTATCATCATATCAGTCAATATTTAAGTAAAACAGTACTAGAAAAATACATGTAACACCTTTGTGAGAATTCTGCTTTAACAATGACCATGTGAAGACCTGAGTATATGAACAACAAAATATACATGGGTGCAGTGATCTCTAGGAGTACATTAATGTTATTAAACCCATAGAGATAACTGTATGTACTTCTCTCCTCTATGAAATTTGTCAATAGAACAGGGATGCAGGGATATACAGACAGACCACCAACATAGGATAGGCATTACTTAAAAGGTTCTCCATACCCCCAAAGATATGAACAAACATGAATTACTCAATACATATTTCAGCTCTGTTCGCACCCTGACAAAATGGCATCACAATCAATGGCCAGGGTCACAGAGTCCAGAGGGCTGCAACCCCTAGAAGCATACAGTATACACAAACTAGGTGGCCTACCCCTGATGTTCAACAATTTGTATGTCCTAAGGGGTAAAATCTTCTAGGGGTAGAAGTTCAAGGGGATAGATGTCCTAGGAGGAAGATGTCTTTAGGGTGAGGTATCTAAGTGGGAAGATTGGCAGGAGTTAGGTGTCCTAGAACTGCTTAATATTAGGAACAATAGTTTAACTGGCGGTTTCATGGTACGTGTAGGGCCTGCTCATTGAATGTTGCTGGTTACTCATGAATAAGTTTGGTTTGACTCTTGACTTGAGTTCTGGCACGTTATGGACCATATTGGCGCTTGTGATATGGATATAACATATATATGGTCCATGTCACATATATAAATGATCATCTTAGACTGTATCTGGCAGATTCATGATCAACATTCATATAATCGTGTCTTTGGTTGCCTGCAAAATAACGATTTATAGGCTGTTCATTTAGAAAAATAGCATTTTTGCATATATTACTCAGGAATTGATAACAGAAGTGAGAACACTTACCAGTTAATACCTCTTTTAAATAAGAAATATCTAATTCAAACTAATTGTTTAGTCTCTTATAAAAAAATAAACATAATTTTCTCACCCACTCATATTTATCTGCAGTGATGGATACCCGACAGACTTTGAATCCTTGTAAGTCGCATGGAATAGCAAAGCCAAGGTCTACCTAATTAATACTCCAAAAACTCATTACAAAATACCTCAGTTGGCAAAAACTCAAAATCTACTTCAACCATAAACAAAGGGCTGATTGGCTACCTGTCCGTATCCATGGTGACAGTCAATTGCTAAAGCAGAAGGATTCAGCAGTATGATTGGCTGTCAGAGCCAGGCATAGCGCTGAAGATGAATTGGGCTATCTGATTGGTAACTGGATAACTGGTGCATCTGTGGCCAAAGTTTTAGGTAGGTACTAAAAATAGGTGGGAGTATAAGAGTGAAGTGGTTAGAAAGTGACATTGATGGCGGAGCATTAAGGAGGGATTTATGGCTCAGGGTCCTGTGCAGTGGTCAGATCATAGCTGAGTATGGATGGTGAGGGGGAGGGTTACCTGGTTAGATTGAGTGGACATAGCACAGTTCCTCACCAATGGCTTCAATATTTTGCAAACTACATCATTGACCAGTCTCCAGATGTTCTATTCTGATGCTGCCATTACACATTAGTGATTAATGTAAATTAAATTACTGATGGTGCACATTGTTCCTGAGAAACAAAATAGCCTAGCAAAGAGTTTGCCAGTAGCAAATTCATTCAAAATACTAAAGAAACCATCAGATGAAGAGATTTAACCATAAATTATTTTACAATCTATTTCCCTGGTATAATACAGAACGAAATAACTCCTGGGTTGGGTGTTAGGAATGCACAGAACAACAGGTTTAACAATTGAGGATATATTAGGAAACTATAGAAATGGAAATGTATGATATGAATCACTATGTCATTATTCTCAGGGGATTTGCCTTCTAACCAGCCTTCGTACTTACTGCCTGGAAAGTGAAAGTTAAGATAAGCTTTAGCCAAATATATGTACATGTAATGGTTGGTGGGTGGGGGTAAGATATTAGAGCTGCAGGGGAAGGGGATGACTCTTTTCTAAAACACTTGTCCTAGCGATGAAAACCGGCCTGTAGCCAACCACCCAGACATCTGTGTCCTTGACCTTGGACACTGAATTTCACTGTGGTGAGGATATATGAATAGGTTATTTTATTGTCACCTATCAAGTTTCATCAAAATGATTAAGATTATGTTATGCACAACCTTGCAGTTGAAGTCCTTCATTCAACCTTTCCCCCATTTCTCTCTCACTACTATCAATCATACTGGGTCCAATTCCACCTGTCACTCTCCATTCACATTCCTCATCTTCATCTGTGTCTACAATCCTTAATATGATACTACATAGTGCTTGAAGAGTGATGACATGCAGAGTGTCCTGTCTGTCCCCCGCAGGAATTATACCCTGCTCTAGTCCCCCTCCCCCTTCACTAACAAAGGGCAGGAGGGTGATCGATCAGTCAGGCAACTCATTGATAGAAAGCTATCATAGCACGTGGGAGGACAAAGGCAGATAGCCATAATTGAGGAGAAAGTTCCAGTAGAGCTGCAGAAAAGTGTCAGGGGTCATAGTATTTTAGGGTAGGAATAGTATTATAGGAGCTTGTATTATCAGGCTATTATATTTATCATTGCCCCCTCTTCATAACACCCGCAAAGTTGAACCCTTTCCAGTATGTCCATTGAATTATGGAAATCATTTGCATGATTTGAGTACATCTACTCCTCCACCTACCTTGTGCCCCTACCTAGGCATCCTCGGCTTATCAGTTATATCTAAATTTTCTCCCTGACGGCATCCATGACGTAAGTCTTCATAAAGTGACCCTCAATGATGGATGGATTATGTAACCCTAAAGGACTGCCAGCACAAAAGTTGCATGCAGCGTGATTTGCATCAGTGCGTAGAATTGCTGTCATATATGTAAAGCAGGTGTTAAGACTGGTCACAGATTGATGATAGTCCTTTTGACCTGTGATTACTTGTGTCATCATGACTACATGTACATCACACATTTGTGGAAAATGGAAACTATAATAAAATTGATGCCTCAGTGACTATGGTTTTAATATTGTGACTATGGTTTTAATGAAGTTGATGTGTAGTCATAGAATTATATTTATAGTTTATTGGCCTCATCATCATGGAGTTCCCAATCAGATAACAAACTAAAACGTTCACATATCTTAGTGGTTACCTTATCACATTACACCTTGATATATATTTGATAACTGTGTATCAACCACATTTAAATATTGATTCAAAGTTGATTTCTGTGTCTTCTGAGAATGGCTTGCTAATAATTTCATTCAACACATTGAGGGTATACAACTAAACTGTGATAAAAGGAATTAATCAATGTCTAGAATGAAGAACATGCTATACTAGTTAAATCTGTCTCATTTCAAAGGTTGAAAACATTCAGTTGAGACCCTGCTTTGTGCACTCCTACTTTTTAATTACATCACCATCTGATAAAATTCCCACCATCTTATCCCCAATCCAGAACAAAGTGAAGTCAAATCAGGCATGACGAGAAACATGTAAACCAATTTCCTTTTTCTTACACTGATTTCCTGCCAGTGCTCCTTCCCTATACAAGTAGAACTATACATTTTCTGCTCAGTTGAGAAATAATTATACTACTGTCAGACAGAAACAAAATTAATAGGATTTCTCTCAGATAGATATGAAGTCACTTGATTGCCTTACCAGTGTGTCTTGCACACAGTAAATTGCTTGTATTGAACCTCATTTGTCGTCAATCTAATTCCACAGCTTGTAAAGTGTAGATAAAAATGGGTTTGGACTGTTTAATCAAAGGGAGGTAGCTGTAGGGGGGAGATAGAGTCTTTGACAGTGCTAATGATGTCACCTTCCTCCTGATGTGTGATAAAACTAGCTAGGGCCAATGATAACACTACAGCCATTTGTTCTTGCTACTAGTGTCACAAATAGGACCAGGACACAAAATGTTGAAATGCATTGTGGGTATTGGACCAATCATTTTTATTGATTCACCCAGTTTCTATGGTTACTACATATTAAGATAAGGAATTCGACACACAGAGAGGCTTTGTATTTGATACAGTTTGACAATAAAATGGTGGAATGGTCTGAAAAAGACAACCATTGACTTGAAATGGAAAGTTGCGAATAGCGGGGTGACCATTATTGTATTTCGGATGATGAGGCCTGGAAATGCATTTTTGAGCTTGCAAAATTGACATGAAAATTTTTTGTAAAAAAAAATGACCCCAATAATAAAAAAAAAGATGAGTCTTATCTAATTCTCTCTTTTTTTTCTTCTTTTTTTTTTACATATTTCTCGTTGGTTTATTAGAAAAAAAAGGCCAGTGGAAAAGAAAAGTGTCTCCTAAAGGTTGATTTCAGAATAGGTGAGAACTTTAGAGAAACATAGATAAAAGAAGGTTGGTATTCTGGCGGAGAGAGCATGGGGTATGAGTTAGACAAAATGTCTAGCAAGATTGTGAGAAGGATTCAAAGTGAGGAAGGAGAGGATAGTGAGATAAATTCTTTCTTGCCATTGACTGAGGCAGAGTTGAGCATTGCTGGTCAGCTCATTGATTATTTGCAAGATGTGGATCTCCCTTATAGAGCAGCAAATGGAGGCCTATATTTGATTGGCTTCCTTTGTCAATGCAGATCGGCAGGAAACAGGTATTTACTGCTGGTGGAGTGACAGATGGGTGGCTGAGAATTGGAGTAGGCCACTACAACAGAGAAGTAGATGGGTTCATGTGTAGAAATATATAAGCCTTTTGTCCTGATCAGATGGTTATATTAGACATACTACAAGATGAATAAAAAAGAGAGATTTGCAGGCATCATGAGCTTGTAGAATGAATTAAGAGATGTCAATGCCCATTGGTACAGTCTCAGCCTTATTTCACAAATGGGAGCTGGGGCCATATCCCCCAAAGCCGCAGGTACGTCAGAAAGGTATCAACGTAGTTGGCATTTGCATAATTATTTTTTTTGATTTGAAGCCATTTTTTCGTAGTCCATTGAATACGGCCACATTGTATTAAATAATGGGGGGGGGGGGAGTATTGGATACGGCCATTCCTATAGTTAAGCATAGTAAATATTGTATTTCAAAAAAAGTAAGTTAAGGTAGTGTCTGCTTCATGAGCCATGGCCAATAGTAAGAAGTATGCTACTTACTATGTTATATCAGAGGCTATTAGATATCACAATAAAAAGTGGCTTAGCAATTATATATAATTTGCACACTGTGTTGTATTGTTAGAATCACAGTATTCGTCATGAATTGATGTATTTCCTTAGTGCCTCAAACAGGGCCTTGTTCAGCATCTCCCCTTTGTTAACGAAAAATAAACATTTAAACTACACCAGCAGGGTCCCCCAGACAAATATCTGTCATGCCAGCTTTATTTTGATTACTGTGCCACCAACTTAGTTTTAACCAACCAAAACTGAATTCCATTATCTTAATGATAAACCAAAAAACTTTTGAAGAGAGTGTGTGGCAGCTCTGACAAATGAATATCCCCTGCATGTTGAAGTGACGCACTCCCCCTCTAGGGATATCTTGTACCAAACGACTTTGATTGACTGTCATGCTTGTCTTCATTCACAACTTTGAGTTTCCAATACTACTCCCACAAAGAAGATTGCAGGGAGGGGGGGGGGTAGAAGTAGAATGGACAATGAATAAAGTTCTGGTTCTACTTCCATGGGTAAATTCTTTATGGTTAAGGATGATATGCAAACCACCATAAACTAGTTCAGGTTCTACAGCCTCCATACTAATTCTTCTCGGTGTAGGGACACTAATATTAGTATTGTTATCGAACGCCTACAAGGTAGTTCGGGCGGCCAGAGCCAGGGGGCACCCCTATCGGAAGCGGACAGTATATAAGCTGTCCTCACCCCCTTGCTCTGGCAGACCTTCTCAGGTCTCTGACTGTATAACATATTGAAAGCATCGAAAGATAATCATATACCGATCGAACCTCATATACCTCAAGGACTAGCTTTATTGTACAGGTGAACGCTAATAAAATCCTGTTTCTTGCATCTCTACATGAAAACTGCAGTTCGAGTCCTTATTTAATCGAATTACCTAAAGACGAACTCTACACTGGTGCCGTGACCAGGATTTTATGTAGGAGATAGCGGACTGACCCTGGCAGAGGCTCAGTCAAGGAACGGGGGGGATGAAGGATCGGGAACCGAGCTGGAAGATGGGGAATTGGACTACACAGTCGCCCAAATAAATGAAATCTGGGATATTGCCTCTCGAATGCATACTCCAGAGAATAAAAAAGGTCGAAAGAGGAGTCTGATTTTTCGAACTCCGGGAGAATTTCCTCCTCCCAGGACGGTGCCGAATACCAATCCGTTCAGAGGGAACCCATGGGCGGACATGCTTCCCTCCGAACCGAACCTCGGACATATGGAACGAGACTTGTCTAGAAGAGGTCGACAGGTCCCTGATTATGACGCCTACTGCGAGAAATTGAAAGCAGAAGAGGAGTCAATGAGGGATCGGCATACAGCCATGAATGAGGATTTGATCCGATTGGCCCACGAAAAAGCAAGGGTCATCGCACAGAACCAGAAGGAAGCTGCGGAATTGAGTGAAGTAAAATCCAGAATCCAAGCGGATAGGAAATATATAAGTGAACAGTTGGCTCTCGAAACTTCTCAGTTGGCCAAGGTCCAACAGAAAGTGAAGACTGCTCAACACAGTCTGACCGAGGAGCAAGCACAACTCCAGAAAGAGAAGGAAGAGGCTCGCCGAAGTCGTGATCTTCGGGATACCTATGAAAGCGAGATCGAACGACAATCCAAAAGGGTCAAGAAAATCAAGGCTGATTACTCAAAGGAAGAGAAAGCCGGCGAGGCCCTGCGGGAACAGTTCGAGCAAGAACGAGAGGCGTTGAAGCAAGCTCGAATCGACATGAAGGCTGACCTCGAAAATATTCAGAAAAAGAAAGATGAGATCAATGATACCTACTTGGCCTATCAGAGTCAGATAGAAGAGATCCGCAAAGAAGAAGAGACTAGGCGCCAGGAACCAATGAATGAGGGAGCCAAGCTGCCTAAACATGTTGCATCCACACCTAGTCCGGTATTGACTACGGTAGATCCCATCGAAACACGGGGGGTTGTTTCGGAAGGAAAGTATGAACGAACCCAGGGAGGGACTGTCCCGAATGAGACTTATCGTAAGGTCACGTATGGGGGAACTGAGGAGAAAGAGATCTCTAGCACCCATGATCTGACGAGTGAGGCCCCACCAAAACGAATGAACCACAGTTACGGCTCTCTGCATCCTTTTGCGGACGACACGCTGGCAGGACATAACTATATGGTGCCACCACCACCGGTATATAATATAACCTACCAGTATCGGGCACCATTACCCGGAGCCGGATCGAACGAAGGACATCAGTCCTATAATGAAGGGGGAGGATCGATTCCGAGCAGAGGGGCAGGTGGTGCTCCGAGCCCTGGAACGAATCCGGGAGGAGGAGCCAGACCTGTGACGAACCCTGGTTCGTACGGAGGTTACCCCCCCAGTCCTGAACGAACTCAGCCAAATCCAAGAGGAGGGGCACCCAGACCGGTCCCTGCTCCGAGGAGGTTGACAAAACGATCATCTATGGGCCCGAGGGTTGCTGCCATAGTAGAATCCGATCCTTGTATACAAGGAATGGGGATAGACTGTTGCAGTCGGACCCGGGAAGATGAGTCGGAAATAATGGAATGGAGCCGGAGGCAGTCTGATAGACTGGTATGGAGTCAGAACAGTGCCCGGAAGCCTGTTCGAACTCCCCGGCGGTTCAATGGAGAGAATTGGAAGGAAAGCTACCAAGACTTTTGCGACGATAACCGTTATCATGGGTGGGACAAGGAGGCTTCCTTGGGTCCTCTGATTAAATGGTTGAGCGAAGGTCCGGGACGCATAGCTGTAGATGATTGGCGAGAAACGTATGGGGAAGATGGAAACTATGACCAATTGGTAGCAGCCGCCACACACATCTTTGGGGTGCTGTCCGCGAATGATCCTTGGTCGGAATTCCAGGTACGAACACAGAAACCAAAAGAGTCTCCGAAAGTATTCGGACTGGAGCTTCAAAGATTGTTGCAAAAGGCTCGACCTTATTGGAGACGGGATGATGAATATTTCTTGGATGAACTATTCACACACTTCATAAAAGGACTGAGGGACCCGTCCCATGCGGAACTCGTCCAGAAGGAATGGGGGCGAGGATCCTCAATGGTGGACTTCTTTTTGGCTATCGATCAGCACGAAAAGAAGAAACGACTACTTTCTGGGTTCGTACCCAACCAAAGAGTGGCGTCTGCACATACGGCCGCTCCAGAAGAAAGTGATTCGGACGATGGTTCGGAGGAGGAAAGAATTGCAGCGATAGGGGGAGATAAGTGGGATCGGAAAAATCGGTGGAAGAAAAATGGTAGTAAACCACCTGAGAAAGAGAAGCCAGTAGAGGCAAGCTCTAAGCCCATCCCTACTCCCCAGGTAGGAGCGTCATCAGAGAATGAGAAACGGTTAATGGCCATGATGGAAGAAATGAAAGGATTGTTGGACTACCAGAAACGACCGAAGCTAGATCGAGCAACGGTGAAGTGTTTTAGGTGCCAGGAGACCGGACATTTCGCAGCCGAATGTACGGCCGAGAAACCAGTTTGGAGAGAAAGAAAGAGAGAGGAGGCGGGAAATTAGAGGGGGTTGTCCGTGAAGGCAAGCTGACGACCCCGAATAAAGTATGCCAGGATACAATCCATACGAACGCGATTGAGGAGTCTGTAATGTATCCGCCCAGCAGCATGGGAAATGCTGATGAGCCGAAAACATGTGGGGCTGGGGGTATTGGTGAGACAGTTGCCATGGAGAGCAAAGAAGGGAAACCGATCACCAATAGAGAGGAAGGTTGGGTAGAAGAACTATCCAGGATCGGGGGGATCCGCCTTCCCCAAGGACATCCGTGTCTGGAGTATTTGAAAGGATTCGGATTCAACTTTGACATGACAGACGACATCAAGAGGTTCGCAAGTAATCCCTCTATGATGGGAGGAAAGAGATGGTATGTGTCCGTATCTGTAAACGGCAGAATGGGAGAATTTTTGTTGGATACCGGAGCTAGCCACTCCGCTATGTCGAAAAGATTCTACGATCTGGTGTCGAACATGGATGATGACCTCACAACGAGGGTAAATGCATGTGCGGCTGATGGGAGCAAGATACGAACGTTTGGTAGAACTTGTATGATCATCTTGGTGGGTGGTAGGGAATATGTCATTTCCCCTACTATCGCTGGGATAGAGGATGATGGTATCATTGGGATGGATTTCGCTTCCTTATATGGGGTAAAATTGGACCCCGTCACTGGAATGTTGAAAGTAAATCGTCCCTACAAAGACAGGATACAATGCCTGGCAAGAGAGGTTAGTGGAGTAGCGAGTGTGGTACAGACGGTAAAAATACCTCCCGGAATGGCATGTGATGTGTTAATAGCCTCCAGTAGGATGAAGAGGGGCGTTCCGGGGGTTTTCGAACCTAATGTGACAGTGTTGGGAAAGAAGGGGTTGGAATCGGCCGACACCCTGATAGGCAACATAGCATGGGGGGTGGCCCCTATAACGAACCCGGGTTCGAAAACCATTTATCTAGAGAAAGGCACTGTAGTAGGAGAAGTGATATCCGCGGAAGCGGTCACCAGTAGCCTTGAGAATGGAAGTGGACTAGTCCCGAACAATGAAGAAATGGAAGAAGGATTGAAAAAGTTAATAGAGGGATCCGGAGTAGAGACGGAAGAACAGAGAGAAGCCCTGAGGGAGATGTTAACTGAGTGTAGTTCAGCCTTCGCGCGGCCCGGAGAGCCGTTGGGACGAACGGACCGAGTCCTACACTCAATTAACACAGAAGGGGCAAATCCAGTAAAGATACCATATAGACGTCTCCCGCTAGCAAAGAAAGTGGTAGCGGAAGAAGAGATTACGAAGATGTTGGCAGAGAGGGTAATAACTCCGAGCACCAGTCCTTGGAGTAGTCCAGTATGTATGGTAACAAAGAAGGATGGGAGTATCCGATTCTGTATAGACTACCGAAAACTGAATGGCTTGACTAAGAAGAATTCGTATCCGCTCCCCCGGATAGATGAGACCATTGATTCCCTCGGAGGAAATAAATGGTTTTGTACGATTGATTTGCAGTCTGGTTATTGGCAGGTGGGCATGAAAGAAGAAGACAAAGAGAAAACTGCGTTTTCGAGCCATGTAGGGTTGTTCCAGTATAACGTGATGCCATTCGGACTCTGTAATGCTCCGGCCACGTTTGAAGCAATGATGGAGACTTTACTGAATGACTTATTGTGGAAGAAATGTCTAGTATATCTGGACGATGTGATCATATTCGGAAAGACATTCGAGGAATGCCTGGAGAACTTGAAGTTGGTGTTGCAGCGAATAATCTCGAATGGATTAAAGCTGAAAGCTAAAAAGTGTAACATGTTTCAGAAAAGTATTAACTATCTAGGACGGATCATCTCAACAGATGGGGTGAAAGCTGATCCGGAAAAGGTTAAGACGGTAACAGACTGGAGCATTCCTAAAGGACCGAAAGAAGTAAGATCCTTCCTAGGATTTTGTTCTTATTATAGAGATTTCTTACCAGGATACTCCCGGATAAGTTATCCAATACAATGTCTGTCGCACTGGACCCCGGGGAGACGTAAGGAGAAGTTTCCATGGGGGAAAGAACAAGGGGAATCATTCGAACTGATTAAACGGTTGTTCGTGGAAACACCAGTTTTGAAATACCCCACTGCGGATGGTCATTTCATATTAGACACTGATGCGAGCAATGAAAGTATAGGGGCTGCTTTGTCTCAAGTCCAAGATGGGAAAGAGGTTCCAATCGCATTTGCAAGCAATACAATGAGTAAGGCACAAAGGAATTATTGTACGACAAAGAGAGAATTATTGGCAGTGGTAGTATATACTAAGAAATATAAGCACTTCTTGTGGGGATCTGATTTTACTTTACGTACGGATCACTCCTCCCTGCGGTGGTTATTAAACTTTAAGGATGCAGAAGGTATGATAGGACGGTGGTTAGCACACCTATCCGAGTTCGGATTGGACCATAGCCAAATTCAGCATAGAAAGGGGGCTAAGCATGTAAACGCTGACGCGTTGTCGCGAATCCCGGTGAGGAAGTGTCAGAATGACGGATGTGATGATTGTGGGAAGCATAATGCCGTGTTGGCAGGAGTCCGAAAGCCTTTTAGAGATCTCGAACCCGTTATACTAGAATGGGACGAGAACTCCATTAAGGGCTTCCAGGAGAGAGATGCGAATAGTATCCGTCTGAAGATGTTACTTATAGAAGGAAGGATCCCGAGTCGGCCAGCAGTATCGTTGGAGAATAGGGAAATGAGGCGACTAATAGCTCAATGGACAGAGTTAGAAGTGGTGAATGGACTGATCTATAGGTGGAAGACGAATGCGTTGGGAAATAAGTCGAGACAGATCTTTATTCCTACTGCCATGCGAAGGGATATAATGTTCTTTTGCCATGGGCATCGGACCAGTGGCCATTTTGGGAGAAAACGGTCTCTGGAAAGGCTGGCTAGAATGTATTACTGGCCAGGTATGAGTACGGATCTGTTGAGATGGATAGACACTTGTCCGAAATGTTGTACGAGCAAGCCCGGACCTGGTTTGGGTAAAATGCCCTTAACCCAGGAACTGTTTGGAGTAAGGTTCGCAAGAGTGGCAGTAGATATAATTACAGGATTTGTGACAACTCCGGAAGGAAATACATGTATGATGGTAGTAACGGATTACTATACGAAGTATACGAAGGTATTCCCAATGAAGGATCATAAAGCAGCAACTTGTGCTAGAATGTTAGTGAAGGGATGGATACTGTACTTGGGAGTGCCTCTGATGTTGCATAGCGACCAAGGGAGAGAGTTCGAATCGAATCTATGGCAGGAAATGTGTCATCAATTGGCCATTTGCAAGACCCGAACCAATCCGTATCGACCACAGAGTGATGGTCAGGTGGAAAGATTCAATCGTACCCTGATACAGGTCCTGAAGAGTTTAGTAAATCAAGAGATGGATGATTGGGATGAGCAGTGTGACTTTGTTTGCCATGCTTATAATAGCACGGTACATGCGAGTACGAACTGCTCTCCGAATCTGTTAGTATTCGGGGAGGATCTGATTATGCCAGCGGACCTAGTGTTCGGAGTAGTGGGTATGAATCCAGATGTCCCGTGTCAGATCATGTTTGTGGAAGCGTTGAAGGAGCAATTCCGGAAGGCGTACGAATTAGTAAGAAAGGAATTAGGAAAGACAGCTAAATGGCAGAAAGTGGGCTATGATACTAACCTAAAGGTTCGGCGGTTTGCGGTAGGGGACTTAGTAGCGAGATACCACGAACCTCTGGTTGGCATCAAGCTGAGAGATAATTGGGATGGTCCGTGGAGGATTACCCAGAGAGTAAGTGATGATACAGTCCTGATGAGAGATACCTTCGGGAGGAATCAGAAATCGAATGTGGCCCGGTTGAAACCATGGAAGGGGAGAGAGTACTCCTCGGAAATGTTCAAAATGGGACAGGAAGAAAAAGATGAGATGAAAAGGGATTTAGATAGAGTAATCGAGAAGAGGGGCCCGGGTAGGCCCAGGAAAGTGAAGAAGGAAGCGGTGCAAATTAAAGCATCTCCAAAAAGATCGGAGAAAACAAAGAATGTCTCGGCAGGTGTAGACAGGAAGAGAAGGACTGTCCCCTCTGTGGCTAAGAGGGAACGGGCGAAAACCTCTCCGAATGTCAGGTGTAAAGAGAATCCAGTAGGGGTTCGTCGCAGCCCTAGGTTGAGGGTGAGGGGTGCTGTTACCTAACCTGAAACACAACGATGTAATCAGTTAAATATTGTCATAATTACCGGGGCAACCGGGTAATTCGTCTTCTATGTAGGAATGATCACGATAAAAGTCAGAGATCCAACAAACTTACCTGTGAATGTGCCAGTGGGTAATGGACGGATAATCCGGCGGATTAGTAGTTGCTATCCGTATTTAAACCCATAATGACTCGAGATGAATTCGACAGGGCGGTGAGGATATCAGTGCTATAATTACCTGATCGTAATGCGTGACGCGCGGGAAGGATGAATGATTGTTTATATTTTTGCAAGCGCGGGAAACCGAAGTCTCGCCGAATGCGCGGTATCTCGCGAGACCAACGCGCGTGCGCAAAGGTCGACGCGGGTCAGCAATCCGCCATATTTGTTTACGGTTCGCCGGACAGAGCAAGGGGAAGCGTATCAGAGCACAAAAGCGAGGAGATAAAGACTGATTGAAAGTGAACTCGGTGAATAGCAGGTGGGTGAAGTCGCCAGGATCCCGTAGAAAGGGTCCTGGTACCTGTCATTCCGTTATAAACGAGTGAAAGAACTTTTTGAGTGTCACGATGGCTTCGGCGTCTGGCTCTCATTCCGAACGATCGGCCCTCGACGAGGTGTCCGAAGCATTTATGGAGACCGAGGCGATGTCGCCAGTAACCAAGAACGAAGAAAGTGCATTGAATGAGGATATTTCCGAAGCAGAGGAGGTTATGGGAATGGAGATCGAGGAAATCCTGGAACGATCGGAGGAGCCGCTGCTCGAACCGAATCTGGATGGATTTAAATCGAGGTACGACGGTCGGGAAGTTCATATTCACGACCGGATCCTAGAAGGAGACCGAAAGTGTTGGGACGCAACCACTAGGGACTGCGTTCGGCACTTCCTATCCCCGACAGAATACGCAGCACTGCCATCCGAATGGCTGCTGTTTTACAATCGGACTGAGGCTGGACTGCAAGTGAGTCAGTCGTTCCGGAGGGCGATGTTCGATTGCGAAATCGCATATCGGCAGAATCGCCTTCCGAACCTACCACATGTATTGACTGACCATACTGGAATGGGGGTGACCGGAATGGATACCGCGGGAGAGGTATTGTACCGGGAACCCGATATGGAGAAAGAACCCAGGACTGCAGAGGACTGGGTAGAACGAGCGGAGCATCCGGGCACCCCGAGGCTCTACACTCTGGATGGAGACGAGTTGCTTCGTCGACTGGAAGAGTGTTCCGAGCCGGAGGAAAAGTTGAACGGAATCATCAGTACGATGATTCGAGAGGGGACCTATGCCACTAGGGCATATGTTCCCGGGGAAGAGGAAGAGCTGAGCTCTGCTCAACATAAAGAGCGGTTGGCATCTATCCGAAAGGGTAAAGCCATCCTGAAGGCCGCCAAACAAAAGGGCAGTTTATCAACCGGGAGTGAAACCGAGGGAGAGGAAACGCCAAAGAAAACGAAAGTTAAAGGAGTGAAGGGAAGAGCAAAGAAAAAGTCTCTGACCGACACCGAATCTGACAGTGATCAGGGTGCCTTCACACCGGTCCTGTCAGCGAAAGAAAAGAAGAAGTTGAAGGAAGCTAAGAAAGACATAAAAATGACTGTGCCTCCGAAAGTGATTGCCAAAGTCACAGAGGTAGTAGGCAAGAAAGATCCTTCGAGTGATAACCCACTAAAAGGACGAATGGCTGCCATACAGGCTGCTGCCACCGCTAAGGTCGGCAATATAATTAAAGGAGTGACTAAGAAGCCAGCAAAAAGGAGTGAACCCGAAGATAGTCCGGACGACGAGTCTGGACCGGACTCGGGTGCCGAACCTCCGGAAACCGATCCGGATCCAACTGCACAGGATCCGGAGGAGCAGATGGAGGTTCCGAATGAGGAGGAACCAGAGGGGGAAGAAGAAGGAGAGGGTAAAGAGGGGTCGAAGAATGATGAAGAACGAGAAAGAGAACAACGAATCTGGAGGAACAGTGAGGCGAAGTTCGCACACTTCATTCCGGGTTCGTTCGAAGAATGTGCGAAGGGCAAGAAAGCGTACGGTTGCCCCGAACCCCGTAATATGAATGACGAAAGCGATGACGAGGATTGGATTCGGGAAACCGAAGACGATCCCTTGCCATCAGATTTCTATCTAGAATGGTTCAAACAACTGACCAAATATCCTGAAGGCTACTACATAAGAGACCAGAAGTCGAAATTGCGCTGGGCCTACTTATGTTGGTATCAGAAAGACGGTGAGCGATATTGTCCGTTCACCATTTGTATAGAAGAGAAAGGAACGGACAGGACATATCCGACAGCAATGCGGTTCCTGAGACATCTATGCGAACGGCACTTCCACCACACGGTGGTGTACGAATGTGCCAATTCGAAAGGGCAGCGGGATAGCGCAACCTGCAATGGTTGCGTTACTCCCAGAAGGGGTGTGATGCTTCGACATCTGAAGTTTTGCCACAGCCCCGGACTGAGTGCAGCACGCGAGAAAGTAGTGAGTCTGCACGATAAAGTGATGACAGAATATAATAAAATGATCCCTTCGGACTTTAAGCACATCGGCGTGAAGACAGATTCGTTCTGTAATGTGCACGAGTCCACGAAGGGCAAGCTATGTGCGAGAGTTGCCCTAGTGAGAGCTAGAGGTAAATTTCAGATGAAGAACGAACTCTTCTCTAGAGTGTGTGAATGGAGGGGTGATCCACCCAAGGCAAAAATTGACGAGAAGAGGCGGGCTAGCCGCAGTCCCGCAAGTGTCAGAGGAAAGAAATCTCGGTCTGATTCTCCGGAAACCCCGGAGTTTAAGAAGCCACTGGCTGTGGCTCGTGACTCGAGATCTACACAACAGAAACGGAAAGATTCGACTGTATATCAGTCGCCAATGAGTGGGAGGTCAGACTCACGTCCGTCCTCGTCGGCAAGTTCGGCTTCGGCCTCAGCATCAGCGTCAGCCTCGCAGAGTGATCCTACACCTGCTTGGTTCGACCGGAAAGAACCGACCCGTGGGCCGGAGACTGATGAATTCCCCGAATTGAGTGCACAGAAGGTTCCGGAACGTGTCGAACCTGTATTGACTCAGATTCCGGACAATAGGCCCCGACTGAGCACGAGACCGGTGGATCTATATTTTGATCCGAGTGACAAAGTGGTGTGCGTCCAAGCCCAGCAGGCAGTGGACGACTTCCAGGAGACTCAGAGGGAATTGGCTGTCCGATACAACCAGGGGGTGGCGAACTTGTTTGCCCGCTCTCTGGTTGAACAGGAAGCCAAGACACGAGCGTCCCTGGAGAAAGATAACGAGGTGCTTCTGGCCGCCGAAACGACTAAAATACGGAACGAAGCCAAGCTAGCCGCATCCCGGACGGCTTTGGCTCAGAAACGGCTACAAGAGTCAAATGACCGGAATGAGGCTATGAACGTCAAGTTCCAGCAAGTATTTGGAGTGTTCTTGGACGAGTGGGATGGCACCCGCGAATCCGCTCTGGAGCTGCTAAAGAATCAGAGCGAGGAGGGGTGAGCCCACGAGTTGAGAGTGAGAAAACATGAGTGACCTTGACATTCGAATGAGAACGAGTTAGTGTAGTATGAACGTCTACTGAATTCGAACAACAGTAACCGGAGTACGCAGAAGGAATACGGTGACCAGACATCGGAAGAGGAGAGCACCACTCACCCGTTCGGAAGAACGTGTCTGTTCAGCTAGAACAGAGACAGCAGTACGATAACGAAGAGGAGAGCACCACTAACCCGTTCGAATGAACGTGCCTGTTCAGTTTGGGACAGGACGGCTGTTGAAGAGGAGAGCACCACACACCCGAGTCCTTCCGAAAGGATGGTACTTCGTGCCTAACCAATGTAAAAAAAGGTTAGGATGGCTGCCCGGATCTTCAGTTTTTTTGTTCCTGTTTTGTTTTTTTATCATGAGAGATGTCAAGTTGTTCTAGTCGCTAATCTATATATGATTGTATGTATACTATACTTGTGTCCTTAATAATTCGAAATGTGTCTAGCCGTTCGGATAAATTACCACCTATGTAAATAATATTAGTTTTGTATATTATTATATACCCTACTGTGTTCACGACGTAACATAACGCTTTACTAACATAAACTCAGTTCTATGAGTTTATATAATATTGTACATATATTTAAACAAAGTAAGCGTATGTAATGTCTGGGGGGGGTGGTGTAGGGACACTAATATTAGTATTGTTATCGAACGCCTACAAGGTAGTTCGGGCGGCCAGAGCCAGGGGGCACCCCTATCGGAAGCGGACAGTATATAAGCTGTCCTCACCCCCTTGCTCTGGCAGACCTTCTCAGGTCTCTGACTGTATAACATATTGAAAGCATCGAAAGATAATCATATACCGATCGAACCTCATATACCTCAAGGACTAGCTTTATTGTACAGGTGAACGCTAATAAAATCCTGTTTCTTGCATCTCTACATGAAAACTGCAGTTCGAGTCCTTATTTAATCGAATTACCTAAAGACGAACTCTACATCTGTATTTAGGGTCTACCAATCAATTAGAAGAGCCTGTAGGGAGCTCCCGGGTGGAAGAATTAGGTGTATTATTGCCAACATTATCAGAGGACAGGTATCATAGAGAAAAAGGAGCAACTGCTGCTCTAGTAGTGTGTCATTCATGCACTAGACTCAGCTGTAGGGAGGCAAGGTATAGGAACCACTTGCAGGAAATTCACTTCTGAAAAAGACCTGTTTTCCTTCAATGCTTATCCCATTATATTTGTATTGTGGAAATATACTGGTTGTGTGATTGATTCTAGTATATGGTGCAAACGAGTGAGCGTTGTTCAAGTGCAGTGTGCCATTACCGATTACGGATACAGGTTGGTAACAGAATCAGTAGCCAATAGGAGACATGCTCTCCTGTCCACAGAAGCCTCTAAGTCATGTTAACTTGAGTTAACCTGAGCTTGTAAGATTGCTAGAAGGAACAACACTAATGTGGGAGCAACAGGACCCTTTCATAGTTGTTCCCAAGAATGGAAAGGAAGAATCAGTATCATTAGCACCATCAAAGACTCTACTCTCCCACTGCAACTACCACCCTTTCTGCCAATTGATTAAACAGTGCCACCTTCCTTCCAGCTACCGGTACTCTTAGCAAGTGTTGGAATTTGATTGAGGGAGACTGGAGCTCAATACATGCAATTAAGTGTGAAGAGATCTCAATGCAATGGCAAGCGGGAGACCCTCACATTCTATATCCAGTTTAGAAAAAGCAGCGGGGCTGGTGTCTCTGCCTGACGATTGCATGACTGTGGTAGCTTTATTCCTTAAGTGAGCAGAAAATATATGATTATGCATGCATGGATGCTGGTTCCAGGCAGGAAATGAGTGTGTGAAAAAGGGAATTGATTTACGTGTTTCTCGCTGTGCCTGATTTGGCTTGTCTTTGTACTGAGCTAGTTCTCAGAGAGACAAAAGCTTCATAGGGAGATACCTGATGTAATTAAAAGGTAATGGAGCACATCAATTTATCACAACTAAAAACTTCAGCTTTTGAAGTGAGGCAGATTTAGCTCATATTGCATGTGTTCTGTTTTCTCACTGTGTAATATGATTGGATTTCATTGGTATGCACGAGACATGGTTTGAAGCCTAGAATGAGATTACCGACAGCAGGATTATTTGTAGGGCACAATCTAGTTCTGTTCATAACCTAGCCACCCATTAGATAGCTCGGGATCTTTAAGACATTAAAAATGCATGATATTAATCTAGATATTGATTTATAATGATAACTGTATAGTTGATGTGAATTCCAATAATGCATAGTCAATGTGGCATTATAAGCAGTAACAGCAGTATTCTCAGCTCAATAGTTTATTATGAATTTGTTACCATCCGCCTTCATCTAAGGTGGACTACAGGTCATAGCCCATATACAACTTTGTATTCTAACAATACAACACAAATTGCCCATACTTTGTTGGGATACAGATACGCTCTACCATAAGCTACTATGACCCCATCCCTTACTACGTATCACTATAACCCCCAACGCCATCCAGTTCCCACCTGTCATGATCACATTCTGTCGATGAATTGCCTGACTGATCGATCACCTACCCACCCTTTGTCGATGAAAGCGGGAACTGGAGCAGTGTCTAATTCCTGTAGGTGACAGACGAGACACTTTGCATATCTTCACTCTCCAGATGCTATGCAGTGCACAGTTAAAGTCGTTAAGATACAGTATGAGAGGAGGAGGTGCTTGAAGAGTGCAGGGGGAATAGAACACTGAACCTTTGATGGCTTGAGGTGAAATCTGAGAGTAATGGAATAGAAAAAGGAAAATAATTCATGGTCAAGGAAATCCAAGGTTGTACATTATAGAATCTACTAATCTAAAACAGGCCTTAGTCACATATATAATACTATCATGCTGTCATCATTATATCATGCACAAATCTAAATGGAATGGATGGTCCATCGACACGAGTTTGATATGAGTGGCCTTACAGGGTCCAGCAGACAGAATTGTCAGAAGGCAAATTACATTTCATTGATACAAAATAGAGGAAGCCTTGAACGGCTTGATTTCTCAAACCTGGATTCACATTATCTCTCAATTTCTGACATTGTCAATTTGGCAGTAGAACTAAAGTTTGTGATTTATATATCATTGCAAATACATTAAATCCGAGAAGTATGCCATACCACACATTCTATTATTGCTTACTTAGTCTATTTATGACAACGTCTCCCGGATCTGCAGAGCAGACATGAGCTTGCAGGTTAGGTTCTTTTTGTGTTCGTAGGAAGTCTCAAGAGTCAAAAGACCATACATCTTTACCTCACAGTAAGCTGAATCTAGTGTCATCTGTATATTTGTGTTCAGAGGCGTAGGAAGCAAGTACAACCTGATTCACTTGTATACAATGAATGTCAGGAAACCAATACCCAATAGGTTCCCTTATTAGAAGAAATAATAAGAACTATAATTTTACTACTTTGACTACACATAAATAATAGGCCTATGCATATAATGTAAAAGATTCTCAGTATACCATGCCATGAGGATGCTTCAGGGCTGCCATAGTAACCAGTATAATGCGTGTCGACAGTTTGTGCCCCATTGGCTGAGTGTGGGAGCAGAGGTTAGGACCCCTGCAGGTCCCCAGGCATGGGGTATCAGGGCAGGTTAGAGGTTAAGTCTAGGTTTAACTTTGTAATTTAATGGTTTCCTAACAGAAGAACTGCATGATAAACACTCTTTTAACTTTGTCTAACTCTTTACATTATAATAGGTTCTCGTTAGGTAACCTGGTACAAGCAGCATCTTAAGGCTAAGATTCGCTGGTCACCAGGTGGGCTGAGAGGTACATACTGCCCAAAATGCATAGATCAATTTATGGGTAAAAGTACCAGAGTCTTTTCAGTTCATTATCCATATGATGGGTACCTCACTTTGTTAATGTTCTTTCGTTTTGGTAATAACATCATTGACGCAAATGGTGTACCTATATTAACTGTTTTATACAGTGAATTATTGCAGCAATTTACTGTAGCCACACACGGTAAATGACAATACTGTAAACTATTTTATTTCGTACTGTACATATTTCAGTGATTTCACGAATTCTAATATGTGAAAAAATAAGTACAGTGCTAATACAGTCTTTGTAAAAACATGCCAGACAGTGGCAATGTCCTCCCAAAGTGCTAACGGTCCAGCAGATTGACAAGTGTAGCAGGACCGAATGTCCAGTCACTTTTCTCAACCAAATAATCTAAAAAAGTTTTCGCAAACACTGCTAATATTTATCCAATATGTAGCTGTACAACTACCATAATTATTTCAAAATCCACAAATTTAAATCTGCATGAAATTGTTCTTTTTAGCAAATCCACGCAAATTTATACCAGTGAACACATCTATGTTTACAGTATACAAACATACGCTGCATGCTCCTCGTCCATTTTCTGGGTCACCGAGGCAGATATGTCCATCATTTATCCTACTCGGACCCCAGATACAGGCTGCGTTGGTGTAGACTTTAATGTGTGCCTTCTGCAGTGTGCCCGCATCAATACCCGCTACAAAGAAGAAGGTTTCTCTCCACCAATTAAATCATACCCAATTCAATATTCAACTGTTACATTCTTGCTCTCCTTGTAGCATGACATGTTCGTGTTCTTATCAATTTGAATATGTTTGAGAAGATGGACATCGTTTAATTTGTATGAATGTACTTTAAGATCCATGAGAGTTTGCAGGAATTTGCTGCAGTTGCTTTCTAATATCTATTGATCTAAGCATGCTGAAACGGAGACCCCATAAAATACCTGCAGAGAGTTATGTGTCAATGCTAATATTTTAATAGAATGAGGGGGGGGGGGGTATTGGCCAATATTGACACTTAGGAGATATTTCTGATGTACATGTTAAACTCTCTGTAATTGAATCAAATTAGTAAAGTTAGTATTTAAACTAGATAATTTCTATATAATACGATGTAACTTTTATGGCCAGAATTTTGCGACTATTTCGGATTTCTTCAACCTGGTCTCTTAAAAATCACCCAGTTTGTAAAAAATGTGATGTATTTATAACTTACATCCGGTAACCCCCCAGCCGGTGATCCAGCAGTCCTGGTTCCCTGCTGGTTCCCCGTCCGTACTGTCCCACATGGTGATGGCCTTCATCGTTACACTGTCCAGGGACAGGGCAGCCACTTGGAGGACTGCTATGTCGTTAGACAGCGTTCCACCCCCTCCTCCCACATGTTCATGCTGCAAATATGATAGACAGATACTACATGCTATAATCTTTTATAGCTTTATATATATACGCTGAAAGGGTAGTTAACATAGTGCTTTCACATACTATGGGTTGATACACTCCCGAGGATCCATAGAAGGCTTAAACACAATGTAATAGTTTCATTTCATTGGTTGTATGATCATACAAGGTTTAGGTAAAAAATCGTGGCTTTAGTCTATCACTTCACAACACAGAACGGATGACAGCCTGGCTCCAGATTTCAAGAGCATCAGCCCGTAATGAAGCATGAAGCTACTGGTGATCTGAAGTACCTAGGCGGTAATGAGCGTAATGGGACATCTTGTCATTGATATGTAATGGTCAATGGTCAACATGTTTACATGTATTATGAAAATATATGTCGCATTACTGGCAGTTCATAGTGTGTTTAAGGAGAGACCAGTCCTAAATTATTGCTTCACTCTCACCACACACCTGCCACTCACACCCTCAGAAAAGTGACCGTCACCATCACCAAAAGCACGCTTACCTGAAAGCCAGGCAGTGCTTTTGGCGACAGTGACGCTCACTTTTTTGAGAGTGTATTGACTAAAGCACTAATTGTACCTCGTGATATTTACTGTTTAAAAGGATGCAGCTACTCACCATGATAGCATTGATCACCTTTATTTCTACACCACCACTATACCGAGTAGTCGACCCGCAGTAGACTGAGTGGCCTTCACTAAAACATCATTGTAATAGTATGTTGGTTTATTGACTTACAACAAAACATTACTTGGTAAAGAAATGCTGGAAAAGGCAGTTGTGCTATCTGATGTCTTCACTGGCAATGATGTCTTCGCTGGCAATGTTTGAACTATCTACTAGTGCAGTGCATATTAACTTAGATAGTTTACATGATATTTCAGGGAACAGCGGGTGGCAGAATTAGAGTGCGAGTTGTTTCCTTAACTAACTCATCAGAATCATACCCACCTCTTTACATAAGGTGGAGAATATGTAAGAATTAGAAGGGAGCGCTTGGTGGATTTTCTTACAACAGCAATAGATTTTCCAACCCCCACTGATAACCAACACACTAAGTATGATTTTGAGAGAAAAAACATCTAATGAATTGAATTTTTATAAGACCCATTGTAGCGGGTACTTGGATGGACCATATTTAGACTTGACCTCCGATTACGGAGGTTTGCTAGATTGTGAACCACCACCAAGGGCCTCATTTATAATTACTGCCCCTACTTTATCAAAATAGTATCCCCAAGCTGGCCATGGCGTGGAATTCATGAACAAGCTTATGTAAATTTGAGTGATACATACAAAACATTGTATTTCTGTATACATGTATATGGACACTAAGTCTTGACTGACATTGCAGATCTATTGTCTATCCTTCTGTAGTATAAACATTGGTGCCCTAATAAAAAAAGCTTACATGACATTGTATTTATCAAGTCCTTTGCCAATTACAATATTCAACAACAACATTCAACAACGTCGTTCCAAATGCCCACACAGATAGTAAAAAATGACTTGGCCCTTATTATCCTGACTTTATTTGAAAACGACACCACTTATCTCAATGAGTTAAAGATGTGATACAATAGTATATCTTAATATGTAATTGTGATCATACATAATTTATATATGACTTTTTGAGAATATTGTATATGGAGGTATATTCATTGTATAGCTCTTAATGATTAAGAACTTACGCTTCAATACAATGTGCAGCAGTGACAAGCCATGTTGAGCTGATAATTGAGGCACCACATCTGTGAAGGCCATAGTGATCTCTTAGTGAGCACTGCCATGGGAAGTCTAAGATATCTGCATCCATCCCTCCAATGATATGCGGCAGCCGCACCCCCAGGGTAGGCACTAAGAGAGAGAGCCACAGCAGGAGGAGCGTGGTGATCATTGTGGTGGTTGTGGGGTTTATGGCTCCCATAATCTTCGTGTACCCTTGTTTACTGGGTAGTGTGAAAATGGCAGATGTATGCACACTGATAATGTTTAAATAATTATACTGATTGTTGAGGAGGTGTAAGTACACTACAATGTTCAAGATAACTCACCCATAGGTCACCTGGAGTTTATGCTCATAATACAAACTTAGATCTAATGTTTTAAAAACTAAAAGAGTGTAAGGAATATCAATAATTAATGACAATATCAATCTGATAGTATTTCCCTTTGTTGCTCTGAGTAGGGAATGGGGGTGGGAGGTTGAAGGGTGACATGGTGGTGATACATGATAAATCTTGAGAAGAAGGCTGGTCTTCATTTCATCAATACAAAGGTAAACAATTAGTCAAGCTCTGAATATATTAACTATTACAAAATGGATTTCAAATGTATACACACATATAGATAAATGTGTCTTGATGGTACTAAACTTTGGAATCTACTGAATATTTTTTTAATCTAAAGCCCCCTTGAGGCACCACATCAAGGGGGCTTCCTGTCTGTCGTCCTTTTCTACTTCTATCACTTCTACAAAATGTTCTCCTTAAATCCTCAACACTCCATCTCTTTCCGTTTCATCCAGCATAGAACTTTCCTTTTTCTTTTAATATTTCTCCTACCTACACTCTGTCCGAGCCTAGCCCCTGAGCCTCTTGTACTCTCCCTCAATCCAATCGACCTCCGGAACATTCTTCGAGATCACTTCCCTCACTTCTAGCCCTCTACGTAGCTCTAATCTTGCTCACACATCCATGTAACCCTACCCTATGCTACTATTCAGCGTTTATATCTAATGGGTCCCTGGGGCCACTATCTTTTTACCTTTTTTGGTCTATGACTTTTTCCTGAACATATCAGTCTGGGATTAAAGAAGCGTTGGATAGAGACACCATTCTCAGGGGACTTTGCTTAGGCATAAGGGCTTATTTAGGAGGCAATTCCTCTGACAAGAACACTATATTGGTTTATATTGTATTATGATACCATCTTATCAATATGGATGGTGGTGCTACCTAAGACTGATAAAATAGGGTCCAAAATGAGACAAAAGATATAGTCTGACATTTCAAAAGTTGTTCTTCTACACTGCCACTGCACTGTCAATGTTGCAGTCTAATCTTACATGCCAGCAGCAGCACTCGGTAAATTAAGGTCACGCTACTTCACAACTAACTTGGTGCCTTTTCCTGCCACCATTTTGAATCAGATTGCAAAAACCGTAGGTAAGAGTGATAAAGGAATCTGGTTAATGACCTTCTTGGTACATGGGATTTTGGATGTCATTTCCAGGCCTGTTAGGCCAATAGAAGTCATTAGAAAGGAAAAGGACTGCAGAGTCCTATGCTGTTAGCTTCTGCAGGCAACAGGAGAGGCACAGTGACAGAGGCGTAGGAAGCAAATCTCCATTTGGGGGGCCCCATGCAGGGGGGCCCACTCCAACTAACTTTAAGTATAAGCTTTTATGCATGATGTATCATATAAACTTTTATATTGGATTGTATAGAAAGGTTGTATTTGGGCTCCCTTTAGTTCTGATTGGGGGGCCCAGGCCCCTTTACCCCCACTTTTTCCTATGCGGGAGAGGTGAGTATTGAAAATTGTGTGTATCATATCACAGGTCTTATATATAAACAGGCCCCCCCCCCTTTTTCCTACGCCACTGAGTGAAGTAAAGTTCCATGGGCAAATGTCATGCTCGCTTGTCATCCATGCAATGCTCTTCCTGACTATTCAATATTGTTAGTAAAATGAAAATTGCAATAACAACCCAAAGTCCTCTTGAGAAAAAACTGGAAATACATGATGTTCAATTTGATGAATATAATCTATAGCTCTTTCAGTTAAGAAAGTTATTTGAAAAAATATCTACTTGAAAGCCAAGCACCTCACACAATCAATGAAAAAGAACAGAAGGAAATTTCGCAACAATAGCACCTTTTTGGCATGTAGGATGAATGCAAAATATTCCTAGGCGGTTGTTAAGGCACAATCGAGTTGTACATTGTCATTTCCTACACTACAATGGAGAGGGTTTGTGCTGTGCTTGATGCGAATCGATGTCATATTGTTGGCAAAGGGAAAGATATAATACAACTTAAATCCATAATCAATTCTGACTAAGATCTACTTAGTCTAAGATTATTGAGTCAATAAGGAACAAACACTGTGCTGGGGTATTTACATTTTCATGGCTATATCATGTGTTTATTGATATATGAAAATTTATTTGTGTGTCAGTTTTTCAATTTTTAAGTGCCTGTCTCAGACTCCAGTTTTGCCCCTGATCCAATCTCTGAAGTAGGAGATCCGGCTGTATACAGAGGAGTAGTCAGTGCTACAGCCAGCAGCCGTCCAGGATGTGGCCCCAACCAGTTTGTACTCACCGTCCTTCTTACACACCAGGGGGCCCCCACTGTCTCCCTGCAAATGAAACATGTGTAATAACTATATTAATTTACCAGTTAGAGGAGGCACATGTACTTTACCAGAGTTGCATTCATACATCATGTCAAATCTATTGAGTTGATACACTCCACCCCCATATTGCATCATGTAGTAAGGGTCAACTTGATGTACCAGAGCAGCACTGGTGAGGTGTACATCAGTACTGTGTGGTGACAAATGAGCATCATAAATCATATTATATAAGAGGATGTCTGTCACATGTTACACACCAAATATTGACTCTTCCTTGGAAAAAAAGTCCAAAAGCTTGATAAGATTACTAAAACACAGATCTGATTGGTTCACTTCTTAGGTGGCTGCCAAGGTATCACCTGCTCACTCTGGACAGTCTGCTGCAGGCTGGACAAGTCTAATATTTGATTCTTGTGTAAAGTATTGAATACCACTCCTCATACCACTACTTACTGGATAGGCAGAACTGCTGCACTGGAGAGTGACCTATTGTATTTAAAGGACAAGGGTCATATTGTATTAAAGCAATATAATGGGTATGGAGTAAAAATATAAACTGATATATAAACATACATTGCATGCTCCTCGTCCATTTGCCGCGTCACCGATGCAGATATGTCCATCATTTATCCTGCTGGGGCCCCAGCTACAGGCTGCGTTGGTGTAGACATTAATGTGTGCCTTCTGCAGTGTGCATGCATCAATACCCGCTATAAAGAAAATGGTTTCTATCCACCAAATTAATCATATATATATATACACAAATCAAGATTCAACTGTTACATTCTCACTCTCCTTAGAGTATGTGTAAGTAATTCGAATTAGTGTGAGAATGCAGGGAGGGTTTAATTTGTATAAATGTACCGTACGGTCCATCACATTTTAAGAAAAAACTTCAGTTTGCAGGAATATATTACAGTTGCTTTCCAATATGCAGTTTCTTTCCAATATCTATAATATCCTGTAGGATGCCTGCAGAGAACTATTGTCAATGGTGATATTGGTTTGTTTGTAATGGGAGCATAAAATACCACTTATGATGCTATAGGGTAGGTTCACCTGGAGTCGGAGACATACCTTGAGAGGGACACTTTATTTTGTAGTTGTTTAAGCATTTTAAGCTCTTTAACAGCAGTGTACATGAATAACCTCAGATTTCACTGTTTGTCTCAGGATATGTGTCCGACTCATCATGAATCTACCCTAAAGACAAAATGTGAAAGTTTCAGGTAACACGGTAGGAGCGCCAAAGATCACAGCACACCTGGTAGATCAGAGACAAACTGACTATGTTTATCACGTATACCTGCCATTACTGGTGTTACTCCCTACAAGGACAACTTTTAATTTTTATAAGTACAGGTGTACAGATCATTACTTATATGTTTATTATTCATTACATGTAAATGCAGGATTTATGCATTATCTAAATCCTTATGAAAATGGATTAATGCAAATAAACAGATCCAAAAAAAAGTTCAGATAGAATGGGGTGGAGGAGGGGTGTTTTTGTGAATATGGATAATATTCATCACTTACATCCTGTAACCCCCCAGCCGGTGATCCAGCAGTCCTGGTTCCCAGCTGGTTCCCCGTCCGTACTGTCCCACATGGTGATGGCCTTCATCTTTACACCGTCCAGGGACAGGGCAGCCACTTGGAGGACTGCTATGTCGTTAGACAGGGTTCCACCCCCTCCACCCACACGTTCATGCTGGCAATATTATAGACAAATATCACGTGTAGTAATCTTGATTCTTTGATAGTTGTGAACCCTGAATAAATGACATAGCCCTGCAAACAAAATCTGAAGTTGAACTCACGCCATTATTGTGTCATAACTCAAGAATTCAGGCGTTTTTGGAAGGAGCAGGTCGGATAACCTGTCATAGTTATGTAACAGCCATGGTTATGTTTGTATTCATTTGAAAAGTTATGTCCTATTAAGGACAGTTATGGTATGTCTAAGATGGATGAAGTTGAGATGAGCCCTAAGTTATTGCTTCACTCTCACCACAAATCTGTCACTCATTATTTGACTAGAGGATTACAAGCAAAACCACAAGTAGACAATGAGATCGATTATGTAAAGGGATGCTCACCATGGTGGCATTGATGACCTTTCTTTCTACACCACCACTGTACCGAGAAGTCGACCCACAGTAAACTGAATGACCTTTGCTGAAACACCATTATAGTTTTGTTGAGTTTATTGACTTACAAGCACAATTACTTGGTAAAGCAATTCTGGAAAGGGCAATTATGCTGTTAGATGTTCTCCATTGGTTTAGTGGGTATCAACTGTACACAATGGTACATATTTTACTTGACAAATACAGATATATATATATATTACAAGCCAGTAGGAGGGGGCTTGGTGGATTTTCTTACAACAGCAAAAAATTGTCCACCCTCCACCGATAAGCTTTATGTAATCATGACCCGCCCAGTAAGTATTAAACTTGAGAAAGAGTGTCCCAATGACTGCATTCAACTTGTTTATAGGCCCCATTGTAACAGCAGCTTGCATTGACCATATTTAGCTGTGACCTCCAATCAAGGAGCTCAAACCAAAGGGCCTCACCTTTAGCTATCGCCTCCACTATAATGTTCCGAATGCCCTCCCAGCTAGTAATGACTTTGCGCTCACTATACTAAAAAAATCATAGGACAACTTAAACTGAGATGAGTTAAAGACATGATACCATAGTTTCATAATTTGTTATTAATAGCTTTTAATTATTTAAAACTTACGCTTCAATACAATGTGCAGCAGTGACGAGCCATGTTGAGCTGATAATTGAGGCACCACACCTGTGAAGGCCATAGTGATCATGCAGTGAGCACTGCCATGGAAAGTCTATGATGTCTGCATCTGTCCCACCAATGATGTACGGCAGGCTTGCCCCCAGGGTAGGTGCCAGTAAAGGGAGCCACAGCAGGAGGAGCGTGGTGATCATTGTGGTGGTTGTTGGGGAGAATGGTGTACATAATCTCCATGTACCCTTATATACTGAGTGTGAACACACCAGATGTGAGGTTGCTGATGATGTTTAAATATACTGATGGTTGAGGAGGTGCATGTGCACTACAATTTTAAAGATAACACATTAAAAGGTCAGCTGGAGTTCACGGTTATGATGGCTGTGTCTAACAAACTTGGGCTAATGTTGCATCTCTGACCGGGTGCCATCTCTGACCAGGTGCCATCTTTGACCGGCCTGGATAAAACCGATTTATTTAGGGCACATGATGATAGAAATTGGCAATTAATTACTACTTTAAAGAGTCATAACATCCATTAACCTTTTCAGCCAAATGCTATCTACATCTGCCCTAAATAAATAAATAAATAGTTTCCAATCAGGCCGGTCAGAGATGGCACCCGGTCAGAGATGACACCCGGTCAGAGAGGAAAACATTGGCCCAAGTTTGTGAGACACAGCCAATGCAAACTTAGATTAAAGGCTTCACTGGCCCATTGCAAATACCATGCCGTCGTCCAGACCTTACCATCTAATAATATAAAGAAATTGTGGTTGCTAAGAGTGGTTGAAGGAGTTGGGAGAGGGAAGGGAGGGTTGGTGGCTTCATCAATACAATATTTGAGTATTTCCAGAATAATTTAGGTATTACAACAATTATATCCCATACACACTTATATGTGACTTGATATTTCGCCAAGATTGGTGATAGTGGCCTCACCTAACAATTCTGGCATCTAACTGATGTGTCTAGATCAGATTGTGGATATCTGGTATCAGGAGTAGACACTGGAACAGGGGTGGGGTATGACTTATGTGGATTGTGAGAGGTCGTCGTGGAGACTGTAGATCTAGCAATAGATCAGGGCATCAGGTCAAGTCTCCTCTAGATATGACCCCTTTCTCTATCCAGATAACTTCATACATGGCGACACCATAAGATTGTCTTTAACCCCATACACAAGTCACCTATAACAGAATACCTTACTTTTACATCTATTGAATCCCCCCCCCCCTTTAAAGTTCTCTCTGATGCTCCCTGTCTGGCTTTGTTTTCTACATCAGTATTTTCTACTTTCATCACTACCATATTTTCCTACCTTCACTCTGTGCATGCCTACTCCCTGAGCCATTTTTACTCTCCCTCAATTCAATCGACCTCTGTAACTTCCTTCTAGATCCTTTCCCTCACTTCCACTTCTGTGCTCACCTCTTAGCCCCCCCCTAAATATAATAATGCAATCCTACACTAAGCTAGTATTCAGTGGGTAGACCTAGTAGGACCTTGGGACCACTATCTTTATATTTTCTCTGGTTTTTCCCAAGCACAACAGTCTGAGATTAAAGTGGCTTTTGAGACACAAATTCAGGGGACTTTGCATAGGCATGAAGGCTCATCCAGGGTGTTACCTCTCATAAGAATACCCTATTTGGTTGTATTCAATTATCATGTTATCTTTTGAATAAGGATGGTGGTGTTACTTGAGACTGATATAATGGATCAGATGTGTCACAAGGATGTAGTATGGCCTTTACAAAGTTACAATCTTCTTCTTTCACACTGCCACTGCACTTTCCATGTTGCAATCTTATCCCAATATACATGCCAGCAGAAGCACAGTTGCTGAAGGTCAAACTACTACACCACTGACTAGGTGCCATCTCTATTCCTTGCCACCATTTTGAATCAGATTGCCAGAACCGGAGGTAAGAGCGATAAAGGAATCTGGTTACTGACCTTCTTGGTGGATGGGTATGCTGGGTGTCATTTCCGGGCCTGGTAGGGTGTGCGCAGTGTGCCACTTGGAGGGCGTTAGCAGCGATAGGAGAGAAGTCATTAGAAAGTAGGAGGACTGCAGAGTGCTATGTTTAGCTTCTGCAGGCAATAGGACAGGCACAGCGATGTGAAGTCACACAGGTAAAATGGCATGCTGGTTATCCATGCAATGCTCTTCAAGCCTGTGAAATATTTGTTGTTAGTGAGATGAACATGTTAGTAAAATGAAAATTATAATAATAAGAGATGACCAGGAGATACATAACCAAATGAGGTGTGTGTGTTTCTGTCCTGTTTCTGCATCGTTCACTTTCTATTATTTCAAGGATCCCTGCCTTTTCTTGTAAACCATTCAATATATGGATTTCTTCAGATAAAGGAATGTTATAGCAATGTGATATAGACAGAGGTCCACGATGATCTGTCTGAACGGCAGGTTTCTCCATGAGTGGGACCTTGGGTCATATCACACGAGGTGGAGCCAAGTGTGATATCACCCAAGATCCCATGAGTGGATAAACCAGGAGTTCAGACTGATTTGAGTGGGTCTCTGTATTTATTTCATGGGGTTATTGATAAATCATATATAAAAACAATATTCAAAGATTGGTTTCATAGCAATTTAAATGATGTTATCATGGAGAAACACCCTGTGGAGAATGAGTATCAGTTTCTCCACGGGGTTGTGGAGAACGGCTTTTCTAGTACTTAAGCATAGTAACTTTGTTTCTCCACATGAAATAAAAAGTATTTCCCCAATTGTCATATTTTTTTGCTTCAACATCAAGACTCCAGCACCACAACCAATGCTGCAGGCCACAGAGCACAGAGGGCTGCAACCCCTGAGAGCACACAATAACTCTCCTACTAGCTGCCTCTTATATTATTGAAGGGTCACAACTACTCAGCGAGCAACTTGCAAGCTGTTCACTCGACTCGAAGAGACCTTCTTGAGCTACAAGTCTGAGGTCAGTGGAGGTCCTGCATGGTGAATACGGCTAGTAAATAGAAAAAGCTGGTCTGTGGGGTTAGGTTCGCCTGGCTGAGTTTTGGGGATGGGAATGTCCCTCTATGTTATTGCAGCATGTGATATGGATGGACAATGTCTGTGGTGCTGTAATATGATCTGAGAAATATATTTTCATCTTCTGTCAGGGTCATCTGTAAGACCACAAATATGATTGTTTGCTTCGTCCAATATAAGATGTAAGAATGCCTGTAACCCGGAGAACCACAATTAAACTCCAGACCACAACAAGCATCAGGGACAAACATAATCGATTTTCAAACCTATTTTTCTAGGGTATAATTATGGTAAACTACATTCAAATGAACTTGAAGTGAAATTATAACAGCTTCTAATTAAAATATCTTTAAATAAATAACTTTTTAGCTCAGTAAGAATAATAGTATCAACAATTGACACTGGCCACTGTGTTTCAGGAGAATTGAAACCGTTGGCTATCGGTGGGTCTGAAATTATTTCATTTGCTTACATGCATTAATAAGAATTGATTAACGCCTCTAAATAAACAAAGTGTAATTTCATCACACCAATGTCATAACCAGGGTTTGACTGAGCTCAGGTAAATATTGTATTGAAATAATACATGAATCTGTCTTGCAATGCCCAGGTCATTATATAGTTAATCTAGAGAGTCATTCAGTAATAGTTATTGACCAATATTTGCTCATATATTTCCACGGCCCATCTGGTCTTTTGTTCTCACTGTTACCAGTTACGAAAGCTGTTTAGAGTGGATGACAAAAAATCTCTTCAGTCAAATGCAGACGTCAGTTCTTGCCCCCTCAGTGATCCCCATTTACTCTGCATGGATCCATGGGGAAGAAACTATCCCTAGACAGTTACAGTTTAGAAAGTGCTGTGTCATGATTCTATCTGAGTCTGGAGGCAGACCGAGGTGTATGGATCATCCACAATGACTGAGTACCTAAAGGTTAGAAGGATCTCATCTGAACCCTCAGCCAGGCATTTAGCGTTTGAGACCTCTTCCTATCCAGATCAGCTCTTTCCTTTTTGTTTTATTTTCTGTGGTCTTGAAAAAGGGATAATATGCTATACTAGCCCCAGTCTATTATCCAATGTAATCACGAATGGTATCACGAAGCACCAACATAAGCGATTACAAATGTCACAAAATAGATGCCTCAGAATTTGTTTGAATGTAAGAATGAAGCATCACAGTATACTGGATCTACACAAAGATACTAATGTAGACTACCTGAGCATAAGATATGATTTACAACTGCTACTGTTACTTTACAAATATCTCCATGGTGATCACCATAGCCCAAACGAACATGGCCTCACTTTCCAAAAAACAGTGGCAGGAGGCAGGGTGACACGGTCGTCAAATACGGGTCTACTGGTATATCCCACATCCATTAAATAAGCCTACAGAAAAAGCCCACTCTACAGGGGTGTGGAACTTTGGAACCTTATGAATGTCTCATGCAGAACGTCCAAAAATAGGGACACATTCCGAGCCAAAGCAAAAGCAAAAATCACCAAGTTATTTTTAGAGGCACTTGTGAAAACAAAGTAATTTGTCCTACCAGGAAATCTGACTTCCTAGGTCAACCGTTGCCACAATCACTTCAAATATTGTATATTATATTTGCCTGCATCATGGATTGTTATCACAAAAACCTTTACGCTTACTAAAAGGATGAAAAGAATTTATGTGTTGTACCATGAAATACTGTATGACATAATGATGTACTCCCGATTCCTGTATGATTGTCTGCTAGTGTTATATGACCAAATGAGAATGGTCAAACACCATCAGACTATGCATGATATTAAGATCTCTCATGTCCTCATCCTCATTCTTGAATACCTGTACTGTATTTTTGAAAATCATTTCATGAATAAAAATACTTTATAAATTCAATAACTTTTGAACCTTTAATCATTCAATTCTTTGCTATGAGGCAGAAAACACTATGAGGCAGACAACACTATGACTATCACCCTTAACATGTCCTAAACATAGCTATCATTGATTTGTATCCCTGACTGGTTGTATACACTGCAGTTAAATAATTCCCTTCGAGTGATTTTTCCAATATAATTCAATATACCAGTACCTAAATGGGGAGAATTTCCCCCATGAACGCAGGTTTCAGAATGGGGAATAAACATGTCTATCACACAAAATGAAAACATATATTCACCCAATCATTTGAAGACAGTGTACATCATTAAGTTTAGATTACACTGATAAAAACTCCACCACAACATGATAGCAGCTGTTTTGAATGATGATTTAGTATAAAACAAACGTACTGAAGCAACTTGAGCTACAGTTCTGAATTAGAATGGAAGGAAATTGTTTTCCCGGCCCAAACTCTGTAGTTATAGAGCCTGTAATATAATGGAAACAATAGGAGCTCACACTTAGCGAATTATACTGATAGCCTAATAATTGTAAAGCACTGTATCGAACTTGCTCAAAAACCCACATTCTGCTTCAAATTGAGATAATTGTTTCACAATTGAATTACTACAGAACCAAAAAGGCAAACCATATGATTTCCAGTTGATCTGATAAGGCTCAAGACAAAAGTTTTACCATTGAGCAGATGCTGAACCTGCTTTTGTGTGCAAAACATTTAGAAATTAATGAAATGCTTTTGCTTAGGAAAGTTAACCAGACACTGTGAGTGGCAGGTAGGGGGCAGGGGAGAGGAGAGTCAGAGACTAAGAGAGGGTGGGAGGCATGAGAAAGGAAAAGTAAGGGCATGGAGGGGAAGCTGTATGGAGTTGTTGTTGTTGTTGTTAATTCATGTTATTTTCCTTGCAGTAACTTAAGGCCAGGGCCTGTTTGTGTTATGCAACTCATGTGCATAGCCAATAGCGATGTAATTCATAATGGATATACATATAATGCCCTTAAGGGAATATTTTAGAGGTCTTAATAATAGATCTGATTCTATATGGATTCACATAATAATTATATATAAGCAGCTGATAAGCCGCGGTGATTCTTGCGCATCCTCACAGTAGGTCACCCTCCAAGATGTTTATGGATGAGGCCAGTGTAATCTTATATTACCTTGTTACATTAGAAAAGAAATAGTTTATAGTATGAAAAATAGGCTGATGATGTTAGCCTTTGGCTGATCTTATTGCCATTGATTTTAGATAATTTCGGACAGGGTAGGAGGAGAATAAAGCAGGGAGGCAAAGGGTAAGGAAAGGAGGAACATGCATTTAGAGAAGGGAAGGAGAGGGAGGCAGAAGGTGGAGAAGGTGGTGATGTGACGTTTGTTATTTCATGGCAACTATTGCTTTTGTTTCAATTCTAGAACTTCTTTGTATGTCAAACGAATGCAAAGGAACCAAGGCAGTGGGTGGGGCACAATCATTTAGTACATTGTCATATAATACAGTGGAAGGGTTTCTGCTGCACTCAATGCTGCTAGATATTATATTTTGGCAAAGGGAAAGATCAGTTAAAACTTTGCATTAAATCAATGCTCTGCTTTGAGACCTCACTAATTAGTCTAAAGGGTGTATTCCACTGACGTAGGTCAGCGGGAATTACATCATCCGATGGAAGTCTAAAATCATGGCCGATTTACATCAGTGGAACAAACACGGTGCTTGGGTGTTCACATTTTGTACTTTGGCCCCCTCCCCTTCACTCCTTACTTTCAGCAAAAATCTAGGTCTTGGCAATATTAGGATTTTACTCACTTTAACAAGTATAATTGACATGATGTAGCACATACTTACTCGATGGCATGCTCTAAGTAAATAACATGATTTACCACATGGCATATTGACACTAATAGAGCTTATAATGAGGGACTTCTCTGTTATCAAGTACTGTCTGCATCTCACTATCCGACACCTTATTGCCCCCAGCAGTCTGTACAGTTGTACCGCATCCTTTTATGTACAATGCTCATTCAAGCTACAAGCAATACAGAGCATTCATCATTCAAGTTTTCTCTTCATGCTTCGTTTCTAATGACAATAAAGCCAAACATTATTCAAAAAGATAAAAAGAAACTTTCCTCTCCTATCTGTATATATCAGGGCATCAAATGGCCATTGCACATGTTTCTAAGCACTCAGTGAATGACAGGAATTATTTGCCCATGCGAAGCTCTTGGACTTTTGAATTGACATTTAAAGATGGTATTTATGTTTCAACAGTCTCCTTCAAAGTTTATTGTCACTAATCTTAACAATGGTGCAAGGACAATTTGGTTCTGAAGATGTCTGTCCATTGTGTGGATATGGAAATGCAACAACAGGGATCAAATTAACTATAAGCCCTAAAGCCCACACACCCATTCATCCTGCACAATCAGCCACAAAACACAATGAGTGTGAAGCTTTGCATCAAAGGGAATGCATTGTATATATTCATGTTACAGCTGTGCAGACCCTGGAAAGCTACATTCCAGTACAGTTTTGATATGACCTACATTGTCTTGTACTGCTTCATCATAATATCTAGGAGTTCTATGAGACATCCATGAGATTGATGATTTGCCTGCTACCCTATTGATGCGTGGTCATTCTATTTCTATATCATATATGATATAAATAGGCCTACATATATGGGCTCTTTGGGAGCCCTCACGAGGTACACTTTACTTAAAGGGGCAATGTCACCACTCGCACTTAACCACATAGTAGACTAGAACAGTACTAGAAATGTGAATGGGATACGCTTGGTGATTATGCCACTATAAGACATGTCATCAGACCCATAAACGTCCAACCATTCAGGTGTGAATAAACTGGTACTTTCTGACTGAAATAGTGCCCCCTTAACCTAAATATATCTACGGAACACGAAAGTATATACACTATAATACAGAGCTTCACTCAATAACTAACTATTAAAATGATTGTAAATTACACTAGTACTGATGTGTTTATTAAGACTCAGTGCTACCACGAAATCACCTATTCTCTATGGAAGCAATCATGGGTCACCCAAAAAACACCACTTCAAAAAAAAAGTAATTTTTTTTTATCATTGGTGCTGTTTGTGTCACTATTGCTGTTGACAGCTGTGTTTTTGATAAAGTTGACAGTTGACATGAATGATGCAGAAATGTAAAAGAAAAGTTTAAAAGTAGTGTTTTTTTTAGGGGGGGGGGGGTGAACCTCCTCGGCCAATGTTGACAGTTGACAGCAAGAATTCTCGGGGTTGACAGCAAAAATAAAACAAAAACAGATTTTGAGAACTTGCATGAACGATATAGAAATGTGAACGAAAAATTAATTTTATATAAGGTGTTTTTTGGTGACCCTTGATGGCTTCGATAGATCTTATATTTCTCCCTGCTGAAGTACGACCGATTGAGAGTCTCAATGATAGGAAACAGATTGAATTGAAGCCAAGGAAAAAGGTTAACCTTATACGCTTTCAATGTTGCACAAAAGCTTGTTGTCAGGAGGGAGGTCCAATCAAAGTGATGGGTATCAAACCTAACCCGGATCTTAAAGTAGAATTTAAACACAAAATGAAACTGAGCCAAGTGAAAAGGAAAAAGAGTCTTTATGTAACATCTGCTCTCGTTAAGAATGGCACACATCCAGTTTGTGAATAACTACGATTTGTTCTTTTCATGTTTCAGGTGTTGATTGTTATAAACCAACCATCCGAAGGGTCAGCATGAAATGTGAATCAGAGCTGTTCCCATACCTCAGAAAATATTTGAGTAAAATATTTTTTTCAGAATTATAGCACATGAAGCCACTTTGTAATATTCTGCTCTTTCATACCTGCTTTGTCCTTCCTACAGTGTATGATGATCACTGCCATAAAAGCAGAATGGAAGGATATTAATGTTAAGCCGACATATATTCTCAGGGCTCCAATAAACACATGCGGGAACTTATATTTGTTCATGGTATATAGCAGTGCCGTTGGTCTAAACGAAGATCCCTGTATTTCACCTTCCCATTGACTAATGCATGCTAGTATTTCACAGTGGTTTGTTCATGTACATTGTATATAGCCATACAAATAAGTACCCATATTGGCCCTCAGATCGTACACCCTTTACAAGAAAATAATTGCTCCATCGCATTCACAAAAGAAAACTTACACAATGGACAGTTCTGAACTGTTCAACTTCATTTTCACCTCATCTTCTAGGACCCACAACCACAATGGAGTGACAATCAAAGCTTAGGGTCACAGAGGACTACAACCGCTCGGGGAACACAACAATGCAGTTTCTCAATAAACCATTGAAGGACTCTAACTGCTAAGAAATACTCAGTGAGTAACTCACAAGCTGCTCATTTGAGTGGAACACACCCTCCTGATATACAACTTGTAGTACAAGTCTGAGGTCAGTGGAGGTCCTGCATGTTATTGCACTAGTCAGTAGAAGAGGATGGTCAGAGGATTCAGCTAGATGAGTTTTGAATGGGAATGCCACTTGCAACTTGTAATCTGGATGGACAATCTCTATGGTGCTTTTATTTACCTTTCCGGGTCATCTGTAAGATGAGTGTATTTTTTTTTTCTCAATATAATATCGCATTTCAGCCAGGTCCAGGGTCGAAATCTTAGTTTGCCTATAAATAATCTTGGGCCAAATGTACAGTGTAGATTCACAATAAGGTGGACACTGAAATGTGTAGTTAGTCGCGTACAATAATGCTTTTTTATGGGGGGGGTAATGACATTAAGACTTTACAATAATTCACAAATAAAGAATTTAGAATGCTTGCTAAACACAATTCAAAAACATAAACATTCAAGAAGCCAGCACCTATTGTCATGTTTGTACACGTAGTTGAGTATTGATGGCCCTGCAGGTGAGATGAAATCATTAACGTTTGAACCACTTGATTTCGGATGTGATTAATTATCCCAAATTACAAACTGGCCACATACATGTAGGCAAAGGGATGTCATTCTAGCTTTTAAACTATCAGCATCAGTTAGAAATCATAACTGGCCATTTTGTTTTACAGAAAAACATTTTCCCCTCTGCTCACAGAAATAGAAATTCCTTCACTAAGACCTCAGACCCAGCCTGCATTTACGTCACATGGATGAGGATTAACCTGTCCGTGGACAGTTACATCTTATAAAGTGCTGTGTCATGATTATATCGGAGTCCGGGGGGCCTGGATCATCCACAATGACTGATTATGAAAAGCTTAGACAGCTCTCATCTGAGCCTATCGCCAAGTAGTTAGAGTTTGTTGTTTCAGTCATCTCCACACACACAGAAAAGTGAGAGTCATTGTCGCTAAAACTACCCTCACCTGAGAGTCAAGCAGTGCCTGACCCTCAGGTGAGGGTAGTTTTAGCGACAATGACTCTCACATTTCTGAGGGTGCAGGTCAGGCTCTTCTTTTTCATCTTTCCCTTTCTGTACTTTGAGGGCTAACCCACCGAGGGTATTTAGCCACAGTCTATTGTCCCTTCTATCGTTTGGTTGCATCACAGAGAGAAGAAACAGCGTCAAAAGGGAGACCAGGTTGCCTCTAGAATGACTCAGGCTGACTAAGGTAGCCTAGGTGACTTCTAGCTGATCTAAGGGAGTCACCTGGGGGAGTCACATAATTGCATGGGCTCCCTTAGAGGGGGGAGTCATTCCATGAGCAACTCGGACTTTGACGCTGTTGCTCCAATCCCAATTGATCTCTCAGAACTACAAACTATTTAAACATGAACTAGGGCCACTATGTTAAAGGCGAATTAATCATACCATTTCTCCAGTCAGACTCTTCAATTATAAAATCAGTAATGCAATCAGGACAAGGGGAGACCACATTTAACCAATTATAAATAATGATAGCCTAATTGTAAAGCCTTGAAACGGGCGGTCCAAAAACATACCGTGCCCCAGATGGACATAATCGCTGCACAATTGAATTACAACGGATGAAAAAAACAGATCCTTCCATTTGATTTAATAAGGTTGACGGGAGAATTGCAACCATTGAGCAGATGCTCTCCTGTGGAAAACCTTTAGAATTTAATGAAATGATCTACTTAGGGTAGCTTAACCAGGCACTCATCTGTGAGCGGGGGGAGGATCATTATGATGTGGTTACGAGCAGAGTACAACAAAGGACAGTGAGAGAGGGTTGGAAGCAGTAGAGAGGGGGAAGAGGTGAAGGGCGGGGAGAGGGAGATATGAATGCAGATAGAGATGAAGGGGCCGTGAGGAGGAGGCGGAGAGGCGGGCAGAGAGGCTATGAAGAACTGGAGGGAAGAGAAGTAAACGGTGAGAGGGAAAGAAGAGGAAGGAAGTAGATTGGTGATGTGACATAACAGTGCTTTTGTAAACGGTTCATCCGGTCTTCAGTTTCTAATTAGAGAGGGTTACAAATATATCATTTAAAAACGGTATTGGTTGTAGGTGATTTTATTTTGAGAATATATGTTATTCAGTGTTGATGAGAAATGAACAATTACGAGCAAACAGAGAATTGAGGTGTTCTCATTATGTTTATTATTTGCCCTTCCTGGTTTCCTTACAACACCCCATCTTGCAGCAAGCGACCAATGTGCACTGATTGATGCCCCCCCCCCCCCGTGACATAGGCTTGGTTCTTGATTAGGTAAATCATTCTAAATATGTAAGCATGAACAACTTGTAGATAAATGCACTGAAGGTGAAAGGGTATAATAAACAACTAAACAATATTCCATCTAGTGCAGTCTCATTTGCAGACACAACAACAGTGTTTTGGCCAGGCCAGCTAGTACTGGTTGGAGCAGGGTAGACTTCTTTTTTTTAAGCTTGACCGCTTTGTTTAATCAAAGATTATTGAAAGTAATTGAAATTGTAATTCTCTGCTGTGTATATATTCATAAAATCACTCCTCGTCGAAATGAATAGTACATTTATAAGAGGGAAGGGGTATACAATCTGTTGGGGATATAAACTTGAACAATGATATCGGCTAGAGACCTTTATATAAAGTCGATCAGCATAAGGAGATAGTGAACATAATAAACAATGATGTGATTTACAATAGGGATGTAATCATAGTGACAAATCAGAAATAAAAATTATATAACAGATGATATACAGATCAGGCAATACAGCACGAGAACTCTATAGGTTACCTTTCCGACCATTAATTTCTCTAGCTATAGATTGTAGAGTGTAGAAACAATGTTCAACACCCAAACGAGTGCAATATAAAGATGAATTGTAAAATGGTGTTCTAAAGTTCTCAAGAAAGTTCATGATTTGGACATTCATGGATGATATAAATGGTTTAATCCCAATAAGTTGTCACCCTATAATCATAATTCCATGTTAAACAGTGGAATGACTCTCATACAGGGTGCCTCATGATGACAAATGATCAGGGATTGGAGGAATCAGGGCGTATTTTAAAGATGACACCGGGATGTTGTAAAACATACTACTGTTGTTATCTAAATATCATGTACATTTACAAGCATATTATTCTCCACATCGGATTAGTTACATTTATTATATAAGTACAGAGTCAAGCGTTATAACGCACTCTCGAAAAATGTATGAAAGTGTATAGATAAACACACACCATGCAGATAATGACAATCAATTTCAATATTTGCTGATGAAATGATTCACCGGATTGGATACATGTACGATTTATGCCACAATGACACCCCATGTTAGTTATCAGCACTGGTTGTACAGTTAGGGAGAATAACCATAAATTATATTTAACTAAATCAAAGTTGTTTCAATACAAAGATGTCAGTATCAATTTATGTAAAGGCGAGAGTGACGCTCAAGCTTAAATGGATCTTATGTTGCTCAAAAGGTCTGAGGAGGGGTATCTTTCAATGCATGAATGTTGGGATTTAAGCAAAATGAAGTGATCATTAAGTGACTTGAAGGCCAGTATGTATTCTATGGCAATGCCATCATGAACTTTTCATCAGATTCGCGTGCCTAAGCTACTTAAATTAATCATTTCAGCCATCTTTGATATGCTGAAAGGCCAACAGTCATGCATTTTTTGATAAGACATTGATGTGACCCTTCACATGGTGCACATAATTAGTGTACATGTGGAACACATAATCTCATGACCATCTTAAGAACATCACACTATACCAAGCGCGACAGGCCTTGTGTCCAAAAAGCAACTTTATCTTAGAGATATTGGTAATTGTTCTGTGGCATAAAGGGTTTATCAAAACGTGCAGGTGGTTGTCTGAAACTGGGAGTCCTCCAATTTCCATAATCGCGTGGAAGTCCTCTGAAAAAAAAGAACATACTGTTGAAATATAGATTTGCAGATACATATATCCACTTTATGATGGTTTTACTCGTACACCCAATCAAGACAGATGTCCCAATTAATTAAAACCTATTTATCTCACATAGAGAGACTCCGCAAATCCCCGCCTAATATTGCACATGATGAATGGAACATAACTCCACCTTAGGTTAAATTGTCAGAGTCAAAACATTCTTTTTAAATTCATTAAGAATATTAGCTGAAAGAATCTTTATGCAAAATATTTACTAATGATGCATTGGTGTAAATATTCATAACTTTGAGTGGTAGTATCAAGTATTAATAATTGGTGTTGTATTGTCAGAGGTATAAACAATCAGAAAGGGTTATCAATCGACTTATGGGAATGTATCAGTTTGTATTCAATCTTAGTAATACAACTAGGTTGTCTTTAATCTGAAGAAATAATTAACTGATTTTTACTTCACTACAAATACATACATTCATGAAACCGTATGTCCCAAAATCTGAATAACAATTGATTATATTGTTTATAATGCAGAAACAGAGATGCCTAATGTAGAGTTAAAACTGGAATATGTGATGATATAAATTGGTTCCTGTAATATTACAGTTTCATTTTTCATCAAATCTATCAAAATTTTACCAGCAGCTATCCTGTCACGTTATCCTTCTAACGTGGGTAAGAAGTGGTATTTTTAATGTGCATTCTAGCATGCACAAATGCAGTTGGGTTTAGATTTCATGTAATTATCAATGTGTGTTTTCTGTGTACTACCATTGTATTTCTCATGATAATAGCAATTACCTCATTATTATTGCATCATTTTTTCATCGTGACACCCCCCCCCCTTTCACTTAGTATTATCATCCAAGTATTCCTCAATCCTTCCAAGTAAATATGAAGCTAAAAGAAAGGCTTTTTATGAATGTCAAAGTGATTGATAGATTTAAGGAGGAGTATAAAGCTTTCTTGCTCCTAACTGAGCAATGCAAGTGATTTTTATGTTAATTGATAGATTGTATGCTCAGGGTAATACACATTTTGAATTGAAATTGAATTGACAATAATAGAATATGCAGTACCTCCTCCAGGCCATTTACAGATTTTTATCTATGTTAACTCTGATCATAGAAACTTATAATGTGAAATATAATGAAGAATACTATCACATTAAAAACTCAAGTATGTTACACATAAGTTCTGAGCAACATTTCTCAAGAGCACACCTGTGTGTATACACGGACACCTTTTTTGTGGGGGCTAGAAGTGCCCCCAATAAACTCTTCCTTTACCGTTCGCGCCTTTTGGCGAATTTTTGGGCGATTTTTGGCCAATAGCTTTTTCAGGTAAAAATCATTAAAAATGTAGAATAATATGATTTTTTTTTGTGAAAACCTACTTTAGAGAGTTTTTCACGATTAAAAAGATGGTACTAATATATCCCATTCTTTTTGGTGTCATCTTGATCAAAATATCAAAATAATAGTGATTTTGTGAATTATTGGTTGCCATGGTAACCACATCAAATATGGCCGTCATGACCATTCCACATACAAAATCTGAAAATACCCCAAAAAAATCCTACAACATGGTATTTATTCCATCTCAATTGATGAAGGGAATCCTGAAATATTGCAGTTTGAATATTTGTTCAAAATACACTTTTTGATATATCATTGCTATTTTGATAGAGCCATATGTCTTGCTTATTTAAATAGATATAGAAAACTAGGGTACCGCTGTTTAAAATCAACATCCTTAGTTTATAGTATCACTACTCAACTTGTAGTTTGAATATTCACATAATTCCAAAAGTTTTGGAATGCTCATGCCATCATCTATAGTCAAAACACACCCAAAAATGATCTGGTAAAGGAAGAGTTAAGGTCTGATGACGAGAGGAGGGGGTAATTATAAGATTATTAGGGATTGGTACCTTGTTGTATAGATAAATAGACTATCTAAAAGTAATCCTAGATGATGACATGGTCATCACATTGATGACCTGGGTCATCATTCTGACTACCACTGCCTCATCTCTAATAAGGTCAAAAAGTAATCACGGTGATGACTAGGGTCATCACATATGATGACTCTCGTGATGACCAAGTAATCACCAGGAACACAATCACGGTGATTACAAAAGGTCATCACCCCTGATGACTTTTTTCCCCATAGAGTTTTCAGTGCAGGCTACGCTGGGGAGAGACAATGTTGAGTCGGAGTTCAACTAAAGTCACTTACCGTGGTGGTGGTCCAACACTCAGTTGACCTGGGAAGCCCAATGGCCTGAAGATAATAGGATATTTGACAAAGTTTGTACCGGTTTTATACCGACCATGCAATATCTTTAAGACACCTATCATGATGTATGCTTAATATACTACACTGTAAAGATATACGCAGAATCAGTGTTAAATTTGACATCCGTAAACCAGTACATTGCAACACTGTTTCCCTCATTTTACGGTGAAACTCACATAATAATTATGCTTTATGTTTGGGCACTGGGTGGCAGCCTGAGTGATGGGAGAGTTCTGAAGTTCTCACAATCATTTTCTCAATGATAATAATGTACAATTTCTTCATTAATCACAAGATTAATATTTAGGCCTTTGACTCTTTGGTATATTAAACATAAGAAATTTGATTAATTTTTCTTTCTGAGAGGCAAGAAGCAACTAGGAACGGTATAAACACCCACATTTTATGGTAATAAGAAATATACATGTACATGTCTACACTCATGGATTATAATTGTATATTACTGTGAAACATTTTATCATGTCTCATGGCCTAACGGTAAAATATCAAAAACTAATTTGATATTGGATAATAGATATATTTCATATCAATGAACCCATAATCAATGAAATAATTGTCCACAAATAACAGTAAATTCCGATTGAATGTATACAGACTAGGAAAATATGTTGACCGTGAAGAAAGCTGTGGCAGTCTGGCACCCACTGATGCCAATGACTTACTGTATTTTTACGAGATAAATTTTACAGTGGTGTATAGAGGCACCTATATATGTCTCATAGTTTGTCAACAAATTATTCTAGTGTAAGCAATAGTTCATCATCCATGTTTTAACAACTGAACATTTAAACTATGGTCAGATAACCCTCTGATAAAGGGTCGAGTGGCTCGTACCCTGTGACTGCAAGTTAGTCGTGGTTATTTTACAGGGACTCAGCTACATGTCGGTTATCGACGAGAGACGGTGTTAAGTCACAGTTCAACAAAGGTCACTTACCTGAGTGGTGGTTGGACTGGGAACGTTGGAGGAGTCCTGATACTGTAAAAAAAGAATTATGCCTCACTTGACTTTTTGATACCGACCATATACTTCTTTTTATTCGTGCACAGAGACAGCTATAACGTTGTATACTTAAAGTGCTAGTGTAGAAACACCTATATACGTATGACTCATACGTTCTAACAGTTTATTTTACCGCAAACAATAGTTTATTTGTGGGGGTTGTAATTTTAGAGGTTGTTAGATCTTGAAATGATAATATCAAATATACGAGTTATCCAATACATTGTAGCCCTTTACTTCAGGAGAAAAAGGCACTGAATACAGTAAAAAAAAAGCAATACGTCATCGTGACTCTTCTTCCAGAGTCAGCACTTAGTTGACTATGGATTCAGGACAGCTTTAGTAGAAGGGTCACGCTCCATTCAGACGACCATCACAGAGTCTGGCCACCACAAAGCCATTGGTAATCTGACTCTTTATGAAGAGTCAAATTGAAAATGCGTTGATATCACCAGATGGGGCAAGCAACACTTGTTTGTAACCAGTAGAAACCACAAGCCAGGGCCACTATGAAAACTACAGAGATGTGTTACGAGAAATACAGTTTTGCTTCTTTATATAGGAAAAAGTAACTCATTTGAAAGTGAATTTTTCTGACAGATGTGGTGTACGTGCCCACACATACCTGGGACTGTTGTAGCTAACATCTTGATCTACCCCTCACAGTAATGACTACATGTCTACGTACCTGTTATAATATATGAAGCCAATGCATGTGGCTGTCAACAGCAGTGCAAAGACCCCGCCACTGATTGCTAGCGGGAGAACGATGTCTGGTGCCGCAGACACTGATATAATGACAAGACACATATGTAAGAGAATAGTATCAAGAACATCAAACTTGTATAAAGGTATCATATACATTCCTGATGTCTGAGAGGTTACACACTGTTCTATAAAAGGTGTGAAAGATACATTGATAAATAGATCATATGAAATAGTAACTCGATGTTTATTGCTAGTGTGAGCCCAATGGTGGGAATATCAAAAATTGAAAACAGTTATGTATAGCTGATGTAAAGATATTGGGCGAATATTGCATTAAAATATTAATCATACCCTTAGGTCACCATTATCCATAACTGCAGCCGTAGCAAGTAACTTGCCAAGGCTATTTGAAGGCAAAATGTCCACACTTCAGGAGTCTTTCTACCCCGGACTATTGGCATGATGCGCATGTATATACAAACTACCAGCCAAGGCTTGAGGTGCGGCTTATACACGAGTTAGGCCTATAAGCGAGGTTTTACGGTAGTGAGCATACCTTCACAGTTCCTGCCGCTGTAGGTGTCCCTACAGGTACATGTGTAGGAGCCTTCCCCGTCCAGCTCACACGTCCCACCGTTCTCACACGGGTCATTGTTACAGTCTACGGGGTCCGCTGCAAGCAAGGCACAGTATATAAAGACAATAGCCCAAGATGATCTGTACTAACAACCAGTTTCTTCACAAATGTGATATTATGAAGACTTATCCGCTATTGATTTACATATACATCGAGCACAATTCATGTACAGACTTGCTAGCTAATGCCACCACTCGCCATTGCGTGGCGCTGTACTACCGCTTGTGTGTACCGGTATATATATAGAACCCACATTGCCGGTACATACCACTCTGGGTCGTACTGCAGTAGTATCAATATCTATATTGTATGTATTTGTACAAATAAAGCCAAACTACACACCTAATTGCCAACTGTATTTGTCACCTATTGTCATGCATATCAATTCGTAGATCATAATAGCTAAGTGCTAGATGACGATGTCCCGATATGACACAAGCAGGACCTGGGTTATATCTCAAAAGGCATCTCACAAGTAGAAGTCGAGTGACATGCCACCCCAGGTCCTGCTAGTGAAAAAGACTGATTTGAGCGGATCTTTTTATTCATGTCAAGCGGGTAATGATTTTTCTTTGTATCTAAAAAGAATATTTAACGATTTTCTCAAAGCTATTTTGATGACATCTTTGTGGTTGATATAGCAGTAGAGAAGAAGTTCCAAGTGCATCACCTTTTAGGATATTACATAAAATGACGACGTTTTCTCACGTTATCTATCCTACCTTCTATTACAATTTCGAAGGAACGTGAGATATGTCAATAAAACTTTTCTGGGGTGACGGGAAGTGCATAGAACGTAACATGATACATTTAAAGAGTCTGTGAGATTCAAGTTGCGTGCCCCCAGGATCCTATCATGATGCACCAAATCAGCGATAGTGAGTACCGGTACAATACCAGCGAGCTACACGTTTAGGCTGCTTTGGTGCATCATAATGATAATGTCATCTTTCAGCGACAGGCAGTCCTTAAAGGGTTAAGGGGGTTAAAGCACCATGACTGTAGACAACCTACTTCCACAGCGGAGTCCACTGTAGCCATTGGCACACACACACTGGTATGCGTTGTCGCCATCAAAACAGCTGCCGCCATTTAGGCAGGGTCTGGACGCACATTCATCTATGTTTGCTGTAAAGAAGAAAACCACTTTTGTGTACAATCTAATAAGCAATAGAAATAAATTAATGGAGATTTACTGACACTGACTTAGATGACAGCTATTAGTACGATTTGACAAAAACAGAAACTAAATAGATTGATAGCAAAATTAACCTGCTGACTATTTATTATAAATATACTGATGGTTGTTACCTTTAATATTTCAGTATATAGTTAGATATATAATAACATATTCAACAATCCTGTAGGTGGGACATACACTTTTTTTAGATGGAAATAGGGATCAAATTATGCTTCAAGAATACCTACTTTGGCAAGTGAAACCAGTAAAACCGGGAGCACAGTCACATGTGTAGAAATCAATGTTATCAACACAGATCCCTCCGTTTGCACAGGAATTCGGCAGACAATCATCAACGTTTTCTGACAAGAAGGGGAAGAATGTTACTTGATCAATTTAGAGGTAACAATTCATGCATACTTTTTTTTGTAATATTCAATTCAATTTTTAACAGGCTAATTGATTTGCAACTCCTGTGAAATGAATGAAAATCTTCTTAGAATAAAGCTTACCTTGGCAGGTGGGACCAGTGTAACCATCTGCACACTCACATGTGTAGGAATTGATGCCATCAGTACAGACTCCTTGGTTCTCACACGGGTTTGGGAAACACTCATTGATGTTGTCTGACAAGAAAGGATAGGGCAAGGTTACTTTCCAAAGTAACAACTGGTAACACTGCGTATACGTTCTATCTATTATGGTCATGTTTATTTAGTTGTAAATACATACTTGCTTTGAGGAAAATGTGGTAGTCTTATTAGTACATCTTGGGAAAGAAAAAAACTGTAGTAATGTATTTGATGTCATAGAAGTTTGTTGACAAAAGTGTCAAATTGAATGAATTATTCGTCTCAGATTACTAGTCCTGGCTAATAGAACAGGGTCGACATTTAGCTTTGTTGTTTTAATCGACTCAATGCCCAGCGAATCCTCCCAAAGAGTATATAAAATTATATAACTGAATCCTATGCTAGCTTTTGAGAAGTCCTTGACTGTTTTTAGTTCGAATAAACTTATCACAGGGCGTTTTTCTATCAAATGCCAAAAGAAAGATATAGACAAGTAATATACATGTATATGGTCAAGTGTAGTATTGTTGATCAACTAGTCATCAGGCCTAGGCCAAAGTAGGGTCTAGAGGGACAAGGTCTCTATTAGTCAGCGATGCCAGAAGGGACCACTTGGTGACTTTGTGCTGTTATCATACAGCCCTAAAAGGGATAAAAAACAAGCATGATGAGCTTTACTCACTTTGACACTTGGTACCATCATACCCAGGTTGACAGACGCAGCGGTAGGAGTTGGCCTCGTCAATACAGGCCGCATCGTTAAAACATGGACTGGACGCGCACTCATTGGCATCAACTGGAAATCGAAATAGCAAATATAAAGATGGAAATTAAAATAAGGAAAATCATTGAAGACTACAGTTTTGTGTACTGTATATAGTGAATCCAGAAATACATCATATTATTCTGTAAACCAATCGTAGGAGTCATGTCCGTGTGAACTACCGGACATTCTCATGATTCGTAATTCATACGTGTACAATTCGGCGGTATAATGGGTCTCGATTAGACGGTAGTTTCATTTTGAACACTATTATGCTTAGAATGTATGGCTAATTCTAGCCAAAAATCCATTTAAATGTTACTGCAATCTAGCAAACTGATCCCCTATTATACTAGGGATGTCGGCCTAGATTCTGTTGATTATAGAGACAGTAATGGTTTACCTACATTGACAATAGTCGCCAGAAAACCCAGGTTGACATACACAGGTAACTTTGTCATCACCATCCACACACAGTCCGTCGTTAGCACATGGACTTGCCGTGCAGTCATTGATGTTGACTGCGGAGAAATAATAATTCAATGTAATGAGTCTATTCCTGGGGTCTTGCTTCATATAATTCATCATCAGGCTGCCATGTTAAGATCACGTGATGTATCAACCAAGAGTTCCCAGTTTGACAAACTTTATTTTTATTCAAAATCTAACTTTTCAAATTAATTTCCTGTCGGAGCCTATTACAATTTCAAATGTCATACTAGAGACATGTACTACTGTCCTTGCACTTAAGTTAAAGCACATATAGATGATCTAATGATCGCACATGGATATCATCTATGTATTCAGAAATTAAAGTAATATTACATTCAATAGCCTCACAGTTATTGTTTTACTAAAACCATTGATAGAAATTGTATGTTCTGTTTCTTTTGACACATTAGTATTACACATTGTGACCTTAACCAAAGAGCAGAGAATATTAAGAGGCTCCATTGAGGTGATTGATTGATTGATTTTTCATTTATTTTTATCCTGAGGAAGTTACAAGACCTTATAGATCGTTTTCTGTACTCCACAGCCATTGCTGGTGTAATACATAAATATCCGTTAAGCGGTATTTAAGTGGCTCTCATGGCCACTAATAGGATGTGAAACTGTGCATTTATCGAATGCACAATGTCACTACCTCTTAATTAGTTTATAAAAGGATGTTATTACATATTTTGGAAGAAAGTTAATATAATCTTCTGGTATAACACTTAGTAGAAGTTAATATACATCAAGTTTGCTGTAATGATATTACAACAGCTATGCCTATTGTTGATAAGGCGGTTCATTTTCACTTGTCCATTAAACAGAAATGAATCAGAATGATTCAATATAAGATAGATTTTCAGGGATCACATCAATGATGCATGAGAATCATATCATTTATACAAATGCCGTCTGCTGTGTTTTTGATTTTTGAGATGTTATTCTTAGATAGGGGGATTTGATTGTGTGTGTAAGGGGTCGGGACCCACCCATCGGTGGGCACAGGAGGGAGGAAGGCCGGTTGGTAGACTAGAAGCCTGGGAATGCTTTAATCTTTTTATCATATGTTTCCGTTAACCATGCTCTGAACTCTGTTTCAGTTTTGTGTTTCCTTATTTTTACATCAAGTTTGTTCCACGTGGTGAGGTTTCTGTAATGCAAACTGCGTCTATATGCAGGGTCCTTGACCCGTGTGGTCTTCATGAGCCTTTCATCATGCACTCTTGTTCTGATGGGTCTGTTATCAAGCTTGTTAATGTCGAGGGAGGCCTTGAAGCTATGTAAGAGTAGGTGCATTTCTCTTCTGTCCTTCAGCAGATTGATATGGGCCTCTTTATGGCATTTTTCATGATTCTTGGACCCCTTGTCCCAGTAGACTGTCCTCAAAGCACTGTTCATTAGGGGCTGCAAATTGGCCAGTATTGTTGCTGGTGCTATGCCATAAATTAGGTCACCATATTCTAGGGTTGGTAGGAACATAGTCTTCACAACATCAAGACTAGCTGCTTGCGGCAGGTTTTTACTGTTCCTCCTGAACATGTACAGTTTATGTTCTCCGTTTCTTTTGGTGATTCCAATTTGTTTCTTTAAATTAAGGTGGTTGTCCAGGGTTAGGCCCAAATACTTGTATGATGGTGCATTTTCTACTCTTTCTTGACCTAGGAAGAGACCAGGTCTGTGCAGCTTTTTGGTTAGAGCTCTTGTGGTGAAGGTGACAGCCTTAGTCTTCTTAGCATTTAGGGACAATTTGTTGCTGGTACACCATTCACTAACTTTGGCAAGATCTTCATTGATGAGGGTGGAGGCAGTTCTATTGTCAGGGTAGTGGGCAAGGGAGATTACAGTGTCATCTGCATAGTGCTGCACATTTAGATTCTGTAGGCAATGTCCAAAGTCATTAATATATGTCAGAAATAGTAATGGTCCTAGGACGGAGCCCTGGGGAACACCACAGGTGATAGGGTGGGGTTTTGAAACTATGTTATTGGCTTTCGTTTGCTGGTTTCTATTTGTCAAATAGTTTTCAAACAGTTGTACAGAGTTTTGGCTGAATCCTAAGTTGACAATTTTTTTGTAGAGAATTTGGTGGTTTAAAGTATCAAAAGCCTTTTTGAAATCCAAAAAAGTTGCAGTTGTGCATTTGCCCAAATTTAGATTGTTAAACACCATATTAGTGAATTTTTCAAGGCTGTTCATGGTAGAGCGGGCAGGTCTGAATCCATCCTGGTTTGTTGAGAGTAGGTCATTATTATTAAGATAGTCCAGGGTTTGTTTATGAATAATCTTTTCTGTGATTTTGGCTGGCAGTGGGAGGATTGAGATGGGTCTGAGATTGTTTACGTCTGTGGTGTCCCCACCTTTTGGGAGTGGTATGACTAGGGCTGATTTCCAGGTATCAGGAAATTTAGAGTTGGTGAGTACTTTATTCACTACATACAAGAAATGATGAGGCAGAGTGAGGAGTGCGTCTTTTAGGACTTTGCATTTCACATTTTCTATTCCAGAGGATTTGTTGACATTTATTTTCTTTAGGAGGGGTAGGAGGTCAATCAAGGTGGCTGGGGTGAATTCATGGGTAGGTCCATTATTTACAACTAGAGGGCTCCATGGAGTGTTCATGTCTGCTGCCAGCTTGTCACCAATGGTAGCGAAATAGCTATTTATAAAGTCAGCAGTGGTGTCAGATGGGACCTTTTCTTGAGTTAGTTTGTCAATGAGACAGAAGTGGGCATCAACAGATTTTGGGTTGAGGAGTTTGTAAACACTGGCCCAGTATGCCTTGGGTTTGTTCCTATTTGCGTTAATGTCTCGTACATTGTATTCAGATTTGGCTTGCCTGCACAGGAATCTACTCCTCCTCTTTTGGAACTCTGCAATTCTAAGGTCATCCTCATTTTTAGTACGCTTGTACTTGCTCCAGGCTTCATTCTTATCTATGATAACCTGTAAGAGCTTATCATCCACCCATGGTTCTCTCTGTTGACGGCAGTTGAAGGACTTAATGGGACATGTAAGATCTAGTAAGAAATGGATTTGTTTTAGAATAAAGTCCCATGCCTCCCCAGGGTCTTCTATCTCCCACAGAGGGTCCCAGTTTATGTTTTTAAGGCCCAATGTAAAGTTATCCCTTTCATAATTCTTGTAGGACCGGCCTGTGAACGTTATAGGGACTTTGGGTTTGGAGATATGGCACCTGCTGACATATATTAACTCATGGTCACTTATCCCAGTGCTGTTTGTTCCAGAAGCTGTAATATGCTCCGAATCAGTGAAGATTAGGTCTATTGTGGTATGGTTTCCATTTAAGTTGAAATGAGTAACATCTTTAATTAGCTGTTTAAGCCCTAGGGCTGCTGTCATTTCCCTTAGCTTTTCGTGGTCTGGGTTTGCAACACGGAAGTTCACATTGAAATCACCAATCATTATGATTTCCGAGTATTTGTTCCTATCAAGATTTTCAATCCTTTCCTTCATATGTTGTATAGCTTTCGGTAAGTCACTGTCTTTATTAGGAGGTCTGTAGACATTTATGACCATGATGGGTTTGCCCTTACCCTTGGCTATAACCAGCATTTGCAATTGTTCTCACATAGGTTAGCATTGTCCCTCAGCAATAAGAATAATTCCAAATACCCAGAAAGGATATGATTTTATTGAGTGTAGCTCCACCATGTGTTGGCTCTTATTGTTCTCTAAACGAATATTTGAGTATTGTTTGATGGAGTGTACAGTATACCGTTCCCACCTAAAGCCATGTTAACTAATATCCCCTTGAAGCTACTATTTCTAATTAGTTTTTCTCCAAATTTGACATGTATATTTAGAAAAACACTCAAGAAATGTATCTGAGCTTAAAAAAACACGTTTCCAGCATCTGAAATGGAGTTCCATCTGTATTTAAGTAAATAGGTTTTGAGTGGGCTATGTGGGATGTACACTCAATGTGGCGCCATGGGCTATTAGATGACAACGGATTAATTGATCAGTAGACCATCTTTTAATCTTTGCCTTAACTAGCTGTCCATTTGATTGATGTTCTATTTGTTATCAAAGATCATGTATATAGTTTACTTACTGGAGCAATCAATGCCGACAAATCCGCTCTTACAGTTGCAGGCATGGGTGTTCACCCCGTCCACACACGTGGCCTCATTCATACATGGAGTCGATGCACAATCGTCAATGTCAACTTGAAAACAGAGTTATTGTTGATTAATTCACAAGTTTACATATACATGAAGTTTATGGTCTCTTGAAACGTAAGCCGATCAATGTTAATGACTAGATAAATACTTGGTCTCAGTCCTTACACAGAGAAAAGAAGTAGAATCACTGTGACTCCCGACTTGATCACTGAGGTAACTGTGGATAAGACAAGGCGACTGCTTTGCTGCCATGCAACCACGTTTTTGATCACTGAAGTAACTCTCCCCAGAACTCTGAAGTGACTCCCTAACATTAGCAGGACTCTATAATAACTGTATAATGACTTCTATTCTAAGACTCCCTAATGATTTGGAGTCACTTTAGAGTCCTGGGGAGAGTTACCTCTGTGATCGGGGCTGGACTCCCATTTGAGAGTTACAGTGATTCTACTTCTTCTCTCTGTGTATACTTACTATTGCAGAGCTCATGCATAACATTTGTCCTCATGTTGCACCATGGCAACCCGGGCGAGTAACTGCATTGGTGTATCATGCTGACCCTTTAGGAGTGTCTCAACCTCATAGGGTTGCAATGGTGCTTGAATCCAGCCCTGGCTAGTTAGGGCACAGCATTATGTACTCCTCTTGAGTTAATTAGGTCAATTAATATATATTTCGTTTTAAAACTGTAATATATAAGCACGTCCATGAAGGATGGCAGGTCATTTCTGCTAGATCACTCCCCTGCCCTTCAAAATCCAATGGTAACGGTGAGAGATAGATGGGTGGTTCTGAACGTCAAAGTCGTGTTACTGCTACTGGTAAATTATTCCAATAGATAAGTATCCACTAAGCAATACCGATCAGCAAACCATACTGTGGACCGGTAAATAAGTTACTTTATGCACTTACCATCACAAATTTTACCAGTATAGCCGGGCATACAGTCACATTCAAAGTCGGCAAACACTGGCGCGCTGCATAATCCTTCATGTAAACAGGGTCCTCCCATAGCGCACTCATCGATGTCCACTTAAAAGTAATCAGTGCCATGATAACCATCCATGTGTTTGCAAAAAGGTGATACTAGAACATTACTCCATGTGGCAAACACAATGAATATGTATAAAAGGTCTAATATCTAAAGGTTAGAATATATTTCCATATTCTATCATTCTCTAGAGCATTAGCCAAACAACTTGACATTGTTCTGGTTTATAAATACAGATCCTACTTCTACTTGGGATGATTGTTGACATTACATTATAGTCAAACATAACTGTGCTTGTCAATGTGAACTAAAACTGTAATCATCTGTAAATGGAGTAAATGGTGGTATATCAATGTGTATTAAAATGTAAACAAGGGAAGAGACGCATCAACCTCTGCTAGCCTTACATGTGTTTACACACGGGTTATACATATATGTATGTTTGTAAACTCAATTATTTGCCTTAATATATAACGTTGAATCAAAGCAAATAAACTGCATAACCCTTTAAAGGGCGCATAGAACTTCAATGTGTTATGTTCTTGGTGGTCCTAATGCATGATACAGCCCTGGCGAGTTATTCGCCAGGGCTGTATCATGTCGGCCCTAAGGGGCTGCTACACTCCACGATGCTGCCAGGAGGCATGAATGCAGCTCTGGTGAGTAGAATCATCAGGGCTGCATTCATACACCGTGAAGAGTAGAGTAAGGACATAACACATTAAAGCACTATGTAACCGTAAATGGGTTAACCCCTAATACAAAGCTGATGCTGCAGTAAGTCCCCCTCACTTGTGCAGGTGTCCCCAGTCCAGCCCGCCGCACACGTGCAGGAGAAGCTGTTAATGCCGTCCACGCAGGTTCCAAGATTGTCACACGGACCGTCAGCACATTCGTTAATGTCGACTGAAGAAAAATTGAATATATAGAGAAAACAATTAGATTGCTTGGATTGATATATAAGAGGTGAGACTTGTGTAAAGGAGGATCCCTGGACAGATGACATAAAGGGAAGAAAATATGCCAAGAGGTGAATGAAGGGACAGATTGGATGAAGAGATAGAAGGGAGGGATTGAGGTGCATGATTATAGGAAGGACATGCATAGAAATAATGCCATGCATGGAGGCTGAGATGACGATTGAGAAAGATGTGCTGGAGGATGCAACATATGCCCATTGAGAAGGAGGTAATGAGGGAAAGGTAAATCTCTCTGATATTAATAGTATTCACACTCTGAATGGAGTTAATCCACAATGCTGAATAAAAGATGCATAGATATTGACATTCCATTCAAACTTACACAAAGAAAAGCAAAGGTGTTACTATATCCCCCGCAAGGCTTTGGTAAAATAGAGAATCAAATCACCTGATCACTATATGCTCTCTGCTTATATTTATGAAGGGTCAACTTGAGTTGGGTCTGTACTATCAGTATCAACTCTAGTAGACCCGTTATATAAGTCCCCGTGTCAATAGCTGTTTGACACTCCATTTTTACCAGAACCACGCAGGAGACAAAGTTGACTACTTTACTTATCTGTCGGTAGACAGATGAGGTATAACTGACCCAGTATAAACGTTATACAACATCATATAACGTTTCTCTATGACCCCTATTTGTGGTAAAACGTTATGTAACGTTAGAAACGTGAACTTGAGGTAAAATAATGTATTTTTGTTAGCTGGGGACTGGCTTACCTCCGCATGTTTTACCACTATAGCCGGCAGGACAGGTGCAGGTAAAGTCGCCGACTGTTGGAGTGCTACACGTCCCACCTTGCTGACACGTCACCCCGTCACATTCATCTATATCACCTTAAAAAGGGTAAAACTGTAAATTAATTCAGCGAAATCTTTCTCAAGTTGGGTACACACACTGCCATAGCGATATATTTATGCAAAATAATATTACAAGCAGATATAATCCAAGAGGTTAAAAATGGTAGCCATGGGGATAGTCACCTGTTAAATTCCACCCATGAACCATACATTGGGCAATTGATGTAGCATTGAGAAAATGGAGGGAATGAATGATGATTGGAATAGGTAGAATGGTCTTGGTCAACATTATGCCCAAACTTTGGACTGTGGGGCGGGGCGCTAGACCACAGGGATGATAGCTGGCAGTATTATGTGGTACATTGTGTAATGTCCCTTCACTAGGACAGAGCATGGATCAGTGGGAAGGATATGTAAGGGTACACTGATTACCTAAACTTAGTAAGGCACTATAAATATACTTATTTCAAATCAATTCAAACTACAAAGTAGTAAATTTACAATTACTGCACACTAGCCAACAAATGTATGTACACAGGTGCCCAGTGCCGTGTACTGTTCTGTGATTGGATACCTTAGTGCTACTAAGTCATGGCTGCTATGAATGATTTAGGCCAGATCCCACAAAATGCACATACCGGTATTATGTCTTAAGGTTATAATTATTATCATTTCCTCAAGGGACATACAAAAGGTAACCCTTTAAGGGCCGCATACCGCTTTGCTATCCTTGTTTGTCATAATGCATGAAAGCAGTCACAGGTTTTAACAAGACCTCAGCTTGGCGAGCGAGAAGGCTATACAGGGTAACATAGAAAGGTGTGCAACTAAAAGTCCACAGCTATCCTTGGACGTAAGGAATAGACTCTGCATACTAGTAGTGTTCACAGCAGTCCCTAGGTGGTGCTACTGCATACCCTATGTTCATACATTGGAACTACTGGTATGTAGAGTCTATGTCACGTCCAAGGATGGCTACAGGCTTTTAGTTGCACACCTTTCTATGTTACCCTGTATAGCCTTCTCACTCGCCAAGCTGAGGTCTTGTCAATACCTGTGCATGTAGTCCTGGTGAGAAATTCGTCGGTGTATATTTATGCATCATGCCATGTTGGGAGTTTATCAACCCTGCAGGGTCGGCATGATGCATGCATGTAACTCTGCCGAGCTACACACCAAGGCTGCATTCATGCATCATGCTTATAAAAAAGGGCATAATGCATTAATGCACTATATATATATATTATTATGTGGTCCTTAAACTCACTGTTGAATAGTTAAGATGAAATATCATGTAGGCTATATTTGACGACTGTCCCAAATAAGAAGACACACTTACTCCGGCAGATGTAGTGAAGATTAGTTGTTGCACAGTTTTTATCATTGACCCCTCCATCAGTCCTCATCTCTCCACAGTACTCATTACCGGAATTGTTAGGTTCACCATCGTTCCAGAGCCTGATATCAAATACAGAGAGAACAATTAATTGATAAAACTGTTTTATGTAATACAATATATTACTTGTGTCACTCTGGAGAGCTGCTTACATGTTCGATAACAATGACTGTTAAATGGTTATGGTGAGCGGAAGTAATAAATAGACAAGGATAAATAACGAGAGGTGAGCCTCTACATGGGTACCAAGAATTTTGAGCGCGTCACTTTTTAGGGGAAACAGAGTGCGTCACCACGTCACTTTTTAGGAGATATAGTGTCACCTCGGCAATTTTTTAAGGGACAGAGCAGACGTTTTTTGGTCTTTTTTTCAAATGATTTCAACCATAAATCAAGTAGAGCGGACAATTATTTTTCTCTGAAATAATTTATCAAGGTTCTTCAAAGTTTTTAGAAAGTTGTCAAAAAAATAGGGCCAGCTCTGTTTAGCTAGGTATGGTCGGGTTATCTGAAAAAGACATTTTATATAGCCTAACCACCTTGGAACTAATAGAAATGTTGTGCACATCATCCACATGGATAGGCCACATTGTCCATCATTTTGGCCACATCGCCTTGGCCACACAGTCTTCTCGGATTCGAATCGAGGGGTTGTGTGGTGGGGTTGGGTGGGGGGGGGGGGGGCGGTGCACCTGGCGTGTTCACGGGACCATGACCCCTGCTCATGCAGGTAAATGGGCCAATCACAGCCCAGTACTTATGTACCCTACCTGTGGTCACTGGACTGTGGCCCTTATCTGTACTTCCTGTTCTTGGTACACCCTGTGTTCTGGGAACTGTCATTCAATCTTAGGGCATACTAAGAAGCTGGTCAGTCTCCAACCTGGTTATGTCCGTCGCTTTTTATCCAAACGTTTACTGTGTCTGTCGATTTATGGCCCAAAGTTCTTTGTGTCCGTCGATATTTTGCCCAACATTTTATATGTCCAGGGGTCTGTTACATAAGGTGTACCCGTTAGTTTAGGAATTATAAAAGAACGGGTACGTTTTTGCGGGCAAGCTACAGGCAAGAAATGATGGTGTCGCAGAAGGATTAAATATATTAAAGGGCAATACAATATCTTGTGCCCGTTAATATCTTGTGCCCGTTAATTTGAGCCCCTTAATTATGCCCAGAATATGCCCGAAATGGGCAGGGTACATGGAAAAGTACACAAATTTGTTTACAACGTCATCACTTCAGTGCACACATAATATATCAACGAAAATAGGAATGGTTGCACACAACAAAGAAAATATCCTATTAGTAAATAATTAATGGGCACGAATTTGTCAATGAAAATAATGTAAGACCACTTATAACAAGTATACTAAAATATCCACAACCAGTAACTGTATTCTAGTATTTAAATAGTGGGCATGGCTGTATGGGCATCATATCTTGTTCATCATTTTCTTATAAAAAACATCACATACTTATAAATGTCACAAAAAATATGTATACAGACCTTTATGTATGTATACTTTTTCAAATTCAGTTTAAAAAAGGGTTATTATATGTTTAAAAAAAGTTAAACGTATGATAGACACATGTATAACTTTGACCTATGCAACACCATAAACTTATGTATTATATTAAACGGTACGTTTTTTAAATTAACAACCACCTTCTTGCGGGCATGGTAACACCTCACAACTTTATATAGAAAATACAGATCGTACCCTTTACCCTGAACGGATACCGATGTCTAGCAGGTATGATATTTTACAGCCTTGCAACACTGAACTGCATATATGCCATTATTCGTACCCGTTAATTCATTATGTAACAGACCCGAGGCCCAATGGAAGAAGAACGATGGAAAGGGAACCCACACATTTGTATCTATTCCATAGTGTTATAAAGAATATGGTACTATTTACTCAATAGGAACCGATTTACCCAGGCGTTTCCCCGTATCTTGGATAAAAAGTATACACCAAAATATATTTTTTGGGGTTTCAGTTGACCCTCCACATACCATCCGTATCTTCTATCGAAAAAATAACATACAGCCTGAAACCTACGGCCCTTCCAAGATACGGCAATATTTACCTGTCTCAATCAAAAATATCTGCAAAAATCAGTCTACATTCCGTGAACCCCGAGGAAATTCCCTATGTGACCTCATACAATTTATACACATATGCAGGTAGGCTAGGGAGGGTATAAATAGGGTCCGTATGTTTCGGAATGTCAGGGAAGGGAGAGGGGAGGTCGGGGATTACACTGGGAGTGTCAGGGAAGGGAGAGGGGAGGTCGGGGAATGCATCTCCTGATGTCCATCACCATCTCCTCACGTCCAACACCTGATGGCTAACACTGTCTCCTCATAAGATTCTATTTCCTTTACTGAAAAAATAATAACAGAACCTATTGTATCAAATATGGGTGAAATAAGCCTATTGACGCTAGGTCTGGAGGTTGGGCAAGCTTGAATAGCTTACCATCTCCTCACCACCAGTACTATCTCTTCACCACCGCTACCATCTCCTCACGACTAATACCGTCTCCTCCCGATCATTACCATCTACTCACCACCATTACCATCTCCTCACATCCAACACCATCTCCTTACGACCATTACCATCTCCTTATCTCAAACGTCATCTCCTCACGTCCACTAACATCTCTTAATGTGCACTACCAACATGCGGACCCTATTTACAACACCATACCACCACCCCCCCCCCCCTACCACTCCACATTCTGTTTTCCAAGTACGCCAAACATACAGAATTTAGGTGGTGTGCATGTTGTGCTGAAACGTAATTATGGCCGTATGTATACATTCACATACGGCCCTCCAGTTTCTTTTCTACGGACAGCTCCTTGAACAGAAACAGAAAAATTTACATGTGGACCCTCCGGATGATATGGTGAAACGCCTTCCCGGGTCAATATTCTGCATCTTGTTGATCGCCATCTAGTGAATTATTGTATGTCGAAAAACAAGTGTGATGTCACACCTCCGTTTTGTATCTAATGAAGGGGAGAGGAATACGGCGATTCCAGCACTGATGCGTAATATAACACGTTAATGAACAGTCAAAATGTAACTGTGTGAAGGAGATGCTACATACTCTGAGGAATAGCTTGTCCACGGGCTGCCATCCACCCAGGTCGCTGTATCCGCATCATGATCCACAAAGTGTAAGCCGATCCAGATGGTCTGCGTTGCCAAATTTCTAAGAACCGCCTGTAATGCAAAATGTTTGAATTGAGTTGGTGTTAATTCATTCTGTCCTATCCCAAACAGAATTAAGTTCATGTGTGCTTTACCAATGTACAAGTGGGCAGTTCGGTGACTTAAAAGAAGGGCATGTTGTATTGCATTAACTTAACTGTCATGTTATGTTTTTTGTTAAATGCCTGTTTTTTTTCTACACTGTTAAGATACATATTAAATACTCATTTCTTTAATAAAATCCACATATCTGACTTTTGTACTGCTCAAAATATCAGCATTGTGGGCTGGGCCATGCAACCAACAGGGCATAAACGGTCCTTGCCTTCAGGAGAAAAGTTTTAATTTCAGTATAAATACATTATTTCTTGGGAGAATATAGACACAATTTGCCTTTCTTATGTAACTTTCATAATGCAATTGTTAGTCCACAGATATTGCTTGATTGTATCTCATCCCCGAAATAGTACCTTGTTATAGTGTTTCAAACGCATCCATTACATTAGAATTTAGAATTAAGAATTTGATAGACTGACTATTACTCAATTGGGATACAAGTGTGGTATGGTGTTTCGTGGTTATTCCAGGTTAAGGAAGAACGAGAGCGTCAGTGAACCATGAAGGCTAGTTGTGTGCTTTACATGTCCCTGTGTCGTCTATGGAGAAGAGGGCAGGGGAGGGGGTGGCCATTGACTAGCTCGAATTCTGTGCCTGGTCTTAGATCGCCTTTACCCGGCCTCAGTGCATCTATAGCCGACCCTAGGTGCATGAAATCAAAGCTGGAAGCCAAGGACTCATCTCTGAACCAGGCATTAGAGCCTCTGTACTTGGCCTTAGTCTCCGTATCCGGCCCTAAGTAGGTAGTTTGGCCATAAAATCTAATACTGGGAATATCCATATATTATTTATTCCAATGGAAATATATGATGAATGAATGTATAGATACCAATAATAAGGGGAATTCAGCTACTATTGGGAGGATAAAAAGGTATATCTAAAGAGTTTGGTAATTTCCTATGTCTGCCATTTACCCAGTAGCCACGGTGAGAGCAGCAGCGGTACAGGACACACAGGCTAGGGAGGCTGCACTGACCCTCACCCACCGGGACCTGCAGCCACGGGCCTGGGTGACCACAACAGAGGCAGTCTCTTTGTGCTTATATATCATAATTTAAAATGACTTGCGTCAGGATGCTTTAATATGCACAGTGTCCTTGTAATTCTATATCATAATATCAATATATGACTGGTGCATTCCCATTCTTGTAGAGTCTTGTAGTGATTATTACAGTCGGTGTGGCTATTGAAATTTGGGATAGTTGGTACTATATAGCTGTGACTAAAATATTAAAGATAATAAAACAAAAGTGACATGTATAAAAAGCCGATTCTCTTGGGTATCAACACTCCAGAAATGGCACAGATGTCTTCACATTAGGTCCCCCTTTTACACAAAAACCGCACACCATGTATGCCCTCTTAGTCATTCTCCCCCAGCACACATCACAGACCTAGAGGCCCCCTACCTCTGTACCCGGCCTTAGATCCTCTGAACCCGGCCATTAAGTGGCATAGTCAACAAGCGTATCCCGCTCACAATTCTAGTACTGTTCTAGTCTACTATGTGGCTAAGTGCGAGTGGTGAGATTGCTCCTTTAATGTCTCTGTACCCGGCCATGAATGCTAGAAATCAAAACCAGAAACCCTCTTCCTGTGTACCTGACCTTAGCACGAACGTTGACACCTTAACACAATTCATTTTATTCATACAGTGTTGCCGAAAACGTTCTATGTTTCAACGGATAATTGGGAGTCTGGAGCCTGAATCTAGATTAGTCTAGTAAAAGGACTAGATCCCTGCCCTCTGATTGGTCAGAGCTCTCAGGTAGCCATGGTACACATCAGCATAGAGAGCCTTGTCAACTTGGCAGTCAGTGAAAGGTAGGAGGCTATTGGACTTCTGCACATGCAACATCAAGCCATAGAGTGCATTTCTAAATTTATGTCATAGTATTGCAGCGACACTATTTGTATAAATAAATGGAAAGTGCAGTGCTGTCTTATAAATCTGTGTTGATAATAGCTTACAGAATCTATTTACATCTGCTGAAATGTCACTGAAAGAATAGGTATATATATATATATATATAACTTTTAAAAATCATGATCATAATAGCTGGTTCTAACCTTGAATCTTACTCAAATCATATAATACATATCAGTACTTTCAATGTAAAAAATATAGGATGATATTTATGGGAAATTGTAATTTTTTTCAACCTCAAAGTCCAACAATTACAGGATAAAAATACATTTCTTTTAGATTTCATTCACAATAAAAAAATATCCTACCAATAGATCTTCTTTATTTGAAATCTGGAACAACTATACACTTGGGCACAACATGCAAAAACAAAAATGACTCGTAGTGGCATTCGTTTTTCCACAAAAAAAGTTCTCTAAAGTAGAGATTCTTCTGAGAAAGGAGTAAGTTTAAGGGGTTGATTTGAATAAAAACTTCTTCTGTGTTGTTAGTTTCGATAATAGCCGCCTTAATCGGGCCCTATTTCTGAGAAAAGCTATTTGTACATGAATTGTATATATGTCATGCAACCTATAAACATGGTCAGTTTAGGTCATCAACCAAGTTTTGACACGTGTGCTACCCTGTAACATTCCATACCTCACATGGTAACATATCAGAATTCTGCCTTCTGTGTACTAGTCCAAATCATTGAAAAATACCACTTTGATGGCCACCATCTTGAAATTCATAGATGTATCGGTCTGATGAATGTAGAAATGAGATAATTAGGTCACTGCCAGTCTATACGAAAACCTGCTGGACACCGGCTATAGCCGGCTAAACGCCTGCGGGCCCCAATGGCTGGCTGTGATCCTTGTCTACATGCCAGTTTTTACGGCTTGTAAATCGGACCATTATTAAGGTTTCTAGAGAGTAAACTAGAAAGCCTGGATATTTTGTAGAAAGTTACCCAAAATTAGACAATTGTAATTATCAAAATGATTTGAATATACCAGTAACCTCTATTCATGATCAATTCCTATGTAAATCTAGTTCTATAATGTTTTTTTCTCAATACAATCATTTCCTCTGGATATCCGGGCCTGCACACATCTAGCTGGGCCTGCAGACTAACAAATCTGCAGGACCGAATGTCCTGCAAGGCGAAAAACTTTTCATATAGACTGCACTGGCCAGTGTGAAAATAGGTCAAGATAGCTCCAGTAGGCCGAAATGCAAGTCCAAAAGGTGAAGAAAGTCATTTTTTCTAAAAGATGACAGATCGTTACTTTGGGGGACCAAATACGAAAAACGCACCACTAGATTTTTGTAAGAATTGAACTCTACATAAGACTGTATCTTCAAACCTTTTGGTCACAAAAAATAAATTAAAAGTGCCTGGGCTCTGGGACTTTGTCCATTCCCCGATATTCCTAGTCCATTCCCTGACCTCCCCTGTCTATACATTTCCCTCTTCCTCCCCTCAAGTTTACCTAAATAAAATATGTATTCCCAAATACAAATATGAACATAAAAAGCTCTGCATATGGCCGAGAAAATGAGGATTTTGAATAACAACCGCTCCAATACCTCAGAATTTAAATTGTGGGGCAACCATGAAAAGTAGTCAGGGGAAAAGATTAGGAAAAACGCATATATGACCGTAAGTAGTATATATTGTATCGGGACGGGACCATGCTTAAGTACTGTTTATTACTCAATCGAGATGCAGCCAATCAGAGGCCGCCATTTGGTCACGTGACCCCCTCATTTGCATAATTACGTAATAGGCCACGCCCCCTCATTTGCATAATTACGTAATAGGCCACGCCCCCTTGATCACCAGCCAATCAGAGGCCGTCCCTCATTTGCATAATAAGCTTCCATTTGATCACGTGTCCTCTTCATTTGCATAATAAGCCACAACAACATCACGTGGCTCTCTTTGTTTGTAAACAACACCACGTGGCTCTCTTTGTTTGTAAACAACACCACGTGGCTCTCTTGTTTGTAAATAACACCTACTAAGTTTAGTCATAGGCAGCAGCAGCATCTTCAGCAGCAGCAGCAGCAGCAGCAGTGGCAGCAGCAGCAGCAGCAGCAGCAGTGGCAGCAGGAGCAACATCTTCAGCAGCAGTAGCAGCAGTAGCAGCATCTTCAGCAGCAGCAGCAGCAGCAGCAGCCCGTGGTCACGTGGCCTCTTCATTTGCATAATAAGCCACAACAACACCACGTGGCTCTCTTTGTTTGTAAACAACACCTACTAAGTTTAGTCATAGGTGTCTAGAGCAGCAGCAGCAGCAGCAGCAGCAGCATCTTCAGCAGCAGCAGCAGCAGCAGCAGCATCTTCAGCAGCAGTAGCAGCAGGAGCAACATCTTCAGCAGCAGTAGCAGCAGCAGCAGCATCTTCAGCAGCAGCAGCAGCAGGAGCAGCAGCAGCAGCATCAACAGCAAAAGCAACAGCCCTTGGTCACGCGGCCTCTTCATTTGCATAATAAGCCACAACAACACCACGTGGCTCTCTTTGTTTGTAAACAACACCACGTGGCTCTCTTGTTTGTAAATAACACCTACTAAGTTTAGTCATAGGTGTCTAGAGCAGCAGCAGCAGCAGCATCTTCAGCAGCAGCAGCAGCGTCATAGGTGTCTAGAGCAGCAGCAGCAGCAGCATCTTCAGCAGCAGCAGCAGCAGCAGCATCTTCAGCAGCAGTAGCAGTGCTCTGAGCAACTCTATTAGCATCAACAGCAACATCAGCAAAAGCAACAGCCCGTAACTTAGCATCATGTGCATCAGCAATAGCAGCAACAGCGACATTGCAACTAGTATCAGCGAAACAGGCTATGTTTTTAGCAGCTGTACAAGCATTAATAGCACTAGCCCTAGCAGCAGCCGCAACAGCGACACCGTTAGCAGTCGCTGCAGCATCAGCAGCAGCAGCATCGGCAGCAAGAGCGGTAACAGTAGCAAGAACATTAGCAGCACGAGCAGCAGTGGCGAGAGTAACAGCAGCGTTGTTAGCAGCATTAGCGACTTCGTATGCAGTATGTGTAGCACGAACGGCGGTAAGAGCTTCACATCTTGCACGAGCAGCAGCAACAGCTGCAGAAGTAGCCCTCACACTATCCAGCCACCCGTACGAATCTTGATAAAAACGAACCTCGACGTTGCTACTTGTTAACTCATCAGTAACCATGGTCGTCTCCTCCGTGTGGTGTTGTCGCTGCTCTGTAGTAGTGTTGGGATGCTCACATTTGGTAGAACGTAGAGTGATTCCTGATGACGCCATGCTGAAGGTGGTAGAAGAAGTGTGTGGGATCGATGTTTCACTCTCGCTTATGTACTAGGCTCCGAGATAAGCCTCTTAACTCATTAAAAAAACTCTCACTAGGAAGGCGACCGGCTGTCTACCTGTGTAGGTGCGGGTTCGTTACATCTTTAATCCTGTTCGACTCCCCGAGGAAATAGATGAAAAAACAAAAGACCATCTTTCAAGGACTCGAATCCGCAGTCAGTAGGAAGCTATAAGGAGCTTAACTTGTTTGATTTAAGCTGTCTACCACACGCACGCGCTTGTAGTCACAGCTAGAGTGGCAGACATCCGTCCGCCCGCTGGTGCATGACACCCGGCCTTAAACACCCCCTGTAGGCTTTTTTTGTATACACAGTTGAACGTCTTAATCTCTTACCCAGCTATAATCCTATATACATGTAACGCGCATTACTCCCTTTATGGCAATTATCAGATTGATTTAAGGGTGGAAATGGCCTAGGTGATTAGGTCCCTCTCTAGCTGAAAACAGGCTTAGAACATAACATGCAGTCATCCGGCTGCGTTAAACACCCCCTGTAGGCTTTGTATACACTCTTGACCCCCTCTCTAGGTGAAAACAAAGCTTAGAAGATGCAGTCATCCGTCCACGGGCTGGCGCGTCACACCTGTCGTCAATTACCCCCTGTAGTCTTTGTATACACAGTCTCTTCACCGGTGCATGACACCCGGCCTTAAACACCCCCTGTAGGCTTTTTTTTTTGTATACACAGTTTGAACGTCTTAATCTCTTACCCAGCTATAATCCTATATACATGTGTAATGCGCATTACTCCCTTTATGACAATTATCAGATTGATTTAAGGGTGGAAAGGATCTAGAAGAGGGTGGGGGATCGAGCTGAAAACAAAACAGGCTTAGAACAAAACATGCAGTCATCCGGCCGCATTAATCACCCCCTGTAGGCTTTGTATACACTCTTGATCCCCTCTCTAGGTGAAAACAAAAGCTCCGTCCACGGGCTGGCGCGTCACACCTGTCGTTAAAACACCCCCTGTAGTCTTTGTATACACAGTTGTCCGTCCTTATCTATTCACCAGCTATAAGCCCATATACATGTACATGCGATTTTGATTTCCTCTCTGGAAGAGGGTGGGGCTCAAGGTGAAAACAAGATTAGGACATTCACTCTCTCAGCTATATAAAGAGCCTCAATTATTCTTGCAACAGCACTTCACCACCGCCCACCTTTTCTTCTGGTACACTATCAGTCACGAGGCAGATGTTAGCGGTATGGTTTATACAGGTTACCTACTAATAGCGGTTTGTCTAAAAAAAAAATGGGTGAGTAGATCACTTTTTTTTCTAAAAAAAAACAAACCCCACTTAGAACTCGGGTATGTATATGTAGCACTGTTAGTGTAAGTACACAGTAGAATCTACTGTACTATAGACTTAACCCTCTGAAGACGGCGGAGCGCGTTAATGTGCAGGTCTGTGTCGGCGTCACTGTTTTTTGTTGTTGTTTTTATATTCTAACTAAAAAAAAAAGAAAAAAAAGTCAGAAGTCAAATCTACAACCTATCAAAGACAATTTTGTGATAAGTTCAAACTAAATAAGAGACAGTTTGAGCGTCTCTTAGTCGCTGTCAAAGATGCGAATAACGAACGCTCTAGTATAGTTCCCCGCTCTTTCGTCAGATGGCGCCACAATAGGAATTTTGTACATTCCTACGATGCTCACGAACATTACAATGCATAATGAGCTATATAGGCAACAAAGCGCGCTTCTAATATATCAAATATAAAAAAACAATTCAATATTGTGTATATTTCTGATAGAATGAGACAGTTTCTTTAAATATCAACTAAACTATAGCGAGATGAAAAATACCACACCATATCTAAGGCGTTATAAAAGATATACATAGTCAGAACCTCTCACCGAGTCGGTAATCTGAAAAACGGATCAACTCGTTGACAGTGCCACAGGCCCCCCGTCCAACGGGGCTTTTGAGGCTAGTCTGTTAGAGTGATCCATGCTGCTTAACATGAGGCGTAATTAATTACGCCGATGTTGCGCAGCATATAACCAACTCAATCAGAGTTGTATGGCCCCTCTTTAGGGGCCACACAATAAATAAAGAATAGAAGACTAAGGGAACGTTCACAAACGTCACCCCTTCCTACGGGGTAGATGGGTCTTTGGGTTTAGTGACAAAACAGCGACATGGGAGTAGGAGGGGGGAGAGTCGGAGTTTGTGTGTCAGCTCTCTTTTTTTTTTTTCTTTTTTTTCCAAGTCTATTTATGAATAAAAAATTTAAAAAACACGATAATATAGAGCGCTGATCAAAAACTGAATAGAAAAATAACCAAATAGGTTGGAGAAATCTCTGCTATCTAGCTGATCGGTTGTTGTCACACGGTGCAGAAAATTTACTTTAGAAAATCTATATTAGGACCACAGACGGGGTACATGTGTCACTTGTCGAATATAAGAGATGCCAATGGTCCTTGTCGAATTTAAGAACTAGGTATTGCCCCTTGTCGCCAACTCCCAGCACCCCCGTGTCTCTTTGTCCATATTGGCTAAAACAGGACATTGTTGACTTGTCCATTTTACCCGTCTGGGGCCTTATTATTAATCCCTGTGTATAACTTGCAGCTTATATGTTGTACCAAACCTCCTTCAAATGTCGCATGTGTGGATCTAGGAATTTGGGAGGTAGATTGAGATGGGGTAATACGCAATGAGTTTGGAGTTTGGTGTAATTTTAATAATGTACAGAAAAGAACGAGTCACACTAGGCGGCAAATTTTGGTATCAAATTAAAGGTTATGCTGTCAGTAATGCAGTCAGCTAGGAATAACTTGCATTATAACAACTTTTTCCCGAATTACTGAAACGTGAAAATTGATCGCGAAAATTCCAAATTTCCCCATGTATTTTAGCCCCAAGTAAAAAAAAAAAACACCCTCGTCATATTTTTTCACGGCTTAGTGATGAGAAACAACTTAGGTTGTTTCTTAGTCTTAAGATAATAGGCTACATCAACTGTTATGACTGACACCTGGAACAGTCCTGAACAGGAGAAGTTTCTAGCTGCAAACATAGGGGGCGGAAACCCTTCTCCGAGCATTGACACCCACGTGCGCTGCTGAGAGAGATCAACCGGAACTATGAGCGAGCCAAGTCTGTGCTTGGAGAATAGGCAGTAACTCAAAAATAGAGGGCGATAACTGTGTGTTATTCTGGGAGGGTTTATTGAGTACAACTTTATAGTACTATAGAATTGAGCCCGAACCAGTTCTATAGACAGAGGAAAAATATATCTCTATAATGTTTCTCTCTCCTTTATTGACTCAGGGTTACCACCCTGAGTCTTAGGAGACGCCTAAAACAGGCGTCGTTTCAAGATAGTAAAACTTCAAAAATTGGATGCTAAATATCAATACTAAGGAATATTTCAAAACAGTCTAGAAATGAAATAGAATGGAACATACAATACATAGCTACATGTCAAATCCATCTAGGTCGCCAGATTCCATCTCTTTCTATGCCAAATATGTCAGAATCTCATTTTTTACTGAGTGGTTATTTTTGATAGTGTAGAACCAATATCTGTCTAATTAAAAACCCTTATCAGTTCTGTTTTTACATACAAAGAATTTTCCCACCCTTCTAGGCTTTTTCAAAGGATAAGAATTGAGATAGCTGAAGGTCATTATGTATGTTTTAAGCCCTTTTGGTGATACCCTACATAGGCCCCTAGACGGGGGGATGCTGTGTCACTTGGCGATTTTAAGAAATGGCTATGTCCCTTGTCGATTTTTTAAGAAAAGTGGTTTGTCCCTTGTCACTGACACTATAAAAATGTCACTACCCCTCATGTCACTTGTCGATTCTAAGGAATACCCATGTCACTTGTCGATTCTAAGGAATAGGTCTTGTCCCTTGTCACTAGGGTCATGTCGATTTGTCGATTTTACCCGTCTGGGGGCCCCTCTACATAAGGGAGAATCTAAAAAAAAAATGTAAAAAGATTAGGGTCGGGCGGGTTACCGGAACACAACTTTTTTTTGATCGGCCTAACCCCTTCCCCTCATGATTAGACCCGATACGACGTCACATTCATCATGATACCATCATACAACATGATACACACACGCCGCGCACTGCACACACACACACACACACACACACACACACACACACGCTCTCTCACACACGCTCACACACACGCTCACACACACACGCACACACACACACACACACACACACCCAACCACAGACAGACAGACAGACAGACAGACACACACAGTACACCTGATGACCTCCACATGATGACCTGATGCCCTTCCTAAAAAAAAAAACCAACCCGACCTACCTACTCAAGAGGGTTTCAGTGTAGAGACTATTAGGGGTTTTTCTGATGCGTATATTATATTGAGATTGATTTTCAACTTTTGTGATAAGTGGGTGGTCCTGAAAAGGACCGTTAGTGATGATAGCAGGGAACTTGCTGCTGAGGCGGAGGGTGTGGTGGTAGTCATATCACGTCGTAGTCCTTCAGCATCTCCAGGATGGCGGGCGGTAGGCCTTCCTCCCTGCAGACCTGCTGCTTGGCCTGTTCGACGGACTGCCGGATGAGTTGATCGGCGAGCTCCGTCATCAACTCATCCGCCACACCCTCCTCCGCAGCAGCACACTGTCTCTCTACCTCTTCTCTCTGTTGTGCGGCTGCGAATTCTTTTTCCACGGCCGCCTCGATCACAGATCGAGAAACGACCACGAAGTTCACTCGGTGAGCCATTTGGTCAAACTGACTTCCTAACCGCCTGAGATCAGCTGACGTCACACTATTTTCGACGACGCTATGACGCTCATGAGGCAGGCAGGCGACGTCGTTTTACTTCCTTATTTGGAGTTTGGGAACTTGTGACACCGCAGTCATACCGTACGGTCGCGATAAAGCAACTAGTGTTGAAAGTGCGCCGGTCTTGAATAAGCGCTGGAGTATAAGAGCCTCCAAATGTTTTTTCTTAAGCACTAAAATCGCGACCTTGAATAAGCGCCAGCGCCTGGTTTGTATAAGCTCCTAAGTAAGAACTTCACCGAATTGAAAAGCGCTCCCTCAGAGCACTTAATTGCGACAGTACGGTACAATCTGTCAACCTGCGCCAAAACAAAAAGAAAAAAAAGTGTGTTCTGGTCACACGTACCTACGACGAGCAACCTTCAGCTATCACCACGTGAAGAGTGGGAATAAATTTGTACGGCAAGAAAACTGAAACTGATAATGATTCCATTAGATAAGTATTTGGTTCCAATCTATGGCGAGATATTTCCGACAGTTGTCTCCACCAGAGCGATTGATTTATATCTCTGTAGGCTTCAGCTCTCCAACACTCTCCAATATCCGCCGGTGGATAATGGTCGCCACCCATAGTTAGTGACAACTAAACCTCTGCTGGAGAGTGAAAGCTACGTTGAGTCTTGAGGTGCGCAGAGATACTATCTGCCGCAGCCTGATTTAGTTCCACGCTATTTAGATAACCGCCCCATTTAAAATCTCTCGATCCTAGAAAAGAAAAAAAAAATCCTAGAGTTTATCATGGATGGGTCTCAGTTTTAGTCAAGCCGTAAAGTGAAGAACCTGAAGTTGTACATATACCCACATGAGGGGTAAACGGAGTTTACTAACCGGGCGTTCAGTTAGTACTGAGTCTATAGTCAAGTTCCACTCTCTAGACAGAGCTTTAGCTCCTCCGTCATGTAGACCGCGCGATTTGCTGAAGCAGCTAATCAATGGAAAGTAGAGAACACATACTGGGACGGGTCAAAAATCAGGCTGCTTGTTGTAAGCTATGTATGTCACATTACCCAGCTCCAGACTGCCCACGACATGTTGTGAGCTACTCAGCCAATAAGGGTAGCTCTCATGGTCTTGTGACAATCGTCCCACTGTCCACTGTCCTACTTACTATAGGGATAGAATTTTTTTTACACTAGGATTTTCACTAAAGACTTTAGCAGACAGGTCTGGATGATGAGCCGTGTATCATGTCCAGCAGACAAGACGAGACCAAGACAAAACGTCACCGGATATTTGTCTGCTCATGTTTTGTCTTGTCTAGTCTACTGAAGACGTGCCGTGTATACCGACCTTAAGTATACTAGGGATACGGACCCTATGACCTTGCGATGACTATCCATCTGTGTCTTGGAACACATATTTGTAATGCAATACCATGGAGAATCGATCAAACTGCTTCAGAGGCTTGTTATCAGGTATTATCAGTTAAATCAAAATATTTCAAAACATCCAGCAAAGCAGGATGTCATGTCCTACAGCTGGGCGCTGACGAGCAGACGCCGCTGATGTCATTTTAATCAGGTCACAGCGCTTTTAGACACCTTTTCTGTGGGGATTGTCTCATACCTTAGTATATAATATCGTAAACGCCAGGTGATTAGTATATGACACATTGTCAGTCGCGGATCCACAAAGAGGCTGGATAAGCCACGAGTGGACCCCCGACTACAATGTGACATAATCTAACCATGCGCTTGTTTTGTTTTGTTTCCATTTACAACAGCAAACATTTCAACATCCTATTGTTTTTTTAAAAATGATGAAAAATCAGCCCAAAAAAAGTAAACATTTTAGAGCTAAATTTGTGGAGGATAGCCGGACATGCTGATGTCCCTAGACCCCTAAATTCGATATGGTGACATGGTCATTTTCTTAAAATTCGATACGACGACACGGTCATATCTTAAAAAATCGACATGGGGCATGGTCATCTAAGTGACATGGGACATGGGGCATTTCTTAAGTCCGACATGTGACATGGACCATAGTGACATGAGAAAAAAAATGTTCGAAGAGTGCATCAGAAAAGTACCATTTCAAGCCTAAACATTTCGCAAAAAAAAAAAATTTCTTGGATGGTACCCGGCTTTGCAGTGTCTGGGTCCTTAAAAATGTACCAGAATGCTCAATTTGGGTTCTAAATATTTCAAAAATGTTTCTCCCTTAGTGACATGTGACATGGACATTTCTTAAATTCGACATACGGCTGCATGGGGAGGACCCACCCGTCAAGGGTCCCATGATGACTGATACCCGCGCTCAAACCAGCGCGGTGGTTCTAGGTAGACCTTCTTTCAGTATCCTCGTGACCAGATCCATCACCGTCTCTTGAGCGATCGCAACGTAACCTGCTCCGGTCATTTTGACCAAAAAAAACTGTCTGGCTAGCCGACCGCTGACGTCAGCTTAATTTTGACGACGTTGCTCATTACGCATCATCAACAGTAACCAAGGTAACTATGGTTATTGTTATCCGGTCCGTAAGACAGTCTAAGACGGCGTGTAGTCGCGTTTTGTTGTTTACGCGCGCTCTCCCTAATACTCTAATTTAAGTCGAGTTACCACTAACCCCCTACAAAAGAGGGTAGTCTCATTTTGTGTAATTCAAAGTCGTTCCTTTGTTAGCAATAAGGGGGTCGTTCTATTCATTGATTTTTTTTTTGTTTACAACAACAAGTCAAAGTACAGTCAATCAACCGAGATCATTCCTCCTCCGTGGGGGTGTAGAAGGATCTCCCCCCTGAGGTTACAAAGTCACCTCTTTTAAGGGCTACAGGTCGCAAAGTCGCTTTCGCTTTCGCTTACAGGTCGCAAAGTCGCAAGAATATTCAAGTCAAAAGTCAAATTTATTAACTATCAGTATGGTCGTTTGAAGGTCATCAAGTCACCGAAAAACTCCTCTACAGTCACCTCCGACTCGCCTCCTCCCTACCCCCTAAAGGGGGGTAGGGAGAAGGTGATTCCCTAGAGATCAGATAAAATTATTTTTTTTCTCCCCAGCAGACCCCAAAGGCCCCCTCAAGTGCCCGCCCACCCCAAAATAGTGCCCCCCTCCCCCCCCTCCCCTCCCCATGCATCTTAAAGTGGGAGGGGTTCAGGTCACGTGACCAAGGGGGTGTGGTCTATTTTCCAAATAAGGAGCGCTTCCGGTCACGTGACCAAATAAGGAGCGCTTCCGGTCACGTGACCAAGGGGGTGTGGTCCTATTATGCAAATGAGGGGGTCACGTGATCCATTATTATGCAAATGAGGGAGTCACGTGACCAAATGGAAGCCTCTGATTGGCTGGTGATCAAGGGGGCGTGGTCTATTATGCAAATGAGGGGGTCACGTGATCAAGGGGGCGTGGCCTATTATGCAAATGAGGGGTCACGTGACCAAATGGTGGCCTCTGATTGGCTGGTGATCAAGGGGGCGTGGCCTATTACGTAATTATGCAAATGAGGGGGTCACGTGACCAAATGGCGGCCTCTGATTGGCTTCATCTCGATTGAGTAATTAACAGTACTTAAGCATGGTCCCGTTCCGATACAATATATACTACTACCGTATCAAAATATGGACTTCTGTATTCAAAATAATTTCCTATATTGAATGAGTTTTTTCCCATATTCCCTGGTTTATAAATTATTTGGCTGTTATTCTGAACTACATGAGTATCTAGACTATAGTAGCTTACAAGTTCGGCAACATTTCTGATGGTGCTAAGAAGGGCTCCGTGGGCTGCGCAGCTGCTGCCTGCCACCTCAAAATTGGCATTGGTTGTAACGTAGAGGTAACACGCCCCCGGCACAGTCAGGGCATACGTCCACCCCGCAGGGCATATCCCTGCAAATGATATTACAAAATTGAATGTAATATCCATTCTCATCATGATAATTATCATATATAACTTTAATCTAGAAGGCCATTCGTGCTTACCATACACTTTAGCTTTTTACAATCAGCACGTTATATCAATGGTATTGTGACGCATATATTACACTCTATACATATTGTAAATCCTCAGCAAGAAGCCGTCCAGTTTTCATTTGATACCAAACATGCATATATAATGTAGATACAATATGGAAGGACAATTTCAAGAACTGCTGGTAAGCTTGGTATGGCGATTTCCCAAACCATCTAGAGTAAAGTGATGTTATATTTCATAAGACATTCATTCTCCTCTGTGGACGATTCCGATATTATTTGCTATTGAGAAGTGTTCATAGTTATGCAAGACCAGAGGCTCATCAATGGACGCTCCCTGCCCATGTTGCTTACACATTGAGAAGAAACAGCGTCAAAAGGGAGTCCAGGTTGCCTCCAGAAAGTCTCCCCTCTTTAGGGGAGCCCAGGCTGACAAAGGGAGCCTAGGTGACTATCTGACCTAATGGAGTTACCTGGGGGAGTCAGATATTTTCCTGGCTCACCTAGAGAGAAAGGTCATTCTAGAGGCAACCTGGACTCACTTTTGACGCTGTTTCTTTTTTCTGTGTACAGTATTTTTATACATATTTATTATCTACCTTGGATAATGTACAGAATAATAATATACAGAATGCATTGTGAAAAGCAACATGAAATTAGAAAAGAGCATGATGTCTATCATTTGATAGCTTGGCCAATACCATTCCTTTGACTTAGGTGCAGGAATGATCCACACACATCCTCAAGCGTCATATTATAGTATATCATTATGACCAATAATGTATCCTTCAAGGTCCGTTATAACTACAACAAACAACAACCCTAATGATACTGTCCTTAGCCGTAAAAATATAATGCACTGTATATTTTAGTTATAATGGATCTTGAAGGATGCAATATTGGCTATAACCTTTTAGATAGTGTAGAACACCAATGCAATTATATTACCTTATTTTGTACAACTGATCAAAAGCTAAGACCAGACATGTGAAACAGGATCTTTATGCAGTCAAGGAACATCATGAAATTGAATGAATTAAGCTAGACCAAAGAAATAAAACGTCAGCCGGATATAGAGATTCAAGCTGTACAGATTTGGTAAGATTTGGTTAGTCTGCAGATCATAATTATTGAGGGTTGCACCTTTCAAACCCTTGGTTTGAATTTCAATCTTTTACCCCTTTTATTAAGTGCTTTTTCTTCATTGTCATGAATGAGACCCAATGTATAAAACAAGAACAGTGTGTTGTATAAGTAAGCCTTACCTTCACAGAATGACCCCACATAGTCACCCATACAGCTACAGGCCCCATCGCTGCATGTGCCCCCATTTAGGCAGGGGTCCTCGGTTGTACCTGTGTCAACAAAGGTCAATCAGCATCAGTGGCAGTCTCATAAGGGACACTTGTAATTTAATCTGATATACTTTCCATTTCATATTTTGTTCCTGAGAAGCCACATGTTTTAAACATGGTGTATCAACATGTAACTTAATTTCATCAAACGTTAATAGATTAATAGATGAGTCCATCTATGTGATTCTCGTAAAATAACTTGAGTAAACCCATAGAGATATATAATGTCCTTGGTAAACCCTTATATTTGGATGTTAAATTACCTAGTGAAATGACGTTCAAGGAACGTAGTTGTGTTTACTTGGAAGTACAATATAGAAAGCAGCCTGCTTATCCTGTGAACGAGAGAATTACACAGTAGTAGACCTCTCTTAATATTTCTACAGATCTATGTAGCATATCATATACTTACACGTTGAAATAGCACTTGGGATATTCAGAAGGAGAAGGAGAAGACTGAACCAGCCACACGCCTGCGTCCCCATGCTGACAAGGGGAACCATCTGTGCAAGCACTGCAATCGTATTAAAACAATACAAACAGGTCACTTTGTAATCTGTGGTAAAAGGGTGCAATTTTCCTATAAAACATACCGGGTTCGTGCAAGTAGTGTATAAAGTCATTATACAAAAGTAAGCACTACATGTTTGTTTATACTTAAAAACATTCAAGTGTAAGCCACTGACGTTGCATGTGTCACTTATTTACGCTGTTTCCTTTATTCCTCCCTCTGACGCTGTTGGCTCTATGCCATATATATATATATATATATATATATATATATGAATATATATATATATATATATATATATATATATATATATATATATATATATATAATTATATATATATATATATATATATATATATATATATATATATATATATGTGTGTGTGTACAACCCATCCTTCCATCTCAATATTATACTGAAATCCATTGTTTGCCTAGGCCTAAATATTTGAATATATTGACATAATTATATAGGCCTAATGAAATTTTGTACATTTTGTATAAGCTTTGCAGTGTAAGGATGGATATACACTGAAATTCATATGGCACAATACTGACTGATACCTAGTATTAAATAACGGTCATGGTGGGTGGGTTATTTTAGGTGACCGGCTTTGGCGGTGACAATATTTGGTATGGTGGGATTGGAAGTTGAAGGTGAGGGTGTGAGGTGAAATGTTTGGGGTGAGGATATTTAATGGTAGTGTGTGGAGTTTATACCAGATGTCAGCAATGATCACTCCTGACCCCTTACAGGGCAATGAGTTTACATTTATATACTGAATTCTGAAACGAGGCAGGCTACCAACGGTTAATTCACACGGTGTAGTCCATACCAGACAGGTGGGGGCCCTGGGTGCCAAATGTGCAACATTTCTCAGTACAAGTATGCAATGCGCACATGCGCAGAACAGATTACAATGTACTAGGTATTCCCGCTGTCCACAAAACATCACATAAGTAGTATAGTATGTATCGGAACGGGACTATAGTTAAGTACTGTTTATTACTCAATCGACCTGCAGCCAATCAGAGGCCTCCATTTGGTCACGTGACCCCCTCATTTGCATAATTACGTAATAGGCCATGCCCCCTCATTTGCATAATTACATAATAGGCCGCGCCCCCTTGATCACCAGCCAATCAGGGGCCGCCATTTGGTCACGTGACCCCTCATTTGCATAATAGGCCACGCCCTCTTGATCACGTGACCCTCTCATTTGCATAATAAGCCACACCCTCTTGATCACCAGCCAATCAGAGGTCGCCATTTGGTCACGTGACCCCCTCATTTGCATAATAGGCCGCGCCCCCTTGATCACGTGACCCCTTCATTGGCATGATAGGCCACAACAACATCACGTGGCTATCTTTGTTTGTAAACAACACCACGTGGCTCTCTTTGTTTGTAAACAACACCACGCGGCTCTCTTGTTTGTAAATAACACCTACTAATTTTAGTCATAGGTAGCAGTAGTGTTTGTAAATAACACCTACTAAGTTTTAGTCATAGGTGTCTAGAGCAGCAGCAGCAGCAGCATCTTCAGCAGCAGCAGCAGCAGCAGCCGCGTCATAGGTGTCTAGAGCAGCAGCCACGTCATAGATGACTAGTGCAGCAGCAGCAGCAGCATCTTCAGCAGCGTCATAGGTGTCTAGAGCAGCAGCCGCAGTAGCAGCAGCGTCATAGGTGTCTAGAGCAGCGGCAGCAGCATCTTCAGCAGCAGCAGTAGCAGCAGCGGCAGGAGCAGTAGCAGCAGTAGCATCTTCAGCAGCAGTAGCAGCATCAACAGCATCTTCAGCAAAAGCAGCAGCAGCTGCGTCATAGGTGTCTAGAGCAGCGGCAGCAGCATCTTCAGCAGCAGCAGTAGCAGCAGCAGCAGCGTCATAGGTGTCTAGAGCAGCAGCCGCAGTAGCAGCAGCGTCATAGGTGTCTAGAGCAGCAGCCGCAGCAGCAGCAGCATCTTCAGCAGCAGCAGCGGCAGCAGCAGTAGCATCTTCAGCAGCAGTAGCAGCAGCAGCAGCAACATCTTCAGCATCAACAGCATCTTCAGCAAAAGCAACAGCCCGTAACTTAGCATCATGTGCATCAGCCATAGCCGTAACAGCGACACTGCGACTAGCATAAGCAAAACAGGCTATTTTTTTAGCAGCTGTACAAGCATTAATAGCATTAGCCCTAGCAGCCGCCGCAACAGCGACACTTTTAGCAGACGTTGCAGCATCAGTAGCAGCAGCATCGGTAGCAAGAGCGGAAACAGTAGCAAGAACATTAGCAGCACGAGCAGCAGCGGCGAGAGTAACAGCAGCGTTGTTAGCAGCATCGGCAACTTCGTATGCAGCATGTGTAGCACGAACAGCGATACAAGCTTCACGTTTTGTACGAGCAGCAGCAATAGCTGCAGAAGTAGCCATCACACTTTCCAGCCACCCGTACGAATCTTGATAAAAACCAACCTCCACCTTGCTACTTGTTAACTCATCAGTAAACATGGACGTCTCCTCGTGTGGTGTTGTCGCGGCTCTGTAGTAGTGTTGGGATTGCTCACATTCGGTAGAACGTAGAGTGATTCCTGATGACGCCATGCTGAAGGTGGTAGAAGAAGTGTGTGGGACCCATGTTTCACTCTCGCTTATGTACTAGGCTCCGAGATAAGCTTCTTAACTCAAGAGGAAAACTCTCACTAGGAAGGCGACCAGCTGTCTACCTGTGTAGGTGCGGGTTCGTTACATCTTTAATCCTGTTCGACCCCCCGAGGAAATAGATGAAAAAAACAAAAGACCATCTTTCAAGCACTCGAATCCGCAGTCAGTAGGAAGCTATAAGGAGCTTAACTTGTGTTTGATTTAAGCTGTCTACCACACGCACGCGCTTGTAGTCACAGCTAGAGTGGCAGACTTCCGTCCGCCCGCTGGCGCATGACAATCGACTTTAGACACCCCCTGTAGTTTTTTTTTTTTTGTTTTTTTTGCATACACAGTTGACTAGCATCTTAATCTCTTACCCAGCTATAAGCCCATATACATGTAACGCGCATTACTCCTCTTTATGGTAATTATCAGATCGATTTAAGGGTGGAAAAGGCTTAGGTGATTTAGGTCCCTCTCTAGCTGAAAACAGGCTTAGACCATAGCATGTAGGCAGCCGGCCGCGTTAAACACCCCCTGTAGGTTTTTTTTTGTATACACTCTCGATCCCCTCTCTAGGTGAAAACAAAGCTTAGAAGATGCGGTGATCCGGCCACCGGCTGGCGCGTCACACCTGTCGTTAATCACCCCCTGTAGGCTTTGTATACACTCTCGATCCCCTCTCTAGGTGAAAACAAAAGCTCCCTCCACGGGCTGGCCCGTCACACCTGTCGTTAAAACGCCCCCTGTAGTCTTAGTATACACAGTTGCCCCGCCTTATCTATTCACCAGCTATAAGCCCATATACTTGTACATGTGATTTTTGATACCCTCTCTGGAATAGGGTGGGGCTCAAGGTGAAAACAAGATTAGACCATTCGCTCTCTCAGCTATATAAAGAGCCTCAATTGTTCTTGCAACAGCACTTCACCACCGGTACACTATCAGTCACGAGGCAGATGTTTGCGGTATGGGTCATACAGGTTACCTACTAATAGCGGTTTGGTGAGTAGATCACTTTTTTTCCCCTAAAAAAAACAACAAAAACCCCCCACTTATGACTCAGGTATGTATATGTAGCACTGTTAGTGTAAGTACACAGTAGAATCTACTGTACTATAGACTCAACCCTCTGAAGACGGTGGAGCGCGTTAATGCGCAGGTCTGTGTCGGCGTCACTTGTTTTTTATTCTAACTAAAAAAGAAAAAAAAGTCAGAAGTCAATCTACGACCTATCAAAGACAAATTTGTGATAAGTTCAAACTAAATAAGAGACAGTTTGAGCGTCTCTTAGTCGCTGTCAAAGATGCGAATAACGAACGCGCTGAGGGCGGGGTTCAGGTCACGTATAGTTCCCCGCTCTTTCTTCAGATGGCGCCACAATAGGGGTTTTGTACATTCCTACGATGCTCGCGAACATTTCAACGCATAATGAGCTATATAGGCAACAAAGTGCGCTTCTGAATATATTAAAATATAAAAAACAATTCAATATTGTGTATTTCTGATAGAAATGAGGCAGTTTCTTTGAATACCAACTAAACTATAGCGAGATGAAAAATACCACACCATATCTAAGGCTTTATAAAAGATACATAGTCAGAAACTCTCGCCGAGTCGGCAATCTGAAAAACGGATCAACTCGTTTTGACTCGTTGTGCCACAAGGGCCCCCATCCAACGGGGGCCCTTTGAGGTCAGTCTGTCAAACCACAGTGATCCATGGTGCTTAACACTAGGCGTAATTAATTACGCCCATGTTGTGCAGCATCTAACCAACTGACAGTGTCAGTTGGTTGGCCCCTCTTTAGGGGCCACACAATAAATAAAGAATAGAGGCCTAAGGGAACGTTCACAAGCGTCTCCCCTTCCTACGGGGTGGGTGGGTCTTTGGGTTTAGTGACAAAACAGCGACATGTGAGTAGGAGTTTGCGTGTCAGCTCTCTTTTTTTTCTTTTTTTTTCCAAGTCTACATATTATTTATGATTAAAAAATTAAAAAAAAAAAAAAACCACGATAATATAGTGCGCTGATCAAAAACTGAATAGAAAAATAACCAAAATAGGTTGGGGAAATCTCTGCTATGTAGCTGATCGGTCGTTGTCACACGGTGCAGAAAATTTACTTTTTTTTAGAAAATCTATATTAGGACCACAGACGGGGCACATGTGTCACTTGTCGAATATAAGAGATACCAATGGGCCTTGTCGAATTTAAGAACTAGGTCTTGGCCATTGGCATTGTCTATTTTGAGAAGTAGTCTTGCCCGTCTTGCCCCTTGTCGCCAACTCCCAGCACCCCCTGTGTCTCTTTGTCCATATTGGCTAAAAACAGGACATTGTTGCCTTGGCTATTTTACCCCCCGTCTGGGGATCTTATTACTTAATCACCTCGTCTTGACACTGTGGGGCAGTGGGTATATGGAATAACCGTGTCCAGGTGTACTCTATCTGACACATAACCGAAGGTTACTGAGTTATGTAATAATACCTGACCTATGAGGCCGCCAGTCAGTTTGCCCTGATTATTTTGACACACTCTCAGTTACTCGTAGGACATCTAATACATAATTAGACTCAGCATCATATAAGACAGTCTCGGCCACGCCGGCTGCATATCGGACCAGGGGGATAGTCTGGCAGCGACCCGCCACCCTGTCCACAAGCTGTGTACAGCACCCCATTTCTCTTTGTCCATATTGGCTAAAAAACAGGGCATTGTTGACTTGGCTATTTTACCCGTCTGGGTCTTATTATTTAATCACCTCGTCTTGACCCTGTGGGGCAGCGGGTATATGGAATAACCGTGTCCAAGTGTACTCTATCTAACACAACACATAACCGAAGGTTGCTGAGTTATGTAATAATAACTGACCTATGAGGTCGCCAGTCAGTTTGCCCTGATTATTTTGACACACTCTCAGTTACTCGTAGGGAATCTAATACATAATTAGACTCAGCATCATATAAGACAGTCTCGGCCACGCCGGCTGCATATCGGACCAGGGAGATAGTCTGGCAGCGACCCGCCAGCCCGTCCACAAGCTGTGTACAGCACCCCGTGTCTCTTTGTCCATATTGGCTAAAAAACAGGTCATTGTTGACTTTGGCTATTTTACCCGTCTGGGTCTTATTATTTAAATCACCTCGTCTTGACCCTGTGGGGCAGTGGGTATATGGAATAACCGTGTCCAAGTGTACTCTATCTAACACATAACCAAAGGTTACTGAGTTATGTAATAATAACCGCCCTATGATCCTATGAAGTCGCCAGTCAGTTTGCCGTGATTATTTTGACATACTCTCAGTTACTCGTAGGGTATCTAATACATAATTCGACTCAGCATCATATAAGACAGTCTCGGCCGCGCCAGCCGCATATCGTACCAGAGGGATAGTCTGGCAGCAACCCGCCATCCCGTCCACAATCTGTGTACAGCAGTCTGGACCAGACCACCAACTCTGGGTATAGCATTCGGGATGACTGGAGCAAGACTGGATCTAACCCTTTAATAGTCGCATAGCGCTTTAATGTGCAGTGCCCGTTGTCATCATAAGCCATGAATGCAGCACTCAGAGTTCCTCACCAGGGCTGCATGCATGCATACACTGACATATCGACAAAGGGCGTAGCGCATTAAAGCACTATGCTACCTTTAGCATTAAAGCGCTGAGGGGTTATTTTTTGATAGTGTAGAACCAATATCTGTCTAATTAAACCCCTTATCAGTGCTGTTTTTTTTTTCACATACAAAAGAATTAGTTAATGGCACTCCGCCATGTATTGGATAACCACTGCAGCACGACTCTGAAAAGCGGTGGCGGTGAATTTCCATTTAGATCCTGAAAAGGGGGGCGGTCAGATGTCGTCAAGGCCCTGATAAGTAGGGCAGTTAAAATCATATGATTACATTGAGCTAATTTTCTTGCTGAAAGGAATGAATAATTGTATTTGTATAAAATTCACACACACACACACACCCACCCACCCACCCACCCACCCACACACCCACACACACACACACACACCCACCCACACACACACACACACACACACACAGACAGACAGACAGACAGACAGACAGACAGACAGCACACAGGACACCTGATGACCTCCACACGATGACCTGATTGCCCTTCCTAAAAAAAAACACAAAAAAAAACAAAACCCAACCCGATCTACCTACTCAACAGGGTTTCAGTGTAGAGCCTATTAGGGGTTTTTCTGATGCGTATATTATATTGAGATTGATTTTCAACTTTTGTGATAAGTGGTTGGTCCTTAAAAGGACCGTTTGGTAGAGAGGGTCGCAGGGACCTTGCTGCTGAAGCGGAGGGCGTGGTCATAACGCGTGGTAGTCCTGCAGCAGCTCCCCCAGCACGGCGGGCGGTAGACTTTCCTCCATGCAGACTTGCTGCTTGACTCGTTCCACGCACTGGCGGATGAGTTGATCAGTGACGTTCGCGATCAGCTCATCCACCACACCCTCTGCTTCAGCAGCAGTCCGCTGTCTCTCCTCTCTCTGTAGCGCGGCTACGAACTCCTTCTCCACGGCCGCATCGATCATAGATCGAGAAACGGCCACGAAGTTCTGTCTCTCCGCCTCCTCTCTCTGTAGCGCGGCTACAAATTCCTTCTCCACGGCCGCATCGATCATAGATCGAGAAACGGCCGCGAAGTTAACTCGGTGAGCCATTTTGTCGAACTGACTTCCTAGCCGCCTGAGAGATGCTGACGTCACACTATTTTCGACGACGCTATGACGCGCACGAGGTAGACAGGCGACGTCGTTTCACTTCCTTATTTGGAGTTTGGGACCTTGTGACACCGAAGTCATACCGTACGGTCGCGATATAGCAACTAGTGTTGAAAGCGCGCCGGTCTTGTATAAGCGCCGGAGTATAAGAGCCTCCAAATGTTTTTTCTCAAGCACTAAAAATCGCGACTTTGAATAAGCGCCAGCGCCTGGCTTGTATATAGCTCCTGAGTAAGAACTTCACCGAATTGAAAAGCGCTCCCTCAGAGCCCTTAATCGCGACAGTACGGTACAAATCTGATGTCAACCCGCGCCAAAACCAAAAAGGGTATTCCGGTCACACGTACCTACGACGAGCGACCTTCAGCTATCACCACGTGAAGAGTTGGAAATAAATTTTGTACGGCAAGAAAACTGAAAACTGATAACGATTCCATTAGATAAGTATTTGGTTCCAATCTATGGCGAGATATTTCCACCAGAGCGATTGGTTTATATGTCTGTAAGGTTCAGCTCTCCAACACTCTCCAATATCCGCCGGTGCACGACGGTCGCCGCCCATCATTAGTGACAACTAAACTTCTGCTGGAGAGTGAAAGTTACGTTGAGTCTTGAGGTGCGCAGAGATACTATCTGCCGCAGCCTGATTTTAGTTCCATGCTATTTAGATAACCGCCCCATTTAAAATCTCTCTCTCGATCCTAGAAAAGGAAAAAAAGGCTAGAGTTTATCATGGACGCGTCTCAGTTTTAGTCAAGCCGTAAAGTGAAGAACCCGAGCTTGTACATATACCCACGTGAGGAGTGACATAGCGGGGCGTTCAGTTAGTACTGAGTCTATAGTCAAGGTCAAGTTCCACTCTCTAAACAGAGCTTTAGCGACTCCGTCATCTAGACTAGACCGCGCGCGCGATTTTTTTTTGCTGAAGCAGCTAATCGATGGAAACGTAGAGAAGACGTACTCGATCAAAAACTGCTTCAGAGGCTTGTTATCAGGTATTATCAGTTAAATCAAAATATTTCAAAACATCCAAAAAAGCAGAATGACATGTCCTACGGGCTACAGCCGGGCACTGACGAGCAGACGCCGCTGACGTCATTTCAATCAGGTCACAGCGCTTTTTAGACACCTTTTCTGTAGGACCCGTCTCATACCTTAGTATATAATACCGTAAACGCCGGGTGATTAGTATATGATCACATTGACAGTCGCGGATCCACGAAGAGGCTGGATAAGCCACGAGCGGACCCGCGACTGCAATGTGACATAATCTTACCATGCGCTTTGTTTTGTTTTTGTTTCTATTTACAACAGCAAACATTTCAACAGCCTATTGTTTTTTTAAAATGATGAAAAATCGGCCCAAAAAAAAGTAAACATTTTAGAGCTAAATTTATGGAGGATAGCCGGACATGCTGATGTCACTAGACCCCTAAATTCGATATGGTGACATGGTCATTTTCTTAAAAATCGATACGACGACACGGACACCGACATCTAAGTGACATGGGCCATGGGGCATTTCTTGAGTCCGACATGTGACATGGACCATAGTGACATGAAGAAAAAAAAATGTTCGAAGAGTGCATCAAAAAAAGTACCATTTCAAACCTAAGCATTTCGCCAAATTTTTTTTTTTTTTTTTTTCTTGGATGGTACCCGGCTTTGCGGTGTCTGGGTCCTTAAAAATGTACCAGAATGCTCAAATTCGGGTTCTAAATATTTTCAAAAAACGTTTTCTCCCTTAGTGACGTGTGACACGGGCATTTCTTAAATTCGACATACGTCTGCATGGAGAGGACCCACCCGTCAAAGGCCCCATGATGACTCATACCCGCCGCGTTCAGTCAATCAACCGAGATCTTTTTCTGTGGTGGTGTAGAAGGATCTCCCCCCTGAGGTTACAAAGTCACCTCTTTATTTAAGGGGCTACGGGCCGCAAAGTCGCTTTCGCAAAGTCGCAAGAAATATTCAAGTCAAAAAGTCAAATTTATCAACTATCAGCACGGTCGTTTGAAAGTCATCAAGTCACCGAAAAACTCCTCTACAGTCACCTCCGACTCGCCTCCTCCCTACCCCCCTAAAGGGGGGTAGAGAGGAAGCGATTCCCTAGAGATCAGATAATTTTTTTTTTTTTCTCCCGAGCAGACCCCAAAGGCCCCCCCTCCCCCCCAAGTGCCCGCCCACCCCATAAATAGTGCCCCCCTCCCCCCCTCCCCTCCCCATGCATCTTAAAGTGCCCCCCTCCCCCCCTCCCCTCCCCCCTTATAGAAGCCTCCCATTAGCTAGTACAAGTCATGTGACCAAAAGGGGGGCGTAGTCTGTCTATTGTCTATATTATGCAAATGAGGGAGGGGGTCAGGTCACGTGACCAAGGGGTGTGGCCTATTTTCCAAATAAAGAGCGCTTCCGGTCAAGTGACCAAGGGGGTGTGGTCCTATTATGCAAATGAGGGAGTCACGTGATCCATTATTATGCAAATGAGGGAGTCACGTGACCAAATGGAAGCCTCTGATTGGCTGGTGATCAAAGGGGCGTAGTCTACTATGCAAATGAGGGGGTCACGTGATCAAGGGGGCGTGGCCTATTATGCAAATGAGGGGGTCACGTGACCAAATGGCGGCCCCTGATTGGCTGGTGATCAAGGGGGCGTGGCCTATTACGTAATTATGCAAATGAGGGGGCGTGGCCTATTACGTAATTATGCAAATGAGGGGGTCACGTGACCAAATGGAGGCCTCTGATTGGCTGCAGGTCGATTGAGTAATAAACCGTAGTTAACTATAGTCCCGTTCCGATACATACTATACTACTCACATACATTTACCCGGTACAGGTTGAGGCCATTTTAAGAAATGCTAAACAGAGTACAAATATTCATCTGAAGGACTTCCGTATATGAATGATATGAATCAGAGCTCTTATCAGCACACTTGGTCGGGTATGGAACATAGCTTTTATTCAAACCTTACCATTGAATGCATATAGCCACTTCAGACGATTGAGGTGTTTGGATACTCACAGACAGTGAACGTCTGATGATACCTGTGGGTAACCCTCACACACACACACACACAAAATGATGTGCGCGAATGATTTATACAAAAGGAATTAGCCTTCCAAAGATGTGCAGCACTTTATAATGTATTACAATGTCTCCTTTATCTATAATAGGTCACTTTTTAGAGATCTCCACACAGGAGTAAGGGTCAGTAGGTATACAGGGGCCAGAAAGTAAGGCCACACCAAAAGGCTACACCGGATATGCTTCTAAACAACAGAGAAATTCTGAACAAAAAAAACATATTTTGTATCAAATTAAAGCTTGTTTTGTCTGCGATACCGTTGACTAGTAACTAGTTACATTTTCCCAATCTATGGAGATCAATAAAATGTGAAATTTGTTCGCGAGACATCTATAGTGAGCTATATGTCTTGGTCCCTCAGTAATAAAGAAAATAAAAATAAAAATGAAAACGTCCTCATCATAATTTTCAGTGTTCGGTGATGAGAAACCAGAGTTTTTTGAGTGACTTAATATAAATACGACTGTTATCGGAACATGAGTGGCCCTATATCACATAGGCACGCCATGGCTAAAGGTCTAAGTTATAAATGTAGCCTAGTAGGAATGGAGAAGGAATGGAGTACAATTCCTAAGGCAAAATGTTGGGGTCGGTGCAGAACTTAGTAAGGAGTTTCGCCGCCCCTTAGGCTTATCGGTTTATTATTTTACCTTGACATCATTTGTCCCAATAGTAGGTGAGTACTAGGTGTGCCGACAAAGCGGTGGTCACGCCTGGGTCATTAGTGTGACGGTTACGGTCTGTGACTCCCCACCGGCACGCCCTCACGGTATCCCCCAAACTCTCTGGCAACCCGAGGTTCTGACACGTAATAGTTGGACACCCCTCCCACCTACCTGACTCCTTCATTAACATCCCTACATCACCACAGAGACATCAAGCAAGGGTGTGGCAACCTAGGGGATGCCACACCTCCCCTTCTCCCATTTCCGATTAACCTCCCAAAAAAGTGGAAAGGGGTGAAAAATGGAAAAAATCCCCTTTGTCCTTCCTACTTTGGAGAGGCTTGCCTCCCCCTGTCGGGGGCACATCCGTCATTGCCTTTCTGAGGGCAAGTATGTGTGTAGTCGGTTAGGGTGGTTGAGGGGGTTGGGAGAGCTAGAGTTTCTCACGTTAGTGGAAGCTTGTATTGTGGGTGTGTTGAGACCGGGATGGAAGTGGGGGCTGCATAGAATGGGGTAGTGCTGATACATATACAAAAAAGGAAAATACTTATGATTCTCAGTTTTCTGCCTTTCTGCACGTACAGATGTTTGATACAATTATTTATATATAATTATAGGCAAGATCGCATGTTTAACTCCACTATTAACATTATTTTTCCCCACCCAAATGCATTTCAACCGAAGACAAAATATGTTAGAAATAAACCTCTTCCTATGGAGAACTTGCCGAAGATATAAATCACTGTTTTTGTGGATTTAAGCTTAAATGTGACACAACAGGGGAAAACGTACCATTACGGGGATTTAGTGTCATAAACAGCCACTAGGTGGCCACCAGTGCAGCAATCTATTAGTTCCTAGTGACTTACTATGGAACTTATGATAACTTCCCCTTGCCCGATTTTGACAATCATGATCTCAAATTGATCACCATGACCTTCTCTTCCCATCAAAGTTAAAGATATATCTGTGTGTTTATCTAACTCTGACTAGATAACAGCTTTCTTAAAGATTTAAATGTAATATCATGGAGAATATTCTGCGTTCCCACTCAGTAGCACTCGCAATGTCAGGTTAACACAGAGACAGGCTCATATTTGTTGCTAAGAAAAGCTCTTGACAATTATTTTGGGGCTAGGATTGCCAGAATCATAAAGGGAGAAGTGTCTAAACGTTCCATGATAAGTTAGTAGGGTAATGTCATACTGTTGCATGGGTAGTGGCCACCTAGTGGCTGTTTATGACATTGTATCATTGCATTAAAAAAAATATATAGTGTCCCGGAAGAGTTTTTCTCAACCTAGCTTACAAGTGCGACGCAAGGACTTTGGTCGTGCTCCAAGTTACATTTTCCCTTTTTATGCTATCATCTAGTGCTGAATCAAACTATTATTGATAACAAAGAAGTGTATAAATTATATCATCATGATTCTAACTACACCAATCAAATAGCCTGCGTTTCAAGTAACCACCTATACTAAATTCCCCAATGAGAGAGGTGCCTTTACAGATACATAGAACCCTTGGTTCAGGCCTAATGGCAGAGGAAAGTGTATATGTATATACATCTTCCATCCGATAAAACCTGAGATATGCAGCTCTCACTCTCCTTTTCCCACCTTCATACTCTTCTCTCAAGATGTTTATCGACTTTTGCACTGTTATTTGTGGTGAGGCTGTTACCTTAATATAGGAGAGTAGCTCAATGAAAAGTAATGACACATCAACTCTCCAGGACGGATGAAGTACTGAATGCCGCGCCCTCATCTGTGATTTTGAAAGTCTATATTGTTGCTTCTGTCATTAAAATACTTACCTTTGAAGGTTGGCGATGTGTTGAGTGAATATATCCTCTTTTAGAAGCTTAATATTCCCAAAGGTGTGGATTGTGGATTGCTTTATGATGATACGTAGATAAACCACCTGACAGGTATATCTGACTTGTGACGGTGTGTACGTTTTATGAGGTACCTGATGTCTAAGTGTAGAAGCAGGTAAGGGAGTGGTCATTTTTTAACAACAGGGGGGGGGGGGTTGGTGGATTTGGGGGGGGGACCAAAAAAATTTGGACCCCTTGAAGGGGGGGAGACCAAAAAAATTTGGACCCCTCTTGAGGGGGGGACCAAAAAAATTACACCCCTTTTTAGCGGAAAAACCCGCGCATTACTATAGCTCAAAGGGTTCGGCCGCGCTCAATTTCAACCTGCTGGAGGGGGGGGGACCAAAAAAATGTCGACCCGCTCACGCGGAAATCCACCGACCACCCCCTGTTGTTAAAAAATGACCACTCCCTAAGGGCCGGGGCCGGGCGGGGACACTTTGGCACTTGTTGAGCCATCATACATGGCACATTTACCAAGGCCTTTCGTGTTCAGGAAAGTATGATGTCTACAGTCTAAAACGAACCGGAAAATATGCTCTACCGTACAACACGAAACGTTATCAAAATAAATCAAAAAGATTATACCTACTACCTTAGCATTATGAAAAGTGCGCACTTCAATAAATATTTGTACAACTCTGGTACTATTGATACATTCCCTCATATCCAAAAGCATCAATTTATTGTGGTTTTTTTAGGAAGGTTGAAATCGTACATACATATAGACAAAGGCTATTGGGAATATTTCGCCGCTGAGAGTTATATGACCAGTGGGATATCCCTCAAAGGTAAACCAGTCGAGTTTTCTTTAAAATAGTTATCTAATTTTTGATCATATCTATCAATATACCAGTTATTCAATTTGTGAAGGCTAGTTTCTCAATTATTATTCTGTCACAGTCTGTTAGATACTGAGAAGGGTGTATCTAACTGGGGGCGTGGGACGGCGTGTTTTTTTTTGGGTTACATTAATTGCGATGCTGTATTCACCATGAACTGAGATTAAATACCAATGTTGTGGGGGTGTCAGTCTGATGTAGACTTGTGGACATATAAAGCGGTCATTTTGGCACAGGAGAGAGGGAATAACAGGTACACAACGTTCTGGAATAAAAGGAGAATGGTGAATCACTGTAGCAGACCGAAGTGGACGGTGGGGCTGGGGGTGGGGGGGGGGGGGTGGTAGCTGTACCATCAGGCCGTGTAACGGTCACGGTCTGGCCCTCTCCCTGGGACTCCCTCTTGCCCCCCCCCCCCCCCCCCCCCCCACCCTCGCCCCCCCCCCCTCCCGCCGTATCTCACTCTTGAGACACTGTACCCCACCTTCCATTCGTACATAGGTGGCTAATTTCTGAACCATGCTCGAGCACCATGCAACAAGTAGGTAAAAGGGCTGACAGGTGTCATACTTTATCAAAACATGCAGATACAGCTGGGAACTGAACCCCCGGTACAAGTACAACGCGCTGCCGACTGAGCTGAGAGATCCCATGAGCAGTCATGTACCCGGTAACGACCAGCCATGGTCACCTGCATTATGTCAGTCTATTTGCTGCTCAAATGTCATATTAGAGAGAACCTTTTCGTCTAACTACCGGTAGTTGCCAGACATGCATCAGTGGGGTTCACTAGGCATGATACAATGTGGAAATATTATATTGCACTTCTTCTACTATTGTATGAGAGTGCAAGGAGTATACCAAAAAAAGCAGTTTGGCCAGATATCGGCGACATCGTGAGTCTGTTGTGTTCCCATGATATTGGCTACCGCATCTTGAAGGTGGGTTGGAGAGGGAGGAAGGGGGGTGGGGGGGGGGGGGGGGGGGGGGTAAAGTGAACGTAAGTCTGCAAAAGCAGGAGGTGGTTCAGAGATAGTGACATGGGACATGGATATTTCTTAAAATCGACACACAAAGGTATCTCGACCACCGCACTAATGTCTCAGCATTAGGAAGGCCCCCCTGTTGTGCCGGGTTTTGACCGCGCACCGGGTTTTGACCGCGCCAGGATTTGACCATGACCAATTACCAGGTAATGTCCATGCACCGGGTTTTGACCGCGACCATCTGCCGGGTATTGTCCACACACCGGGTTTTGACCGCGACCATCTGCCGGGTATTGTCCGCGCACCGGGTTTTGACCGCAACCATCTGCCGGGTATTGTCCGCGCACCAGGTTTTGACCGCAACCATCTGCCGGGTGTTGTTCGCGCACCAGGTTTTGACCGCGACCATCTGCCGGGTATTGTCCGCGCACCGGGTTTTGACCGCGACCATCTGCCGGGTGTTGTCCGCGCACCGGGTTTTGACCGCAACCATCTGCCGGGTATTGTCCACACACCGGGTTTTGACCGCAACCATCTGCCGGGTGTTGTCCGCGCACCGGGTTTTGACTGCAACAACTGCTGGGTATTGACCGCGCACTGGGCTTTGCTGGTGTTGTTGAGATGCCCACTCCTCTTGCAATCTTGTGAACAGGCCAAAAGCGCTATCGACAGTTTAATGGTTAGTAGCGGAAAATAGACTGTCGTAGAGGTTGCGGAAAACTTCATTGGATAGGCCAGGAATCAAACCACAGACCTCTCACACTGGTGACAAGCGGGCTCAGACATGGAGATATCACTGATCCCCTACACTGTCAATAGTGGAAGATTTCTGTTTCATTGATAGTTCTCACCTGACCTTTGGGTCCAATTCTAAATTTGAGACAAAATCAACGTCACAGTGAAAATCAATCTCAGAGTGAAAATCAATCTCAGAGTCAAAATCGGTTAGGAGTAAATATCAGTTTTAGAGTAAAAATTTGTTTTAGATTCAAAATTTTTAAAATCGGTTTTGGAATTTTAAGCTTATAATTAGTTTTGAAGTCAAAACCGGTTTTGAAGTAAAAAATCGGTTTTGCGGTCAGAATTAGTTTTAGAGTCAATTTGATTTTTGCAAAACCTGGTTCGTGGACGATACCCGGAAGATGGTCACGGTCAAAACCCAGTGTGCGGTCAATACCCGAGAGTTATTGCGGTCAAAACCCGGTGTGCGGACAATACCCGACAGATGGTCGCGGTCAAAACCCGGTGCGCGGACAATACCCGGCAGATGGTCGCGGTCAAAACCCGGTGCGCGGACAATACCCGGCAGATGGTTGCGGTCAAAACCCGGTGCGTGGACAATACCCGTCAGATGGTCTCGGTTAAAACCCGGTGCGCGGACAATACCTGGAAATTGGTTGTGGTCAAAACCCGGTGCACGGACAATACCTGGCATATGGTTGTGGTCAAAACCTGGTGTGCGGACATTACCCGGCAATCGGTTGCGGTCAAAACCTGGTGCGGTCAAAACCCGGTGCGCGGTCAAAACCCGGCACAACACCCCCTCCTCCCCCGCGTTTACTATTGTTAGGTGTGTTTGTTTTGTATTTTTTTGAGGGACCCTAACAGTTGAACTGAACATTTCTCATCATTCAATGTGGGGTAATTAATAGCTGCTACAAGTACCAGCTGTTTATATATCAATAAAAAATGTACTTACTGAAACATTATGTAATGTAGTTTAAGGCAGGTTATATGTTCTTGAATCAGCCACTCTTTAAATCAAAATTGGTATAAACCCTGTTGGAAAAAAGTGAGCCCCCGCCCCCACAGCCTCTAGACTCGTTCCAGTCACACACTCACGCTTGGGCCTAAGTGAGGGCCGGGAGGAGAGCACAGGGGACGAGGCAAGACTCTACCATAGCCTGTGACAGGCGCCTCTGACTACAAACTATCGGCGCTTCTGACTACAAACTATCGGCGCTTCTGACTGTAAACTATAGCGCTTCTGACTGCAAACTAGCGTAACGTAGAGACGTTGCTTAGTGGCTTGGCTAAGACTGTGACATCACTAAGACTGTGACGTCATTGACTGGAACTCTCCATCCAGAGGTTTAGTCGAGTTGGATTGAGAATGTACTGATCTATGTGCTAGGAGAATGTGAAAATCGCCATGAAATCGGCCATTTTTCGGGGTGGAGTCTGGGTGGGGTAGGACCGGGCCACGAAAGCCAACAACCACTTGCTTCCCGGCCTTTCCTCTGACGAGGATGTGATGTGTTCTCGTCACTCTGACGAGGATGTGCACTGTAAAGAGTCGTTGTTCTTGGACAGCAAAATGTGCCGTAACCATACAGTACTTTTGCTGTTAAAAATATAACAGCAAAATTTGCTGTACAAGTATATATCTGTTGAAGTAGATGCAGGTTACGGTAGTCACTTGTAGATCTACAGCACTTATCCCTGCAATATGTACACTGGAGGTCGTGGGATCGATCCTTGGTCTAGCCACATCTCATTATGGACCTTAAGCAACAAGGCTGTAGCTCATTTGATACAGACATGGCAGAGGTAGCTTATATCCCAATATGACCATGTTCAACACGTTTACAATTATTGCAGTCAGAAGAAGCCTTAGCATGGCTTCACATATCGGGTTCAGTTACAATATGATGTCTGACAGCAAACCGATTCTATATGATGAACATGTATATGGCCTCTGAGTTATCGTCTCACCATCGGCTCACCATCTCCTCTATGGATCTACATCACATTTGGTTAATTGCAGAGACCTGCTTAGAAAAACAAACCGTCGGCTGATCCAAACTCTTGCTTGAGACATACAACAACAAAGGCCTTCATCATCTAGTAACAACACTGTAAATAGTTAGTGTAGGTACACAGTAGAATCTAATATAGATCTTAAGTAGAACCTACTGTAGAATGAATTCACCATAAAATCTACTGTAGATTTACAGTTTCTATTGTTTACCTACAATTAACTATACACCTACAGCCACAGTATGACTCTTTGGAAGTAAGAAGCTTTCACATGGCTTTGCATATGAGCTTACCCACCGTTGCGATACTGCACCTGCTCTCAATACTTAGAGCACCTGTCTTGTATGAGCGCTAGGGGTATAGGAGTCTCCAAACTGTTCTTCAGCACTAAAACAGAACCTTGGATAAGGACATGTCTTGTATAAAACGCCCCAGTACAATCTCGCTATGGTGCAGTAGTAACAATATGATGTCATGCATATTGAAAGCTTCACATTGTTTATGATGTACATGAAGTATCATATAGCTTCCTTGGTATCCACTTACTATCTCCTACATGGATCCATAACATCTGTCTGATTGCACAAGCTTCAGTAAAATAATCTGCATAACCTTTGAGCCATGGTCTCTGCTTCAATATGAATCTATTTTTCATTTTAATGTCAAAATTTACATACAATAGGGATAGAATCATCACTTCTTTCAAAATGTATCCATCTATAGAATAAGCCTGCTGCAATAGTCTGCCGCAATGAGAAATACAATTAAATATACCTTCAATAGAGTCTAGCAGGATTGCAAATAATATTTTCTCATTGAAAGAATGTTCAACCCATTAACAACACCCAGCTATATTGTTTGTAGTTGTTTAATTATTCTGTTCATTGAATAGTCATATAGCCTATTTTTACATAGCTTCCAGAGTACTGTTTAAAGAGATTACCATAATACATTACTATAATTATCTCTTTTAAATCAACTTTATCACCAATGTCTAGACAACATTTAGACAAACATTCAGCTTAAACAGTATAGTAAATACTCACTTTGATAACGGTTGTAATGCATGATTCAGCACTTGTAATTTAGGTTATGCATCCCCACAAGAGGCAAAATTATTCATTCCATGTCCCACTGACTGTAACGGCTGAAGGGAACCTTGGGAACAGAGCCATTACAAACAAATGTTACTAATTGTGGTCATGCACTGGTAGAAGTAAGTAGTGTTCCTATACAGCAAATACTGGGGGCAACATTGGTTCCAGTAGATTGTGCTGTAGACCTACAGCAAGTCAGCTTATGTATATTTACAGCACATATACTATACAGTAACAGCAACATCTATTATTACTTTACAGCAGAATTATTTGTAAAACCAAATCTGAAGGTCTAGGGTTTGCTTCTCAAGGCTGGTGATATTTTTTCATTGATAGACTTACATCACTTTTAGAAAAATAGATCAAAACATATAGGACCTATAGTCAAGGATTATATATGCTTCTTGCTATAGTTTCATGACAAGCGTGACAGGGGATTGAACTCGGGACCTTCCTATCACTGTCCGACGCTCTGTCTGATTAAGCTATCTAGGCAGCTGGTGTAAGGCCTGCAGCATAGCTCTCATATAGATAATCAGACTGATGAGCGAAAGGAAAAGACATTTCCCCATGTAAGTGATGGTATTTCATCAGTGTTTAGCCTTCCATGCAATACTGAATTGGTTATTACGAAACTGACAGTGTGGTTGTAGTAGTATACTTATATTGACTAAGCTGTCAGCAAGACCCTGAGATCCCAGCTAACAAAAAAACACACGTTATTTTACGTCCAAATAGCGTTTTAAAACTTTATATAACGTTATGCCATAGTAGGGAGCCTTAGATAAACGTCATTAACATTATGAAATGTTGTATAGCGTTTTTTGTTTACTGGAATAGTTGTGGAAAGAGTCTTGGTAGTCCCAGGCCAGGCTGGTTAGGCCAGGCCTTATGTTAGACATTGGTGTCTCAATGTTTGGTGGTCATTATCTGCACCATCTGATACTACAGGTGACAGTGACAGGATCACTTTGAGAGATGTAGAGCCCTTCTGGGCTTGGCTGGTTAGCTCATCCCTAAAGTTTGTAATGAACGTATTAGCCAGTAGCAAGGACATGAGCCATATGGGGCTGGGCTAGACGGAAAGAGGCCCATGAACATGGACATTCATAACACTCTAGCATGGACACTAACATAACAGCGAGACATGTACTCCAGTCCTGGACACATAAAGCCTTGGCGTCCTAAACAAGAATATTAGTATATAGCAAAAAGGGTAAGAGTAACATGGAAGCATTACATAATTCAGTGATTCACAAAAAAGGAACCCTCCGATTTAGAATCTAAGTTTTTGTATGCCCAGTGACGATCTTTGATTTCATCCATGTATGCCCTGCATTTAAGACAAGAGGTATATCTTGACGCAAAATGAGCAGCCCATGCGGGACAGGAGAATGGTGCTTGCAGCGTTTAATAACTAATTCATAGCTATGCTTTGAAAGATACTGATTCGGGACAACAAAATTAACAGCGGTAAAAGTCACGCCTGAAACATCATTCACTATATATATATATATATATATATATATATATATATATATATATATATATATATATATGAATAGATATAGATTATTTTTGTTCTATAGCTGCTTCTGAATGGCTGAGAATCAATTAGAACTGTGCTGTTGACGTTTGCCCTTTATATATATGCTGTAGTGTGAAGATTAGTCTTCAAAATATTACTACTCAAATAATTGGTGTGAAAAACTCACTCACCCTGGGGAATCATACGGAAGTGCCAACTATCCAACAAGAAGTTTACTCTAAACTACAATGTGGAGCTGATTAGGACCTTAGGGTGAGGAGGGAATTCTAGAAGGGGCAAGTAACATGTTTATTGTTCTCTTTGAATGGCTCTCTGGTTGTTTAGGCATGCAAATGTAGGCATAACATATCAAAATGAATAAATTACAGGCCATGGACCATCATTGTCATCATTTGGAAATAATGAGAAACTACTATTGTATTAGGAGTTTTGTTGTACAAACTTTACCAACACTCAAACTTCGAACTCAATGAGTCTCATAAGTCACTGCTTACCAGTTACACAAATTTGCTATTCGACCCCAATCAAGCCTACAACTTTTTTTATGGAAAAGAGTATGTGACAGCAACATTCTTACTGGCACTCTGAAGAATATTTCACCGCTATATTATGATCCTTTCAATGTCCATGGTAAATTATAGGTTTAAAATCTAAAAAAGAATTATCTAGGATTACAGATATAAGAACCATGGAATTGACTAAAATCCCTCAAGACTATTTCAATATGTCCACAGGATATCCTGTCTTACACAGCTCTGTTTGGTGGTTGTCTTATAACGAACACCAAAAAATAATCTATGAGCAAGTTTCTAATAAAAGCAGGTGATTTATGGGGACTGCTTCTCATTTTCATTTGTGGACTTTCATTTTGGATATAAATATTTCTTTCATATCATGGTAACAGGATGGCCATCACTTGATTGAACCTCCCTCCCGACAAAATGATTTCTAACGTTGCTGTTCAAACCTTAAGGCAGTGCTCTGGAAATATTGCTTCTCCTTTATTTCTGGTCTAAGTGCCAAGTTGCAGCCATAAAAAGCTGTCGAATTGGTATTTACCCTATTTTCCCTGGCAGAATAGCGGGGGATTCACACTTGATGCTATTTAAGAATCTTTGGGATTAATTCTCTAGAGGATGATTAATCTGCCATGTAGCAGCACCTTTTGCTGTTATCTTCAACCACTAGTGGGTGAATTCCAAACCAACCCCCAACTTTCGGCTTTCTGCTTGTTGACTACAGGTGTCCATGGCTGGTATGACATTCTTCGGTAGGAAATGTTATAAAACCCATTTATATCTTAGATTATTACATTAACATAAAAACTAATTGAAATTTAAAAAATAAATTATATATCTGCTTACACAGTCTAGTAATCCACTGAATGGTGAATGGGGTGTGCCTATGTGCAAAGGTGGTTGACTTAAGGTCCCCAATGTCATACATTTGAAAGGGAGGACTTTATTTTTATATAATGCCTAGGACTTCAGAAAAGAATTTGTGACCATCTTTTGGAGACCCATACTGGTTAACATACTACAGCATGGTTCCTAAAATACCTCACAGGTGGATCACAGGTCCAAGTGGCCGACTCATGGACACTTTACCCTATGTACTTTTGTCTACTGGATGATTAAGACGTCAATCTCATATTGATTTTCATGCTTGCTGAACATGTCCTGGCATGGGAAAGATTGTACATACGGCCATCCTATCAGCCTGTAACACTCAATGTTAAGGGTTCCAGAGCAGTACCCATGAGTACACATTGCATGGTCCATCAGTGTTTTCTGGTGCTGTGTGCACATTGCTTTACTCAGTTAACATGAAGCTCTGCTGAATACTTTATACAGAGATATTTTCATGCTGTACATAGTTTCGCGATTTTCGTACAATTAAAAATTCGATGAAAATAATTATGTACAAGCAAATATTTGTACAGTATTGAATTGAAATGCCAAATTTAGGAAATCTGTGAATTTTGATCCACACGTAATTGTACTTTTTAGCAATTTCTGCGAAAATTTATAACAGCAAAAAGATTTATGTTTACAGTAGGCAGTCTATGTATGATGTATTTAGATTGTACTCACTAATACTAAAGCTTCACTCCCACCCGAGCGCACTACTCAAAATTTGAGTATAAAAATACAAGTAGACCCTTTCCCAGTGGGCACAAAATTCAGTTCAATGTTGAATCAACGTTGAAACAACATTGAATCAACATTGTCAACCAGTTTTCAATGTTGATTCAATGTTCTGTGCCCACTGGGTTGTGAGAATACAGCTTTAATCAAGGGCCTGCTCAATATTAATTGTGTGTGTATAGGGGTAGCCACCATTGCCAAAAAGTCAAAGAGAAGATAGTCTTCCAAATCCCTGGCTGACATCCGAGGACAAGGGCCGTTTAATCAGAGGAGCTGATCGGGACAGAGTCTTGTGAGGATGTATTTAGCATATTGCAGATAACCAATGACATTACTACGGTTATCCTCGAAATAAGTCATAGCGTAATAATGTATGATAGAGACTGTATGCAGTACGCCTTAGCCAAACTTATTCACTTCTCTTTGCTCATTTAGAGTAACGACCTTTACAATCATATGGGTCAGATTTTAGAAAAATGTCACATTCTGGGGTCAAAAGTGAATAACCATGAAAATTCACAAAACTCAATTCATCTTTATACAAGTTTATTACATTGAAAGACATATATCTTGGGTCTCGAAAACAATAATTGCATGGTTCTACCCCTACCGGTGCAGTTTTTATTGACCGGCGAACACATTATAGAGTAAAAGTGTCGGCAGTTACGCCCAAAACTATTATAACGTGGTTATTATATCAAAGAAACACCACAGTGACTCCTAAATTCATTTACAAGTAGCCTTAGTATGTGTGAATGTAAAATCCACATTAGGAGCCCCTTACTGGTAGGCCACTGGATGCTCCAAAAGTAAAAGTGTCGGCAGTTACATGAGGGCCATTTCAGGTACAAAAGGCTTTAGGGAAAACTCTAGGCCAGATATCTCAAAATATAAAATTGATTCTGTTGGACAACATAGATAACTAATAGAAAACCATGATTAGGAAGGGTTGTGACTATTTCTGTTGATGTGGGGGAGTTATGAAAAATGTAAAGATAGGCTGAACGCACGATCTAGGGGTATTTTAGCCCTTTCGAGGGTTATAAATCGAGAAATATCCACTGTACATCCAATATTTTTCATTTTTTCTGAAAGCTTGGACTGGTCCCTGTTATATGAAAACAAAAATAACAGGAAAGGTGCAGGCATTTTTATTGCAGAGCTGTTTGAAGGTGAAAAAGACCCAAAAGTGACATTTTTCAAAATTCTCACCCATATAGAATAAGTAGCATTATCAAGCCATGTGGTTAAATCGATACTCAAACGTACCTACGTCACACGGGGAAGCCATATCAGGTCACTTCCGGTATTTGGGGGCTGTATCAGGGGGTTAGTTGAGGGTGGTGGCTTCCGTTTCCGGCCGATCACAGAGTGTATGAATATGTGGAAGCCACACGCAGGGACGCAAATCTAGTTCCGGTTGGCTTCTGGTCGTCTGCTATAGCGAATATGGAGCCGTTTGCTTGGTCCAATATCACCCCAAGGGAAAAAGAAAGGCTTCCACAAGCCGTAGCCTGCCAGGTTTTTTTTAATTTTGAGAAGTGGGCTCTCAAGGAGCTCGTGGAAGAGGCACTTAATGAAAGTGCTGAAGAGACAACAGGTGAATTCGGCCTTTTAAACGATCTGTTTGAGTTTGATTTGGCCGAGGAACCGGAGGTGAGGCCTCCTCCTCCAGCAGACGACGTGGAGGAAAATGAGTTTGTACCACCATCTAGAGACGACCTGGAGGAACATGACGAGCATATAATTCCTCCCCCAACCCAGGAGGATATTGACAGAGAAGAGTTAGCCCATAGGACGTATGTAGAGGAGAGGAGAAATAAAAACACAGTCCGAAAGACAGCGTCGGTGAGTGCAGAAATGAAGCCATTGTTGATGTTTTGAGTGAACGCGTGTCGGCGCGCCTCGCCTTGGGAGAATTTAAGTTGGGAGAATTTACTTTGATAGCGCAGTTGTTTTAATCGATATCTAACTAATTATAACCCCTAATTTTTTTATTTTTAGGTCATGAGGAAGGTACACACATTCTTCAAGGTGGAATTAAACGAAAATCGAGATGTGCTTGACATACCACCCCGTAGGCTATGTTCCCTGATGTGCTCGTTCATCCTCGGCGTGCGCAAGCCTCTCCCGAAAGGAGTGACCATCGACAAAGCAACAGATCAACAAAAGTATCACCAACCAGACACCCTCACGGGTTATTACACTAGTACCGCAAGGTAAAAATATGATGAATAAATAGATTGAACCCTTCTACAAAGCATACGTCAAAACCAGAATAAAATTCCACCCCTAAGTATTTTAATTTTCGATTCTTGGAAATGTCACTGAAAACTGACAAAATGGCGACGAGCTAGACCAAATTCTCAAAGTCCCCGATTCAAACCCTGTTTACAAAATAACTACTGAATATAATGCAATGGGACCTCGAAATCCTGTATCTATGCATACTTGTCCTAGTCCCCGCAAAAGGATTTGTTCAAATGTCGTCTCTAAGTATCGAAATAATTAAAAAAGCAAACTGAAGAATAGCGATGAAAACTTTTTAAAGGCACGCCTACACCAAAATCCTAAACATGAGCGCCTTGTCATATTTTGCTCATTTAGGTTTTGAAGCCTTCAGACACAATATTTGACAATTTCCTTTTGCGGGGACTACCACAGGTGTGTATAGATAGAGGATTTCGAGTTCCCATTGCAAAATATGTAGTAGTTATTTAGGAAATGAACTTTTATGGCGAGGTTTCCACTCGGTGAGACGCTACCCGGTAGTGCTTTAACATAGCGAGTCTATGGGCGCCGACTGACAGTGGCCCGACCCAAACTGAAAATATGCTCTAAAATTGTACACAGGGGGGGGGGCAGCCCCAAAATAATTTTTTCTTAACTCTCCAGTATCAGGCCTTTCTAGTGATGTGATTCATTAAGAAATCCAACATGTAGAAGTCACTAAACCGAATAGCGGCACGACCCTCAAACATGAATGCTACTAGAATCACTTTAAAAATTGCTCAACGACAAAAAATTGTTTGGGGGGGTTAGAGCAATTGTTGAGATCTGCCCTTGATATATATAAAAGGTGACATGTTTAATATCCCAGATTGCGATATCCCATTTAATAAAAATAATTTTAAGACCCCCCAAGCCCCCCCTGAGTTAGGGTCACTTCAGCTTCTAAACCCTGTTGAAATCCTATATACGGCCTCGTCGCTGCTCAACTTGCGTTTGCTTTTTTCAATTTTTGGATATTTTGAGGCCCCTAAAATGTCTGAGCCTCAGTTAGAGTAAAGTCGACATGCTGAAGTACCACCTATTTTTTTCCTGACCCTAAAAGACCCATTTTTGACCCAAATACAGCACTTTGAAATATAATCCCCCCTCAGTATGACCCAGGTCCCACACCCGTGCCGACTGTAACCTCGCTACCTTGTCATTGTATTTGCACAAATTAACCATTTTTGGCCTGTTTCCTATATATTCACATATTTTGAGCTTGATATCAATGTGTGGGTATGTCATATCGAGGCTAAACCTGAAATATAACGTTATCACAGTGGCAGGGCTTGTATGGTTAGATTCAAAGCAAACTTGGCTACTCACGGTTTGACGCCCTGGTCTCTCCTGTATGACTGCAGTACCATCCGTGGAATGTCACACTTGATCCAGACCTATTATGAATTCTCCTCTTGGAGGTCTAATCACACAATTAATTCCTAATTTCCTTTATATTTTGCAGATATTGCCGTGATAACAACTATCCGGTCAATATGATGACTGACTCGAACTTTGATCTCCTTCGACAAGTCATCGAGACAAGGCGATGTGAATTGAAAGACCTGGGCTTCGGGGACAAACCCAATATGGCCGTACCACTCACAGATGAGGATGTGGAAATATGCTGGCAAACGGGTGCGTTTGGGAGTCAGGACCCTCGAACCATTCAGAACACTGTGTACTTCTTCTTCGCTAATGGCTTCGGGTGGCGGGGTCGCCAAGAGCAAACAGCCGTGTTATGGAAGCACCTTTATATGGTGGATGAGGGCACACCTAATGAGCACCTTCACTTCGTGGAAACCTTGTCGAAGACCCGAAAGGGCAAAGGTGCCCCCCGTATGTACAACCCCAATATGTGGCTACTTGACGATGAGGAGAGGTGCCCCGTACGGATGTACAAAAGGATCCGGGACAAGAGAAGCCCTGCCCAGAAGCAACCGGAGGTCCACTTCTTCCTGACTCCGATATGGAAGGCCACATGGGAGATGGAGTATCCCTGGAAGCACGGTGATAAGAATGAGATGAGCGACGACTCTATCGGCAAGATAATGAAGGAAGTGAAGAAGAAGGCGGGCCTCACTGGGGCCATTAAGGGCCACACACCGCGTAAGACCTACATGACCAACCTTCTTCATGCGGGTGTACCTTCGCACCTTCTTATCCAGTACTCCGGGCACCGAAATGTTAACTCGATTCAGGCGTACTCCACAGCCTCCGTTCCCCAGCAGAAAGAAATGTATCATATCGCCGTGGGCCGGAAGAGAACCTACGATGCGATCACTCCAGGAAGCTCCCTCCTGAAGAAGCGAGTATCGGAGGCCCCGGTGGAGACCGACGAAGCTGCAGTGGAGGCCGAGGAAGCCTCCTCCGCCTCGCTTCCAGAGCCTTCTGTGGTGGACTCCGTATCAGGCCCGGTTGTGGCCCCCGTTTCGGCTCCTGTCTTCGTGGCCCCCGTATCGGCTCCTATCGTGGCCCCTGCGGCTGCAGTCGTGATCCCCGGATCGGCTCCTGTCTTGGATGGTGCAATTGGGCCGGTCATAGGACCTAGATCGGTGCAGGTGCGCACCAGGGGGATGCCGCCGGTCCAGGATTTGGTGGCGGGTATGTTCTCCGGAGCCACAATAACCGGTAACGGGGCAGTCCACGTCCACATTCATTATGGAAACGTGGACACCCGTTCGCAGACCCAAGTGAACGTGTCTCCTTCGAATTCACAATCATTGGACGATCAGGCCTCCTAGTGAGCGGAATCCCTTAATCCCTCAGATGAATGCTGACTTTAACGTCAGTCCTATGAAGTATGGGACGGTGTCAGACCGTGGTATGTCTGACAGCACCAAGTTGACTTGGCTTGACCTTTCAGCCTCTTGCACTAATATTAAGATAAATTGATGATAACATGTGTTAATATGACCGTCAATGCCTTCATTATACCTTTATGTTTGTTGTGCTGGTTGGTTCAAAGCGTATTTCCTCCTATATTTCACGTATTTCGTCTTCTTTTATCAAGTTGAAGCGTGGAAAGCCTCCTCGTGCGAGCTGTCTGCTGGCACTCGCCGGGCGGATATTTTGAACTAGAACGTGGGGGGAGTGGCGTTTACGATGAAATAAAAATCTTATTTATGTTATATTTTGAGTGTTTGTCACCTTACTTTTGATACATTCCATTCAAATCGAGCAGTTTAACATCGATTTTCTATGATAAAACGATGAAATCGAGTAAATACGAAAAAGCACCGGAGGCTGCGATCAGCTGATCGTTGACCTACATTCAGATTGAGACGATATCATTTTTTTTTAATTGGCTCCGTTTGGGGGTTAAAAAAGCATATTTAGGCTTGAAACCAAGCCTAAGCACTACAAAACATCCTATATTTACACGTACAATAGCGGAATTAGGCCTTAACCCCCCAGAAAATTTGGTTGAGGCTTTGTAACATGATGTATCGGCGAAAAATTGAGACGATAAAAATGTGGCCGCCCGGCTAGCGCTTGACAGTGGCAGGGCGCGAGTGGTTTCATCAACTTCCCCGAAAAATAATAAGGTGGTTATTAGGTTTAAAATCGAGTTATATTGAAAGAAACATAGCGCACGGAAGAGAAAAGATGCTATATTTGGACGTACAATAGGTAAATTAGGCCTTAACCCCCCAGAAATTTTGGTTGAGGCTTCTTAACTTGAAAGTTCGGCGAAAAAATTGATCGTAAAATTTTCCCATAGACAAACAGTGGCGCCGAAATCTCGACTGGTGTCAGAAAAGAGGGGCGGTGTGATCGGTCTCCAAGCATATTCTTGGCAAGGTTATACTACAAAGCCTCTGCTCGGAGAGTGAGGCTCCGCGTCCTTTCATCGTAAATCAGATATTATTTATTTGACAATTTTTACCAGATTATGTTTCAATCGTCTTTCATTTGTAATAAATAAGAAGTTTTAATCGCATAGTAGGCCTAATTTGTACAAATTAGGGCGATATAGACGATAGTTCGGGGGACTTTTTTTTTTTTTTTGCGTACTCGCAAAACCGGAAGTGACAGTGGCGAAAACCAAGATGGCGGACTCTGGAGGCGAAGGAGACGAAATGACACAGTAAAATCGTTATTTTTCCTTATTTAATCCACATTTCTTGATAAACACAAGAATGAGGTTGTTTGACCGACTTGGCCGGTATCAGGGATCAAGATACGGTATCAGCCATCAACCCTTATAAAGGGTTTCAGGCTGATACCGTATCTTTCACCCTGATACCGGCCAAGTCGGTCAAACAACCTCGTTCTTGTGTACATACATCATGTATTATGACTTGATATTTACTTTCCCTGTTGATAACATTGATGACACATAAAACCTGCTGCTTACCTGAGTATTGTACGGTACAATACTGATACATACTGCCACCAGCACATGTGTACGTATCCAATTAGTGGGAGGCAGTTATCTTCAACCATATTCATTTTTATTTAGAAGAGCTTTCTCATTATGTTATCATAGACTTTATTCAGTTCCATAATACATAGACATATAAATTAATATAAATAAGAGAGCAGCAAGCAACTCATCGACTGTGTATATGTCTTCAGACTATTGATTCCTAAAACTAATATAGCCATAAATAGGCAATGCAGTAGTGATGCCCATTTGACATCTTAATAAATAATGAGGAACACATGAGGGAACATAACGGCGTGTATAATGAAATAATCAGTTCAGCTCAAACTGTATTGGGTATCCCTATAGGGCCTGCATAGTCACTTTCACAGCTGACATATAAGTGTACATTGTATCCTCTTGTGTGCAAAGCGTTACACTTCTTGAGTAGCCAGAATGATCAAGACAGTAGGGTGCACACATCCTTAAGCTCCAAATCTGGCACAGGTGTCCTTTTAGTCATGAAGATGTATTCTAGTTTCCGTGCCACCTTCGGACCAAATCATTAACTATAGTTACCGCCAAAATTTCCGGGTAACGTCTGTTTACTCGGCTTCTCCACCTGGAGCTAGTGCACACAGTTCCCGGGAGAGGGCGCTGGTCCTCTTCGGGTAACCGTGTGCCGCTCTCAGGTGGGCTGCCGACCCACCCACCTGGCCACGTGACCTAAGAGCCGGTGTTATATAAGACCCGTGTGTTTACATGGAAGGGAGTCAGTGCAGGCCCGACTGACGATAGACTTCACATGTCCAACCGTGCGGACAGAGTTGTATGCTAAGAGTTGTATACTGACCGTTTCCTCTATTTATAGAGAAACCTGATTTACCTGTGTGTATTGATTCTACACTGATCGTTCCCTAGTAAAGGAACTGGAGTTGTTATTCTTGTGAATAAAGACAGATATATTCTCGCACCTGGAAACTGCCGTGATCGTTGTTCCTTAACCTAGAGTTAACTACGCAACATATAACAGAGTCGACACACACGACAATACACAATGGTATATATGTATGATTTACACATAGTCTTAACGACTGCACACACAGACTTTTTTTTTTACGGGTAGCCACATCTCCTAGCTTATCAGATCATACAATCTTCATATATAGCATAATATTAAACCCGTTTAATATGGTAAATATGAGAATACCATAGTAGAACACCTGGGGTGATATGTATCACAATACGATAACTTATTATATATATTAACTATGTTTTAATGAGTAACCTGGCAGTGTACCCGGAAACCCTCACAAAAATATATCTTACTGGTGATCTAGTTGTGGGCACGGTGCTCTCCGCTTCTAATAGACGAATGAGTAAGGTGCTATCCTCTTCTTATAGATGAATAAGTCAGGTGCTCTCCGCTTCTTAATACTGTTTCCTGGATAAATATCACCCGAAGGTAAGTTCATATGTACACAGCTCGCTAAGTATCCTGTCCTCGTTCCAGTAATGTTCATGACATATATAATTATAATCCGGCTGGAAACCACGAGTACTGTCCGTTTAACACGTAATCCTAGCTCCAGGAATGTTCATGATATATATAAGTATAACTGGAACCACAAGCATTGTCTGTTTGACACGTAATCCTTGGACGGGAACAGTTTATAACACAGCATAATAGTATCAGGAACACATAATGGTAACGCATCCCAAAAGTTAGTTTCAGGGACGTTAGTTTGATAGCTTCCTGGTGGAGTCCTGATTCCCCATCAGATCGGCTAGAGTTGAGAGTTGAGTAGTTAGGTAAGTCCAGAGCTTCCGCGGAAGGTTCCCCCGCGCTGTTGCATCTAAAAAGATGCCCATCTCCCTTCTAGGAGGGATACCCGTCATAAAAAAAATTATGACCTCCGATTAACTGAAAGAACAATTAATCTATCCGGAAACTATTATAGCCTCCTCTTCTATTTCTAAAAAAAATTAGAAATAGACTCTGAACCTTTTATTAGTTATTAACCTAATGGTTCATCTCTCGCCCTGATTAAGGCAAGCGCGTGCTCAGCTGTGCCATCCCAGGTATCGAGAGTCACGCCGAACACCCCGTAAAATTTTACGTTCATATCTTGTAACCGTTTGGTTAACTTCTCGTTCTCTTGGCGAACGAAATCCGCTGCGGCCTCAGCATTCTTTTGGCCTGTAGCAGCTTCCTTTGACTTTTTAGCCAAATAGTCAGCATTGCCAGCGGCGACCAATGCTTTCTCTTCCCTGTGGGCAATCTTTAGACCATGCGTAAACAGGCCTAACATCCTGGTGGAATACTCCACCGCTAACTGTCGCCAGGACTCCTGGAATTCGGTAACAATTCTCTGTCCCACCTCACAGCTCGCCTTCTCTTCCCGAGAGAAGTAGTTAACTATCGGGACGTATTTTAATTTTACGCCTCCGGTAGTTTCTGCGCGGGAGGTACCCTCGACTGGCTGGATGACAACCGGTTCCTGGTTGGCAGGAATCACGGGTTTTACATCCACTTGCGGTGCCTTAGCAGCCGCTGCAGGCTTCGGGACAGTTATACCCCGAGGAGCCACCACTGAGATCAGGGATTTGGTCTCAGTTTTCACGGTCAAACTCTCCATTCCCCGGGTTGGGGTGGTGGGAGACCGGACGTCCCTGGGGGTGGGTTTTGTAGTTGTCCCCAAATGGTACGTCAAAGGCAGAGAAGCCTTTGATCTGGTAGCTGGGCTCTCTTTAGGCCGGGCACCGCCATGGTCAGGTTGACTGTTGGCAGTGTCTGAACTGCTCAGACGTCTGGTACGGTACTCCATACTGCTGGAAGCCGCTGTATGTCCACCGGAATCACGTTTCCGATCTTTCCGGTCTACATACAGTGGGTCTGGATACTCGCGATAATATTCGCGACCTTCCGGGGCCTGATAATTCCCATAATAGGAATTATCGAGTTCCTCCAAAGTGGAGCCGGCATGTCTCCGTTTTGGTCCGGGAGAGACCGCAGGAGACCGGGAGCGGTCTCGGCCAGACCGGCTCTTTCCTCGGGAACTACCCCGAGTTTCCGGCTGGCGGAAATTACCGCCGCCTCTCCGAGCAGTACGGGTGGTGCATAACACCGTATACTCCTTGTCATTCATGGCGAACTTGTTGCGTCCGTCCACTCTGGCTATCCTAGCTTTGAACTTCCCGTCTGCGACTTCGCAGAAAAAGGGAGTTGCCGGCCGGATTTTAGCCTTCTGATCGTCCGTTAGTGACTTGTACTGGTCACAGACGGCATCATGTAGCGCATTCACACGATTGCGGGCTACACTGATTCCCATATTATGGCAATCTTTCATGTGGCGCATTAGCTCACCTCTGCGGGGTTCTAGACACCCATTGCACAATTGTGACTCCCTACCTACTGTAATATCACAGTGGTACACCACACAGTGGTGCATGTGATTCTCACAGAGGTGTCTCAGGAACCGTGGCTTTGTTACAAAGATGGTTCGGTCTGTGCCCATCTCGTTTACACACGTGGCAAACGGGCACCAATTCCTCTCCCGTTGATTATACCAATGGGTGCTCGCAAAAAGAAGCTTTTCCTTCTGCTCCCTACTGTAGTAGGTTTCTGGCAAGATCCTGAGCTGATCTAGCCACTGCTGATAGAAAGCAGACGGAGGACGGTCCCGGGGTGTATTCCGGATCCAATCCTCATCATCACTCTGACCTTTACAGTTGGTCGCGAGCGGGCATCCAAAATTGGTTGGGCCAATTGGACACTGTTCCCATGAATTGGGAATAAACACGCGGAACTTATTGTTCGCGTTTTGCCAGACCCTCCTCATCACGTCATTTGGCGGGATGGGGTCTTCCGGGTCGTTTCCTGGTTCATTGGCGTTAGCCGGAACCTCCCCCTCTTCCTCGTCCGAATGAGCCGGACTACGGAGAGGGCTGAGACGCGCTGGGTTTATTACCAGCGCAGCCGCAACCACGGCAGCTGCACCGGCTGCGGCGGTTACATCTGCCACAAGGGCAGGTATGGGGACTGTGACGCCCATGGTAGATGGTGCTGGAGTATTGGCTTCGTTGGTATCCATAGCCTCATCCGTAATTTCCACAGCCCGTGGAAAGACGGGCTGTCCCCCGGAAGGTAGTTCCGGTAATCCTTCTGCTAATACAGAATCTGGCAAGTTAGCTAGTCTTGCCTTCTGGTTCCGGCGAGATTGACGCCCTCTCTCCTGGACAAACTCGTCCGACTGATTGCTGTCAGCCGAGCTTGACCGGTTCGAGGCTCCCCTCTCACCTTTACCGCCGAGCCCCCTGGGTGTGGCTTTCAGCGCTTTTATACGCGCCTTCTCTTCCGCACTGGAAGATCTGGTTCGTAATGTACGAACCGCCTCATCCACCAAACAGGATATTGCAATTTCCCGAGTGACGGCGTGAGCATCCATGTAATCCTCTACAGTGGTTACATCCAAAGTGTACGAAACTACTCGCTGGGCGCTAGCAGCAGCGATTTCGTACTCCCTCCGGGTTTTCGGTTCGCGGAGCTTCCCGATACGTGCCCGGTACCTGTTGACACCTGTCAACAACATCCTGGCAACTCCACAATTCGGGTCCAAGGACAGAATTGGAAGTGCTGGCATCAACCGCTGCATGTCTGCTATGTGCAGATCAAACGCAGCTCTCCGTAAGCAGTAGCATACGATCAGTCCTTTTTGGAGTGCCTCCCAGTACACAAACCAGTCCGGGGGCAACTCGTCCTGCTCCTCCACTAACAGGAAGAGCAATATCGCCTGCCTTACCAGCGGGTCAATCCGGCGGGGAGCTCCCTCCGCCGTTAGACGTAGCACGTCCTCGTGCAGGTCCACTTCACGTCCATCGTAATTGGACATGAAACCTGCTAGTGTGGGCGCTGCCGGGCGGGGTTTCTCAACGTCCACCGGCGGCTCACCATGGTACACAGTACCCGTATCCTGATACTCAGCTTTGCTGGTATCAACTTGACCGTCAGCTGGACTGATGGCCTCAATGTCTAAACCTTCCAAGTAATTGGCGGCGACATTTGCTGGACGTAAAGATGACTGAGAGTCAAGGTCGACGTCCATTATCTCCCCTTGTCCCAGGAAATCCATAGATTCCTGGTCCTGGAGGTCAGGTTGATTATCAACCACGCTCCCTCCGCTAGCGGAGTCGCCCTCCTGAAGAGGGTCCACCGGCTGGTGGTCTGTCTCGGAAGACATGGTATCACACTCAAGAAAAGTGTTCTGATGGATTATAGGGGGTCCACCTCCCCTTTGGTAAGTATGGTCGTGTCCGAGCCCTCACGTCTGCTCTGGACCTCCTCTCAACCCCAACTGGCGATTCCCGCCAAGCCGCGTGCCTTATATAAGGCGCGCCACCGCGCATGCGCAACCCCGCGCGTCCCGTGACCCAGTTCCTTGGAATCAGGTCACCCGCGCGTTCAATTGTAAACAGGTACCCTCATTCCACGTGCTAATCCTTACGCTCTGTCAACTCGTCGAGAGTATCAATGAAATGGCATAATAAAGCACATTCACCGGATTATCCGTCCATCACCCATGGGATCCTTGACAGGGGGACTATCACGATCATCCCGACCGTACTTACTTCCACACACAACTAATTACAACATAAAAATATTTAACAAGATTACAGGACACCACACTCGTTGTGTACCGGCTTAGGTTATACCGTCCCTAGCTAGGAGCCGGGGACTGCGTCTTATGTTTTTAGGCATAACATTAGACCTGGTTCTAGGACACGCCTTTTCCAGGGTGGATTTAGCCTTAATCACACCCTTCCGGGTCCTTTTCCCTTCAGCCAGCGAGACTTTATTAGCCGCCTTCTTCCCGGATCTTTTTGGGATGACGGGCTTATGCACCATTAGTTTCCGGGAAACCTCCTTCTGCGGCCTTCCGCGTTTCCGGGGAGGTTCCTTCACTAATTTCCGCTGTTCACTTTCCTCTATCAAAGTATCAACTTCCAACTCATACGAGTCCAGGGACAAATCTCTCCCCTTCCACTCTCTTAGTCGAGCTACATTAGATTTATACATCTTTCCCTGTAATGAACGTATCACTACAGTACTGTCACTTACTATGCGGGTCACCACAAAGGGCCTATCCCAATTACTAGCAAGTTTCAGAGTCGATAACGGCCCATGTAATCTTACTACCTGATCACCAACTTTGAATCGTCGCGGCTTAAGGCCTAGATCATAGCCGGTCTTCTGCCAGGTGGCATTCTTCTGTAGTTCAGTTCTCACCAATTCATAAGCATATTTGAATTGATCTCTTAATGACTCCACAAACATAACATGGCAGGGGGTTTCCGGGTTCATTCCTACCACCCCAAATACCAGGTCAGTGGGCATTATTAAATCCTCCCCGAAAACTAACAGATTCGGGGAACAGGAGGTACTAGAATGGACAGTGCTATTATATGCATGACATACATAATCACACTGCTCATCCCAGTCGTCCATTTTATCATTCACCAGGGATTTTAACACCTGAATCAATGTACGATTGAATCTCTCAACCATTCCATCACTTTGTGGCCGGTAGGGATTTGTTCTCGTCTTACAAATCGCCAATCGGTGACACATTTCCTGCCGAAGATCAGATTCAAATTCCCGACCTTGGTCACTATGCATCATTAGGGGAACCCCAAGATGCAATACCCAACCTTTGACAAAAGCTTTTGCACAGGTTGCTGCCTTGTGATCCGCCAATGGGAACACTCTCGTATACTTAGTATAATAATCAGTGACGACCATCATACAAGTATTACCCTCAGGGGTAGTTTTAAACCCACTGATAATATCTATTGCCACTCGCGCAAATCTTACTCCAAATAACTCCTGGGACAAGGGCATTTTACCCATTCCCGGTCCAGGTTTGTTTTTACAACAATCCGGGCAAGTAGCAATCCATCTTAATAGATCACTACTCATCCCTGGCCAGTAATATCTCCTTTTCAAACGTTCCAGGGAACGCTTTTTTCCAAAATGTCCACTGGTCAGGTGTCCATGGCAATAATACATAACATCCCTCCTCATGCCGGAAGGTATTACCACTTGCCGGACTCTCCTACCGGATGAATTAATCTTCCACCGGTAGATGATTCCGCTCTGGACTTCTAACTCTGCCCATTGAGCTTTTAGCCTTCTCATTTCCCGATTTTCCAGGGAAATCTCGGGCCTCGGGGGCCGTATCTTCCTAGGTAACAATACCAACAACAGGCTAAGGTTAGGATCCTTTTCCTGGAACTTCCGGATGGTTCCCATGGACCACTCCAGAACCCCGGTTCCCTTGATCTCAAAGGGAATCCTTGCTCCGGCTATGACAGTCTCATGCTGACCACAGTCATCACAGTTGGTGTTTTCGCACTTCCTGATAGGACGTCGGGAAAGTGCATCAGCATTTCCATGCTTTACCCCAGCTCTATGCTGGATCTGACTTTGCTCCAAACCGAACTCGGAAAGGTGTGCTAGCCAAAGTCCAATCATTCCTTCCGCATCTTTGAAATTCAATAACCATCTCAAAGAGGAATGATCTGTTCTTAGCGTAAAATCTGACCCCCAAAGGAAATGTTTGAACTTTTTAGTATAAACTATCACAGCCAACAATTCCCTTTTAGTGGTACAATAATTTCGCTGAGTCTTACTCATAGTATTACTAGCAAAGGCAATGGGAACCTCCACCCCGCCTTGGACTTAACTGAGGGCGGCCCCAATACTCTCATTGCTGGCATCTGTATCCAATACAAAATGACCATCCGGGGTGGGATACTTTAACACCGGGGTCTCCACAAACAACTTTTTTATTGCTAAGAAAGCTGTGTCCTGTTCCTTCCCCCATGGGAACTCTTCCTTCCTATTTCCGGGAGTCCAGTGTGACAAACACTGGATCGGATAGGCTACCCGGGAATACCCCGGCAGGAAATCCCTATAATATGAGCAGAATCCTAGGAAGGATCGCACATCTTTAGGACCCCTGGGTACTTCCCATTCAGTCACACTCCTGATCTTTTCCGGATCCGCCTTAACCCCCTCGGTGGAAATAATCCGCCCTAGGTAGTTAATATCCTTCTTAAACAGATTGCATTTCTTTGGTTTCAATTTGAGACCGTTAGACATGATTCGGTTTAAGACTTCCTCTAAATTACTTAAACAGTCCGCAAAGGTCTTTCCAAACACAATTACGTCATCTAAAGGGGTGAATCCACCAAGTCGGGTCGGGCTCATGTCAGTCCGATCGGGTGCTAAAGCATGAATCGGGTTGTCTACCGATTCTGGTGGAAGCGCTTTTCAGCCCGACCGATCGTGCAATCGGGCTGCAAAAAGTCAGAAAATCTTAATCCGGAGCAAAAAAGGGACTCCACTGAGCCCGTCAGACTGCTGTCGGGGGCAAATCAGATCGGAATACTGCAGTGGATTCGGTTGCCCGACTGCATATTCCACCCAATCGGGCTGGGATTTTGGAGGAAGACTGCAAATTCATTCCCTTTTCCACGCCCGACGGCACATCAAAAAGTTTAGATATTGGATCGGATCGGGTTGAAGCTGGAACCAGATGAGCAGTCCGATACCAAGTGTGGCGGATAAATTGTCGCCACCTGGTGTATCCCGGCTGTACTATCAGTTCTCACTTTCCCCGTCAGACGGCGACAGCGCTGGTCCGGATCACGTGACTGATAAGTCCCCGGATGTGTCCGTACAACACAACACGAGATCAAAAATGGCGGGTGGAAAGAAGAGGAAGGGCGTAATCACAAAAAAGGCAAATCAGGGCACAAAGAGAGCTGCTCCCACGAAAACTGAACAGGAGGAAGGGGAGGAAGATGTGCAGACTCCGACAAAGGTAATGCGGGGTCGCCCGGCGGAACGGGTATCGCCCAGACTTAACAAGGAAGAGGCCGGACCGGGACTGGACAGGCCGCGCCGCCCGGTTCGTGCCAAAACGAAGAACCCGACGCCGGGGAAAAGAGGGGTGAGTATTTTATTGCTCTGTTTTCCACTCCCCCCACCCCCCTACCCCCCTACCTCCTACACCCTGCCTTACTGTCATGTTGTGTCTGGTCACACTGTCACAAAACTGTAACTGTAACACATGGGTGAAATCCATCTGTGTTACTTTTGACAAGACAGGTCGGTTGTGATATATTGCTTTAAATCAGAATAGTGCCCGCTGCAATATAACCAAATCAGACTGACCTTCCGTATTTGCTGAAGGGCATGTAGAAATAGGCCACTCCCAAAATAATGTTTTCTGTTCTCCCCGCGCCAAAAGAAACCCATGTATAGTGCTAAATAATTTTTTTCTAAATATATTCCATTTAATTATTTTAAAAAATATTCCATTTCCCCACATTTTGGGTATATTGGCATGAAAAAAAAAAAAGATGTTGGGCCTGCATGATGTTTGGGTAGGGTATGGTACTGTGACAAGGTTTCCCACATTTTTTCTTTGCTGTTGTTTCTTAATATGACAACAACACCTCCCAAGTGAAACCTGTCATATTTTCTGTAAATTTAATTGAAATAAAATATTTTCTCTTTCTTTGTACAGCCTGGGAGACCCCGAAAACCCCCCCCCAAAGGTGCAGCTGCAGCAGGATACCGAGGAAGAGCAGGATGAGCCCGAACCTGAGAATGGAAAGCAGTCTGACGCAGGACAGGAGCAGGAGGAGGACGAGGACGAGGTCTTGCCAGACGGGCAGGATACAAACGCCCACAAAAGTCCTGTGCTCACAAAGGAAGAGAAGAAAAGGCAGCTACGCGCTCTTCTAAAAGAGTTTAAGATGGTTGAAGCTGGGGACAACATATCACATGACTCAGACGATGAGCCGGATCAAGATGCAGAAGGGGAGGAGTCCCACTCCAATTCCTCCCAACTAACCATGGATGGTGATAAGAAAGACTATTTGTCCAAACCTGGAGAAGAGGAGCAGGAGGAGCAGGATGAGGAGGAGACAGAGCCGTTGGTGGACCTGCGCAAGGTACACCTGGTACCTGAGAAGGTTGACTTTGAGGTTCCTGGCAAGCTGCCGGACCATTACTGGACGGAAGATCCCAGCCGGGAGAGCACCCTGTGCCAGCTGTGGGCAGACGAGAAGGCCTTGTATGACATGGAGGACGACATGTACCGCGTCCCTGCACAGAAGGAGGTCATACTGAGGAAGTTTGCCTGTATCCTGCAAGTCCCTCGTAAGTATATCTTATTTTTTTCTTTGTCATTGAAATTGTATTCATATAAATGTAAAATTTCAAATATAATAAAAGTGGGGAAAAAATAATTTTTTATATTCAAATTTTAAAAAAAAGACTATACGTTGTGTTATGACTAATTCCATTGTATTAAAATTTGTGAAACTTTGTTCAGAATTATTATTCAGAAGAAAAAGTAAAGTAAAGATGTTGTACATAGTGCCATGCAGTATTGTCATCCCATTCCACCTGACATATATGAATTTCTTTTTTCAGCAAACATCATACACATGCGCATGACCTCCTTGCGCAGTATGTACCAGAAAATGAAGAGGACTGCACCTAGTGGATCCGCTGCTTTGGGGAAGACGGACAGACAGAAAGAGGTGTGCCGGCTGGTGTATTTTCTAGCAGACCATGTCAAGCAAGAAGACACCATAACGTCCTACAAAGGGAAGAGCCCAGCAAAGAGCAAGAAGGGGAAGAAGTTTGACTACACCCGTAAACCAGCTACAAAGAAAACACCCAATAAGAGTCAGAAAGTAAGTCACATTGTACTTTTTTTTCCTTTCTGTTATTTTTTAATGTTACCGGTATATTATGAGCTAATTTTGAGCACAGGGAACAGAACTTTAATTTGCACAGGCACTGCTCAGTAATGTCTTTAGGTGAAACAAGTAATCTAAGTAGCATTGCAAATATTTTTCCTGTCATTTGCAGCCTGTTATCAAATATACATTCATTAAAAAAAAACAGGATTTCTGTTTTGAAATCTTTTGCAGTAGCACATGAAATAAATGTTTATATTTAATGTAAATGTAATAAGGCATGCTTTGTTACTGTATGAAGAGAAAAATAAATTTACAAAGGCCCCTTGCCTTTTGTCCGGGGTGTAATATTTTATTTTAATTTGATTTAATTGATATAATTTATTCATGTTGTGTATAAAATGTCATTGCAGGAGACGTCACAGCTGGAACAGGCTATGAACCAATCGCTCTCTCCTATCATCACCAAACCCCAACACAGACTCACCGAATCTGAAAAGGGGTCGGACGTGGAGTCCCTAGGCCAGTCTGATGAGGAGGAAGAAGCAAGTCCCGTCTTCAATACCAAGCATTTTGGTCGCAACCAGAGGCTGAAAGATGCACATATACTGGACCTCTCGCGACAGCAGTCTGCCCGATTGAATCAGGAGGGGAAGGAACAGAGGGTGAAAAAGACTGCGGATACTACCAAGGTAAAGAAATCTGCCAAACAACCCGAGCAGCCCCCAAGAACACAGAAGCAGGCCAAATCTAGCTGCACCCAGACTGCACCGAAAGCAGACATGTCACGCCCGGTGAAGAAGGGTGGGGCAGTTAAAACTAGAACCCCAAAACCCCCCTCCAGACCGACACCCAAGAAGTCAACTTACCTTGCAGACAGCAGTGTCAGCTCCCAGGAAAGTGCAGCGGACAGATATACGCGACTGCTGGGACTACAACCAGCCAAAAAAAAGAAGAACGAGCCCTCCACTTCAACAGCCACACCGGAGAACCCTGATTTAAGTACTGCCATAAAGAAGAACTATGGTGTGGAAATGAGTAGTGCCTGGTATCAGCAGCAGGGGGCAGAATTCCGGAAGTTGAAAGAAAAAGAGCAAAGAGAAAAGAAATCAGAGAAAGAGGAAGGTCTGCTGGGTGCTATGAGAGAAAAAACTGTTGCACTCAATAGAATGGCTGATGCTTTCCATGAGACAGGCTCTGTTGCGTCCCAATCTAGTGCTGAGCTGTCTGCAGAACAACTTTGGGCAAACTCATTGGTTCCTCAAATGATGCGGATGAGTGAAGAAACCCGTGACCACTTCATGTATTCTGTTTTTGGAATGGCGCTGAAGGCCATTAAGGGGACGTGGCCCCCCCCCCAACCCAACAAATAGTGTAAACAAGTCAACTAACCATCCAGGTTTTTATCTTGTGCCAAAAAAAAACAAATCATAATTCTGTCTACCAATAAGACTGAAAATGTTTATTTTGGAGGACAAATGGTCTCATTTAATTTTTTAGATTTTGTACACTTTTTGCAAGATGTACCCTGCACCAATGTCTGGAGATATTATACAAGGGTGGTATTGCAGGACATGTTAATTCTACTTCAATCATGCGGATTCTGTAAATATGCTGCAGTACTACGGGTGCTATTTACTACAGAAAGATCACGGTATTTTATTCATTTTGGACATATGAAACCAAAGGTCAAGTGGTGCATTGTAAAATGTTTGACAGGTGCTAATTTTATGCTATTCCTGATAAATATAACATGTTATATCACATTAGGGGGCATGTGTTATGGTTTAGACATGTAAGGTGAGAGAAGACAGATCAGAACAAAATTGCAGTGATACATTTTTTTCATATAAAACAATTTATTTAAACATATTACTGTAGGATGAATACCGTCTTCCAGTATTTACAGCAGTCTGTCACACAGTGTAACACCAGCTGTACAGTGTGGCGGGAGATCAAACAAAAAGCACAATCCGACTGTCAGTGTATAGGATGTAAATTCTGATATATAATTCTCTGACGGCCCACCTTACAAAACTGGTATCAAACTGGGGTATTTGCATAGATATTGTTGTTTGCTATATTTTTTTTACTTAACGCTAAGTAAATGCCCATGTTGGGAAGCATGTACCAATTTATATAATATTAAGTACATACATATCATCATACTTAAGACATCAGGTACCTCTCGTGTTGTAGGACATATCACAGTAATTTATTCAGTTATGTTGTGTAGAACAAAATATTTCTACAGTTTATGCTAAGTATATGACTACATGACATGTTAAAGGTGTCCTGTCCGGGTACAATTTGGCGTCTACTCAGGAAACATGCTCAAAGTATGTCTTGTATTTATATTAAAATACAACATGTGGAGATATTTTAAAACACTGATCCGTCCGATTACTGCAGTGTATGGTACAAATGATCTCATTGTGTAAAATGTAGCGATTTACATATAGGTACAGATATACATATTATATTTGTTTCTCACATGACTTATCATAAAAAAACATTATAAGCTAGTCAGATAAACACTACCAAAGAAAAATGTTTTGAAAAATGACTGAAGTGAGAATTTATTTAAAATAAGCATCACGACGTTTGGGCATGAGATGGCCTTCTTTACATGTTTTTACATGTACAAAATATTCCACTGAGGTACATGAATCGACAAATTTTGATTGATGCATATAAGTATGAGGATTTAAATGTCTATGCTCAACTGGATGAATGTAGCAACGTCAGTCTTGTCCCATTTTCTGATATTCATATTATAATACTCAAGAGGTCAGGTTTGTCTCCTAATGTGGGACAGTTCACAATATTTTATTCCCTTTTGTTCTGTTGAATAAAATATATTTTAAATATACGCTATATTTCTCACTTTGTTCTGCTTTAAAGCTGTCCCATCAGGGAAGAAGTTGTTCTCAGATATGAAATCACTGTCAAGCTTTAATGTGCAGAAATATTTAATAAAAAAAATTAAAAAGGTGCAAGACTGTAACAAGCCGGACTCCTGTATGGTACCATTCACATGAGAAAAAAACAACGAAGTCATATGGCAATGTGGGCACTACCGGTAGGAATAACACAACAATCTTGTACCCTTCAGATTTGTACTGTCTGTCCTGTATGTAGTGAGATGAAACTGTCTGACACTGTGACATATCATCGCTCAAAGTAGAAGTCGTTGGACATGACAATCTTGTACTGGAACCTGAGCTCTCCCTCCACCGTCATACACCAGTCTGCGATGCGGTTGCGCATATCCTTCACCTTCTGGCTTCTGTTCCTCTTCTTGGTCGGCTGTCCGCCAGGCATCGCTGCCTCTCCGCACCAGACCCCCCGGTGCTGATTATAGTCTTTATCCTCCCAATCACAAGAGTCACGTGGGGTGTAGGCATTGCCAGCTTTCACGCGCAGGTAGTTGTGCAGAACCACTATGGCAAGCACCACGATACTGGCATTCTTTGGGGACATCTCTATTTCGCGCCGCAAGATCCTGAACCTGCTTGCTATGATGCCAAACGCATTCTCAACAATCCGCCTGGCGCGGCTGATCCGGTAGTTGAAGACTCTCTCCAGGAGAGACAGTTTCTTGGCGGGGAAGGGCTTCATCAAATTTTCGCTCATTTCGAACGCATCATCCCCTATGAAGTAATAAGGGAGTTTCTCTTTGAATCCTGGGAAATGGGATGGCTCTGGCAGGTTGAGAGGATTTTCAGGGCTGAACAAGTCTTTCCTGAAGGAGGATGCATTCCACAAAGTGGAGTCACTTGCTTTTCCTTCCGCTCCACAATCCACATACATAAACTTGTAGTCGGCATCAACTACGGCAAACAATATGATTGAAAAAAAGTTCTTGTAATTGTAGAAAAGGCTGCCTGATTTATTTGGTTTGGTGATACGCACATGCTTCCCATCCAGGGAGCCTAGCACGTGGGGCAAGTTCCATCTGTCGTGGAACAGTTTGGACACCTCCAACCATTCATCTCGGGTAGAAGGCGCCTGAAAATATATTGTATAATATTATTAAAGGACAAGAACTTGATATTTTTCACTTAAATAATTTTCCAAAAGATAAAATAAATTACAACGTAGCATTATTTAGGGTAATTTTGAAAGTATAATACGGTTGGAGAATTAAATATTTTATTTCCTTTTTTTACTTTTTGTGTAATATTTTTTCCGGCCCACTTAATACCCACCTTCAAATAGTCTTCATGCAGTACAGCGTAAATAGCCTTGCAGGTGTCTCGGATGATGGGCAGTACTGTGCTCTCCCCCACCAGATAGGACTGGTGCAAAGTGGTCACACTGTCCCCTGTAATACAACAATAGTAAACATTGAGTTAAACAGTGCAAAATGTGTAATTTTTTGAAGTGGCCACTGTATAATTTATTATGTCCTTTCTCCAACTGATAGTAAAATACTTTTTTATATCCCATGTTTATCCAATATATAAAATATGGAAGAAAAGGAGGAGGAACACACCTTTTGTGAGATAGCGGATCGTCATGCTGAGACGCTCCTCCGGTCTGATGGCAGGCCTGAAGTTTGTGTCGTGGTACAGTATGAGTGGATGTACCAACTGGAGCAGCTCTTTATACACGTGGGGCTTCATTCTAGTCGTTTTAGTGAACTCACTCACACACCCAAGCTGAGAAAAAGGGAAAAAAATTAGTACCATTAGCACATGATTTATTTTGTTTGACATGAGGTAGTATGGTAGATTATTTCCAAGAGAAGGGGGGGGGGTTTACATGTATAGCAAAGGGGTTTATTAAAATAATTTTTGAAAATAGGTGAGGAAAATTATTATATAGTACCCAGGACATACACCTGAATTAGAGAAAGAGAGAAAAAAAAATGTATCACATGATTTGTGCATGTTTTAGGTCTATTGACTGTATTTTATTTAATTACCCGGACGAAATCCGCCTCCAGTTTGGCCAAAGTGTTCCTCTCAGTCGGGTCAGTCCTGGAGTATAGGAAGGGGTGCATCCAGAATTCGTGTGTCCGCCTCCTCTGTCGTAGTTGTCGGATGAGAAGAAGATCCTCTACCTCATCGTCCATCACCACTGACATGGCCAGTGCTATCATCCTCTTTCTCCCCACATCTTGCATTCGCAGTTTACTGCGTTTTGGGGGATTGTGCGTCATTTTGGCTGTCTCTACACGCTGTGCAGTGTACTGGAACAGGTTCAAAACAACATGGCCGATTCCTCCAGCGTGTGGGTCACGTGATGTGTGCAGTACAAGCGGCGCACTCTGGTGTAAAGACAGCTAACCACCGTCGGGCAGCAGCCAGACTGCAGTCGGATTGGTATCAGATGGTCAGTGGAGCCGGTGCAGCCGGACGGATTGCTGTTTTTCAGTCTTTTTGGCACCCAATTGTGGCAGTCGGGCGGGAGACTTTTTTCTGTCCAACCCGACCCGACTTGGTGGATTCACCCCTTAAGTAAACTAGACATTTCCGCCATAATAAATCACTTAACAGTGTCTCCATCATGGCTTCAAAGGTGGCCGGCGCATTACATAACCCGAATGGCATCACCTTATATTCAAACAAACCGATATGGCTGGAAAACGCAGTTTTCTCCATATCCTCAGGCTTCATGCCTACTTGCCAATACCCGGACTGTAAATCCAGGGTACAGAACCATTCATTCCCTCCCAGGGAATCAATCGTCTCATCTATCCTAGGAAGAGGATAGGAGTTCTTTTTAGTCAACCCATTCAGTTTCCGGTAATCAATACAGAACCGTATGCTACCATCCTTCTTGGTTACCATACACACAGGGGAGGACCAAGGACTCATGCTGGGAACAATAACATTATCCTTCAGCATTTTCGCTATCTCTTCCTCAGCTACTATCTTCTTCTTGAGGGGTAATCTCCTATAAGGAATCTTAAAAGCGGGGTTATCCCCGGTTTTAATTTCATGCAATACCTTATTGGTTCTCCCCAGGGGTTCCCCTGGGGCCGCAAAAGCTTGCCTGCATCTCTTCAGCATAGCCTTTAGGGCTTCCTGATCATTCTCATCCGTTATGGACGATCCTGTTAACAACTTAGTTAACTCTTCATGCAATTCCTCTTCCCCTCCTTCTTCTAACCTCAGGTCTTGGTGGCTACCGGTGACTGCCTCCGCAAGTATCACTTTCCCAACTGCAGTGCCTTTCTCAAGATATACTGTGGAGTTTCCGGGGTTGGAAATGGGTGTCACTGTCCATCTGGAATTCCCTACTAGGGTATCCGCAGATTCCAATCCCTTTCGGGATAATACAGCCATATCCGGCTCGATTACCGCTAATCCTCTCTGGATTAGCCTCCCTGAACTGACTAACACGTCACAGGTCATTCCCGGGGGAATCTTCACAGTCTGTGCCACACTGGCAACACTACTTATCACTCTCAACTTACAGAGTATGGTCATATCATACGGGTATTCAATCTTCAACTTCCCACTTTTCGGATTCAAAGTCGCACCGAAAAGCGCCGCAAAATCCAAACCAACAATACCATCATCTTCAATCTCAGCTATGGTCGGGGCCCAAACAAATTCTTTCCCGGCCACAGAGATTATCAGAAAAGTCTGTCCAAATGTCCTCATTCTGGTACCATCGGCCGTACATGCGTTTACCCTCATTGTGAGGTTCTCACACATATTCGGCAATAAGCTGATGAATCTCTTAGAGACCATGGAGTGGCTAGCTCCAGTATCCATAAGGAATTCCCCAGTCTTTCCTTGTACAGAACAGGAAACGTACCACCTCTTCCCATCAGTTACTGAGGGATTCCTAGTAAACCGGTGAAGGTCACTATCAGTGCCCAGGTAATTAAAAACACATATCAATGTAAGACGCTGGCGGTTGTAAGTCCTTATCAGGACTGGTTTTTAATTAACTTTTCTGTTCAACTTAAATATAAACACGCCCCACGCGCATTTTTTAATAACCAAGTAAAAACTTCATAAGGAAGTCATATCGAAATGTGTCAAGCCGTTCGATTGTGTGTATGAAAATGTATTATGGTTGCTAGTACAGTGTAATGCCATATATTTTAATGAGTTCATTGATCTTGCTTGTCTAATCGTCGTGATAATATGTTACGCCCCTAGTTACTGTATAGACAATAACTATAATACGTTTGTCTAAAGTGTTTTCTATATGTTAGGAAAACCGTACATATTCGTTACCACCTAGTTTTGTCTAGGGGGGTAGTGTAGGGGCATGATATTACATATTGATCTCATACACGGTATTTCCGGGTAACGTCTGTTTACTCGGCTTCTCCACCTGGAGCTAGTGCACACAGTTCCCGGGAGAGGGCGCAGGTCCTCTTCGGGTAACCGTGTGCCGCTCTCAGGTGGGCTGCCGACCCACCCACCTGGCCACGTGACCTAAGAGCCGGTGTTATATAAGACCCGTGTGTTTACCTGGAAGGGAGTCAGTGCAGGCCCGACTGACGATAGACTTCCCATGTCCAACCGTGCGGACAGAGTTGTATGCTAAGAGTTGTATACTGACCGTTTCCTCTATTTATAGAGAAACCTGATTTACCTGTGTGTATTGATTCTACACTGATCGTTCCCTAGTAAAGGAACTGGAGTTGTTATTCTTGTGAATAAAGACAGATATATTCTCACACCTGGAAACTGCCGTGATCGTTGTTCCTTAACCTAGAGTTAACTACGAACCACCACACTGGTGCTGTGACCAGTAGCAGTAAAGGTAGCAGAGCAAGGTAATTGTTCGGGAATATGTTCGGGTTATACTGAACAGGAAGTCCTTTAGTGGACAGACAATGGCTACCGGTGGTAGCCTGGGAGGCTCTGGCCCAGAGCTGAGTGAAGGGGAGTTGGAATCAACTCGCCTGAAGGTGGCAGGGTTGGACCCTGTGGAAGGCTTGAAGCCGGAACAAAAGAAGAGGAAAGTGCAGGATCTTTCCTGGGTAGAACCCTATGTAGGGGATGAGAGATTCCAGAGGGAATATGACGAGCGTTTGGCTCGGGAAGAGGATGACCTCTACTCGGAGAATGTCCGATTGGACAAGCAGTCAATGGAAGACCAATATGCTGCATTGACTGAGGAATTGACATCCCTGGTGAAGGAAAGGGATGAGATCCTCTCTGAGAATCAGAAGGTAAAGGGGACTCTAATAGAAGAGAGGGAACGGTTGATAGAAGACAACCGGTATATGAAAAAGAAGGTTGCTCAGGAATCGCATGAATTTCAAAAGATTCAAGCAAAGATTGCTGAGAACCGGAAGGAGAATGAACACTCCGAATCTCTTAAGGAGAAGTATGAGAGGGAGTTGAAACAATACTCTAGAGAATGGTATGTCCTGAAGAAAGGGACAGAGGACCTCGAGAAGGGCAGAGACCAGTTGGTCAAAGATAACGAATCTACCAGGATGCAAATCCTGGAAGAAACGGAAGAGTTAGAAAGGAAACGGAAAGCTGAGGTGGAAGCTGTCTGTTCCCTGGAAGCCAGGAAAACTCTCCTGCGGGGGGAATTGTCGAAGGCAATGCCAGTATTGGTCAGGTTAACAGGGAAATGTCTCCAGAGGAGGAAGTGTCTCGACATTATAAAAATAAATTTCGAGATGAAGTGGTGAACCATAGTTATGGCTCATTGAACCCCTTTTCGGGAGATGACCCGGCTCTATATGGGAACCCGGGAGGTTATGACAGCAAGGGTAATTATAGGTATTGCCCAGATGCAATTTATTCATATCCACCTCCGGCCACTGAAACACACTCGGGAGTCAATAAAAACCCTGAGAATAGGCCGAGGGATAGTTTGAATAAGGGGTCCCAGCAGGGAACAAAGGGAAGGTCAAACCCGGTGCATAAAAACACTGATGGATTGTCCGGCTATCAAGGCCCACGCTTTGATGAGGGTACAGAATCGGAATCAGATAAATCTTCTGACGATATACCCAAGAGAAAGGTTCCTTTGAACCGAAGGGTAACAATGACCCCGGCGGAGCACCGATTACATAATCGAGACCCCGCCATAGGTAATTTGGGATTAGATTGCTCCAGCCGAGGTCAAGACGGTACAGACTTACTGGCTTGGAGTAGACGCATGTCGGGTCAATTAGTGCATTCTAATTATGCCGCTAAGAGAACTGCACGCGTGACTAAGCCTTACAGGGGTTTACGACCCTGGAAGGAAGAATATCAATCACTTTTAGATGATTGTAAGTACAATTGCTGGAACAAGGAGGAATCCTTGGGAGCTTTTGTGATATGGTTGAGTGACGGCCCGGGTAAGATAGTGGTTGAAGAATGGAGGGACACTTACGGGCCGGAAGCTACATACGACCAGCTGGAAGTATTAGCTTGTTATACCTTTGGGAAAATGGTGACAGTAGATCACTGGACTCTGTTTCAGAGAAGAACGCAGAAACCAAAGGAATCTGCTGAAATTTTTGGGCTAGAATTGCAGCGATTATTGCGGCAGGCTAGGCCAGAATGGAGTAGGGATGCTGAATATTACATAGAATCCCTATTTGTAAGATTTATTAGTGGATTGAGTGATCCTGAACATGCTAAAGTTTGTGGTAGAGCTTGGGAAGCTGGGTCTTCCCTAGCGGATTTGTTCATGGTGATTGATCAACATGACAAGAAGAAAATACTGTTGGCTGGTATGATACCCGCTAATAGGGGACAGCGCGTTTCTGGAATTGAACATTCCTTAGATGGTGACGATTCTTCCGCGGAAGAATCTGAAGGGGAGGAGAGAGTAGACGCCCTGAAATTCAAGGGTCGACAGAAATCTAGCTCTACCCCAGCTTCCGGGAAGCTTCCTAGTAACAAAGGTTATTCGGAAACCCCCCGGAAACCCGACACTCGGGAACCTCAGACTGATTCCAGTCAGAAAACCCAGACCCCGGAGACGACCACTCCGGATAAAACAAATGCGTCAGGAAACTCATTAAATACCTTAATGGAGTCCATGATTAAACGCATGAACGAGGTGTTTGATAATCAAACCCGGCTCCGCCCTAGGGTCGACCGTAACACTGTCCAGTGTTACAGGTGTCAAGTCAAAGGGCACTTTGCATCTGAATGCAAAGCAGAGAAACCTGTTTTAAGAAGTGAGGTTTCGGGAAATTAGAGGGGGTTACCGAGGATGGCAGGACGGTAACCCCTGAGGAAATATGTCAGATTATCACCGACGTTGGCGGTGAAGATTCATTAGCAGTGAATGCGTCCAGCAAGAAGGGAGATGGGACCGTACATCCCGGAAACCATGAGGCTGGGGAGACTGGTACAACAGGCGCCCAGGGGTGCGCGTATGGGAAACCTAGTGCCAGTTTAGAGGAGTCAATAACCAAAGAGTTGGTTAAGGTTGGAGGAACCAGGCTTCCCCCGGGTCATCCTTGTCTGGAACACCTGAAAGGATGTGGATTTGACCTGGGCACTGATAGTGACCTTCACCGGTTTACTAGGAATCCCTCAGTAACTGATGGGAAGAGGTGGTACGTTTCCTGTTCTGTACAAGGAAAGACTGGGGAATTTCTTATGGATACTGGAGTTAGCCACTCCATGGTCTCTAAGAGATTCATCAGCTTATTGCCGAATATGTGTGAGAACCTCACAATGAGGGTAAACGCATGTACGGCCGATGGTACCAGAATGAGGACATTTGGACAGACTTTTCTGATAATCTCTGTGGCCGGGAAAGAATTTGTTTGGGCCCCGACCATAGCTGAGATTGAAGATGATGGTATTGTTGGTCTGGATTTTGCGGCGCTTTTCGGTGCGACTTTGAATCCGAAAAGTGGGAAGTTGAAGATTGAATACCCGTATGATATGACCATACTCTGTAAGTTGAGAGTGATAAGTAGTGTTGCCAGTGTGGCACAGACTGTGAAGATTCCCCCGGGAATGACCTGTGACGTGTTAGTCAGTTCAGGGAGGCTAATCCAGAGAGGATTAGCGGTAATCGAGCCGGATATGGCTGTATTATCCCGAAAGGGATTGGAATCTGCGGATACCCTAGTAGGGAATTCCAGATGGACAGTGACACCCATTTCCAACCCCGGAAACTCCACAGTATATCTTGAGAAAGGCACTGCAGTTGGGAAAGTGATACTTGCGGAGGCAGTCACCGGTAGCCACCAAGACCTGAGGTTAGAAGAAGGAGGGGAAGAGGAATTGCATGAAGAGTTAACTAAGTTGTTAACAGGATCGTCCATAACGGATGAGAATGATCAGGAAGCCCTAAAGGCTATGCTGAAGAGATGCAGGCAAGCTTTTGCGGCCCCAGGGGAACCCCTGGGGAGAACCAATAAGGTATTGCATGCAATAAAAACGGGGATAACCCCGCTTTTAAGATTCCTTATAGGAGATTACCCCTCAAGAAGAAGATAGTAGCTGAGGAAGAGATAGCGAAAATGCTGAAGGATAATGTTATTGTTCCCAGCATGAGTCCTTGGTCCTCCCCTGTGTGTATGGTAACCAAGAAGGATGGTAGCATACGGTTCTGTATTGATTACCGGAAACTGAATGGGTTGACTAAAAAGAACTCCTATCCTCTTCCTAGGATAGATGAGACGATTGATTCCCTGGGAGGGAATGAATGGTTCTGTACCCTGGATTTACAGTCCGGGTATTGGCAAGTAGGCATGAAGCCTGAGGATATGGAGAAAACTGCGTTTTCAAGCCATATCGGTTTGTTTGAATATAAGGTGATGCCATTCGGGTTATGTAATGCGCCGGCCACCTTTGAAGCCATGATGGAGACACTGTTAAGTGATTTATTATGGCGGAAATGTCTAGTTTACTTAGATGACGTAATTGTGTTTGGAAAGACCTTTGCGGACTGTTTAAGTAATTTAGAGGAAGTCTTAAACCGAATCATGTCTAACGGTCTCAAATTGAAACCAAAGAAATGCAATCTGTTTAAGAAGGATATTAACTACCTAGGGCGGATTATTTCCACCGAGGGGGTTAAGGCGGATCCGGAAAAGATCAGGAGTGTGACTGAATGGGAAGTCCCCAGGGGTCCTAAAGATGTGCGATCCTTCCTAGGATTCTGCTCATATTATAGGGATTTCCTGCCGGGGTATTCCCGGGTAGCCTATCCGATCCAGTGTTTGTCACACTGGACTCCCGGAAATAGGAAGGAAGAGTTCCCATGGGGGAAGGAACAGGACACAGCTTTCTTAGCAATAAAAAAGTTGTTTGTGGAGACCCCGGTGTTAAAGTATCCCACCCCGGATGGTCATTTTGTATTGGATACAGATGCTAGCAATGAGAGTATTGGGGCCGCCCTCAGTCAAGTCCAAGGCGGAGTGGAGGCTCCCATTGCCTTTGCTAGTAATACTATGAGTAAGACTCAGCGAAATTATTGTACCACTAAAAGGGAATTGTTGGCTGTGATAGTTTATACTAAAAAGTTCAAACATTTCCTTTGGGGGTCAGATTTTACGCTAAGAACAGATCATTCCTCTTTGAGATGGTTATTGAATTTCAAAGATGCGGAAGGAATGATTGGACTTTGGCTAGCACACCTTTCCGAGTTCGGTTTGGAGCAAAGTCAGATCCAGCATAGAGCTGGGGTAAAGCATGTAAATGCTGATGCACTTTCCCGACGTCCTATCAGGAAGTGCGAAAACACCAACTGTGATGACTGTGGTCAGCATGAGGCTGTCATAGCCGGAGCAAGGATTCCCTTTGAGATCAAGGGAACCGGGGTTCTGGAGTGGTCCATGGGAACCATCCGGAAGTTCCAGGAAAAGGATCCTAACCTTAGCCGGTTGTTGGTATTGTTACCTAGGAAGATACGGCCCCCGAGGCCCGAGATTTCCCTGGAAAATCGGGAAATGAGAAGGCTAATAGCTCAATGGGCAGAGTTAGAAGTCCAGAGCGGAATCATCTACCGGTGGAAGATTAATTCATCCGGTAGGAGAGTCCGGCAAGTGGTAATACCTTCCGACATGAGGAGGGATGTTATGTATTATTGCCATGGACACCTGACCAGTGGACATTTTGGAAAAAAGCGTTCCCTGGAACGTTTGAAAAGGAGATATTACTGGCCAGGGATGAGTAGTGATCTATTAAGATGGATTGCTACTTGCCCGGATTGTTGTAAAAACAAACCTGGACCGGGAATGGGTAAAATGCCCTTGTCCCAGGAGTTATTTGGAGTAAGATTTGCGCGCGTCGCAATAGATATTATCAGTGGGTTTAAAACTACCCCTGAGGGTAATACTTGTATGATGGTCGTCACTGATTATTATACTAAGTATACGAGAGTGTTCCCATTGGCGGATCACAAGGCAGCAACCTGTGCAAAAGCTTTTGTCAAAGGTTGGGTATTGCATCTTGGGGTTCCCCTAATGATGCATAGTGACCAAGGTCGGGAATTTGAATCTTATCTTTGGCAGGAAATGTGTCACCGATTGGCGATTTGTAAGACGAGAACAAATCCCTACCGGCCACAAAGTGATGGAATGGTTGAGAGATTCAATCGTACATTGATTCAGGTGTTGAAATCCCTGGTGAATGATGAAATGGACGACTGGGATGAGCAGTGTGATTATGTATGTCATGCATATAATGGCACTGTCCATTCTAGTACCTCCTGTTCCCCGAATCTGTTAGTTTTCGGGGAGGATTTAATAATGCCCGCTGACCTGGTATTTAGGGTGGTAGGAATGAACCCGGAAACCCCCTGCCATGTTATGTTTGTGGAGTCATTAAGAGATCAATTCAAATATGCTTATGAATTGGTGAGAACTGAACTACAGAAGAATGCCACCTGGCAGAAGACCGGCTATGATCTAGGCCTTAAGCCGCGACGATTCAAAGTTGGTGATCAGGTAGTAAGATTACATGAGCCGTTATCGACTCTGAAACTTGCTAGTAATTGGGATGGGCCCTTTGTGGTGACCCGCATAGTAAGTGACAGTACTGTAGTGATACGTTCATTACAGGGAAAGATGTATAAATCTAATGTAGCTCGACTAAGAGAGTGGAAGGGGAGAGATTTGTCCCTGGACTCGTATGAGTTGGAAGTTGATACTTTGATAGAGGAAAGTGAACAGCGGAAATTAGTGAAGGAACCTCCCCGGAAACGCGGAAGGCCGCGGAAGGAGGTTTTCCGGAAACTAATGGTGCATAAGCCCGTCATCCCAAAAAGATCCGGGAAGAAGGCGGCTAATAAAGTCTCGCTGGCTGAAGGGAAAAGGACCCGGAAGGGTGTGATTAAGGCTAAATCCACCCTGGAAAAGGCGTGTCCTAGAACCAGGTCTAATGTTATGCCTAAAAACATAAGACGCAGTCCCCGGCTCCTAGCTAGGGACGGTATAACCTAAGCCGGTACACAACGAGTGTGGTGTCCTGTAATCTTGTTAAATATTTTTATGTTGTAATTAGTTGTGTGTGGAAGTAAGTACGGTCGGGATGATCGTGATAGTCCCCCTGTCAAGGATCCCATGGGTGATGGACGGATAATCCGGTGAATGTGCTTTATTATGCCATTCATATATATTTCATTGATACTCTCGACGAGTTGACAGAGCGTAAGGATTAGCACGTGGAATGAGGGTACCTGTTTACAATTGAACGCGCGGGTGACCTGATTCCAAGGAACTGGGTCACGGGACGCGCGGGGTTGCGCATGCGCGGTGGTGCGCCTTATATAAGGCACGCGGCTTGGCGGGAATCGCCAGTTGGGGTTGAGAGGAGGTCCAGAGCAGACGTGAGGGCTCGGACACGACCATACTTACCAAAGGGGAGGTGGACCCCCTATAATCCATCAGAACACTTTTCTTGAGTGTGATACCATGTCTTCCGAGACAGACCACCAGCCAGTGGACCCTCTTCAGGAGGGCGACTCCGCTAGCGGAGGGAGCGTGGTTGATAATCAACCTGACCTCGAGGACCAGGAATCTATGGATTTCCTCAGTCATCGTTACGTCCAGCAAATGTCGCCGCCAATTACTTGGAAAGTTTAGACATTGAGGCCATCAGTCCAGCTGACGGTCAAGTTGATACCAGCGAAGCTGAGTATCAGGATACGGGTACTGTGTACCATGGTGAGCCGCCGGTGGACGTTGAGAAACCCCGCCCGGCAGCGCCCACACTAGCAGGTTTCATGTCCAATTACGATGGACGTGAAGTGGACCTGCACGAGGACGTGCTACGTCTAACGGCGGAGGGAGCTCCCCGCCGGATTGACCCGCTGGTAAGGCAGGCGATATTGCTCTTCCTGTTAGTGGAGGAGCAGGACCTTGACCCCGGACTGGTTTGTGTACTGGGAGGCACTCCAAAAAGGACTGATCGTATGCTACTGCTTACGGAGAGCTGCGTTTGATCTGCACATAGCAGACATGCAGCGGTTGATGCCAGCACTTCCAATTCTGTCCTTGGACCCGAATTGTGGAGTTGCCGGGATGTTGTTGACAGGTGTCAACAGGTACCGGGCACGTATCGGGAAGCTCCGCGAACCGAAAACCCGGAGGGAGTACGAAATCGCTGCTGCTAGCGCCCAGCGAGTAGTTTCGTACACTTTGGATGTAACCACTGTAGAGGATTACATGGATGCTCACGCCGTCACTCGGGAAATTGCAATATCCTGTTTGGTGGATGAGGCGGTTCGTACAGTACGAGCCAGATCTTCCAGTGCGGAAGAGAAGGTGCGTATAAAAGCGCTGAAAGCCACACCCAGGGGGCTCGGCGGTAAAGGTGAGAGGGGAGCCTCGAACCGGTCAAGCTCGGCTGACAGCAATCAGTCGGACGAGTTTCTCCAGGAGAGAGGGCGTCAATCTCGCCGGAACCAGAAGGTAAGACTAGCTAACTTGCCAGATTCTGTATTAGCAGAAGGATTACCGGAACTACCTTCCGGGGGACAGCCCGTCTTTCCACGGGCTGTGGAAATTACGGATGAGGCTATGGATACCAACGAAGCCAATACTCCAGCACCATCTACCATGGGCGTCACAGTCCCCATACCGGCCCTTGTGGCAGATGTAACCGCCGCAGCCGGTGCAGCTGCCGCGGTTGCGGCTGCGCTGGTAATAAACCCAGCGCGTCTCAGCCCTCTCCGTAGTCCGGCTCATTCGGACGAGGAAGAGGGGGAGGTTCCGGCTAACGCCAATGAACCAGGAAACGACCCGGAAGACCCCATCCCGCCAAATGACGTGATGAGGAGGGTCTGGCAAAACGCGAACAATAAGTTCCGCGTGTTTATTCCCAATTCATGGGAACAGTGTCCAATTGGCCCAACCAATTTTGGATGCCCGCTCGCGACCAACTGTAAAGGTCAGAGTGATGATGAGGATTGGATCCGGAATACACCCCGGGACCGTCCTCCGTCTGCTTTCTATCAGCAGTGGCTAGATCAGCTCAGGATCTTGCCAGAAACCTACTACAGTAGAGAGCAGAAGGAAAAGCACCCGTTGGTATAATCAACGGGAGAGGAATTGGTGCCCGTTTGCCACGTGTGTAAACGAGATGGGCACAGACCGAACCATCTTTGTAACAAAGCCACGGTTCCTGAGACACCTCTGTGAGAATCACATGCACCACTGTGTGGTGTACCACTGTGATATTACAGGTAGGGAGTCGTAATTGTGCAACGGGTGTCTAGAACCCCGCAGAGGTGAGCTAATGCGCCACATGAAAGATTGCCATAATATGGGAATCAGTGTAGCCCGCAATCGTGTGAATGCGCTACATGATGCCGTCTGTGACCAGTACAAGTCACTAACGGACGATCAGAAGGCTAAAATCCGGCCGGCAACTCCCTTTTTCTGCGAAGTCGCAGACGGGAAGTTCAAAGCTAGGATAGCCAGAGTGGACGGACGCAACAAGTTCGCCATGAATGACAAGGAGTATACGGTGTTATGCACCACCCGTACTGCTCGGAGAGGCGGCGGTAATTTCCGCCAGCCGGAAACTCGGGGTAGTTCCCGAGGAAAGAGCCGGTCTGGCCGAGACCGCTCCCGGTCTCCTGCGGTCTCTCCCGGACCAAAACGGAGACATGCCGGCTCCACTTTGGAGGAACTCGATAATTCCTATTATGGGAATTATCAGGCCCCGGAAGGTCGCGAATATTATCGCGAGTATCCAGACCCACTGTATGTAGACCGGAAAGATCGGAAACGTGATTCCGGTGGACATACAGCGGCTTCCAGCAGTATGGAGTACCGTACCAGATGTCTGAGCAGTTCAGACAGTGCCAACAGTCAACCTGACCATGGCGGTGCCCGGCCTAAAGAGAGCCCGGCTACCAGATCAAAGGCTTCTCTGCCTTTGACGTACCATTTGGGGACAACTACAAAACCCACCCCCAGGGACGTCCGGTCTCCCACCACCCCAACCCGGGGAATGGAGAGTTTGACCGTGAAAACTGAGACCAAATCCCTGATCTCAGTGGTGGCTCCTCGGGGTATAACTGTCCCGAAGCCTGCAGCGGCTGCTAAGGCACCGCAAGTGGATGTAAAACCCGTGATTCCTGCCAACCAGGAACCGGTTGTCATCCAGCCAGTCGCGGGTACCTCCCGCGCAGAAACTACCGGAGGCGTAAAATTAAAATACGTCCCGATAGTTAACTACTTCTCTCGGGAAGAGAAGGCGAGCTGTGAGGTGGGACAGAGAATTGTTACCGAATTCCAGGAGTCCCGGCGACAGTTAGCGGTGGAGTATTCCACCAGGATGTTAGGCCTGTTTACGCATGGTCTAAAGATTGCCCACAGGGAAGAGAAAGCATTGGTCGCCGCTGGCAATGCTGACTATTTGGCTAAAAAGTCAAAGGAAGCTGCTACAGGCCAAAAGAATGCTGAGGCCGCAGCGGATTTCGTTCGCCAAGAGAACGAGAAGTTAACCAAACGGTTACAAGATATGAACGTAAAATTTTACGGGGTGTTCGGCGTGACTCTCGATACCTGGGATGGTACAGAAGATTGTATGATCTGATAAGCTAGGAGATGTGGCTACCCGTAAAAAGTCTGTGTGTGCAGTCGTTAAGACTATGTGTAAATCATACATATATACCATTGTGTATTGTCGTGTGTGTCGACTCTGTTATATGTTGCAAGAGGTATTAAGGTCTCCGGTTATATAATCGGATTACCCAGCTCAAACAAAGGCTGTGGTCACTATTATCCATTGTGTGAATGTATTCATTAAAAACACATATCAATGTAAGACGCTGGCGGTTGTTAGTCCTTATCAGGACTGGTTTTTAATTAACTTTTCTGTTCAACTTAAATATAAACACGCCCCACGCGCATTTTTTAATAACCAAGTAAAAACTTCATAAGGAAGTCATATCGAAATGTGTCAAGCTGTTCGATTGTGTGTATGAAAATGCATTATGGTTGCTAGTACAGTGTAATGCCATATATTTTAATGAGTTCATTGATCTCGCTTGTCTAATCGTCGTGATAATATGTTACGCCCCTAGTTACTGTATAGACAATAACTATAATACGTTTGTCTAAAGTGTTTTCTATATGTTAGGAAAACCGTACATATTCGTTACCACCTAGTTTTGTCTAGGGGGGGTAGTGTAGGGGCATGATATTACATATTGATCTCATACACGGTATTTCCGGGTAACGTCTGTTTACTCGGCTTCTCCACCTGGAGCTAGTGCACACAGTTCCCGGGAGAGGGCGCTGGTCCTCTTCGGGTAACCGTGTGCCGCTCTCAGGTGGGCTGCCGACCCACCCACCTGGCCACGTGACCTAAGAGCCGGTGTTATATAAGACCCGTGTGTTTACCTGGAAGGGAGTCAGTGCAGGCCCGACTGACGATAGACTTCACATGTCCAACCGTGCGGACAGAGTTGTATGCTAAGAGTTGTATACTGACCGTTTCCTCTATTTATAGAGAAACCTGATTTACCTGTGTGTATTGATTCTACACTGATCGTTCCCTAGTAAAGGAACTGGAGTTGTTATTCTTGTGAATAAAGACAGATATATTCTCGCACCTGGAAACTGCCGTGATCGTTGTTCCTTAACCTAGAGTTAACTACGAACCACCACACTGGCAAACCACCTATACTAATAATCTTAGGGTGACTTTAAGCACTCCTTCCCCTTACTAAAACAAGACCACTTATTTCAATGTAATTATTCCTCCATTCATAGCCATTGCATAGCAACTGGCATACTGTTTTTTTTGTTTGCTTAACAACAACCATATAGAGGCCTGCTAAGGGCATTTCCGGGCTATCCTATTTCCACTTCAACAGCTACAAGTTCTTTAAGCTACAAAATTAATATACAATATGAAAAAGGGTAGGACAGATGGTTCTGCATTATATAATGGACATTTGAACTTCACTTTCACCTCAGCTTCTACTACCTACAACCACAATGGAGTCACAATCAATGCTGAGGGTGATAGAGGACTACAGCCCCAGGGGGAACACAGCAACCTTCTGTCAGCTGCCTTTTACATTATTGAAGGACTGAAACTGCTCAGAAATACTCAGCAGGCAACTTGTGAGCTGCTCACTTGGGTAGAACTGACCTTATTGCACTACAAGTCTCAGGTCAGTGAAGGTCTTATATGGTATGTGGTTAGTCACTAAAAGAGGTTGGTCTGAGGGGTTAGGTTTGGTTAGATGAGTTTTGGGATGGGAATGTCTTAGCTTGTAGTAAATATGGATCGAAAATGTATGTGGTACTTTTCTGTAAATACGACTTGGGAAATATATGTGTTTTTTTTTTTGTTTTTGTTTTTTTTGGGGGGGGGGGAGTTTTGGTTGACATCAGTAACCAAGAATATGATTGTTTACTTTTTCCAATATACCGTAAAACCTCGCTTATAAGCCTAACTCACCTTTTAGCCCAAGCCCGACTTTTGGCAGATCATATAAGCCGCACTGACAATCTGATTATGGTCACTTTAGTACTGTACCATAAAAGCAAAAACTCGCCAATAAGCTGGGCCCTGACCTTAGGCTGGTCCTATAATCTACACCGGTGATCTGACCTGTTTACTAGCGGCGGCTTATACTTGAGGTTTTACGGTAACATGTAAGGCTGCCCCTTGTCCCAGGAGATCGACAATTGAAATACTGTTATGTTTGTTGCTTATTACACGCTACAAAAATAAGCATCAGGGACCAAAAAGCTAAATGTCAAAAAATACTAATAAAGTCTGGGTTTAAAACAAATCAAATCCATAAGGCTGAATAAAAATGCCTATCAGCAGCTGACCTCTTAACGCATTGTGTCTCCTAGCTACAGTTACCAGTGGGCCATCTGTCACCCAAGTAAAGTCGTGTTTGCTTCCTTATAGGCAGATCCTATTTAGCTGCACTCTTCCATTGTACACTACTGTCTCAACTCTATCTAAGCGTGGAGGTTGAGAGGAGGTAGACATTGATTTGACACCCCTGTCACCTTCTCTCTCACCTGCCTCCGTAAGTAACTAATTGCCCTTAATGTCCCGCCCTCTGCTCTGTCTCAACTGCTTTATCTTAGTATCAACCTCCAATCCTCAACCCAACTCAATTGTAGAAAGAAAATATTTAAAATTGAAATTAAAATAACAAGAGGTGTCTAATCCGGCACTAAATGTTTAATAAACTGGGAATTAAACAAATGCAGCTGCCTGCCTGCCTGTCCCTGTCTGCCTGCTAGTTGGACTCTGGACTGTGATCTAGTTAAAGCTGGCACAGGTGAGATGGGGGGAGTAGTGCCCCCTAGTGAGCAATACCTGAAGCAGGTATATAATGCCTGCTTCTAACCATTATGTTTATATGAATTAAATTGGAAGAAAAACATTACCAATATACAAAGATATCAACATATAACTATAAGTCAAGGAATCTTTAATATGTATTATATCTACAAGGATTAATCCTTTTATCAGAATATAATCAGCTACATAGCTACCATATCCCACAAATACCCACCATGAGGTGGTGTCACAGCCCAGTGGTCAGGGCATGCAAGAAATATTACCCGAACATTGCATATGATTATGATTCGGAGACAGCCACAAGCCGTAAGATGGCTTCTCATATGAGACTAGATTACGATATGACATCTGACAGCACTTTTGAATATGGTGTACATGTAGTATCATACATGGCCTCTGAGTTATCCTCTTACCCTCAACTACATGGATATATGCCACATCTGCCTGATTACATCGGCCTTAGTATTACAACTAGTATACCTACTGTCCCATATTTCATGCATATTTCTGTTTTAAAGGTCCATGTGTAGGCTACATACAGTGGGGCTAGGATCAGTTCTCTATTACAGATGTCAAATGTACCAGTCTGCTTCATTGAGAAGTACAATCCTAATGTGACCAGGATTTCAATTTAAACTTCTTACGTCTTATTGAAATAATATCCATTCATCTAAATGACATATCCAGCTGTTCATCTAATGACAAAACCGACTGGATCCTAATATTATCACTATATTTCTTAAACTATAAATATATCACTTTTCTCAGCCATGTCTAGACAATCTGTGTGGGCGGGGCGTTCACGGCCCTCCCAGTCATTACTGTCCCCCGGGAGCTGTCACACTCAACTAAATGTATCCTACCCGGTGGCCCCACCTACAGGTAGCAATATGTACCAGTACACAGGAAGCAGTGACGTCACCCGCGGTGCCTGACTGGGAGCAGGCCCGCTCTCTGCCACTTCCACACCACCAGCCACCGGGCGAACACCTCCTCCTCCTACCAACTTTTACAGGAACCCCACACAGCAGTATACACCTTACCCCTCAACAAAACCGATAAGTATCAGAACCGTATTTTTACCACAGAACATTTTTATATACGGATGCTTACTGTTTACTGAGATATAGGTGGATTCAAATCTGTTGTTGGTCCCAACCTCACCTGTCAAAATGGCGCCACCCACGAGGGCAGCGGCCAAGAAGAAGAGAGTAGAGGGAGAGGTCAGCACACATGAACAATTACCTGATAAATTAGCTAGGAAGGGAAAGAAAAAACCTACTAGTAAAAAATCACCGGTGGTTAAATCTAGCAATAAGACAACTTTGTCTAGAGTGGAAGCTTTGGAGGCAGATCTTAAATCAGTTAGCACATCTGTGTCAGCCATGTCCACACAGTTAGGGGAGATTGCAAACTACCTATTTGACCGCCCTTCTAAGGGCGACACCCCTGCCGATGTGTCTACCGATAAAGATTCTGATGATTCTGTGATTGTGTTTACCAAAAAGCAGCATGATCAAGACTCACGCCGCACACGCCAGGCGGCGCCACCCGCCATCGCGGACACCAGTAGTACACGCCGCCCCCGCAGCAGGTCGCCTCTGCGCCGCCCAGACGACAGGGACCGGCACCACCACAGCAGCACGTCGCACCGCCGCAGGGACAGGTCCCCGGAACGCCGCAGGTACACACAGGAGGAGTATGTGGACCACTACATGGACAGAGAACACTACCAGGAGAGGCAACATGATGGTAAGAGCACTATTCTTCGTACTATGCATGGTGGCAAATCCATCTTCAAACCATACATGTATATGGACCGGGAAGGCCTACACACATCTAAACAGAAACTGGAGGTCAGACACAAAATGTCAGAACTCGAGTATATCAATGCCACTCTTAAACTGGCACTAGATAACAAGGCCACCGACCCCAGGGACAAGGATCCCATTCTCAACCACCTGGTGGATCTCACTAGGGATCTTCAGCACAGGAAATGGGAACCCATTAGGAGGTGGTCCCAGGGGATATGGGATAGACTGGAGGTAGACCCACAATTCTCTTGGGAGTGTACACAAGACATACAGAATGAAAGGATGTATCAGGCCATGATTCCCACTGCCACAGGTAACCAGCAGAAGGCCACCGGGCAGGGGGGTGCTGACTCACTACAGGGGGTCATATGTAGAGACTATAATAATGACAGGGGGTGCAGGTTCCCACAACACCATAGCCATAATGGTAACAACTTCCTACACTATTGTAATTTCTGCTGGAAGCAGAACAAGAAGAGGTCGCACACATATATGGCATGCACCGCCCGCCCTCCCACGGGCCCCCCTGACACAAAGAGCAGCACCCCACATCAGGGATGGCAACCCCCACCCCCACAGGCTGGCCAGCAGCAACAGCACTACCAGCCTAACAACTACGGCACCTCAAAAAACTATTAGAAGGTGCCTCACACAACAGGGTAGGTGTAGAGGTACCACAGGTCCACATAGCCCCAACCAATGACTTTGAATGTGTAAATAATGTATATAATTTATACTCCTCATGCCCAGTGCCACAGGGAACCACAGGCGGCCATGACACCAAGAGGGCGGCGGATCACCAGCATACACCGGATGTCAACAGGGATGGCGCCCTCCATGCAGCTGACACAACACGGCCGACCCCACCACACACACCGGCCTCAGCGACACACACTGCAGCTGGACACACACAGCCTGAACCGCAAACAACCAAGGAGGCCCCCTCTAACAAAGGGGTCCCAGGTATGAATATGTATGATCATGAATTACTCACGGCTTCCCCATTCGACTTTGAAACAGTTAGACTCATGTGCGCTGCTGATGTGTGGGACCACAGGGTGGACGGCCACCCCCGGGCCCTGCGGGAATACAGGTTACTCAACTGGCCCCAACCCACACCAGGGGCCCTCCCTGACATGTACTGTAACATCTACACCGCTGTTAGGAATACTGGCCTCCCCAATGCCATGGGGGCCAGGGTTCCCATCCCCTCAGCTCTCAATATAGCAGAATGGCGCCGCCTTCTCCCAAACAACCCAGATTCAAAACAGCTCATTGATTTCATGCAGTTCGGCTTCCCACTGGGCTACATGGGGCCCATCAGTGATACAGATGGCATCCCAAATCACTCTAGCGCGGTGGACTTCCCATTGCAGGTCGACGAGTTCCTAGCCACAGAGACCAGCTTGGGGGCAATGCAGGGCCCATTTGATGTTACCCCGTTTCAGCCATGGGCACATGTCTCGCCTATGATGTCCCGGGAAAAGGCCCACAAGGACGACCGACGCATCATTACAGATCTCACCTTCCCCCATGAACATTCAATTAATGCTTTTGTGTTTAAGAATGCCGTATTCGGGGAGGAGCGGGACCACTCCCTACCAACCGTCGACCAGTTTGTTGCTACACTTGTTGTCATGGGAACTGATTTTTATATGTCGACTCTGGACATTTCCCGGGCGTATAAGAACTTCTATAGCGACCCTGGGGACTGGCCTCTACTGTGTGTCAAGTGGAGACAAAAGTATTACTGTGAACTTTCCATGCCCTTTGGCGCCAGGGACTCATCCTGCCACATGCAGCGGGTCGCGGACGCCATCACGTTTATTCTGGCAGACCACAATATCACAGGTTTGATGTACCTTGACGATCTCATAATCGTTTCAGAAACCCGAGCGAAGGCCGACAGAGACTACGACACTGCACGCAACATCATCGCCAGACTTGGCCTACCTGAAGCCAAGGAGAAATCCCAGACACCATCAACAAAGGTAAAATGGTTGGGCATAGATATTGACTCCACCCAGATGACTCTCTCCATTCCGGAGGAAAAGCTGGCGGAGGTATGTCTCAAAGTGTCTAAAGTCATCAAAAAGAAATCAATGTGTAAAAAGGAGCTCCAGAGCCTGATCGGTAGTCTATTGCATATTGCCCGCTGCATAAAGCCAGCACGTCTCTTTGTTGGCCGACTTCTTGAGGCACTTAGGTCCATCAAGAAAAAGTACATTAACATTAACAGTGACATGCGCAAGGACATGCGCTGGTTCCTTGAGTTTGCAGCGCAGTGGAATGGGGTGGCCATGATCCCCACCAACCACTGCGCCACGGACATATACGTCGACGCCAGCGGCGTGGGCATTGGAGCACACGACGGCCGCCACGCATACTCGACAAGGGTCTGCAATGACAACGACCCAGTCTCAAACATAGCCCACCTTGAAGCAATTAACATTATCATTGCATTACATACATTTGTTAAGCCAGGTTACGCAGGAAAGTCCATCCGCATCCACTGCGACAACCAGGCGGCCGTCTCGGTCCTGGCCACAGGACGGGGACAGGACAAAATCATGCTGGACGTCGCCCGAGCAGCATGGATGATCAAAGCAATGTTTGACATTAAGTTATGCTATGTACATGTTCCAGGCAAACTCAACACGCTGGCCGACCGCCTCAGCAGGGCCATGATCACCAACAAAGACAGGGACGAGGCCATAGCCATGCTCCGAGAACACAACATTGCTCTCGTCCCCCCATGCCTGCATGCACTTGATAATGTACAACCTTCCCTTCGTTCTAGCTCCGGGTTACGCCTTACTTCAGGCCAGGGCAGCAGCTCGACAGGCACACGCACGCGCCGCGGGCACCGAGAGGGGAAGACGCGCGTCTGTAAGGCAGTTCCTGGCATTCAGCTACTTGATGTTCATCGACCCACTGGCCCCCGAGTACCAGGACGTGTGTGCGTGGATCGAGGATCGAGCACAGAAAGGGGACAAGCCGTTCACCATCCGGAACAAGTTGTCCCACCTGCGGGTATATGCAGGACTGACGGGCGTCAGCCCGACACCCTACCTCCACCCCCGTGTGAGCCGAGCGGTCGACGCTCTAACCAGAAACAAGAACTATGTGCACCGGAAGACTCCAGCCATGCCCCTAAGGCACATAAGGGCAGTCCTGTCTGCAATGCCCCAGACAAGGACAGCGAACGCGGTGAGGGCGGCGGTGTTGCTGATGTATCACGCCGCCCTGCGCCAGTCAGAGGTGCTACCCCCGTCCATACGAACAATGGACTATATGAAGCACCCCACAAGAGAAGACATCAAAACAAGCCGTACCGGCATGTCTCTCAGGGTAAAGTGGGCCAAGAACTTACAGGGTTACACACAGGAGAAGATGGTCCATCTAACCAGGGCCAGGGACCCTCAGTATTGCGTGGTGGCGGCACTGGAACTACACTTCCTCCAGTGCCCCACCAAGGCAAAGACTCAGCCACTAATAGTGTTCCCCGACTCCACCAGACCAGTCCCAGTGACATTTGCCAGAAGAACATGGTCCCAGGCACTGCAGAACTGCCACCTGCAGGCCGAGGGCTACACGCTGCACTCCCTCCGAAGGGCGGCGGCCACTCAGGCCCATCTCAGAGGTTGCAGCGAAATAGACATCCAGACATTCGGCGGTTGGCGAAGTAACGCCCACAGGGTCTACGTCAAGAAGACCCGAGCACGTGCCGTCAACAAAGTCATATCTGACGCCCTCTGCAGATGAACTCATAGACATGGCCACTGAGCCTTTTACCATGTTTGATTTTACTAGTCACACCCAAACCCACTGTCACCCATACACACCATACCCAATACATTATTTAATTGGCAGGTTTGGCCCATTGTGTGTTATATTATTGTCATAATATCAATTAAATCATGTGAGATACAAATGTGTACATAACTCACATCTTAATAAAATTTATCATACTTAATACATTTTATTTCACCCCATTCCCGTGTTGACTTGTCTCTGGGGCGCACATTAATGGTGTGGGCGGGGCGTTCACGGCCCTCCCAGTCATTACTGTCCCCCGGGAGCTGTCACACTCAACTAAATGTATCCTACCCGGTGGCCCCACCTACAGGTAGCAATATGTACCAGTACACAGGAAGCAGTGACGTCACCCGTGGTGCCTGACTGGGAGCAGGCCCGCTCTCTGCCACTTCCACACCACCAGCCACCGGGCGAACACCTCCTCCTCCTACCAACTTTTACCCACCCACCCACACCTATATTATAGGTTTCACACATCTAATATTTATTCCATATAATCATAAAACTCATAGGTCATCTTACAATAGTTATTTACAAATATTGTCACTTATTATACTCATAGGTCATTTTACAATAGTTATTTACAAATATTGTCATTCATTATACCATTGTGTGTTATATTATTGTCATAATATCAATTAAATCATGTGAGATACAAATGTGTACATAACTCACATCTTAATAAAATTTATCATACTTAATAAATTTTATTTCACCCCATTCCCGTGTTGACTTGTCTCTGGGGCGCACATTAATGAGTGGAACAATCAGCTGAAATCTCTGATAACAGCTGTAATGAATGATTCACAACTTGTGATGTGTGAGGCTCTTTCTGCATCACCACAACAGACAAAATTATTCATCCCATGTCTCTTTAAGTGAAGGGGCTGAAATGAAGCTGCGTAAAAGAGCTATTTTAGGAGATTGTTACTCATTCTACCTCAAATCAAATTACCAGAAATTTCTCACATGTTATTCATGATGAGTTTCAGAATCATCTTATCCATATTCCTGTGCACAGGATGTCGGTGATATTTTGTAATGAACAGGCTTACAGTTTTGCCTGCCTCAGAAAGAGAAATAGGTGTGTATGCTTTAACGCTGAGGATCAATCAGATCAGTTTTTCTTTGATCGTAATACTGCAGCGAAAGGCCTGAAGATGAGTCCCCAAGACATTCGATACTACTGACCATGTAATGTGCTCCTCTAATGTTGTCTTGAATTGAAAGGATATGGTTCGCCCATGTTACGTGAGAATTCATTTCCATAATACTTAATCGAAAGGAAATAGTTTAGAGGAAATAGAGGAAAGATTTGTTGAGTGGTTGATACCATACTCCTTATACTTCTTTGCGTTAAGAGCAGAAACATTCAAAAGGTTAATGATATTTGTTTGTATGGTGAAGGGTACACGAATTTGAGGACCATCCGGAAAAGTAGAATTGCATTGGAACAACATGTTCTGTCTGAGGCCAATTCAGGTCTGTCTTTCTTAGGGCAATTTGCAGAATTATCCATAGAAGAATTTACAAAGCAGAACATGTGAAGGCCATGTTGGCGTTGTAGCCTTCAGCCTCTTTAAAAGAAGTGTTCAATTTTGAATCAATGTTGAATTAACTTTGAATCAACATTGTCAACATGTTTGCAATGTTGATTCAATTGTATGTGCCCAGTGGGTAAGAGCAGTAACAGGTAGGTGGTCGATGCACCCAGGTCAGGCAGGGTAAAGGTGCTTCTAGCTAGGTCAAACAGGGGTAACATAGGGGTTACATAGGGGTCATAGCAGGGTCACACTGACGTGCAAACAGAGGTCACACTGGGCTCTTCATCCTTAGCCATTAGGACCATAGGGCCAGGGGGAACCTAAAGAAGGGACCAGTTATGTCTTTAATGCTGCCTCTTGATGTCTATATCTAGAGATGTTTGGGGCATGCAAATGAGGCATTCATCACAGTGCCTCCACATACAATATGATTTGTTGAAACCAAGTAATGAGGCTGCATGTATTGCAGTCAAGAAAAAGAGAAGTATTGATAAACATACTTTGACTTCGATTATAAGCTTTCCATTATATTAATGTTTTGTCAAATTAAACGTAGATTACCTACACTCAGAATTGGTAAGCTGGGGTCCTGAAACGGAATCACAAATAAATGTGACACATGATCTGAGGGCCGTTTTGAACAATAAATACATTTGTAATCGAACTCACCCGTTCAATCGCATTGAATTCCTTCCATTCTAATTCTCGGCAATAACCATGACACACAAAATGTTTAATGTTAAGAGTAGCATTTATTAGTTATATGGTTTTAAGTCTTAATAAAATATTCTTTAGGTGCACGAGAAAAATGTCTATATGCAGATTTCATGCTGTCCATGGTAACTTGTCTCCCCTTTTGGTGATTAGCTTACGATGAATACACAATTATTCATGACTGCCACCATCCTAGGGGAATGAGGGCTCAAATTTTACATTCATATCCTGGTTTATTTTGAGGCCAATATCTTTTATAGGACCTATGATGCTTTTCTTCAACCATGAAGGCAGCAGAAAGCTTGGCTACTCCTTGCTCTTTGCTCGGAATTTGAAGTTTCCTTTTTGCCGATGAGACTTTTATTCTTTCAAAGTTCCTGTCAGAATTAACCAAAATGTTCTATAGCTACTTCATGATGAATACAATGTCTTCTTTATTGTTCTGATAGACGTAGGTAGCGTAAACCACATATATGTAGTGTTCTATCTTGTGTCCTGCAGAGGCCCGATTGGCTATTTGTGACTTGATCAAGTCCGTAATACTTATTCAAAATCAAAGGACTTTAATTGAGGATGTTAACATGATCATAATATATGATGTTTCCTCTTCTTTCCATGACAGCAAGACATTTAAATCACTGGTTCTTCTCTGCCTATAAAGCTTTCTGTATGTACAGATAAGGCGCTTCTTACACAACCATATTCAAAACTTTGAGAAAGAGCTGTGCAGTTGAGGTTTACACTTGCTCTCTTTAGGAATGTCACAAATCATGTTCATATATATAATGGAGATAATCTTTTCTCGTGCTGATTATGAGTGAACCACAATCCCACATGCCTCTCCAATACTGAAGTTGTTCTAGATTCTCATGATTGGGTCTAAAATCTATACGACAACATTGCTGAAAACAAGTAACATTTAGAGCACCCAAAATTATTATGAATCAAGAAGCTTACCATATAGACAAGAACAACTGGCAATTCCAACAATGAGAACCGTGTCATGGACTAAAATAAGTTCATACCACTAAAAGCATGCAGGCACTACCAAAATGATTCCTTTGCCCAACAAACATATAGGTGCACTACATAATGGACATTGGAACTTTGCTGTCAGCACCCACAACCACAATGGAGTCACAATCAATGCTCAGGGTCACAGAGGACTACAACCCCAGGGGGAACACAACAACTCTTCTGTCAGCTGCCTTTTACATTATTGAAAGACTGGAACTGCGGGGAAACTACTCAGCAAGCAACTTGTGAGCTGTTCACTTGAATAGAGCAGACCTTATTGCACTACAAGTCTGAGGGTTAGTGGAGGTCTCACATACCCTAGTGTGGCCCCATGCTAGCTGCCTGATGTGGCACAGATCAGTTTCAAAGTGGGTTACGCGATGTGGGCTGAGGTGGGGTTTGAACAGGGCAGAATGTACGTAGTTATGACACTTGACACTAGACGGCCCCTACTATACAATATGTAGAGTTTTTATCCAAAGCAGGATCTACTTTCATTTATACAATGAAACCAAAATAGATTACTATGTTGCAGAAGAGGTAATAATTAACAGATTTTCTAAAAGCTTGGAAACATATGATGGTTCCCTTTGAATGTGCAAAATTAGGTTCTCCAAGTAGCAATAAACCATATACCCCATTCCTGTCACTTTCAATTTGGCTTAAGTAGGAGCACCTGCTTTATGCAGATAGGAACTATGGGCTTTAAGGTCAATGTGTCACTAGATCAGATAAATGTGACTTGTCTAATCTGTATGGCTCAAATCTGATGATCATACTTCATGTTTGTCCATAACTGGATAGCTAGAGTATGATTCTGGCTTGAGTGCATTGATTAGCAGCACCTGGGATTTCCTATGGTCACTAAGTTGTTTTGTATTGGGATGCTGTTGGGGAGGACATAATGCCTCCACTCTCTCAGATAGGGGGGGGGTCGGACTTTTCTCTTGGGGGGGGGGGGCTTGGGAATTATTTCATATTTTTCCCACGTGGTGCCACATGACCAAATTGGGCAACCCGGCCAAAACCCAAGCTAAGCCCAAATTGGTTAGCCCACCTGGTGCCACAGCAAAAACCAATGACCAAACGCACCGGACTCAAGCCAGGCAGCCCACTTAGGGCCACATCGGGAGCCTCCTGTGGCCCCACATGGGACCAGACTGTGTTTGCTACTTGGGTAGTAAATATAGTTTGTAGAGAGAAAAGGTTGGTATTCCTGAGAGAATGTACATTCCTGTTGGTTATATAATTTTATCTTGATAATAGTAGTGTGATTAAAAAATCACACCAATTTTAATATGAAAATTCATTGTGAAGCAGCTCTTTATGACCAATGTATTTTAATTGGAATGCCCAACTATTTATCACTATCTCTTCATTACAAATATACCTTCTTCATTCAACACCCTCTACGCACTTTGTTCAATGATCCCCAATGATCCCCATTTAGTCCCTGTCAAGACTGCATTACTTCTACAGATACAAACAGCCATGTTTTTCCACACCTCTCCCACTTTCAACCTAAACTCTCATTATGTATATATCTCCGTCTCTCTCCCTCCAGCTCCTGAGCAATGGCTAATGGAAAATATTTTCTTATGAAATACAAATAGGAAAAATCATGTTCACGTATTTTTTGTCACTTTCTTTTTCAACTAGCTCCATTATGGACATTACTTTTTTCATTTAGTAGTAAGGATTGAATAAGAAATAATATATATTATTGAATGCTATATGGAGTGGAGGATATAATCTATCAATACGAAAACATCCAAGATCTATTTGAATGATATTGAAATAATAGTACACTTCCGATAAAAATATGTCTTTCCTATGTATGCATACGTTTCACAGATGTATTTTAATATATTCACTAATTTACTGAGGCAACCCTTCCAAACCCTATTAATCAATGTTAGCTCATATATTTCCAAGAACAAACATGAATACTGCCAAAAATGATGACTATTTCATTTGTGCAGCAATTTCATTCAAAACGAGTGGCCATGAGTATAGACGTAGGTGAGTACGTAATGGACCTTTGCAATATGATTGGTTCTGCTTATTATGGAGAAAGATAACAAATCCCTTCACTAAAACCCAATGGTCCATTCAGACCCCAGCTCCCTTTTACACCACATGGATGGGGAGGAAACTGTCCCTAGACAGTTACAGTTTAGAAAGTGCTGTGTCATGATTCTATCTGAGTCTGGAGGCAGACCTGAGGTGTATGGATCATCCACAATGACTGAGTACCTAAAGGTTAGAAGGATCTCATCTGGTCCTACACCCAGGCAGTTAGCGTTTGCAGGGTCCATTTTGTCCACTCCAGGCTCTCCCATTTCTCTGATTTCCTTTCTGTCGTTTAAAAGCTGATACCTGCGAGTATTGCGTCTCCAATTATCCTTTCTACAATGTGGTTCCAGTGCAAAACCTTTTTAAACTCTCCCTTGCTCCATGTTCTTACAAATCGGCCCTAGGCTGGCTGGCACTAGTTGGACTTTATACATGTAAAAGGCCTGCCCTTTGATCCCTGGCTAGGTTTGGAAGTAAAGAGACGAGGGAAAGAAGAAAAAAGCATCAGGTGGAGAATCTGATGACGGGACAATGTAACCTTCATCATAGAATGGCACTCTTAACGATGGGCAAGGAGCTATTTGGGATCATTTTTCTTTTTGAGTTACACAATGTATTTGTCTTCATAATGCCCATATAAATAGGTGTGCAGCTTTTTAAATCATTCTGATACTTATGGGTGCATAAAATCTAGACAAAACCTGGTCAGGAGACCCCTTATTGTAATAGAGGCGGGTTCCTTGAACTATTCTCACCATGGTCTGCCTATATCTTATGGATTTATAAGTATCAGAAAGATGTAAAAAGCTACACATTATTTATATGGACACTATGAACACAACTACATTGTGTAACTGAAAAATATAATTCTACCCCAAATTAGCCCCTAACCCATCTTTTAACTCCTTTGATATCTGCTAAAAGGATGTGTGCTATGGCAAAAGGTGGAGCACAACATCTTTTTACACTGTGCCATCATCGCGACTGTGCAGATGTGTTCACATTTCATGGGCATGCTTTTTGTGTATAAACAGATTTACTGACAGCATCCCAATCCCAGTGCTGGGTCCCCTTTGGGACCTTTCCGTTTTCTCGAGCCATACATCATTTATTGCGCTAGCAAAGGTCCATCTGCTCTGGTTGATATTGTGGCATAGGCTAACTTTAGAATATGTTTGCGGAAAACATGTCATTTATAAATTATTATGAAGCTCTCTCTTTTGCCTAACAACTTCAGCTGGCATAATAATCCCAGGTCTTTATCATTCTATTACCTATCATCTAGCAATACACAGATAGATGATGCTTAAGATTGAAAGGTACATACATATATTATATATCAGTAGAGCTGATCACATCGGAGGAAAAATGTTGAACTATCAAAATCACAGAGTATGTGGCGTTTTCCCTGGAGAGAGAAGGGTATTCACTATCATTAATACCCCGCATTGGTGTGTCACTACCCAGGCCTGTCCATTTACACCCTTTCATGGTTTCAGAGACATGAGGCTTCACCTCGGTCAGGGCATGTTGGAAATATTACCTGTACATTGCATTTATGATCAGTAGATAGCCAGAAGCCTTCGCATGGCTTCTCATCTTAGGCATAGGCTTAGTCACAATATCATGTTACAAGCCTTTTTATTGAATACATCGTACATGCATCATATTATGGCCTCTGATATATCCTCTTACCATCATGTACATGATTATACATACATACAACACCTGGCTAATTACAAAGGCCTCAGCAATCAAATTAGGGTACATTTGGGAAAGACCGATACTTCTTCTTTAAAGATGTGTAAAGAATCAGTCTTCTGCAGATATCAAATGTACCATTCTGCTTCAATGATAGATATAAGCAAATAGACCTCTGTCTTCTAGCTGCAGCTGACCGATTGCTGCGGCCACTGTAGTGCTGAGGACTATAGCTAGCGATGACAGCCCCAAAATAGCATCTCACCAGAATTAGACAAGGAATAGCTCAAACGAAGGGCCTTGAAAGCAGCTTTGCAGAGCACTTTAGGGAGTGATCATTTTTTATCAACAGGGGGGGAGGGTTGGTTTGGGGGGGGGGGGCAAAAAAATTTGGACCCCTTGACCGGGGGGGGTGTAAAAAATTTGGACCCCTCTGGGGGGGGGGGTCAAAAAAATTTAACCTGTTTTGGGCCAAAAAGCCCGCGCGTTACTATGCTTCAAAGGGCCTAGCGGAAAACCACCCCCCCCCCCCTGTTGTTAAAAAATTATCACTCCCTTAAAGCAAGTTAAAATTCCAACTAGAAGAGATTCTATGGCACTTTAAATATCAATATTGTAAAACAGTTTCTGCCATTTCTCGGTTGGCATATTTGTCAAAATATTGAGATAACACCGACACTTAAGGTTGATCGCTACTCATGCAATATGGGCTACTGCGCAGCTTTTTGCACATATAGATTAAACCTGTCAGAATGAGCCAATATTAGAGGACCGCATACATATACATTCCCACTAAGCCATACTCAAATATTGGACAATTCCGAGCAAAATTGAGCATTTTATTGCACTTTGAATATTTGATATATTTGGAGCCAGTGATATTTGATAATTTTAACATATTTTAGAATATTAGAATTATTTACCTATAAATCATTATTGAGATTGATATAGATCTCATGACTGTGCTCCAAACAAACAAGAGTATCAAATATATACAATTTTGACCCCGATCCTTGGCTTTTAACGCATTATTTTGGCCTTTAAATATGAGATTTAGACAGTTTTTGTCCTATTTTTTAACTTTAAAGGCCCAAAACCCTAAAAATATGCGCAGGACCCCCTATCAAAATTACTTTTTTATGTTAGCAAATGATCTAAACTATTTTTTGAGAAAGTAAAAAAAAAAGTCTATGGATTTTTTTTGCTAATATTTAAGATTTTGTTGAAAAATTTAGCATCAAATTTAATCAATTGTCCTATAACCACCACTTTTTTTCACAAAAGGGTTGTTTTTAGACCATAATTTTATTTTTCCCATTTAGGGACACATTATAGGATTATTCATTAAAAATATAACATTGATGTGGGCAGTGGTTCACTAAGAAAAAAAATCGTGAAGATTTCCCAATTTTTGGTATTTTTGGCCAAAAATAGAAAATACTTTTTTTTTTCAAAAATCTGTATTAAAAAAAGTAGCTAGGGACCCCCCCAATTTTTTTACATTTTCCATTTCTTAATGATCTAAACTACCATTAGGCAAAAAATTAGGAAATTCTATGGATGAAAAGTTAAGAGTAGCGATCAACCTTAACCATGCGCTGTGCGCGAGGCATATCTGCACCTTTGTACATAAATATGGATAGAATTTGATTGAGAAGGCCTATCAACAAACCAATGGTACCTCCTTAAAGCTAAATATTAGCAGATTAACATATATAAGTGGCATTATATAACTATTGTTAACATATTTGAATCCCCACATCAAAGTCACCAAAAATGTAAAAAAAAAAAATTCAAATCTCATTTTCACTGTGGCAAATCATGTTTAGCTAATTTTCGCTGGGCTATAGCCCTACAAAACCAACTTTTTCTTATTCCAAAAATGCTATAGAAGAGCCCTATAGGTTCATTAGGCTTCTTGAGGAAATATTTTCTTCAGAAAATTGCCTCAAACTTCGTAGTCTGTCAGAACTCATATTTTCTTTAAATCTTGGCAGATTTTTCTCAAAAATGTCTTAAACTGTAGGTTATCATGTTGTTATATTCATATAAATGTAAGGTAATGTATAAACATACAGTAACACTGTTTATTTCACAGTTGTCTGCTAAAAGTACACTCATTACACCAAATATCAATGCATGGTGGACCGGCAGAAACTGAACTTCTCCCAACAAACCATAGTTTTACACATGCTTTAAATGTTAACTGTTTAAAAGTTTACCCACCAATAGAAAGATCAGGCTTTCCTCTTTAAATACATACCACCCATTTGTGATTCTGACATACAGAGCCTTTCCTATAGCAAATTTACAAACACCTGTTTAGCATAGTGGCAGATACAATACACAGCACCCGTGGATTGGACTGTCATCGCTACTATAGCTCGCCGCCCGCGTAATTTACGCGCCTACGTCAGCTTTAGGGGCGGCACCGCCTGCCACCGTGGGAAAGTGGGATGGTGGATTTGTCTGGGAGGGGGGGGGGTTCTCTATGTGGACTACACACATAGTCCTCAGCACTACATCTATAGAAACTACAGAAAAGCTGCATATGGCCTATTTGTCATAGTCCTGAGGACTACAGTCATAGTGCTGAGAACTACAGGTGTACTCTGGTAGTGCTGAGGACTACAGGTGTAGTGCTGAGGACTACAATCGTATAGTGCTGAGGACTACAGCCGTAGTGCTGAGCACTACAGATGTACTCTGGTAGTGCTGAGCACTACACCCGTAGTGCTGAGCACTTCAGATGTACTCTGGTAGTGCTGAGGACTATACGGGTGTAGTGCTGAGCACTACGGGAGTAGTGCTCAGCACTACACCCGTAGTGCTGGGCACTACAGTACACTATACCTGTAGTGCTGAGCACTACAGGCGTAGTGCTGAGCACTACACGTGTAGTGCTGAGCACTACAGGCGTAGTGCTGAGCACTACGCGTGTAGTGCTGGGCACTACAGTACACTACATATATAGTGCTATTCAGTGCTCTTCAGTACCTTTAGAATGCAGAGGTGTAGGCCCTTTATGATATGCTATTAAAGGGGCATATAGTAGCTGTATACTAATTTATAGTGCTGGGGACTACGGTTGTAGTGCTGAGCACTACACCTGTAGTGCTCAGCACTACACCTGTAGTGCTGAGCACTACACCTGTAGTGCTCAGCACTACAACCGTAGTCCCCAGCACTACAAGCATAGTCCCCAGCACTACAACCATAGTCCTCAGCACTACTCTGACATATTCCTTGGGTAAGGAGCAGCATGCAGCAATAGTGTAGGAGTAGGCCTAGACCTAGAGAATCAGCCCCCCCCCCCCCGCCACAGCCAATGGGGCAGCATGTCAACGCCGCTACGCCGCGCGGCAGGCGAGCGACGCGTAGCGGGTGGCGGCGCGGTAGCCGTAGTCCTCAGCACTATAGTGGCCGCAGCAATCGGTCTGCTGCCTTCTAGCTGGATTTCCAGCTAATCTTTCACTTATTGAAATAATAGCTCTTCATCTACTCACATAACCAGCTGAATTCCAGAGTAAACTCTATTACTAAACCCCTCAAGAAATCACCTTTCTTAGAAATGTCTAGACAACATAGACTTATCAGGGGAGCATTCAATTTGAATATCCATATACTAGTAAATACTCAATTTGATAATGGCTGTAATCATCTGTTTTCATCACATGTGATGTGTGGGGCTCTTTCTGCTTCCCCAAAAGAGGCTGATTTATTCATCGCCTATCTCCCTGAGTGAAAAGCCTGAACAGAACGCTGGAAACAGAGTTTTCTGAAGTCCTGGTTATTGGTGCTGGGGATCTGCAGTTCTGCACACAACTCCCTAAAGTGTAAGGATTTTCATACCTGTTATACATAACTAGTTTCAGCAGGTATAACCTTTCATCCATGATCCTGTGCATAGGATATTGGTAATACTCTTAAAGCGCTCAGTGGTTTTAGTTTTCTATTAATTTTAGTTTACAGAGGTGACCCTTGCTGTAGTGCACTGATAGTTTAAATGCTCTGGACCTTAGTCTGTAGTGGCTCTCCCAGGTTAGTCATCGGGATATTGGTCAGAATGTCAAAATAGTACTCAAAAATGACTAAGGCAAAGCAAAGCAGAAAGCCTTATACTCATGATATGAATGGAATGACTAAGATGGGTTGGTCACTACTGACCTTCCCTGATAGTATTAACTAACCATGGCTAAATGACTTACTAGCTTCGTCGCTATTGACTAAGTTATAGAGCCCAATGGTTTTCGGTGTGTGAAAAAAGTCTATAGCAGTTTACCATTTGTATGCCAGGTATGTAAGGTCTATAGTGCATTGTCATTATTTTGTAGGAGATTTACTTCACACATTTACAGCATGGGAATTAAAACGTTACATATAAGCCTAACTCGAGTATTAGCGACATCTCATATAAGCCTAACACTGTGTCTTACGTAGCTCCTCACATCCACTAAGGATGAATCTCAATTGGTCAAGCATTTTTGTTGACTGTTATTTTTTTTTTTTATAGATTTTTATTAAGGTATATTAGACATAGTATGAAAACATACAATCCAAACCTGAACTCGGATTAATCCGATCTGCCGTTCAGTCCTTCTCTAGAGCCTGACTGCCTAATATATATAATAGTGTGTAATGACTATCCGAATATTAACTGTGTATGGGGGGGGGGGGAGGGAATGGAGGGGTGGTGGTGTGCTGGTAGTAACTTCAATACAAGCATAATAATAAGATGAAATAAAATAATATAAAATGATGACCATTTTCCATGGACATTATAAGGTTTTTTCTTTTAAAAGACTATACTATGAGTAGAGGGTCCACCCTGTAACAGGCGGGGTAATCCTTTTTTAATTTACTTTTAAATAGCTTCAGGTCAACTACCAATGTAAACTCTGCTTTAAGCTTATTCCAGTGCCTAATTGCCCGCTCATGAAAGCAATTATATATAACAGGATTCCTGGAATACCTCTCAATGTACCTTAATCCTAACATATAACGTGTATTAACCCGTCTTGTATCTACATAGTTTATATCAACATCAAGTGTCTTGATAGTATATGCATAGTGCAATAAATGCATGTCTCTTCTTCTTATGAGATACCTGCAATTGCTCTTGGTATGGAGCTGTGCAGTATTAAATATGGGGTGTGGCTCAAGTTTTACTCTATATGTTATACGGAGAGCCTTATTTTGAAGCATCTGAAACTTCTCAGAGAAGCCTACAGTGGCTCTGTCCCATACTATATCCATATAATCTAATAAGGGAAGAATGGTGGTTTTATACAATAGTAGTGCATCATCTACATCCAAATATTTTCTAATGTCTGCAAACCTATGAACCCTAGCAACAACATTATCATAAACACTATTTTCATGATGCATAAAGTTAAGCTTTTCATCAATCATTATGCCCAGATAATGATATTCCTCAACTTTTTCAAGCGGGATGCCATCAATATTAGGACACAAATTAGCAGTATTTTCAATACTACCTATCTGCATCCATTTTGTTTTCTCTATATTAATGGTTAATAGATTTACTCTACACCAGTTTTGTATTGCGTTTACACTGTCACAAAGTATTTGGAGGTTATCCGACGAGAAAACAGCATCGTCAGCATATAGAAATGATTGACATAGGGGAGCACATTTTGGAAGATCATTTATGTATGATGTAAAAAGGATAGGTCCCAAAATAGATCCTTGGGGAACTCCATAGTGCACACACTTCAATTTAGATATCATATTATTAGCAAAGACTTTTTGATTCCTATTTGTTAAGTAACATTTAAACCAAAGACATGTTTTCTGTGATAATCCAATATTTTTTAATTTATTTATTAATAATGAATGTGAGACTGTGTCGAAAGCTTTGGAATAATCTAAAAATATACTATAAGTGTTCTTCTTATTTTTGATGTTGTTATAGATATATCTAAGGTATGAAGTGGTGGCTGTAGTAGTTGAAAAACTGGGCCTGAAACCATGCTGGTTTTTACACAATATTTTTTTATCTTTAAGGAAAAGTCTTAGTCTAATAGCCATTAATTTTTCCAAAATTTTCCCCGGGAGAGGCAGTAGGCTTATGGGTCTCAAATCTGTGACCTTTTTGCTATTGGCTTTTTTTGGAATAGGTGATACAGTAGCTACCTTCCATGATTGCGGAAAATAGGCTTCATTTAAGCTACTATTGAAAATGAGTAAAAAATTTTCAGGCTCAGCTTTAAATATATCACACATGACTTTTGTTTTAATATTTCTAATGTTTGACGACTTTGACATATTTATACTCTTAAATGCTAATAATAAATATTCCTTTTCTAAAGGTAGACTAACTAAGTCCACATCATCAGGCTTATCTTCCTGAAGCTGAGGAACAATCACAGGGGGGTGTCTGGCCGCAAGTATTTCTCCTATTGTTGAAAAGTAATCATTTATAAAATCTGCAATTTTTTCTATTTCTATTTCAAGGCCTGAAGTTTGATCTTTTAATTTAATTATCCGGTTATTTTTATTGCCTTTGGGCATTAACATCTCAATGGCTTTCCAAAAATCCTTGGGGTTAACTTTCTTATTATGTAACAGGCCAGACACTATGCCCTTTTTTGTTCTCCATATTTCTGCTTCCACAGCATTTCTTTTGATATGCGCTTTCAGCCAGTCTCCTATAGTATTAGTATTTCTAGCAGTCCTAAAACTGTGATCACGCAATCTCATTTTTTCTTGAACAACTGGTGTCAACCACTCTTGACGTTCAACAGGGACTATAATGCTACATATAGGTGCAGTAACAGACAATGACTTATTTATATTAGTATGTAATATTTTCCATAATTTATTAATGTCCTGCCCCGGTATGTACTCTTCCCAGCTTAGCCTAGAGAAATTTTCCAAGGTTATTTGTAGATCCAGCCTTTTATAGCACCGGGCTTGTACAGTCTTCTTAGGAACCACATTTCTTTCATGTTTAAGAACAATATAAATGGGGTAGTGGTCACTATAATTTAAGTTAAGTGTATTTGCTTCCTGTACAATTTGGCTATTTGTATATATATGATCTAAATTGGTTTTTGTTTTAGCATTTACTCTAGTATTGACATTAATGACTTGTTTCAGTTTTTTCCCCTTACAAAAAGTATCAATATTAAAAGTTTTCCTATTTGCTACCGTATAATTTACATTAAAATCCCCCATAATTACATAATCACAGTTACCAATTGCATCACCTATTATTCTACTAAGCTCATCATACAGGGGCTTATAAACACCAATTATTTTATAAATTTTCTCATGTATTAACATATCAACAGTTAGCATTTCATAGTTCGCGGTGACAGCCGTCAGCTCAACGTCTATTGAAACTGCTAACTGCTCTTTATAATAAAGTATTATACCTCCACCTCTCTTATCGATAGTTGGTCTCCTATCAATCCTTATGAAATTATATCCCAATATTTCCAAATTATTATTTGAGTCTGAGGGTTCATACCATGACTCAATAATAATGCCTACATCAAAAAGATAAAGCATTCTTGTGAAGTCCACCTGCTTTTTATCAGTTAGACTTCTTACATTGTGACACATAAGTTTGAGTCCCTTTAAGGACAATATATGGCTAAGGTCATACGACATTTAGTGGAAATATTGATCCAACACATATGTGTACCAGCACACCGGGGGGGGGGAGGGGGACGGGGGGAGGGGGGATCTCATCCAGTGATAGCATCATTGGCATTATTGAGGGGGTGGGTCGCTGCGCCCATCATGTAATGGGAGGCTGGGATTGTATCACCCTTCTCAATAATTAATAATCATTTGTTAATTATCTTACCATATTACTTCTATTCTTATCTAATTTTAAAGCTAAGCTCTTATGGTGTCGCAGGCGCAAAGTCACCGAGCTATTCAATACTAGTACCGGTAAGTTAGTTAACTCACCTATACCGTATGATTTCAACAACATCACAGTAACAAATTGTGCTATAATGATTTGTAATCCACATACAATTTGTTCATACATAATTAATCAAATCATACAGTATTATTTCATACACACATACCCATTATTATACAAACTATACAGTAATATCCACCTTACCGTTCTAGTAGAGGGATATTTTTGGAGCATTGATTTTAACCGTATCATGGATCTCACTCGCTACCAGTTGAAGTGCTTTTTCTCCCAAGTGGCACCCATCATGCAGCTCGTCATTAACGTGTGACCAGCGGCCTCGACCTTTGGATGTATGACATATTATGGCAATCCAGGGTGTTTTCAAGGTAGTAGCGCTATTGAACCAAACAATGAATCTGTTCACTTGCATAATAACTTCATTTAGTTTACGCTGTTGTGGGTGATGGACTCTGCTTTGAATTTTGTTATAGCGGTTCAGATCCACTCCTACTACTGGGCAGATAATTATTTTACAATGTGACGTGTGCTCATTATTCCTAATGATATCAAAGGCAGTTTCTGCAGAAGTGATGAAGTGATTCATTACAACGTTAGGGTCCTCCCAGCGAAGAGATGTCTTTTTTGTATGAAAATTTCTTATGGTCACGTCACAAATTCCACCATAAATGTATATCATATCAGGTGGGATCGCCCTGGATAGCATTATTGCTTTCTTAGCTAAGCTCACCAGACCCTGGCTTTCATACGGTACCACCATGTAATTTACACCGGCGTTATGAGGTAGCCATTCGTCCAGGTCTCTCCCACGAGAGTCTGTGACCACGAGTACATTCATCTACAATGGGATAGAAATTTTTTTAGGTAATATTACAATAGTTTTAAAACTAAAAACATATTAAAAGTATAGGAGGATATAAAAACAAGTGTGTATATGTACAGTGTTATGTCAGAGTTCTCACTTTCAGACGTTGATGACTGGGCTATTTAGCAGGGAGCGCCTTGCCGGTGGGTGAATTCTCTGTTCCAATTGTACCCCTGTGTCCTGCGTTATGGTCAGTGTCGGTGTGGCGGCTGTATGTATAAGTCCTTCTGCTCCTGCTGGCCGCTTCTGAGCCCCGGGCGCCTGCACTGGTTTTACTTGAATGAGTGTGGCCGCTGTTGTGGTCAATGATTCAGTCTGTACCAATGTAGCACCGTCCACCTGTCCTACCGTGTGTACAACAAGAGGTGTGGGTGGGAGGGGGGGGCTGTCTGCGTTACTGCGGGTTGTACCACTTGGAGGGTGGGGGTAGTGGTTTGTGTTGGAGTAGTGTGAGGGCTGACTGGTGGTGGTTGCTGAGCAAGGTGCGGGTAATGGCGTGCCCTGATCTCCGCTCTTACCCTCTCAAGTATGGCTCCCCCAATATTTCTACCGGGAAAAGACATATTATTAAGGCTGCGGGCAGTGATAGATGTACCTGTGCCCCATCTCCTGTTTACTGTTGTCTCAAATAAGCGCCTATCTGCAGAGTCTACCAATATATCCGCCAGATACTTATTTTGTTCGTATTTTAATAGGTTGAACCTCTCCACCTCCGCCTCGTCCCTTGCTTCCCAGGCTGGGCAATTAATTTCCTTCGCAAGGCTCATTACCTTGTAAGGGCACTCCACATCCAGAATGTTTTGCACTTTAGATTGGGACACTCCTGCAAAGACTGCCTTCTCATAGCTTACACCATGCTCTACTGATAGAAAGGTTCTCCCTTTATCGACAATATTGCATATGTGTAGGTTAGACAGTGGTGATTGAGGTGAATGGTATGCTACGAATTTATTAGTCGTCCTCGTGCGGGCATTTTCCAGGCTGAGCTGGTGGGGCAGGTCCTGTAAGTTGTAGTGAGGGTAGTAACGACCATTGTATACAACACCCCTTCCCCTAGGTTGAAGTTCTATGTTAGCTCTCTGGGCGAGTCTCGCCACTGTACGAACATCTGACTTTTGCTGCCTGACCTCCTGGCAATCGTCTAAATTTATATAAAGTTCTTTCAGCTCGTCATCTTTCCCAAGGTTAGGCTTAGCCTTAAGAACTCTATCCCTAGCTGCACATGTCACAAAGAGAACTAGTATCGGTCTGTTCGGATTATTTCGGGGTCCTACTCTGGTGGCCTTATCAATATCATTTCTGTTGAATCCTCCCCTGCAAATACGACCAAATACATCCTGCGCAATATCAGCTGAGTTTTCCCCCTCGGTGAAAGCAATACCCTCAATCAATAACTGCCTGTTACGGGTCTGCTGATCCACATTGACAATTCTCTCTTTAAGCTCCCATTGTTGTAAGTCAGACCTTCTTTGTTGTAGTTCAAGTTCTTGATTTTTAACTTGAAGTTTGACTAAGTCATCTTTAAGTCCTTTGACTGTTTTTTCAAGCCCTGTGACCTGTCCTTGGGTAAATTCAAGAGATTTTTTAAGATCACTCGTATCTGGCTGGCTCGTGATACCCTTATTGACCACATTCAAAAGGTAAATTAATATGGTACCCACTTTGTGAAGTTCGTCTTCAGTAGTTGCACGCATGGTGGGTTTATTGAAGAGGTCGCTTACCGCCTGTTCTACTCCATCAGGTACCACGACGTGAGGGTCCAATATGCCTGCCATGTTGTAGGGTGGGCGATGAATGGTTAAAAGTGCAGCGGTGTGTGCCGGTGCTCGTTAAAATCCAAGAAAATTCACTAAAAAGTCCACAATGAATATTTCCTCCGTTGGTTTATGCTCCTTTTGGTATAATTTGGGCAATATTCCTCCAATATTAGGGACTCCAACGGTTATTTTGGGCGCAGCGGCCGGCGAGCACGTCCTAGCAGTAAGACGCCATCACAATGTGATCACTTATCACTTGGCATGTTCTCGCATGAAATGCCCAAGGATAACATGACTGTCATATGCCCAATACTCCCAAGTGGCTTTCAAGATTGAGTTTGAGAGTTGAGATGATGAAAATTTAAAGAGATAATTGTAGTAACATGTGACTCGCTACCCAGGTGGGACAAGACCTAAGTCCGGCTACGAAACTCTGAACTGTTGATATGTGGCCAGGTGTGGGAAAACGTGCCTCCAGGGGGGAAATGGCTTTCAAAGTTTATGTTACAGGCTTTAAAATGAGATATCTTGAGCTAAAATATCCCAAGTAGTTTTGCTGTCACTGCTTGTCAAACCGGAGTCGGTGTGTACAACTGAAAAGGGCAAATAAGCTCTAAATCCACTATATCCTATTATGAATACTAATAATGTAAAAAATACAGTTTTATTGAAAAATAACCAAAGACATCTGATGTTTTTATCATAAAATTGGTTCTAGAGGGAATTTCTGAGGTCTGTTTTCAATTCTGAGTTCCTTGTGAAATTTTCAAAAACATTTGTGACAAAAAATTCCCATTTGGAATAATGGAGTGTTTCCATGACAACAGGAAATTGCCATATGTGCCAATTTTCCATGTTTCCATGGCAACAAACGTTCCTTTTGCATTCCAAAAATGGAATGTTTTCAGTGGAGATGGAATAATTCTAAGCATATCACTGGATTCCCCATGAAAAAAATGGTCTCAAGCATTTTTTAGTATATTTTTCAGTGTTTTACCCATATACTAACCCCTGGTGGCCAAAACAGGTACTAAAGATCCCCCCCGGAGACACGTTTTCCCTCACCTGGCCACATATGACAATTGATGTTACACCTGAGAGACGTGACCTGATTGTCCAAGAATAATTAACAAAACTCATACAAGGAACTGAATATTTCATTTACTGGTGTATTTAATGTTTATATTTTCTGTTTATTTTTGTACAAATTTCTTCTGACCGTTCTGGCAGAACGTGTTCAACCTTTACATGATTTGTCGTCAATAAACTTATTCAAAAAAATAATTACTCAATTTAGTACTGTAGCATACATATAAAAAGTCAGGTATGAGCCCCTTCCCCACTTGGGGCCGATCCTATAAGCCACACTGGCGACCTGAAACGCGTTCTATCCAAGGTTTTACACAAACCTAGTGACCGCATTCTCAACAGGACCCTTAGCTAGTTGTGGGAAGAGGCTGGGTAGTACTATAGTACTGGGGTCAGGCTGGATAAGGCCATCAGTGTGGCCTAAGTGTGATGGAGTTGGTGGTCGTTACATGTGCACCATGCAATACCAGAGGTGACAGTGACAGAGACGGTCTAAAAAATGTACAGCCCTCTCTGGCCCAGCTGGTCAGCCCATCCCTCAAGTTTTAAATAAGGTGGTGTAATAAACTCATTACCTGTAGGACCAGGACATGAGCCAAACGGGCTGAGCAGGCAGGAAAGAGGCCCCAGAACATGGACATTCATAACACTCAAGTAGCCTATGGATATTCACATAATACCTAGACATGTATTAGGTACTTCAGGCCTGAGCAGTTACAGCCATGGCACCCTAGACACGCAGTTTTATCCACATGGGTCAGAGGAGCACGAACATTGAACAATACTGTGTTTCCTGGTCTTATTGAAGAAGAAACCCTCCTATCTTAAATCTAATGTTGTGGATGACCAATGAAGATCTTTTGATTTTTCCATACACACACTGTTTATAAACCAAAAGGCATTTATTTATTGAGGCCAATTCACGGATCATTGTATAAATTACATTTATCTCCTTTTCCCGATTCCTTCCCTTTCATGAATTTGGCTCCTGATCTACATAGCCATATAGCCTCTAGTCTTCTCGGGAAGATGGTTTAGTGTGAAGGACAGAGAAGTTGACCATCAGCAGGACAGCCCCCTAGTGGCTCCTAACTACACCAACAGGTAGGTGGTCGATGTGCCCAGGTCAGGGAGGGTAAAGGTGCCTCTAGTAAGGTCACAGCCGGGTTACACTGAACTACGCCTCCTTATAACCATTAGGACTGCAGGGTGAGGCGGTATAAGGGGCAAGTTATGTCTTTAATGCTGTCTGTGCATGTCTATAGAGTTGTTTGGAGCATGCAATTGAGGCATTTCTTATAGTGTGTTACTTATTGCAACACACACTGATAATAATACCCATAGTCAGTACTGACTATACCACCATATTTTGACTCCAATAGTCACATAATAGTCATAAAGGTAGTCAGGAGTAACTATAGACCACACAAATGGATGATGTGACATTAATATGTGCACAGGAAACAGTTAGGATTCAAAATTGAATGGTCAATGGACTTCAGGTATCATGAATAGATCAGAATATGTCCAGATTAACCTTAAGTGGTTGTGGGCTTTTAAACCTGAATAACACTATTCATGATTACTTTTCTGATTATATTTCAGAGGCATTGGATTGACTGAGAAGCCTCATGCACATCTCTTGCTGGGTAACCTGTCTTTCCCAGCTCCTTTTGGAGGTGGCTTATAATGAACACCAGAAAACACAAATCACGATTATTTATTATCTGTGTCGTTCTTAATGAGAGCAGGCAGTTTATGGAAACTTCTTCTCATTTTCATTTGGGGGAATTTAGTTTGGGTTTAAACTTAAACTTAAAATTATAGTATGGTTTATTTTTAGGCCCATCACTTTGATTGAACCTCACTCCTGACAACATGATTTTTGGTGCTTTTGTTCAAAGTTGACGGCAGCAGGGAATTTCACTTTGGTTTTAATTTTAACTCCCCTCTCTGCTGTTTCAGAGGTAGCCTATGGGGTTGAGTGAAAAGCTTTCATTTGCATTTCATGCTGCTTAATTTAAAGGATGACCCGTCTCACACGACCCCTTTTGATGATTGGCCTAGATGTATTAATGAACAAGATATATCCCATTCCTAGGTAGAGCAGAGTTGAATTCTACTTTACTGGTTAATATCAAGGCTCGTTACTTAATTTTGACCCTGTAGCTTTTATTCGACCTTGAAGACAGCAGAAAACTCCTTTGTTTTTTATTTCATTTTGAATTTCGTCCAGATTGTTCAAAGTAGGTGGCGTAATTTACGCAGGGCTAAAACCACATACAGACTGTTTGATCAGTGTTATACTTTTAACTGTGTGTTCATTTTTAAAGTAAGTCTATTTGCCTTTCTAGAAAATTGGGCAAATTTGACTTTATAACTTGATCCAATTCTACTCATTAAATTAAGCCTGCATGCCATACACAGCAAATGGCTTAGGTTGAAAATGTTTGACGTGTCAAAATAAGCATTGCCGGGTAGTACATTCTGTATTCAATTGTAAGACATGCACTTGCTAAATGTTGTGTTTAGGTTGACTAACAGGCTAAACACTTTCAAGGGGAACCACCATACTAAAGGGCTGCCCCCACCAACATCCGTCCACCCGTCCGTCCACTGAAGCCATACAGGAAATAGATGAGAAATGGCCAATCCGTCCAGTTCCGTCCATCAAAATGTCCATAAAGCTTTTTTTCTTGGTGTGAAACAGGCTACAAAGTAGCGGGCATATCATGTTGAATACAATTATTGTTGTTGCATGATATTCAAATTCGATAGCATTGATCTAACTGTGTAGGTTCAAGAATAGCAGTGTACATCATTGCTATGATAGGTTATGAGAAATCTTTGTTTGAACAAACTTAAATATTTATTAACAATGGGATTATACGGTTTTACAATTTATTACTTTGTCCAACACCGAATGTTCGCAACACACCTAACGATATAATTCATAGTTATTTCTTATTTAGTCCAGCTGAAATATTAGTGCAGCACCTCCTTGTATGACCCTCAAACCTAAAATAGGTTTGCATGATACCATTGAAAAGGAAAGTATGGAGAATTAATGGAATATCCGTGAACGCCAACTGACTGCATCTATCTATACACTCATGTCTACATGGTTGATTAAGACGTCAATCTCATATTGATTTCTATGCTTGCTGAACATGCCCCTGCATGGAGAAGATTGCACATACTGTCTCCCTATCAGTTTGTGACACTCAATGTTAAGGGTTCCAGCGCTGTACCCATGATTACACATTTCATGGTCCCTGGTTTCAACATCAGTGTCTTCTGGCGATGGGTTCACATTGACATTATTCAGGTTAACACAGGGGCCTGCTGAAAAGGCAGTCTTCTGATGACAATTGAAAATAATTATTGAGATCTCTGTTGTTGGTTTATGGATAATTCCTCAGAACACCATTGTGTTTGTATCATTGTTCATAGTTATGACATTTTACATGGAAAGGATATATTGGGAAATAATAACTGTCTTGAAACATAAGTTCAAACATGCATAAAAACATGGCCACATATAATGTAGGGGAAGAAAGTACCTTATTGTTCAAACCCCCAGAGAAATCTAAATACTTTTTTATATACATATAGGCAAGTAGTGCAGCTAGAATAAGTATGACAGTTAAGCGTGCTGGATGCAGTAGCACTGCTTATACAGAATGACAGGGGACTATGAGGTGTGGGATAATCTGTTATGACATGTGGACAGTGCTGGGTAATGGAGAGGTACTTCAATATAAGCCCTATTAGTGTCAATATGACATGTGTCTGACAGGACTGTGGGCATAGCAGCGCTTCAGGTTACGAGTTGCCAGATTTCCTCAGAATGAGGTATGAAATGACTCTAGTTAGAGGTTGGTTGCACATTCACCACAACTATTAGTTCCAGTAAACATACTATGGTTAGGATTTCCTATAGCTTGGGTGTGTGTACCATCAAATTCAAGGCAGGTCTCCCAGTATGGGGATGTCTGATGTGGGGGCCGGCTGAAATCCTCATAAACAATATTATTGTAGTGAAATTCAGCCTAAGGTAGGTCACAACATGGGAACACAGTAAGTACCTAATACCATTGCTAGCTTTATGAGTTTGTGAGCTGATGGAGGGAAGTATTCCTAACACGGATCAATCATAAACGGGACAAAAAACACTTTACTGCCAGCTTTAGATTTTTAATGCAGAACATTTAAATTTACATGCAGATGTATTTCATGGTTGTAAGACCTCTAAACCTGATCAGAAAGTGATATCTCAATTTCCTGTAAAGTCATCAACATGGCGGTTGTTTACATTTGTACGGCATAGAAAAAAGCTATTTTCATTCTCTCTGGATAATTTGAATTGAAGAGGGTAAAACCATAAGCATAAAGGAACACTATTATAGGTCTTTCACTTGTTAAATGTCAGGCCGCATTTCACATGCCAATCATCTTGTGAAATACAGCCTGACGCTCAACTCATGAGATGACCCAATGAACAGACCAAAAGTCATGGGCCTTTGTCTATATCTATTGACTGGAAACTCCTCCTCCACTAATCCTGGTCTGATTCAAAATAGTTAAGTTATCTAACTGCTTATCCATATAAATAAAGGAAATACAAACAAACAACCATATTATAACATGTCCTTCAAGCATCTCATTTTCATTTTGGTTTTAAATTCTACTTTTACTGATTCCCTGATTGGACGCCCTTCTGACAGCATATCATATTCTCCCCAAGGTTCAAGAAGCATTCGATGACTGCCCTTTCTTTGGTTTCAGTTTGAACTTTTCAAACTTTGCTTTTATGCTATTGAGACCTTTAATAGTTCAGACCTCTTCTCGGGATTCAGTAAACTTTCCACGAGCTCAAATATGCTTTCTCCTGCATTGCTGAAATAGAGGGAGATGACAATAGTTGCTTACCCGTTCAACTCTGTGACCTTCAATTTTCATGGACAAAGCCAGTCTAAAGTTGCTGAACTATATGAATGGAGGCAAACTTATCACTTGTTGAGATTTCATTCCAATTTCGCACTTAAATAGTGACTACACAGTATAGAGCAAATATATGGCAGCATTATCATACAAACTACTGGTCAAAGACAAACATAAGATATGCCTCTTCACAGACCTCTTATATGTGATCCAAATACATTACGGCAAAACCACTATGACAAGGGTACGGTCAATGCCTGGGGCGGACGTAGAACAGCCAGGGGATGTGACACCGTTCATGGATAATACATCTGAAAGTATAACTGCTAAGAGGTTACTGGAAGTATGCTTATGAAAAAAGAGACTGCACGATGGAGTCATAGTTACTCAAAACGAGATGGTTATTTTCTTTAAGAGATCAGTGCTAGCATCGAAGGCAGTTGCAATGCAATTACGGCATTTTTTATGGTCAGGAGAAATCCTGCAGAGTTCCATATGATGTTGCAATTGAAATCGACAAAATCCTCTAATGCCGTTGTCCACTGGACGTGCTGCTGTAATGGTTTTAGGAGAAACTCAGCACCCAGTATCATTAATATAACAAGAATCTCCTCCTATGACTCTATGAGAATGAATTCTTATGCCTCTTAAGATGCAAAAAAGGCCGCACACACCATGGGTGGTAAATCTTTCATTACAGAATAAGTAGTTTTTAAGCTGAGAGAAAATAAATTTCAAACGTGGTATTAGAGATATATAACCACTGTTAATCTCATAACTCATAACCTTAAGTAGAACTAGGAAAGGGCTGATTTTAGGAATGCTGTATACATTAGAGAGCCGTGTTAAACCTCTAAAGAACATACACAGAGAGAAGAAACAACGTCAAAAGGGAGTCCAGGTTGCCTCCAGAATGACTCCCCTCCCTACGGGAATCCAGGTCGCCTAAGGGAGCCTAGGTGACTCTCAGGCTGACCTAAGGGAGTCATCTGGGGGAGTCATATAGCTCTCTGGGTCGTATGACTCCCCCAAGTGACTCCCCTAGGTCAGCCACAGAGTCACCTACGCTTTCTTATGCGACATGGACTCCCCTAAACAGAGGAGTCATTCTGGAGGCAACCTGGACTCCCTTTTGACGCCGTTTCTTCTCTATGTGTAGTCACAGGGAAATTCTAATTGAAATAAGAAATACATACTGATATTAACCAAAGTATGAGGCAAAGGTCAATGGACATAGCCAATGTAACACATAACATATTCATAAAGTCAACACGGCAAAGGTCAATGGACATAGCCAATATAACACATAAACATATCATTAAGTCAGATATGGTATAAAGCCATAGTCTTAAGCACATAGATGATGGTTATAAGATACATTAGAGCTCATGTAACATCATCTCATATTATGATGGAAGGCTCACAGTACACAATATAAACACGTAGAAATAACATACGAGACGGTGCAGATGTACCAGACTGTCTGCCTATCAAGTATGTAATCTCCAGAGAGTATTCCTAGCATCACTGAACAGACTTATCCTGATGTCTCCGAAACCGTATGACATGGATAGTTGGAAGTTGTGCCTAGCGTTGGAACTGTCAATAGTAGAAATAAGAGAATGAAATTCCCTTATTGACAGTTCGAACTGTCAATACCAGTATATAATTCTCTTATTGGCAGTTCACACTGGCAATAAGGGATTAATTTTCTCTTATTGTTTTTGGAACCGTCAATAAGAGCATATTTTTCTGTTATTGACAGTTCGAACTGTTCATAAGGGAATTGAATCCTGGTATTGACAGTTTGAACTGTCAATAAGGGAATTTTATTTTGTTAGAGAGAGATAAAAGCCACTGCTGTGAGACTGAGGGACTGGTGAATGGAGGACCTTCCACATAATAAGACACCTCCTCCCCCTGGTGGGTGATAGACAAACTACATTTTCCCGCTCCTGTCCAATATACATTAATACCCGGTAGATAGCAATCCCATATATATGGTACATCGTGTAACAGATGCTGTGTAGTCTGGGCACATGGTGAGTCGGGTCTGGTATGTGTCACTGAGAGGTGACTTGACCCATCTAGACAACAGACAGAACTGGCCAGCAAAGGTACCATCCTAGATAAGTTAGATAGAGCACTCCATACTGTTGTCTAAGTAAGTACTAGACTTCTGTCAGTCATGTTGCGCATATTAATACCCGTGCATGCTTACACCACATCTTTTTGATAACTTGGATTACAGGCTTTCACTGTTAAAATGTTGGTAGGGCAGAGGGGAAAAGAATAAGCAGACAGCAGAGAGCAGAGAAAAATAATATTTGCCAACCTGTACATGATTCATGGCTCGTGACAACTGAAAACAATATGGTCATACATGCTGTCATGGTCCTACAGGAAATCAACCACTGGGGTTGAGATGTGCGTAAATCTTAACAAATAAATGATGGCCAAACAAATAGTGAACACCCCATCTCTATAATTTATGTTTGTTCCTTCCCGATTTATTTCTGCTTTAAAACCCAATAGCAAAGGTAATTTCGTGATTGCTTAAATATTCTATTATGGGTAAACATGTTCAGCTACAATAAGTCTGAAACGTTTGACAAGTCATCTTTGTCTCCCAAAGAGGGTTTTGTGTGGACAAAGTATGCTTTGTTGACACCTACCCTGAAGCAGCGTTTGTACCCATTACAATAAGCAGAGCCTGTGTAAACCTTTTATTCAGAAAATAGACCCTTAACCCCCATTGATGCAGACATACCTTATGGAAGCTTATTTGCGGTTTACCCCGAAGTGAATAAAGCCATCTATTTTTATTTGAAGGAGAAGACGAAAATATTTCATAGGGGCAGATTGCCTTGCAAATTCCATTTCCGCAATTACGTGCCTGTTCCTCAAACACTGTGGAGAGTTGTCTCAATTCCTTCAGGAAATTTGAATGATTGAAAGTTGCAACAGCAGAAAGGAAAGTTCAAAATTGAAAGCAAAGAAAAAGAGTAACTAAATTTCCTTCTGCCTTCAATGTTGAACAAAGGTATCGGAAGTCATGTTGTCAGGAAGGAGGTCCAATCAAAGTGATGGGCCCCAAAATAAACCACAACAATGAGAGAAGAAATTAAACCAAAAATAAAAATTACGCAATGTAATAGACTGGTGGGCCAAGCTCCAAGAGGGGCCTAGAAACCATTTCTACGGGCATGGAGCAGTACAGCTTGGCGACATGACTGTTTTGTTATCTCTGGAATGTGCCGAATCTGGATATCAATGTCGCCCAACTTGATTTTTGGGTTTTCAATGTGTAATATAGAAATAAAAAGTTAGAAAATGACAAAAATTACATTGTATACAACATGTATACAATAATGAATATAAATAATGATAGACCTTTGTTATGTGTATGTTGTTTGAGAAGTAAAACATCTTTGGGAAGAGGAGATGGGATGTCTTACATCAGTAAACCCATATGAACAGAAAAAAACTATACACTGTTCATGACACCAACATTGAAGAATTAAAACACAATACAGATAGCCGAAGTACCATCCACTTCCTCCATTACCCCCCCCCCCCCCCCCCCGCCAACAAACACCCACTGCTCCTGACGAGTGACTGTTTAAGCTGCACCAAGCAGATAATTTCATTAAATTACATAGATTTTTCTCAAGAGTGCATCCACACAATGGCTACAATTTTCCCTCAGCTATATCAGATCATCTGAAAGGCAGTGGCTGAGACTTTTTGGCCTGATGTAATTCAAATGTAGAACGATTATGTCAATTAGGTGCACTTTTTGAGGCTGCTGTTTAAGTGCTTTACATGAGGCTTTCAGTATATTTAGGTAAAAGTGGGCTCCAATTCATGTAATTGTATTACTCATTTTAAAGCTCCAATATCTCACCATTGACATAGTACTGAGGCAAATCCCATCTGGCATTTAATGATAATTCATCCTAGTGCATGTATAGCTATTTTGATGTGCTTTTAGAGAAGAATTGATATAGTCTATTGGAATATCTTATGAGGACTTAAATTTAAAAAGATCTTGCCAATAATTCATGAAAAGAGATGTAACCAGTAATATCTAATTGCATTATTATAATCCGTTTCCTGACAGATAGACTAATATGTCTTCTAAATCAGCATGCTTGGAAATGTGTCCATAAAGTAGTTGATCCTATGAATTCCTGTTTTCTTTCATAGTTCCTGTACATCTGGAATTCACAGGTAGCGAGTCACATGTATAGCAATGGGGTTGTTCCAATGTATTACTATCCCCAATATCTGCCATGGACAGCCCCTATAGTAACTATATCTATATAAGAAGAGCTGAACACCGGCTGAAAAAGAATATGCAAATTTAAAAGCAAAATATTGGCCCCTCAAAAAATGAATGAAAACTCAGGCATTCTGAAAGACTATCCTCCACACAAATGAAGACTACATGTTTGAATAGTAAAGGGGTATAGGCAACTAAGTGTATCCATCTATATACTCAGGTCTAAATGGTTGATTAGCACATCAATGTTGTATTGATAGTCATGTTTGCTGAGCATGGCTGTACATGAGAAGGGGTGCCCACAGCCACTCCCTCCCTATTACACTACAACTTGCAATGCTAAAGTTGGAGTTCTACTACCCGATATGTTGGGTAATTCTTGCAATCCGGTTATACAGATCTATATGGTTTGATCAGTTATATCAGCCTATTTTTTCTGTGATAATTATGCAGAGATCAGTCAATTAGTTCTGTATTCAGTGGGGCATCAGTAAATATCCTAACACTGCATGCTGTTGGGTCTATACTCTGTGACCACAGTGGTAGATAACACTGTTCAACGACAACAACAAAAATAGGGGCAGACCTGCCTAACTAGATTAATTTAAGTTGTATGGTATGACCAATAAGTAGCAGGGACAGCCGCCCTTAACAGATTTTAACGTTGTTACCCTGGCAAAGATGATAATATAGTCCTGAATATCATTCAAGGATAAAAAACCATTACAAACAGAATTCTACACTGTCATGGAGCTGTCATTTTAGCGATATTTATTGAAAAAACACCATAATATAATATACAATGTAGATCTATATATCTAGAATTTATATAACATTTTTTAAAGCCACTAAGATCAGAATTACAACCCATTCTGACAAAAAGAACCTTCAGGCTTGGTGAATGTAAATGAATGTTTTCTAGGCAAAAATGGCACTTTCTGGTTCCCATCGCAGCCATTTCCATGGTTCTAGTATCTTCGAAATGTCATCAGTATCGCAAACCCTATAGTAGGCATTGCAAATTCCTATCAGAACCAAATTTCTTCTAAAAGCTATCCATTGATTAGGACATTCATCAATAAAAACCTTTTATACATAACACATTTGCTAAGCGTATTGCTGGAACCTGGTTGTAGATGATCCTGATGGGGAATACAATAGGAAGGCAAAATGGCTGTTATTAAGCACTAGTTTTATATTGTAATGTGTTATTTCATACTTAATCATTCACCAAGAGTACTTATTTCTGCAATAAATCAGTAACATATCAATCATGTAATTAAGATAGAAAAGGTTTTATGTGAAAAAAAGCATATTCCTTCTTTTAGATTAGAGAGTGTACATATATAAGAACTAGCTGGTGATACACAAAGAGACCATGTGAAAATGGCCTTCCTTCACAGTATAATTGAGGCAGCCATGCTAAAAAGGGACTATGGACATGACAAACAAAGCAGTCAATATATCAGATTGTGAATGTGTAAAAGATGATTAGAGTTTTTCTCTACTGTGAATAGCAGCATGTTTGGCATCTAGCTGGAAATAATGTATCAAGAAAACAGTCCATATATACATCTATCAGTATTCATAGACTAATGATTTATTTAGTCAAGAAGAAATACACCGAAGATACTATACTTTGTAAATATACTGATGCATATTATGTAGAAGCTGACACAATGAACAGTCTTTGCGGATCATTCAAGTGCAACACAGTGTTCGAATATAAATGGATATTGTTGCAAAAATACATGCCCTAGATGCGAGATATTGCTTTGTAGACTTTCCTAGTATAACACAGTAAAATATGAACTGGTTGTTTGCCTGTACAGCTTACTATGAAATGTAGAAGATTACTGCCTTAGATATGTATGTGAATATATAAGTGAGAGGCAAGTGAAAACTCCCCTAACTATAATTTTTCTTTTTTCAAATATAAACCCAAGAACTATAAATATACAAGTACCGGTATACCATTCATAATCTAGATGTAACAAAGCATTTTTAAGAATTGTTAAAATTAACACACCAAATAACTATTTTTAACCAATGAGACTGTTCAAAAGAATTAATTTCATCTTCAATGATTTATTAGCCAATCAGAATCCAGCATCATATTCACTGCCATGTATTATGACATCACATGTATCATAGCAACTATAGAATCAATCAACAAATCAGATCCTAAAAGGGTACTTAAGCACAGCCCAACCAGGACCACACCACAACTCCTGAAGAAGAGTATTAAATATACTCGAAACGTCGCACAGTTCATTCAATACCCCCCATTTCTCGATGTAAAATTACCCCAATAAAGTGTAAATAACCCAATTTAACTTGTCTGGTTTTCTGTGGATAATTTAAAACAAAAATTATAATTTTAGATGATTTACTGTCTGTCAAAATGTTGTGTAATATGATATTTTAGATAAATATAACAAGATTAAACTTTGGGGATTGCTATTAAGAAGGAATAATAGCAGTCATCAATCTTTTTTCCCTTTCCCATAATCTTAAGGACTAATATGTCAATAAGAAAATAACACAGTTTATAACCAATTCAAAGAGGAATGAATAATTTGTTATGCAAGGACGGTGGTTGGAGGAAGACAATCATCAATATAAAACTGTGTGTTGAAAGTTGTTCTTTAGGATCAACCAAATATACATCACAAATGAGTTATTGCTATTTATATCTCTATGGCAAACAGCATCATATACACACTTCTTTATGCTATATAGTAGATTTGGAAAGAGAAATAGGGTAGTTAAGTCTCCATAGTATTTAGAGGTTGTATTGCATTTGAAAATACTGTCTTGTAAAATCAATGAAGTCACCAAGTTTTGAGCAATAGAGGAAGTGGAATTTCATGACGCCTGCTATCATAGAAATATGAAAATTGTATAACCGTATTTATACATTGACTTATTATTTAGCCTAGAAAGTATGCATTAAACACTTCAATACATATCTTATAGTAGATGACCTTATGTTTGAAATAGAATATATAAAATGTACCATGCAGTGTATGTTTATTGGAAGAAGGACTGTCTTTAGTCTTCCATCACTAGCAATACGTGGTGGACAATGCCAGCATAACACAGTAAAACAACATAGTTGGATGTATAACAGATCTAGACAATGCAATATAGATGATTGGTTCTTATGATATAATATAGAAGGAAATCCAGATCAATTTAAAAAAAACTTCCGTGCAGTAAGCCAATACATGTATATTGCACAAAATTGCATTCAGTTACCAGAGATTCAGTGGTGAAGGGGTTAGTTTTAGGTCTTTTGCCACAAGAGTATGGCAAAGAAGGCATCAATCTACCTTACTGCATACTAGTGCCGAATTGGACATCCAAAGGAACTGTACTTGACAGAGTCAACCCCTTCATCCTGTAGACTAAACCACCAACCTCACCCTTTGAGGTCGGAATAATGCTATAAGGCTTGATATTCATTTGATATCACGATACCTCAATGCACAGCTCTCTGGCAGTGCACCCTTTAGGAGCTGATTCAATCACGCGGGGTTTTTACTCAGCAGGGCAGCAAAATGGCATGATATATTTAAGTAATTTGGATAGTAAGAAGACAGTCTGTATGTATATATCTGCTTAACATCCAGACTCAGACCGGGTTCTGCAGTGAATATTCCTTATGATCTTCAGGGGTTATAGAGGATTCACTTCCAACATCAAAAACCACTGGACCACCAGATATGGACTCAGCTATCTCCTCTCTACACAGGCATTAACTCATCAGAAAACTTCATTTATGTCAAAGTTTTACTACTGCTAAACCATAAAGAACATGCTTTTTATACTAACCTCCTTCACGTCCTGCAAAAGTAACCTGCTTGGCCTTGTCATCTCTTCTGAGTTAGACAATCCCACATCCACTGTTGCCTATCATAATATGAGCAACCTACCTTCCTAGCTATAAGGGTAACGCTCTGCTTTTGACTTCTCCTTACCCAGTTATAATTGCACACATATCTGGCACGGGGACTAAACTATTTATACTCTGCCCTGCCTTGCTTGTCTCTTCTTAATAGCTTACCCTTCCTTGAAACCTCATAGTTTCTCATAGAATGCTATGTCACATATATACATAAAATGGATTTGGAAATCAGAAATTATAATTTGAAGAGTCCTGTCAACAGATCAGAATACCTATATGATTGACTTTCTGCTATACTCTTTACACTCAGCTCCTGTCCGAGTAGTGGTTCAGTTTTTAATTAGTCATCTACTGTTCCTTGAGATAGTTTGCAAAAAGCTGAGACGATTCTCCTGTCTGTCTGCTCACCACTGAATGGTTTAATATACTGGCTACTGATAATAAGCTTATTACAGGGTCTTATTTAAAACTGGGCTGGGCAGGGATAATCTTTTTTGGCTTCCTCTGTCACTGTCACCTCTGTTATCACATGGTGCACACGTGATTACAACCAACCCTACCACACCAATATCTCACTGAAGGCCTCATCCGGCCCAGCACCAGTCTTCCTCTGACTATTTCTACCAATAGCTAGGGTCCTGGTTCAGACCCCACGTTGTGGGTAGATAGGTCTACAGTGCACATTTCAGATGGTCAACACCTGCTGTAATAGTTTGAATAACCCCGAAACCTCAGCACCATTAGCCACGACTACATCAATAAAGGTCTTCAATTAATATTATGTCACTTGTTCAGACGTTAGCCCTTTTACTCTGATAAAGCGATGAATAATTCCCCCTGATGTCAGGATGCTCAAAGCCTCGCACATCACATATGGCTAATCATTCACCATATCTATCATCCATTTCTGTGCTGAAGGTTATCTGTCTATCCCCCAAAGGTTTGTCTGGGCATTGCTTATAAAGTTGATATGTATGTTTACATAAAAAGTACTCTCAGATTCAGATGAACAGCTGTATATTATATCATTTCAATGGGAGAAGATTTACTGAGAAGCTTGCAGATGGATGAGCTTCATAATAGAGTACGTCTTGAAGAGACCACATATGATACTACATGCAAATCATATTCAATAGAAGGCTTGTAGTGCTCACAGACATCATATCTTAATTATTCCTAGTATATAAATCCATATAAGGCTTCTGACCGGAATCATACAAGCAATGTAAGATTCATATTCTTAGAACGTCACAGACCGAGTTGCAGCCTGATGTCTGCAAATGGACAGAACTCGGTCATGATTCCTATCTTCAATGGTTATTGTTCATGGTATACCATAATGTAAATGTATAGTCATGTCTGATGTAGTCACTGTTATGGATGTAAGTGCTTGACAAATATTTGAGTCTTTCTTTGACTGCCACTGATATCAACACTGTAGGTTAGTTTGCATGAAAGCCTATGAGAGCTTTTTAATCTCTAATTGGTATTTATCCCTCTAATAGTAGCATTAACACAGAGAAGTTAGAAACACATTATAATTTTGTCTCGATGCGCCATGCCATTAGGATGACAAAACTATTTAAACTTTGTGTCTAGCATGTCTAGAACCAACAGAGTTCGACATTACATGTCAGGGGGAAAAAGGTTCCTCTATTGGAGGATTGTCCCATACATATCTCACCACTACATTACACTACAGACTTATTTGAAAAGTCAAACATCTCTAGGGAAGAGGAAAGGGGGTGTAGTAAATCAGTAAAGCTCTATGAATATAGAAGGCCCAGACGCTTTTCATGAGTATTCTGGTATTTTACAAGCCATCTTAGCTGGAGAAAGTATCAACGGTTTGCAAGGACAATAGCAATTAAATAAAGACTACAACTGCCTTTTGTTCTTTTTTTGGATTTTGAAATGAACTTTGATGGAGATATGGAAAGACGAAGGAGAAATTTTAGATATTAGCAGAAATTACCATTTACAATGTATAGAAATGCACAAACACCAACATTGAAGAATTCAAAAACATACAGTTAGCCAAAGTACAAAATGATCAGAGCAGCCCCCTCCTGGTTCCGATCCACACACTTCCTCCTTTACCCCCCTCAATGCCTACAAGTTCCCATCACTCTCCTACTCCCCTCTCTCTATATAGCCCCCTCCCTCCCCCCAGCAGCACACACCCACTGCTCCAGACGAGTGCTTGTTTGAGCTGCACCAAGCAGATAATTTCATTAAATTCTATAGGTTTTCCACAGGAGTGCATCCACACAATGGTTACAATTGTCTTCTCAGCAATATCAAATCATCTGAAAGGCAGTGGCTGAGGCTTTTTGGGTCTGTTGTAATTCAATTGCAGAACGATTATGTCAATTAGGTGCACAGTGACACTTTTTGAGGCTGCTGTTTAAGTGCTTTACAGTTAGCCTATCAGTATAATTGGTTAAAGGTGGGCTCCCATTCTTTTAATTGTATTACCCATTTTATAACACAAGTTCCCATCCTTGAAATAGTAAGGCAAATTTATCTCATCTGGCATTTGATGATAAATCCTCCTAGTGCATGTATAGCTATTCTGATGTGCTTATAGATAAGAAGTAAGATAGTATATTGAGATATCATATAAGGACTTGAACTTATAAAGATCCTGTCGATAGTTCATGAAAAGAGATGTGATCAGTAATATTAAATTACATTATCATAATCTGTTTTCTGACAGATAGACTAGCTTCTCTAAATCAGCATGCTTGGATACGTGTCCATAAAGTAGTTGTGCCTATGAGTTCCTGCTTTCTCTCATAGACCTTGTAAATGGGGTTGTTCTAATGTATTTCTAACCCCAATAGCAGCCATGGGCAGGCCCTGTAGTAAATATAGCTTAACAGGTTGCAGATAAGCCTGAATCACACATCGTAGTGCGAAATGGTAGCCCCACCAATTCACACTACGCAGCTTAGTGTGAATTGGTGGCGCTACCATGTATGGGGCCAACCTCAAGATATTTATTTAAACTGTAATTTTAACCTTTAATTTTTTTAATCCAACAGGCAGCAATTATGCATACCCCTTCAGCAGAGATGGTTTTATACATATTCCCCAGTGATACCCCTGAATTAGTCCTTGTAAATTAGTAAAGAAGGATTTTCTACCCAAGATGAGATAAAATCCACACCAACTCAGATGCCATCTCATTTGCTAATTATATATCAGTTTTGCTTGGAAATCTAACTGGTATTATCAAATAAAGTATCCCCTCAGGTAGGTACCTATGTATTTTCTAATGGATTGATTGTTTGGATAATGGGAATATTGAAACTTCAACACATGTCCTCTAATCGCAAGCCTCGGGAGTCATAGTCTACAGTAGAGATGATGTTTAAATATATATCTTGAGGTTGACCCCATAAATGGTAGCGCCACCAATTCACACTATGCTGCGTAGTGTGAATTGGTGGCGCTACTAATTCTCACTACAGTGTGTGATTCAGGCTTATCTGCAACCTGCTGAATAAAAAATCAAAGCCAAACACCAGCTGAAGAGGAATATAAAAATTTAATAGCAAAATATGGGCCCCTCAAAGAATGAATGAAAATTCAGGCATTCTGAAAGACTACCCTCCACACAAATGAAGACTACATGTTTGAATAGTAAAGGGATAAAGGCAACCAAGTGTATCCATCTATATACTCAGGTCTACATGGTTGATTAACACATCAATGTTCTATTGATAGTCATGTTTACTGAGCATGGCTGTACATGAGATGGAGCGCCCACAGCCACTCCGTCCCTTTTACACTACAACTTGCAATGCTAAAGCTGGAGCTAAATGTCCTGATTCTTTGGGTAGTTTTATACAGTTTATCCAGTTTGATCAGGTAAAATCAACAGCCTTTTGCCTGTATGAATTGTGCATATATCAGCTGGTGAGAGTCCTGTATTCAGTGGGGCATTAGGAAATATCTTAACACTGCATGCTGTTGGCTCTACACTCTGTGACCACAGTAACAGTGGTAGATAAGTACTGTAAAACTTCTCATATCAGCCTAACTTTTGTATTAAAGGGTGAATCCACTGATGTAAATCCGTCGGATCAGATGAGCGTTCACAATGTCAAACCTATGGATGTTTCTCACCCGATCCGACAGATTTGCGTCAGTGGATTCACCCCTTTAGCCCCGCCCCCAAATTTGAGATATCCTGTAATCCTATAGCTAATAGCTATAGTACTGCAGTATGTATACATATAAAAACTCATGTATAAGCTACATCCCAACTTCATTCCTCTAAGCCACACTGGCGATCTGGCTCCCAAACTAGCCACAGCTTCTAAGTAGTTAGTTACGGTAGTTGGGTGACTCGTTAAAAATGTTGTTCCTTCACAGAGAAAGGTTTCTGATGGTTCCAATTCAGAACTTTATCTTAGAAACCTCCTGGTTGTACACTTTTTGAAGACCAAACTGGGCACAAGAATATAACTGAGCCAAAAAAGGGACAATGGACCTGACAAACAAAGCAGTCAATATATGATATTGTAGATGCAGAATAGATGATTAGAGTTGGTTGGGCAGTCCAGCTGCATAGAATGTATACATGTTGATAAAACAGTCCAAGTATTCATCTATATGTAACCATAGACTAATAACTCATTCAGTCAAGAAAATGCATCAAAATAGTTTATACTGTGTAAAGCTTTATATAATATATGATGCATATTATGTAGAAGCTGGCACAGTGTATAGTCTGTGCATATCATTCAAGTGCAACACAGTGTAAAAATGTATCTGTAATATTGTTACAAAAATACATTCCCCTAGATGTATGATATTGCTTTGTAGACCTTCCTAGTACACCACAGTATAAGGCAAACTGATGGGTTGCCTGTACAGCTCACATGCAATATAGAAGATTACTTGCTTATAATGTATGTCATAATTTGATATAATAGATGAATATAACAAGATTAAACCTTGAGGGTTGGTCTCAAGAGGGAATTATAGAAGTTACCAATCCCTTTTCCTTTTCCCATAATCTACTGTTAGGACTAATATATCATTAAGCCAGCTACACAGTCTAATATATCATTAAGCAAGCAACATAGTTTACAACCCAATTAAAAAGTGAATGAATAATTGGAAATGGAAGGATGGTGGTTGGAAGGAAACAATCATCAATATATAACTGTATACTGAAAGTTGTTCTTTAGGGTCAACAGAGTGTATATCGCAACCGAGATATTGCTATTTACATCTCTATAGCAACTAGTATTATATACACACTTGGTTCGACTATATAGCAGATTTGGAACGAGAAATAGGGTTGTAGGGTTTCTTTAGTACTTAGAGTAAAAATAAGTTGTATCTTATTTGAAAAGACTGCCTTGAGAACTCAATTAAGCCATCATGTTTTGATGTATAGAGGAAATGGAATTTCATGTCAACGGTATGTTATCACAGGAATGTAAGAATTTATTTTAGTATTTCTACATCTTGTAGTCAATGTAGGGAAAAAATATGTAAAATGTTTGAAATAGAATATGTAAAATGTAAGAATATAGTGTATGTATTTCAGAAGAACTGTCTTTAGTCTTGCATGGTTAGTATTACTTGAACAACACCAGTAGAACTTAATAAAGCAACCTAGTTGGCTGTATAACTTACAATGCAATATAGATGATTATACCCTTATATTAGGCACATGTGAATATATCCCGCCATTACTGGGAGCTGAGTCAGTGAGTGACACAATCTGTATTGTACTTAAGCAGATCATGTCCATTAATACATAACAAACTTCTTATGATATAGAAGGAAATCCAGATTAAGCCTGAGGTCTTTGGCCTCAAGAGCATGGCAGAGAAGGCATCAATCTACCTTACTTCTAGTATCTTCTGCTCTCGGGACTAATCTATAACCAAGCAAAGTAGCATGTGACAAATACAAATGTGAGCAAAAATGGGCAGAGACTGAGAGGAAAGATGGTGTTTGATCGGAGACAATGATCTATTCATGGATGTGTGTTTTGCCTTAGGGTCCGCAGACTGTAAATCACAACTAATAAATTGCTTTTTTATATCCTAGTAAACATCATCTAGGGTAAACAAGATTACATTGGTGTTGCTTTGGCGGCTGAAAAGGCAGTGCAGAAAAGTATTGTGAGCATAAGGATATCATGATATGGGCTAATGGTTAATGAGAGAAACCCGTTGAGAATAATTTGGCTAATCGAATGTCATGACAACTTTATACACAGGATTATAAGACAGGCCTATGTCTTTGCTATGTAAAGTTTAATGCCCCTAGGATACGTTGATATGTGTATACATAACTTTGGCAGCCATATGGCTGGAATGAGTTCGGTAAGTATTTGGGTTGACCTATGATGTATAAGTATACAGGATTTGTTTAAGTTCTGTATTTCCCCGACAGATTGAAATCGAAAGGCACCGTATTTCGTTGAAACCCTTCATAAGGGTTGAAACGAAATACGGGGCCTTGAGATTTCAATCTGGAGGGGAAATACAGAACTTAAACTGATCCTGTATTTATTTTTAAATGCAGATGTCAAGTATTAAAGGAGAAAAAGACAATTTATTAACCTGCATCGTCCCCAATCACGTCCGAACGCCGCCATGACACCTTGCTCGATACACACTTCCGGTCTGTGCGCCTGCGCCAAAAAATAGTCCCCCCCCTTCGATCGCCTATATTCTCTTTATTTGTACAAAATAGGCCTTATTTTTCATTTTAATGTATTAATTTGTTAAAAAACAAGACGATAAAACTATAAATCGTCCTTTATCGCACAAAAATATATCGTCGCCCGAAAAATTATTGCCTCACTCTCCAAGCAGAGGTTTAGTAGTATAACGTTGCAAAGAATATGCTTGAAGACCGATCGTACCGCCCCTGTTTTCACGAGGCCAGTCTAGATTTCGGCGCCACTGTTTGTCTATGGGAAAATTTCACGATACATTTTTTCGCCGATCCATCAACTAAATAAGCCTCAACCAAATTTTCTGGGGGGCTAGGGCCTAATTCAGCTATTGTACGTGTAAATATAGGATGTTTTGTAGGGCTTGGGCTTGGTTTCAAGCAAAAATATGGTATTTTAACCCCCAAACGAAGCCAATGGAAAAAAAACGAGATCGTCTCAAAAACGAAAAAACTACATCGTCCCAGATTCGTCCGGGAATCAAACCCGGGCCGCCACGGTGCAAAGCGAAACCGCTAACCACTAGACCATCTCGACCACGCTATCTCACCATGCTTCAATTGGGGAATTTGAACCGCTGCCCTTTGGTATCCTTACGCACGACCGGAAGTGAAGTTTTCGCGAAATACGGAGGTTTGAGGAAATACGGGGGCTGGTTATTCAGCTTTTGCGAAATACGAGGCTCAGTGCTGTACTCTACCCGACTTGATATTTCGTCAAACCATTTAAAAATAATTATACAGACTGATGGTAGACAATGAGGTGTACGTTATTACACAGAGACAGAGACAAAGGATATGTCCTTCAATATAAGCTCTATTAGTGTCAATATGACATGTTTCTTTAGAGAATGTGGGATCAGAAGTGCTCCTATTATAGAGATTTTGATAGGACATGGCCATATATGCAGAGCATGGCCTATAATCCCAGGAATAAATATTATAAGAGACGAGAAGGCAACGTCGCTCTCCAATACCTTTGGTGTAAACCAAGAAGGAATATTTCCAATTTTAAAACGTCAAGACGTACTCAAATATTTGACTAATGGATAGACAATATCATCAATCCAATCTCTAACATCGAGCAGCATAAATTAGCCACAGAATCCAGGTCTCAAAGCCAGAATTACCGTAAAACCTGGCGTATAAGCTATGGCTAGTACGCGAATCAGATCGGTGGTGCGGCTTATAGGATCGACCCAGAGCCAGGGTGCGGCTTCTATGAGAGTTTTTGCTGCTATGATACAGAACTAAAGTCACCATATTCAGATCACCAGCGTGGCTTATAGGATCGGCCCAAAGTCAGGGTGCGGCTAATACGAGAGTTAGGCTTATACGCAAGGTTTTACGGTAGCTACTCTAAGAGTATACTTAGAGTTCTCTCTAGCCTCACTAATCTAACAGCAGGTTATGAATAAAGTGCTTAGGAAAAATAATATATGAAATATATTCTTCAAACATACAGGCAGTTCCTGCAAGGTTTTGGCTTTACCCCACAATATTTTGTGCACTGCCATTCTAGCTTTACCTGGGTGCTTTCATAATATGTGGGAAATGCCAAAGGGACCATTAATGTCCTTGTTGTACTCCAGTAATTGTTAAAAAACTGGAGAAAAAATAACTAATTTACTAAATGGGATCAACAAAACCGTTGAGGCTGATGCCAAATATTTCTATTTGAACATTGGGGAAGAAGTGTTTCATCATGAAGTTCAACATTGCCATTGTCAAATGCAAGATCCAAAGTTACTTGTTTGTTCATCAAACAAGTATTTGGGGTGTTAGAAGGTTTGCCCAATCCTGACAGGAGGTCTGAAAGATTGAAAAGCTCAATGGCAGAAAGGAAAGTTCAAATTGAAACCAAAGAAAAAAGAGTAGGGAAATTTCCTGCTGCCTTCAAGTTTGAACAAAAGCATCAGAAATCATGTTGTCAAGAGGGAGGTCCAATCAAAGTGATGGGCCTCAAAATAAACCAGGATATAAAAGTAAAAGTTAAACCCAAAATGAAAATGAGAAGAAGTCTCTCTGAAACAGCTGCTCTTATTAGGATCTGGTTCATAAATAATTACGTTTACTTTTTGTGTTTTCATTATGAACCAATGACCAGACTGGCTGAGCGAGACTGGTTACCCTGTGGACAGCATGAAATGTGCATAATTTTGGGATTTTGACTAAATCCTATGCCTCTGAAATATGAACATTATGAAGCTAGGCGATGGTGCTGAGGGAATTTGAGTTATTTCTCATACATTCTGATTAATGGCAAACAATCACACTATATGCTATAAACAGAACCCAGCTTCTCTTCATTTCATAACAGCTGTCCTGTCACTTCATTGGAAAACAGATTGTCTTGCACCATTTTTCAATGTATCCCATGGTGTCATGATGGAATAAAACGAATGCTTCAATTGTATGTCCCAAACAACTCTATAGAACTTCCACAGCCAGTATTAGCAACAGCACTTGCATCCTCTACATTACCCCCTCTATGGCCCTAATGGCTAAGGACTAATGGTCATATGTGACCTCTGTTTGACCCTACTGTGACCCCTGTGTACCCAGCTAGAAGCACCTTTACCCTGCCTGACCTGCACACAGTGACAACACCTGCATGTTAGTGCTCAATTTGGCATCTTGAAGAACTGTCATCAATAGGGTCAATTCCTGGGTTGGCCATCTACTTATCTCTTTAAGGCCTCCAGGATGCCATAAGGCTTAATGTTCAGTTGCTGATACCCCAATATAGCACTGGTGAATAACTCACTAACAGTGCACTGGTGGTTCATGGTGAGCCAGTGGTAATCAACTTCCCAAATCAAGCAACACTGAATATTCACCAGATAGATTTACTTATCTCAGTTTATAATAGTATTGGTTATATACTAACTGGGTTGTTTCTTGATGTGTATTACTTCTTGCAGCCAGTAGAAAAGGGAAACAAGACTGATAAGTTATCTGCCCTCATGAAGGCAGAGTAGAGCATTGATATTTAATCTTGATACTTTTTCTGTGTTTTCTTGGTTATTCCTTTCAATTATGATAAGGATGGCTTATCCAGTTCCCAGCTCGGAACCCACTAATGACATATGCACACAGGTGCTCAAGGTTGTGATCATTAATACACATATGATATTATACATTTTGTGTTTTTTACCGCGGTGCTGGAGAAGAGGCAGATGTGGAACAATACATCAGGTTACAGGTATATAGATATAATTCCCTTTGAGCTACAAGCACGTACAGACATTATTGTGCGAGGTTAAATCATGTTTATTCTGGTCATCTGATATATGATGTCAATGGAAGCTAGCACACATTTTCTGAGGGCTTCAGCAATGATAATTTTTTGGGGGGAAAACACGTCATGTTATTTAAACTTTATATCTCAGCAACAGAGTCTGATAGATTAAAGGAGAAGTGCTACGGACTAGTCTGGGCGTCCCACTACTATGAGCTCTGCACAAGCTGCACATCGATGTCAAGAATAAAGAAATACTGTCATAAAATATTACTGACATACAATATCTATGCACAACATAGTTCAGAAATGGGCCCTGAAATGATTATGTGTGTATAAACGGCCTTTTCAACTCATGTTATTTGACGTGCAAACAACAGGTCTGTCATAGACATGATAATAAAATAATTTGCAATATTGTTGTAAGAAGTGGGCACTTTCCATAGGAGAGCAGGCCGCAGACAAGTAATGCTTTCAACACATTGTATGCAGATGGACAGCAGCCAGATATTACAGACAGTTTACATTTGATATGGATTTTGAGCCTTAAACTCTAAATTTAGAGTGGTTTAACTTAACCGTCACTTTAAGAAAAATGTCGTCAAAATAATGGTGATTCCCTAGCAACTTTCGTGACATAACTTTCGCCTTTTATTTAAACGCTGACGGTCCCCTTTACTTTTATGTAGAATCTTTATCGATTTCATTAAAATCACATTTGATTTTAAACAGAATCACTGTTCTAAATATATAAAGATTTAGCATTTTTGCCAGTGCTGATATCCTATAAGCCTTACAGGCCTGATTATGGTGACTTAAGTACTGAAGCATACATCTAAAAAAACTTGCATATAAGCCACACCTTGACTTATGCGATCTGACTTATGTACTCGTACTAGCCATGGCCTGTAAGCGAGGTTTTACGGTACCCTATAGGATTGTAACAATGCAGACTTTGCAGAAGTGGGAATATATGTACAATATATTACCACAAACAAGGTGTCTATATCCATACAACTACTTTCTTCTGCATATTATCAAATGATCAGGTCATTCTGTCAAACCTATAATAAGTTTGAATTATTAAAGTTTCAAACATATAGATTGATTGACAATTATCATTTTTCCAACATATATGTGGACAGTCGAGGGAAAAGGGTCCTCCAAAGGTTAAACTCAATTATGCATTTGAGGTCATCAGCTTGCCAGTGATATATTTCATTAGCAGGTACCACTTCTAGTTTTTGAGAACTGGCTCCTTGAATATGTGTGGGAACTGTGTAATCTCAAATGCCAATAAGCTCTATCTTACTTTGTTTTAGAGATATCTCTATCTAATTATCATAATAATGAAAATTCCCAAATTTCCAAACTTTTTCAAACATTTGGTCACAGCTTTTAATCTTAATTTTTAATGGGATTTACATTCCGTTTTCAGCATGGAAATCTTTGTGGGGCCTGTAATCATTAATTTCTTGAAAAATTCAATTTAGAATGAAAACTATGTTTCCATGGCAACCAAACAAGTTCAAAAACACCAATTTAGGCCCAAAAACGTTCTTTTTACATTCCAAATATGGAAGGTTTTCACTAAAGTTGGAATTTTCTAAAGTGGCTGATTGTATTCTCCATCAAAAAGTAGTATAGAACAATTTTTATGATATTTTGAACATTGTTGGCTATATGGAGCCCCCTGGTGGCCAAAGTCAGTACTAAAAATCCCCGCGGAGGTCCCTTTTCCCTTGTTGATCCACATATATATATATACTCTACTTTAAGGGCTCACACTATTATGGTATGGTGAATAATCGTATTCCAAATCAGGTTAGCACATGACAAATATTCACTGTCAAATGTTTGATTTTACAAGGCTTCTTTTTTATAAGGAATAACAGTGAATCACCGTTGAGTTTTTCAGGGTAAAACCGTAAAAATTACATCTATTTTTATAGTGATGACTACAATGGGCATCTAATCTCCCCCAACAAATCTGATTTCCTGTAATCAGCGAGACATGAGATGAATCAGTTTGCCTATTGTTAGGATACAGAAGGAGCATTATACATCACAGTGGGTAAATGATATATATGCATTGACAGAGGGATTGTGGCTCAAAGGTTATACAGATTATATCACTGAAGCCTATACAATCAGATAGACATGGCATGGATTCATGTAGGATATGGTAAGAGAATATCTCAGAACCCATATATGATACGTCATGTACATCTTATTCAATATGAAGCTTGGAAATCATGTTGTAACTGAGACTAGTACATACACCGAAAAGTGTGCCTGACCTTCAGGTGAGAGTGGTTCTAGCGACAATGACGCTGACTTTTCTGAGTATGTATGTGAAGCCATATGGAGACTGCTGACTGTCCATATAGTTGTATAAGCAATGTCAGGGTAACATTTCCAGTATGTTACTGACTGAACTGGAGCCTGAGGTCTCAGAAACCATAGAAGATGGTTCAGATAGACAGATGTGGGTGATGATGTCCATCTGGACAATGGTCGGTGTTTGTAGGATATGATATTGATGTAGCTGACATATACGGCCAAAACTCCCCAGTTATGCAGGTTTGGGGCTGAGGAAGGTCAAATCAGAAAGTTGTTAATATGTTTAAACAAGTTCAATCTATTGAGAAGTATATATCTTGGCTCCTTGGAACACTTTTTGATACATCTCTAACCCTAGCGGTTCAGTTTTTATCACCTTGCAAACTGGATTGTCCGTTTTTTGGGTGACTCCGGGACCAAAATAAGGTGATTATGTACATCATGTCTTTTAGTACATCACAGCAACCAATGATTTTATTTACAAACTATGACAACATATATCTTTAGGCATACCATGAATGGATACCCTCCAAAAAATAGTTTTTGAGATACAGCTCGATGAATTTTGAATATTTATCAAAAATATTAATATGTCAACCACATACTCTCGTGTTACCCTAGTTCACTCAAAATGGTTAAATTAATTGTCAAAATCACTCTACGATGTCATGATGGTATATACTTTAGGAAATATGGACCATTAGGATCCTTTGTTGAACCTACTTGGTACAGTACTAGCCTAAAAATCTGCTATTTCACCTTATTTCGGTCCCGGAGTCACCCGGGTGACTACCGGACCAAAATAAATATATTGTATAAATGCAGGTTAAATTAATGGAATCATCAGATTTCTAGTTTAGAGCATTAGAGGGGGTGGATAGGGAGCAGGGGCACTAAAGATAAGTAAAATATATTGGATATTAACAGTTCTGTGTGGGTTTAAATATTATCAGCGAGGCAAGTGACTCCGGGACCAAAATAAGAGGGTGACTCCGGGACCAAAATAATTATCATGATACACATTTGGTCCTGGAGGCTGGAATATTGGATCTTTTTCAAAATGTCTTTCTTCTGGCAAAAGACACAATAGTTCCCTCACAATCTGGGGTACAAGGAATACTGTTTGGATATTGTTTATTTACTGTATAGGGGTATCAAAATGAAAGGACTTTTGATTTTGTGCTGACAATACACACTTTAATGGCTGTGAAGAAAAAAATACAGCACATATGAAGTGGAAACCTCGTAAATTGATTGGCCTAACAGAAAATGATATTTGGGATGGGCTGTTGTTTACTCAGTAGACATAGGGGACATGTAGAACATGTAATTTTTAGCCTTTTTGATGTTTTTAGTTTTTTTTAGGGATTTGGAGGGCCAGAAAATGAAAAATGTTGGGCCAATACACACAAAAAAAAAGAATTTCCTGAATTGTTAGGATGCTTTCTCACATATAACAAATTTTTGAAATAATTGGTGCAAAACTGGTTATTCTGTAGGGGTGTAAGGCTGAAAAGGGCCAGAAATAGCCGAAACAACATAAGTCGGGAGTTTGTGCCATACACTGTTATGGTTGTCAGCTCTGGAAGATATATTAGCAAATATTTGGGACCTAGTTGTATGTCCTTGTTTATTGTTACTCATCTTTCACCATATTTCGCAAATGTAAATCTATTGTTATCCATTCTCTTATGTCATCATTGTCATTCACATCAACATTAGGTTAGCTGCATAAAGTAAACTCTTATGCATTTCTACGATAGCGCAAAAAAAGATAATGGATTTTCCTATGTGAATCAGTTCTTCTGCATTGAATTTAAGTAACAACATCCTCTACACTATGATGAGACACAGTCCATACATACAGTCCAACATCTGTCCATGGTCAACTTGGGGCCTGACCTTGGTGAACTGAGTCAGATGTGACCTAGGCCTTGTTTGACCTTGGCTGTGTGTCCCTGTTGCCTCGTGTAACAGATGCTGTGTAGTCTGAGCACGTGGTGAGTGGGTCTGGTATGTGTCACTAAGGGGTGACTATATCTATACAACAGACTACACCTGAGCAACAGGTAGAAGCCTAGATAATGATACATGAATGTCATACCACGTGGTCATACCTAGATGCTTGTGTGTTGTGTATAAGATGCATGACATACGTTTTACCGTTGATGGGTTGTAGCCTTTTCTTTGGGGTTTCAGCCATTATTTTAGGAAGGGGCATTCCCTACCCCAGTGGGCACAAAACCCTGATGAATGTTGAATCAACATTAAATCAACGTGGAATCAACAGTGACAACTATTCTTCAATGTTGATTCAAAGTTCTGTGCCCACTGGGACAGAGCCTCCTGGCCGAACTGTTGTTCCTAAATATTCACAGCGGAAAATATGAGAGCCAGCTAGACTCACATGCCATAGTCAGGCCCATGTCGCCAAAAGCACCCTCATGTGAGAGTCAAGCTGACTTTGACAGTATAGATAGTCCAGCACTGCCTGACCTTCATTATAATGAAAGTCAGGCAGTGCTGGACCCTTGTTATGGTTATCGAGAGTCAAGCCAAGCTGGACTCATATACAGACGTAAGTCTAGCAATGCTGAACCTTTGTCTCAATGAAAGTCAGGCTTAATTGAACTCTTTTTTGTACAGTAAGACTAGTTGCTTATTTGCATTGGGGTATAACGTTTTAAAGGATTTATATGGTCTCCCTGGAGGAAATTCCATATACAAATAAATATTGTTGTCCTGAACAGACAAGGGTCTGATATCACAGATCACAAGTCATTTAGGTATGTAACAACATAGAGATACATGTGCCAACATATGTCAGAGGTGATCCCAGAATCTTAATGACTGTATATACTTTCCAAACCCACAAGAATGGTGTCATATATCCTACCATTAAGCTCAATACTGCATTGTGTCCCCACCTGGTAGCAAACAAAGAAGGCTCAGGCTAACTGACCCTCATCCCAGAGTCAGACATTGCCTGACTGTGGAAAGAAAGTCAGGCTGACTCTGGTATGAAGATTTGTATTGCCTGGCTGTCATTAAAGGATCAGGCTGACTGTCAAAAGAGTGTAACTTTATGAGACTATCACAGGAGGCTCAGCCTGACTGTCGTTGACTGAAGTGAAAGTCCAGCAGACTCTCCTACCTGAGTCAAGCAGTGCTTGACCCTGGGGAGAGTCCAGCTGACGCTCAAGTTTTTCTCTGTGTTATTGTTTTAGTAAGCTAGAAAAAGTGTATATCAGTGGGAGAACATCTGTCACTCAGGCTCAGAGATGGCCTTATGCCAGCATACTTCTATACATTAGTCATGCCCAAACATCCTTAGGGAAACAGAATATGAGGTTTTAAAACATAATGTAAAGCTATATGAACAATACAGATTAGATATTTCATTCTAGCTCACTATCAACTTTGACAAATTGTAAGGCATAAAGATAGCAGACATGAGAAAAAGATGCTTCCTTACCACACAATCCCTCCTGTATTCCCCATCCATGCCTCCCTGCTTACAGCCCCCCCCCCCCCCATATATAGCCCCCTCCCCGACACACCCACGGCTGCAGACTAGTGCCTGCTTAAGCTGCACTAGACAGAGAATTTCAATGCATTATATGGGTTTTCCACAGGAGAGCATCCACACAATGGTTACAATTCTCCCTTCGGTAAGATCAAATCATCTGGGGCAGTGGCTGAAGCTTTTTGTGTCTTTTGTAATTCAATTGTGGAACGATTATGGCAATTTAGTGCAACGTGTGGTTTTTTGAGCTGCCAGTGTCAGTGCTTTACAATTAGGCTATCAGTATAATTGGTTAAATGTGGGGTCCCATTCTTGTCATTGTATTACTTGTTTTATAACTCCAGGTTCTAACCATTGAGGCAGTAATACAATTTCCTTTAGCTCTTGATAATCATTCTAGCTCATGTAGAGCTCACAGAATAGCCGTAGTCTATTGAATCATATTTAAGTTCTTCAACTCAGAAGCATCCTATCAAATAATATACGAGTATTTAGATAGTCTGGATAGTTCCCCAGTAATATCTTATTGCATTATTATTGCTTGCTCAATGTGTTTTCTGACAGCCAGACTAATAATATCCTCCAAAGCAGGATGCATGGACAAGCATCCATACATAATCACCGTCTACAGGTCCAGTTTGTGACCTCCTGTATACTTCACCATGCAATATCGATGGTTACACTGTTCAACGGCTCAGAGGACATAGTAAGTATGCATGTTTTCTCTAGATCATTGCATTCTAGGCACTTTTCCCTTTTCAATCATATTTTTCACTGAAAAAAAAATCCCCAGATGGTTTTCAAGATACGCGAGATTATGACAACAAGAGTAGTATATAATGTATCGGAACGGGACTATGCTTAAGTACTGTTTATTACTCAATCGACATGCAGCCAATCAGAGGCCTCCATTTGGTCACGTGACCCCCTCATTTGCATAATTACGTAATAGGCCACGCCCCCTCATTTGCATAATTACGTAATAGGCCACGCCCCCTTGATCACCAGCCAATCAGAGGAGGCCATTTGGTCACGTGACCCCCTCATTTGCATAATAGGCCACGCCCTCTTGATCACCAGCCAATCAGAGGCCACCATTTGGTCACGTGACCCCCTCATTTGCATAAAAGGCCACGCCCCCTTGATCACGTGACCCCCTCATTTGCATAATAGGCCACAACAACATCACGTGGCTCTCTTTGTTTGTAAACAACACCACGTGGCTCTCTTTGTTTGTAAACAACACCACGTGGCTCTCTTGTTTGTAAATAACACCTACTAAGTTTAGTCATAGGTAGCAGCAGCAGCAGCAGCAGCAGCATCTTCAGCAGCAGCAGGCAGCAGCCCGTGGTCACGCGACTTCTTCATAATTTGCATAATAAGCCACAACAACAGCACGTGGGTCTCTTTGTTTGTAAACAACACCTACTAAGTTTAGTCATAGGTGTCTAGAGCAGCAGCAGCAGCAGTAGCAGCAGGAGCAACATCTTCAGCAGCAGTAGCAGCAGCAGCAGTAGCAGCAGGAGCAACATCTTCAGCAGCAGTAGCAGCAGGAGCAGCAGCAGCAGGAGCAGCAGCAGCAGCAGCAGCAACATCAACAGCAAAACAGCCCGTGGTCACGCAGCCTCTTCATTTGCATAATAAGCCACAACAACACCACGTGGCTCTCTTTGTTTGTAAATAACACCTACTAAGTTTAGTCATAGGTGTCTAGAGCAGCAGCAGCAGCAGCATCTTCAGCAGCAGCAGCAGCAGCGTCATAGGTGTCTAGAGCAGCAGCAGCAGCAGCAGCAGCGTCATAGGTGTCTAGAGCAGCAGCAGCAGCAGCAGCGTCATAGGTGTCTAGAGCAGTAGCAGCAGCAGCAGCATCTTCAGCAGCAGCAGCAGCAGCAGCGTCATAGGTGTCTAGAGCAGCAGCAGCAGCAGCAGCAGCGTCATAGGTGTCTAGAGCAGCAGCAGCAGCAGCATCTTCAGCAGCAGCAGCAGCAGCAGCAGTAGCATCTTCAGCAGCAGCAGCAGCAGCAGCAGCATCTTCAGCATCAACAGCAACATCAGCAAAAGCAACAGCCCGTAACTTAGCATCATGTGCATCAGCAATAGCAGCAACAGCGACATTGCGATTAGCATCAGCGAAACAGGCTATGTTTTTAGCAGCTGTACAAGCATTAATAGCACTAGCCCTAGCAGCAGCCGCAACAGCGTCACCGTTAGCAGTCACTGCAGCATCAGCAGCAGCAGCATCGGCAGCAAGAGCGGTAACAGTAGCAAGAACATTAGCAGCACGAGCAGCAGCGGCGAGAGTAACAACAGCGTTGTTAGCAACATTAGCGACTTCGTATGCAGCATGTGTAGCACGAACGGCGGTACGAGCTTCACGTCTTGCACGAGCAGCAGCAACAGCTGCAGAAGTAGCCCTCACACTATCCAGCCACCCGTACGAATCTTGATAAAAACGAACCTCCACGTTGCTACTTGTTAACTCATCAGTAACCATGGACGTCTCCTCCGTGCGGTGTTGTCGCGGCTCTGTAGTAGTGTTGGGATGCTCACATTTGGTAGAACGTAGAGTGATTCCTGATGACGCCATGCTGAAGGTGGTAGAAGAAGTGTGTGGGATCCATGTTTCACTCTCGCTTATGTACTAGGCTCCGAGATAAGCTTCTTAACTCAAGAGAAAAACTCTCACTAGGAAGGCGACCGGCTGTCTACCTGTGTAGGTGCGGGTTCGTTACATCTTTAATCCTGTTGGACTCCCCGAGGAAATAGATGAAAAAAACAAAAGACCATCTTTCAAGCACTCGAATCCGCAGTCAGTAGGAAGCTATAAGGAGCTTAACTTGTTTTTGATTTAAGCTGTCTACCACACGCACGCGCTTGTAGTCACAGCTAGAGTGGCAGACATCCGTCCGCCCGCTGGTGCATGACACTCGGCCTTTGACACCCCCTGTAGTTTTTTTTTTGTATACACAGTTGACTAGCGTCTTAATCTCTTACCCAGCTATAATCCTATATACATGTAACGCGCATTACTCCCCTTTATGGCAATTATCAGATTGATTTAAGGGTGGAAAGGGCTTAGGTGATTAGGTCCCTCTCTAGCTGAAAACAGGCTTAGACCATAACATGCAGTCATCCGGCCGCGTTAAACACCCCCTGTAGGCTTTTTTTTGTATACACTCTTGATCCCCTCTCTAGGTGAAAACAAAGCTTAGAAGATGCAGTCATCCGTCCACCGGCTGGCGCGTCACACCTGTCGTTAATCACCCCCTGTAGGCTTTGTATACACTCTCGATCCCCTCTCTAGGTGAAAACAAAAGCTCCGTCCACGGGCTGGCGCGTCACACCTGTCGTTAAAACGCCCCCCTGTAGTCTTTGTATACACAGTTGTCCCGCCTTATCTATTCACCAGCTATAAGCCCATATACATGTACATGTGATTTTTGATATCCTCTCTGGAATAGGGTGGGGCTCAAGGTGAAAACAAGATTAGGACATTCGCTCTCTCAGCTATATAAAGAGCCTCAATTGTTCTTGCAACAGCACTTCACCACCGGTACACTATCAGTCACGAGGCAGATGTTTGCGGTATGGTTCATACAGGTTACCTACTAATAGCGGTTTGGGTGAGTAGATCACTTTTTTTTTTTTTTTTTTTCCTAAAAAAAAACCCCACTTAGAACTCGGGTATGTATATGTAGCACTGTTAGTGTAAGTACACAGTAGAATCTACTGTACTATAGACTTAACCCTCTGAAGACGGTGGAGCGCGTTAATGCGCAGGTCTGTGTCGGCGTCACTGTTTTTTTTTTGGTTTTTTTTATTCTAACTAAAAAAAAAGAAAAAAAAGTCAGAAGTCAATCTACGACCTATCAAAGACAATTTTGTGATAAGTTCAAACTAAATAAGAGACAGTTTGAGCATCTCTTAGTCGCTGTCAAAGATGCGAATAACGAACGCGCTAGTATAGTTCCCCGCTCTTTCGTCAGATGGCGCCACAATAGGAATTTTGTACATTCCTACGATGCTCACGAACATTTTAACGCATAATGAGCTATATAGGCAACAAAGCGCGCTTCTAATATATCAAAATATAAAAAAACAATTCAATATTGTGTATTTCTGATAGAAATGAGTCAGTTTCTTTAAATACCAACTAAACTATAGCGAGATGAAAAATACCACACCATATCTAGGGCGTTATAAAAGATATACATAGTCAGAACCTCTCACCGAGTCGGTAATCTGAAAAACGGATCAACTCGTTTTGACTCGTTGTGCCACAAGGGCCCCCGTCCAACGGGGCTTTTGAGGCCAGTCTGTCAAGAGTGATCCATGCTGCTTAACACGAGGCGTAATTAATTACGCCGATGTTGCGCAGCATATAACCAACTCGATCAGAGTTGGTTGGCCCCTCTTTAGGGGCCACACAATAAATAAAGAATAGAAGACTAAGGGAACGTTCACAAAAGTCACCCCTTCCTACAGGGTGGGTGGGTCTTTGGGTTTAGTGACAAAACAGCGACATGTGAGTAGGAGGGGGGAGAGTCGGAGTTTGCGTGTCAGCTCTCTTTTTTTTTTTTTTTTTCCAAGTCTACATATTATTTATGATTAAAATTTTTTTTTTTTAAACACGATAATATAGTGCGCTGATCAAAAACTGAATAGAAAAATAACCAAAATAGGTTGGGGAAATCTCTGCTATCTAGCTGATCGGTCGTTGTCACATGGTGCAGAAAATTTACTTTTAGAAAATCTATATTAGGACCAGAGACGGGGCACATGTGTCACTTGTCGAATATAAGAGATGCCAATGGTCCTTGTCGAATTTAAGAACTAGGTCTTGTCCATTGTCTATTTTGAGAAGTAGTCTTGCCCGTCTTGCCCCTTGTCGCCAACTCCCAGCACCCCCGTGTCTCTTTGTCCATATTGGCTAAAACAGGACATTGTTGACTTGGCTATTTTACCCGTCTGCGGTCTTATTATTAATCCCTGTGTATAACTTGCAGCTTATATGTTGTACCAAAACCTCTTTTCAAAATGTCGCATGTGTGGATGTAGGAATTTGGGAGGTAGATTGAGATGGGGTAATACGCAACGTGTTTGGAGTATTTTGAAACAAGATACGTAACTTTTATAATGTACAGAAAAGAACGAGTCACACTAGGGGGCAAATTTTTTAGTATCAAATTAAAAAGCTTATGCTGTCAGTAATGCAGTCAGCTAGGAATAACTTGCATTATCACAACTTTTTTTTTCTTTTTTTTTTTTCCGAATTACTGAAACAAAAAAAAAACGCTCTCGTCATATTTTTTTCACTGCTTAGTGATGAGAAACAACTTAGGTTGTTTCTTAGTCTTAAGATAAAAGGCTACATCAACTGTTATGACTGACACATGGAACAGTCCTGAACAGGAGAAGTTTTCTGGCTGCAAACATAGGGGTCGGTAACCCTTCTCCGAGCATAGACACCCACGTGTGCTGCTGAGAGAGATCAACCGGAACTATGAGCTAGCCAAGTCTGTGCTTGGAGAATAGGCAGTAAATAGAGGGCGCTAACTGTGTTGTATTCTGGGAGGGTTTATTGAGTGCAACTTTATAGTAATATAGAATTGAGCCCGAACCAGTTCTATAGACAGAGGAAAAATATATCTAGGTCGCCAAATTCCATTTCTTTTCTATGCCAAAATATGTCGGAATCTCCCTTGTCACTAGGGTCATGTCGATTTGTCGATTTTTTACCCGTCTGGGGCCCCCTCTACATAAGGGAGAAGCTAAAAAAAAAATTAAAACGATTAGAGTCGGGCCAAAATGATAGGGTCGGTCGGGTTACCGGAACACAACTTTTTTTTGTTCGGCCTATCCCCTTCCCCTCATGATTAGACCCGATACGACGTCACATTCATCATGATACCATCATACACCATGATACACACACGCCGCGCACTGCACACACACACACACGCTCTCTCACACACGCTCACACACGCTCACACACGCTCTCTCACACACGCTCACACCCACCACACACACACACACACACACACACACACAGACAGACAGACAGACAGACAGACAGACAGACACAGACAGACACAGACAGACACAGACAGACAGACAGACAGACAGACACACACACACACAGACAGACACACACACACACACACACACAGACAGACAGCACACAGTACACCTGATGACCTCCACATGATGACCTAATGCCCTTCCTAAAAAAAAAACCCAACCCGACCTACCTACTCAAGAGGGTTTCAGTGTAGAGACTATTAGGGGTTTTTCTGATGCGTATATTATATTGAGATTGATTTTCAACTTTTGTGATGAGTGGGTGGTCCTGAAAAGGACCGTTTAGAGACGATCGCAGGGAACTTGCTGCTGAGGCGGAGGGTGTGGTCATATCACGTCGTAGTCCTTCAGCATCTCCAGGACGGCGGGCGGTAGGCCTTCCTCCCTGCAGACCTGCTGCTTGACTTCTTCGACGCACTGCCGGATGAGTTGATCAGCGAACTCCGTGATCAGCTCATCGGCCACACCCTCTGCAGCAGCAGCACGCTGTCTCTCTGCCTCTTCTCTCTCTAGTGCGGCTACGAATTCCTTCTCCACGGCCGCATCGATCATAGATCGGGAAACGGCCACGAAGTTCACTCGGTGAGCCATTTTGTCGAACTGACTTCCTAACCGCCTGAGAGCAGCTGACGTCACACTATTTTCGACGACGCTATGACGCTCACGAGGTAGACAGACGACGTCGTTTCACTTCCTTATTTGGAGTTTGGGAACTTGTGACACCGAAGTCATACCGTACGGTCGCGATAAAGCAACTAGTGTTGAAAGTGCGCCAGTCTTGAATAAGCGCCGGAGTATAAGAGCCTCCAAATGTTTTTTCTTAAGCACTAAAATCGCGACTTTGAATAAGCGCCAGCGCCTGGCTTGTATATAGCTCCTGAGTAAGAACTTCACCGAATTGAAAAGCGCTCCCTCAGAGCCCTTAATCGCGACAGTACGGTACAAATCTGATGTCAACCCGCGCCAAAACAAAAAGGGTGTGCCGGTCACACGTACCTACGACGAGCGACCTTCAGCTATCACCACGTGAAGAGTGGGAAATAAATTTGTACGGCAAGAAAACTGAAAACTGATAACGATTCCATTAGATAAGTATTTGGTTCCAATCTATGGCGAGATATTTCCGACACTTGTCTCCACCAGAGCGATTGATTTATATGTCTGTAGGCTTCAGCTCTCCAACACTCTCCAATATCCGCCGGTGGATAATGGTCGCCACCCATAATTAGTGACAACTAAACCTCTGCTGGAGAGTGAAAGCTACGTTGAGTCTTGAGGTGCGCAGAGATACTATCTGCCGCAGCCTGATTTTAGTTCCACGCTATTTAGATAACCGTCCCATTTAAAATCTCTCGATCCTAGAAAAGAAAAAAAAAATGCTAGAGTTTATCATGGACGCGTCTCAGTTTTAGTCAAGCCGTAAAGTGAAGAACCTGAGCTTGTACATATACCCACATGAGGGGTGAACCCGGGCGTTCAGTTAGTACTGAGTCTATAGTCAAGTTCCACTCTCTAAACAGAGCTTTAGCGCCTCCGTCATCTAGACCGCGCGCGCGCGATTTTTGCTGAAGCAGCTAATCAATGGAAAAGTAGAGAACACGTACTCGATCAAAAACTGCTTCAGAGGCTTGTTATCAGGTATTATCAGTTAAATCAAAATATTTCAAAACATCCAGCAAAGCAGGATGGCATGTCCTACAGCTGGGCGCTGACGAGCAGACGCCGCTGACGTCATTTTAATCAGGTCACAGCGCTTTTAGACACCTTTTCTGTAGGGCCTGTCTCAAACCTTAGTATATAATACCGTAAACGCCGGGTGATTAGTATATGACACATTGTCAGTCGCGGATCCACAAAGAGGCTGGATAAGCCACGAGCGGACCTGCGACTACAATGTGACATAATCTAACCATGTGCTTGTTTTGTTTTGTTTCCATTTACAACAGCAAACATTTCAACATCCTATTGTTTTTTTTTAAATGATGAAAAATCAGCCCAAAAAAAGTAAACATTTTAGAGCTAAATTTGTGGAGGATAGCCGGACATGCTGATGTCCCTAGACCCCTAAATTCGATATGGTGACATGGTCATTTTCTTAAAATTCGATACGACGACACGGGCATATCTTAAAAAATCGACATGGGGCATGGTCATCTAAGTGACATGGGACATGGGGCATTTCTTAAGTCCGACATGTGACATGGACCATAGTGACATGAGAAAAAAAATGTTCAAAGAGTGCATCAGAAAAGTACCATTTCAAGCCTAAACATTTCGCCAAAAAAAAAAAAATTCTTGGATGGTACCCGGCTTTGCAGTGTCTGGGTCCTTAAAAATGTACCAGAATGCTCAATTTGGGTTCTAAATATTTCAAAAACGTTTCTCCCTTAGTGACATGTGACATGGGCATTTCTTAAATTCGACATACGGCTGCATGGGGAGGACCCACCCGTCAAGGGTCCCATGATGACTGATACCCGCCGCGCTCAAACTAGCGTGGTGGTTCTAGGTAGACCTTCTTTCAGTATCCTCGTGACCAGATCCATCACCGTCTCTTGAGCGACCGCAACGTAACCTGCTCCGGTCATTTTGACAAAAAAACTGTCTAGCTAGCCGACCGCTGACGTCAGCTTAATTTTGACGACGTTGCTCATTACGTGTCATCAACAGTAACCAAGGTAACTATGGTTATTGTTATCCGGTCAGTAAGACAGTCTAAGACGGCGTGTAGTCGCGTTTTGCTCTCCCTAATACTCTAATTTAAGTCGAGTGACCACTAACCCCCTACAAAAGAGGGTAGTCTCATTTGTGTAATTCAAAGTCGTTCCTTTGTTAGCAATAAGGGGGTCGTTCTATTCATTGATTTTTTTTGTTGTTGTTTACAACAACAAGTCAAAGTACAGTCAATCAACCGAGATCCTTCCTCCTCCGTGGGGGTGTAGAAGGATCTCCCCCCTGAGGTTACAAAGTCACCTCTTTTAAGGGCTACAGGTCGCAAAGTCGCTTTCGCTTTCGCTTAGAAGTCGCAAAGTCGCAAGAATATTCAAGTCAAAAGTCAAATTTATTAACTATCAGTATGGTCGTTTGAAAGTCATCAAGTCACCGAAAAACTCCTCTACAGTCACCTCCGACTCGCCTCCTCCCTACCCCCCTAAAGGGGGGTAGGGAGGAGGCGATTCCCTAGAGATCAGATAAAATTATTTTTTTTCTCCCCAGCAGACCCCAAAAGCCCCCCCCCCCCAAGTGCCCGCCCACCCCAAAATAGTGCCCCCCTCCCCTCCCCATGCATCTTAAAGTGCCCCCCTCCCCCGCTCCCCCTCCCCCCCATGGAAGCCTCCCATTGGCTAGTCCAGGTCATGTGACCAAAAGGGGGGCGTGGTCTGTCTATTATCTATATTATGCAAATGAGGGAGGGGTTCAGGTCACGTGACCAAGGGGGTGTGGTCTATTTTCCAAATAAGGAGCGCTTCCGGTCACGTGACCAAGGGGGTGTGGTCCTATTATGCAAATGAGGGGGTCACGTGATCCATTATTATGCAAATGAGGGAGTCACGTGACCAAATGGAAGCCTCTGATTGGCTGGTGATCAAGGGGGCGTGGTCTATTATGCAAATGAGGGGGTCACGTGATCAAGGGGGCGTGGCCTATTATACAAATGAGGGGGTCACGTGACCAAATGGCGGCCTCTGATTGGCTGGTGATCAAGGGGGCGTGGCCTATTACGTAATTATGCAAATGAGGGGGTCACGTGACCAAATGGTGGCCTCTGATTGGCTGCATGTCGATTGAGTAATAAACATGGATTGTGTATTATGATTATGATATTGACAAAACTTGAGGGCCTTGGCCTCAAGACTATAGCAAAGAATTCTTCAATCCTGGTTCTGTCATCTAGAGTCTGCTCTTCGGACTTATTAATAAACAGGCAACATAGCATAAAATTATGATAAATTAAAAGATATGAGAAAGCTTTAATCTAATTTCTATCGTATGTACAGTCTTTGCAAAACCTTTTCATCCGACAGGACATTTGGCCCTCCAAATGCTCACTGTTGCAGCACCAGCTACATTTTTGAAGGACAGGATACGCACATAATTATCTGATGATTTATGTATTCCAAGTAGAAAATAGTATTGTCCATTAGGAGTACATTTTTATTTGTTATCATCCATGACCAAATTAATATAGATACATGGTTCACATTATATTGACAAACATATTTCAGCTTTAGAAACCCAACTAAATCAGTTCAGAAAAGCCCAACATGTGACTGGACATCCGGTCCTGCTGCACTTGTCAATCTGCTGGACCGTAGCATTTTTGGCCACATTGCCATGGCAAGCGCTATCCGCTCGCCACAGGCGTGCGAATAGCGGACATAAGAGCTCTTATTCCCACACTGGGTAGGGTCTGAATAACAGTTCTTATTCCCACACCATATAGGGTTGCATTACAGGTCTTACTGGCACCCTACATAGGCCTGTAGGGTGTTGATTGGTGTGTGGAATAGAGTTGTTATTCACACCCTGTAGAGGGTGCAAATAGGCATTGTTATTCCCACACCCCTGGCATGTGAATAATGATCCCTATTCCCACACCCAAAAGGGTACAGGAAAGAATACATGTAAAAATCCTAGGCTGTTACCAATAGCCCCTGTGGAGCAGTAGGTATGGTGCCTGCTTCTTGCATGGGAGGTCGAGGTTTGATTCCCAGAAGGATCTTTTCTTTTTCCTCTAGTAAAACGTACATGTGTAGGGGGAGGGGCAGGGGAGTGGATGTAGGCCTAATTATTGTAGAAATTACCCAGAATTGTCTTTTTGATATGTGAAGAAAAGAAATATTTCGTTTTTCTTAGACTATAGAATAGTCTTTGTAGGCTACAGAGTCTAGTGTGGGAATAGAATTTTTTAATTCACACCCTACACAGTGTGTGAATAAGAGTTCTAATTCGGACCCTATCAAGTGTCTGGATAAAGGTTGTTATTTGGACTCTCAGGGGGTGTGAATAACAGTCCTAATTCACACCCAATTACCACCCTATAGGCCTATAAGTATAGTATAGGGTGCCAATAAGACCTCTACTGCACACCCTATATGGTGTGGGAATAAGAACTATTATTCAGACCCTATCCAGTGTGGGAATAAGCGCTCTTATTCGCACCCTGTGGGCGTGCGAATAGCGGCCGCTATTCGCACGCCTGTTGCGTGCGGATAGCATGGGCCCATTGCCACTGTCCTGTATTTTTTGCAAAAACATGATGTATAGGTCAATGCCTCTCCAGAAGATTGAATGATATACATATAGCTTTGCGGCCTTATTGCTGAGATGAGGAGTAGGCTGCAGTACTAGTAGGATGTATATACAGGCTGACACGGAACTATATGGTGTATGATAATCTGTTATGACATGCGGACAGTACTTGGTAATGGAGAGGTCCTTCAATATAAGCCCTATTAGTGTCAATACGACATGTATTTGACAGGACTGTGGGCATAGCAGTGCTTCAGGTCACATAGATTATGACAGGAAAGTGGCAAGGAACCGAGGGAAGCAGGGCATGAGGGATTCATCAAGGTATGAAGAGGTAGTATCAGAGACCGGACAGATGTGCCCGTACCCTGCATGTACTATGGTAGGGTAGGGGGGAACTGAGACACAGATACACATAGATGCACACTAAAGTGACTGTGAGTGTTTTTTGCACGAGGAGGCCGACTAGGCCAGTCTGCCGATGGTCGTAGCACATGCAATAAACAAGAAAATGTTATACAGCGTTATATAACGTTTCGCTATGGCTCCTTTTTATGGCAAAACGTTATATAACGTTAGAAACATTATTTTGACGTAAAATAAAGTTTTTTTGTTAAGGTCAAATCCCACAACGCGAAAAATGGGCCAGAAAGTGTTGATTATTGACACAAAAAACAAGGGGCAACTGTTACAAATATTGTAAATCGCAACACTTGTCCCATGATCTTATGCCTCTCCAAATCCCACTGTGCTCTAAAATAAGCAAGTAAGTGTTGCATACAGGACTGGTTAATGGATCTAGTTGAGGGAGTTACTTCATGGTAAGATTTGTCTTGATTATTCCCTCTCATCTGGACTAAAGATATCTGGAGTGCCCCCCCTGTATAAACCAAATCGTTGGCATATTCTAATAAGCAACATATTTGAGCATAATCAGAGCAAAATATCTAAATGTTTTGATATCTTATTTATCATAATCACAAGACTTAGACAAGGGTTATAACCAACATTGGGCTTGTTTTAGCCGATTTAACCAACCAATATTGGCTAAGTAATCAGGGTTTCACAATAAACTACACTTTTCAACCCTTATTCGCGTTGTGGGATTTGACCTTTAGCTTGGAGGCCGAGTGCAGAATAGCCAAGCTGTGCCTACTCCTCAGATGGCTAGGAGATTTTAGATGTGCTCCCTGCAATGTTAAATTGAGATTGGAAGACACAAAGCAGCAGCCATATCAGGGAGTGTCAGTGGAAATCTCTAGGGGTATGGACATTCAGTAATCAGCCTTGAACTAAGTTATTTAACTTGTAAACTACATTGTTAATACATCTGCAATAAGCGATGTTGAAATTGAAGATGATATAGATTTCGTACCATGGGCAACCAACAATCTCGTTCGATAGGATGATCTGTGCAGTCAAATACCACCCAACTCCTCAACCATCTACACACACAGAAAAGTGAGAGTCATTGTCGCTAAAACTGCCTGACTCTCAGGTGAGGGTAGTTTTAGCGACAATGACTCTCACTTTTCTGAGGGTGTACAAAACCCACTACCCACACTTCCCATAACAGGCACTACGAGTCACCGTCCGCTCCAGCCATAGTGAATGGATTTGCCTTGAAACAAACTAACTAATATAAAAGCATGTCAGAAATGAAGTACTAAATAACTCAAAGGTTTTGTCCAAAGTTATTGGCACTTTGAAGATGAATGATTTGGGATTTCCGCTGTTTTGTTTCCTACTCTGGTTTTACCCAGTTACCTTTATACAAATAGGAAATACAAAATGGACCATTGCCCTTGGTTTTAACCGAGTAAATGATTAAATGAGACAATAAAACAATCATGGTGGTGGGGTGGGGCGGGGCGGTAAGAGATGATAGAAAATATGCGAAAAACGATTCAATATCAAAGGCATGGGGTCTGACTCCACTAAATGCCCACATGTTGGTATCCCACCACTTGTGTAGTAGGCTAGTTGGGGGTTTAATCTCCACACTTCATGTTAGTTTTAGATTCGGATTGCATCTTTGGATTTGATTTTGAGGCCCATCAACCTGTTTGGACATTAAGCATTTATCCTGATTTGAGGCACATCGCCGTATTGCACTTCCTTCTTGGAAAAGAAAGCAGAAAGGAATTTGGTTACTCCGCTTTCTTGTTCTCAATTCAAACTTTTGGAAATATTGCCTTTCTGCCGTTGAGACTTTCAATTTCTCAGGACTCAGCAAATTTACTACAGCTTCAGATATTTGATTCAAACAAAGGTGATTAAGGATTGGCATGGTAAATGACGATGTTACCGACAATGCATGGTGAATTATTAACCTATGTGTGGGTCTTAAAACATCTTTAGTAGTATGAGTGTCCCCTTTTTGCACATCTCTCCAAATGCCCTCTTCTGGTCAGGCATCGACCTCAGAACAATGAGGGCTGCATTCATATCTGCATTCATACCACTCATGTGACGATGTGAATGCCTGCGGTTAGTGGGAAAGGGGATATTTGAGCCAGACACAGGGGCGGATTTAGGGGGGGCGGACCCAGCGTGCGCCCCCCTATTTTTCTGTACATTCTAATGTGATTTTTTTCAATACCCCCAGTACATTGCCTTTATCATGTCCCCCCCCCCCCCTTTTCCCAAAATCCTGGATCCGCCCCTGCCTGTGGGGGTGGGATGTCAGTGTGGGTTTGCCTCCTAGGCCTCCAGTCGTTAGCCGTTAGTGTGGTAGAGGGAGCCACTGTGTAGGGTGTTCTCAATGTCTGTAGCGGGCAGGCTTGTAGTCAGTTCCTGTAGTAAAATTGAGAAATGGTCATCTGAAAAATGGTGTAGCATGATATGCGATCATAGCATTTGCTGTAAAAATACTAATGCGTAGAAAACCACAGGCATCAATAGGAGCTAGGTATACCTGGTATTCTGTCTTTTTTAGAAATCCACTTAATTATTTCCCTGCCTTATTGTATACAATGAAGCATTATAATCAATATTATGAAATAGTCCCTGAGAGGAGCCCTACAGCACTGTATAATCACGAATTATCAGGACATGTAACCCTGGGATTGCTATAAACAACAATTGCAGTGCTGAGATCTTTCCGCTCTCAAACACAAAAGTCTTTAATACCACAAATACCCCCCCTGTGTCCAACAAAACTGAATGTTTTATTGATTATGATTATTTGATCAAACTCAAATTAAATCTGTATGTTTATGCTGTAATAAATGAGGATATTGAGCAGTATAATAGCGTACTAATTATAACACCTTCCTGGGGAACCAGGGTGACACCTAGTAGGATAGGACAGAACTATACCTATAAGACAGAATTTCACAGTAAAAGAAATAACAGGATTCTACTGTGATGGTTTATTGATGTTCACTGTAATTACACCGCTGCACTGTAAACCACAATTATGGTGATGCACTGCAAGGATTATACACAAATTCAAGAGAATTTCTTTAAAGTGCATGCATGTGATAAAATGCACATTATGGTTTCCTAGTGGTTGCATGGTTTTTAACCCTTGTCATACCGAGAAAGAAAATCAATATCACAAGAGGTAACTAAAAAGAATCCCTGCTGCGCGTTTAACATTATCAACACTGTAACAGGTTTTATCCTTTGAAACTGCCTTCTTTGGTGGTCGATGAACATCAAAAAGCAGAACTCAATGAGGAACAGGATCTTTCCCTTTCCTTGGGAGAGCAGGTGTTTTCCTGCTCAGTCATTTATATTTTGGTTTTAAATTTTACTTTTATTCTGTTTTGATTTGAGGCCCATCGCTTGATTGAACCTCCCCCATGACAGCATAATCCCTGCTGCTTTTCCTCAAGGTTGAAGACAACGGGAAAATTGGTTAATACGATAATCTTGTTGTCATGTTGAAATCTGCAAAGGATGCCTTTCTGTAACTTGGAAGTTTAGTCTTTCAGATTGTCATTGTACAGTCCACACATATTATGTGTTTGGCAAAGGTAGGACTTCTGGAAATGGCATTTCAATCATGCTAATTCAAATTTCAAAAAACATAATTGCATCGCATTGTACAAAAGTGTGTAGATTTCAATATTATTTACATTATGACCTTGTACACTCCTTGCGCCCTGTCCATGTTATCGTGAAATACAAAGTTAATCATGAAGCACGTGTTGTGGTGATCTCTAGATCTGCCTTTGTCTGATCCATATTTAGGTTGTTCCTGGAACCTAGGGAATGGCCATTTTTTTTAAACAAGAGTTTAGCTGATGCATATTCTTGTGCCAACATTTTCTTGAGTTTCCCCGTTATTAGGGCCGGTCCCTATTACCGTAGCCATAATGATGTGCTGGCTTTCACGCTGAAAATAGGGGTCCAAATCTTTGTTAGTGCCCCTCAAGGGACCCAAATACACGCCCGACCCCCTCTTTTTTTTATGATATGACCACTGCCTAAGTGTAAAGCTCTGCATCAGTGTGGGCACTGTTCTGGAACCCTTAACACTGAGTGTGGTAGGCAGATAGGCAGGCAGCACGTACAATCCACCGCATGCAGGGGCATGTTCAGTAAGGTCAGTAAGCATGGGGATCAATATCACCTTGAAGTATCATTCAAACTCTACACCTAAGTATATAGATGGATACAGTCAGTTGCCATGAGCTTCATACATGGGTCCTTCATCCTTTACTGTTCAACCACTCTGTGCAATGTTGTTTGTGGTTGGGGATACATGCTTCAACCCTTATAGTGATGTTTACACTGTCAATTTCCACCTCAGCTCAATCCCATTCATTTGCCAGTCTTTCTCAGTATGTCCATATGTACTACAACTATGGCATAAGTGCTTATTGTGTCAAGATAGAGCACTAGCTCAGACAATGGAACGGGTCGTGTATGTAAGATTTCATGTCATTTAGGTATCTAAGGGACTGCCGGTGCCGAATTGATAAATGATGACGACCCGTCAGAGGTGAGCCAACCCCTAAAGTTTGATTGCAGCACCGACACTACCCAGCAAATTAATGTGAGTTTGTGCCGGCCTAGGGCTGTGTCTCATGAGTTTGTAACAATTGAAACGTCTTTGACCGGGTGTCGTCTTTGACCTGTGTCGTCTTTGACCGGTGTAGTCTTTGACCAGCAAGTTTTAAAATGGCTGAAATGGGAGCTATGTACACAGGAATGCCGGGAAGTTTGAAGTATATAGTGTTAGAATATCCATTAACCTTTTCCCCCCATTTCTGTGTACATAGCTCCCATTTCAGCCATTTTAAAACTTGCTGGTCAAAGACTACACCGGTCAAAGATGACACAGGTCAAAGACGACACCCGGTCAAAGACGTTTCAATTGTTACAAACTCATAAGATACGGCCCTAGGCCATACCCAAGCTAATCCAATAGAGTTGACTTGGGTATGCCCTAGGCTTGCACAAGCTCACCCTATTTTGCTGATATGCTACCCATAAAGGGTTAATCATAGTTGGAGAATCCTTTCAGCGGTGCTTCTCCTATAATACACCTACCATACTCAGGGCCACCTCCCTATGTACTACTGACTACACTACATCCTGGGCCCGTCTTACTTTGATACCCCAATTGTTGTACGACGCGATTCGTGGAATTAAGATAAATAATGACCAGTCCATGAGTGATATAGCATACATGCATGATGCCGACTCTACATGCTTGATACCTTCCCAAAAGGGTCAGCATCATGACTGAATGCAGCCCTGCATGACAAGTGACTCTCCAAGGCTAGCTTTATTTATCATGAATCACCAATGGTATAGACCAATGCACTTTAAACGTAATAACTGACTATCTAGGAAGATTTTATAGTTAGCCACCCAGATATTATTTGTCAAATTATGATTGAAGACCTAACGCTTTATGAAAAACTCCATTATTAAAGTGTCACAAAATAAATCTATCGCAAAAAATACTAATTTTTGACTCGAATCGCAAAACAATACACGCAACAAAGATGCCAAAGTAAAAACCATCCAAATTGACTAAAGCGTTTCCTCATGCTTTAGATCGGCTCTTCACTCTCCCCCCATTTCCCCTCAACTAGTGTCCATTACGGCAAGGAGAGTGCATGCATCGCGCGACTAACCCATCTTGTCAGAGAAAAAATGGGGCAAACAGCCATAAAACCTAATTGGCTGGGTAATCATAATGAGGAGGCAAGAATCAATATTAAACCGCCCTGCCACCACCAGCACAGATCCCCAACCGACTCTTAAATCTGAGAAAAACTGCAATATAAGAAATGATCAGTATTTGAAAACCGAAGAAAAACGAGAGGGTAATCAATGAAAAGAATGTAAGAAATCAATGATATTTCAGCGAAAATCAACTGAAAGTACCTAAAAAGATGACTGCTCGGGAAAATGCCGTCTGCTCTGGGATTGAATTCTGTTGAAATGGCGGGAAAACCTTCATGAGACGCTGAGATTGTGGAAAAGTCGTCTGCAGCCACCCACTGAGCTGCCTGCCACCCCTCAGGGTGCTGAATGGACTCGTCCACCCGCAGCTGTTCCCTGATGAGCGGGTGTTAGCATGTCTTAAACAAGTCATGTACTATTTGTTTTCTATGAATTATATAATACTTGATGGCTTTTACATACCATTTATTACCACTGGAATTTAAGATGAAGATTCTTTTTTTTTTGTTGTTGTTGTAGGGGGGAGTGAATTCATCGCATTGAAGCTACTGTTCTGCGTACAAAACTCGAGGAGCCGATTTCGATTGTCAATCACCAATATCATGATCTATAAGTTGTGTAATTATATAGTCACGACATTTAAGAATAGACAGTGCTATTTCTGTAGGAATTGTTATTTTCTTCTGGGAAAGAGCAATTTTCAGTAGTGCATGCTAGGTTGAGTAGCTGAGTATCTAATTCTGTTGATATCAGAATTAAAGTTGTGCAATGTGTAGACATCGTGTCTGTCTGTTGTCCACACATATAACCGAAATACATTCAATTCAAATGTCCTTGAGGGTATCATTAATTTAAAAACTAGTTTTCCTGGTGTGTTTCCTCCATTCCTTTGCATAGGCCCTACAGCACAATAAATTCGGATACCAATGACAATAAAAATTGTTAGCAATTGGCATGATAATATGTCGTTAAAATCATATCAAATCCTTAATATGGCTGTCTGCATGCTCGGCCTTGCCCATCAGTAATTAAGTGTAGGTTAATACGCTCTGCACTGTAACCACCCTGAGGCAGGGAGCTCATTGTTCACATAACGCTATACTCTATCGTGTTTCAATATGAGAGTATTCCTGTGTATAACCCCAGGGTGTGTGGTAATGTAGAGTGTGATTAAACATGTGTGCTTATACAGCATGCTGGATGTATACTGATATAGGGGACGGTTATAATGATATTTCACTCCACAAATCGCCAAGAGATTCCCATGTTGGGAGTGCAATGATAAATCAAATTGATGAACATAAGTTGAAAGATATGACATACATGTATTACCAAATTTTCCTTGGGTATTCATAAATAGATTATAAATATGTCCCAAAACATGCCCTGCTGGTATTACTAGTATCCAGTTGCTTGGTTACACCACAAGTTTTAATATGTCTCTTTCTGTAATTTAAACTATGTACTTTTTATAGGTATACATAGAATGTTAATGCATTATGGCATTTTGTCTTCATGATGCATAAATGCAGCACTGGTAACTTACTGCCCAGTCCTGTAGGAATAAAACATTTCGACCCAACAGGACTAATACACCCCCAAATACTCTTCCCTACAATTACATATCTGGATTTCTCCCTCCCTCTCCCTTCTCTGTCTCTGTCTCTGTCTCTGTCTCTCTGTCTCTCTGTCTCTCTGTCTCTCTGTCTGTCTGTCTGTCTGTCTGTCTGTCTGTCTGTCTGTCTCTCTCTCTCTCTCTCTCTCTCTCTCTGCCTGTACCTCTGCATGTACTAGTATTGATAAACATGTGAAGAATATGGACATCCCTAAATCTTCGCTCAATTGCAATCTATGTACATGTAGATCATGCCCCCCCCCCTCGCAAAATACATGATCGAGCGTTCTGAATAACTATACTTGTAAGTGATATTTTGATATAACACGAGATTAGTATTGATTTCCAAATGATAATTATATGTTGTACACAAATATGTATCTGGAACTTTGATTTCCATATGAAGCTGTCTACATAGTACTCCTACAGAATGAGAGGCTTGGAGCAAAACACCCTCACCCCCGAGACACTTGTCACATCAAAAGGTCAACTAGTGGTAAAAATAGCCGGTAAGAAGAGGACCATGTCCCCATCTGTAGTCTTCTGTAAAGACAACACCGCCGATATTTCAATGGTGGTTGCGGCTGCAGAATTAGTCACCTGAATGCTGCCATATGGGGCACCAACTCATCTCACTCAGTTTTACTTCACTGAAAAAGTAAACTTGTCTCCAGACTCGTCTAAGTGACGATCATAAAATAAACAAGTCAAAAGTTGTCTAACCTATCAGGTTACCATCCCACAAATAGAATCTGGAGCTGGCAAATGTCGGGTTTGGGGCTGGCACATGCCAAGTGGGTCTTCTACCTCTAGCTAAAATACCCACTTCCTTGTCACTTAGAAGAGTTTTTGACTCGTTTATTTTCTGATCGTCACTTTTACAAGTTTACTTTTTGAGTGTTGAAGGCAGTGCCAGGAGCTAGGAGGGTAGGGGTATGGGGCAGCAGGTAATTTAATGAAGGCTGATATAGTATCCTATATTTTCAGAATACACAGAATAGGATGAGGGCTGAGGTGGAGTTGAGAAAGTGTTCACAATATGTGAATGTGTCCTGTTTTAGGGATAGGTTGGAGGGCAGGTTAATTGTTATAGTACTGGGGAGTGATTGAGACTGGCGCAACGGTCTGTTGGCTATAGCTACCCCAAGTAAATTGTCAGAGATTAGAAAAACATACACGTTTAACACTGTTTGCAACACTTGTCAGTATGGCCAAAGCATATATCTCATGTACCCTTAAACTCCCACCCGCTCTATACATCGGGCTGAGTACCTGTCTCGGCTCTACTCAGACGGTTGCTGCAGGAGTACCGGTATCTTGGCCCTCAAAGTGACAACACACGAGAGTCCCCACATGGCGCTAGAGTGCTAGAACCTAGTCAAGTAGCTGCTGATGGTTCTTGCTAGCCAACATTGATGTAAAGGTCAAGCCTCTTAAAAGCAATTAAGGTTGGCACTACTTTTATAGTTAATTAATTCCCGGAATTAATCACCCATAACATTAATAACACTCTTTAACTTAAGTGGGTGCGAAAAGACCCTTTCCTGAGGTGCGTACAACAGGAGACATTTTAATGGCAACTTCCTGTTAAAATATGTTACCAAATTAAAGGTTCTAAATTATCAAGTGTACACATCACTACTGGGGGGGTATTTCCAAGTTTAATGACCAGAGCTATGAAGAAGAAACATATAAAGGGCTTAATATGTTTGGTGAAATCTTGGTAAATATTAGAACAGAACTGCGCGACAAGATCGCAGTGGGAGAAGGTGAGGCAACACCGGATAACGACGCGGGAAATACTGCTAAGCCTCCGGGGGGAGATCGCGCGGCCCCTGACCCAGATACTGCAGCGCCAGCGGAAGGCGCCGGTACTAAATAAGTAGAGCGGTGAGGTTTCACACGTGTAATCGGTCGACTTCTCGCAGAGCATACTGTTTAAAATGCCTTCAGTGTACATAATAGCGGACGACAGAGCAGAGGAGCTTGGTAAGCACATAGGACCTTTGTGTGCGGATATCAGAGTTATTGAATACCATCCAGGTGCCGGGTTAGGAGATATCTGGGCCGGTGTGAAGGATGTCATGGTTTTACAAGATCCAGTCGGTGACCGGTCTCCACCACCGCCGACTGCGGTCGTAGTCTACGCTGGCATAAACAACATTGTCAATAGGAGTCAACTGCCGGGTAAAGTCTCTCTGTTCTCTTTGGACCCTGTGCTGGGTGCCACCAACATGCTTGCTGAATATGAACAGATTCTAAAGAATGCCCGTAACTTGAACCCGACGATACCGGTCCTTATTTCACAGATTTATGGGGCAGACTTGGCTTTTATGACAGGAAGCCACCAGAGGCACCCCTTGCAGGGGGTATGTGATGAATTAGTGAGGATGGTTAACGCTGACCTAATTGGCCTGAATAAACAATTTAATTTAACCACTCCCTATGTGGAACGGCTCTGTCATAAGCATGTAGTGGGAAGAGGATACAAGCATTCATACAAGGGTTTAACTGACGGTTTTATGCCTACAGAAGACGGTCAGGCAAGAGTGGCAGCCCTGCTATCCGCAGGTATAAAGAAGAATGCACTGTTATACCCACATGTCTGGTAGATCCTTGGTCTAACTGGATCCAGGATTGGTCACTACATTGGGATTCGAAGTAACGTAGCCACAAAGCCGAGGTGAAGGCACCACGCATGTTGTCGCTATTACAATATCTGAACTCTATATTCTGCATTATTAGCCTACAACCAGGAATTCATTGTTACTAAAATACAACAGTAAGAACTTTTTGCAGATAAACTCGTCTTCATGAGTGAAGCCACTCATATGACCGAGTGTCAATGACAACCGAGTAACAGTGACAACCCCAAAGACGACGTCAGTCGAATGAAGTCATTTGACCGAAGAAGATGTCTGCAGCACCATGGCATAGTGATGAGTACCATGACTTACGTTAATCTGTGTGTTTAACTGAACCCAACCATGTACAAGGGTGCCCACCTAAACCTTAAATACATAGCAGAACTGAAAATCATCACGGCAATGGGACAGCAAACTTTCTTGCATTAAAAAGTACCAGTGCCATTGCTTACCAATCTGGTACCCAAACATACAGAACAGAACATTAGTCGATATTTAATCAAGTCACAAAGACCTCAGGTTTTCACATTAACAAACCAATAGTGTATATTGTATTGTTACCCATAAAGACTGCCACATAGTCGGTTTGATTTATCTTCATTTTAAGTGCTAGTTTTGAGACACTTACTGTCTCTTGTACATGTATTGTTTACTGTAACTGTTTGAAACACCTTAGGTTGTACCTGCTTTATGCTAAATCAATCTTCACCTTGTGCCACGATGTTTGTCGCCATAGGAATTATGTTTGCACCAAACTGTAACCGTTCATTGTACATATGTTGTTTTGGTCTACATGGACTAACCAATTATGCTGAATTTTTTGCGGTCAGTATTTCTGTCAATTTGATGGTCACAAGAAGTGGCGTGATGGGGCGTGTCGAGGTCATGTGGGTTAAATGGCCTACGTGAATTTTGATAATCTAAGAGCGTCCAGGGGTATGAAAATATTGAACGTTAATGTGAGAAGTTGGTACAAGAAACACAAAAAACACGGACATTTACTGAAGGATTTAGATTTCCTTTGTATAACAGAAAGTTGGCTGAACGACACACACCGAGACTCAAATTTAAACCTACCAGGTTATACATTCGTTAGACAAGATCGTCCGCTGCACTTAGCGAAAACAGGGGGTGGAGTAATCACGTACATCAAACATGAGTACATGCCTCATGTTACGGTACACACTGACCTCAATACCAAAACAAAGGACCTGGAATGCACATGCATCTCGGTGACGGTCCCTAACCATAGACATATGTTCATAATTACTGCATACCGCCCACCAAGGGGAAAACCCAAGGAGTGTTACAAGAGGCTAAGAACAATCTTAAAGGACCAGAGAGTGGGTAGGAAGGAAATATGGATAGCTGGGGATCTGAATGTGGATGCCCAGTCGAGAAACAGCACCAAGTTTAAATATTTGACAGATTTTCTCAGAAAAGTAAAGCTACGCTTGCTCCACACTGGCCCTACACATTACCATGACTTCGGAAATTCAACACTAGACCATGTCTACACAAACAGTACCAAAGTAATGTCGAGGGGTTTATTGACTGACACCTTAAGTGACCACATCCCTATGTATGTTCTAAGACAGCACAAACGAATAGATGTAAAAACTAAAAGTATAACTGGCCGTAGTTACAAGACATACAGTCCACAGCATGCAAAAGAGGCCTGCGTACAGGGTGATTGGGGAGAGGTACTGTCCCCCATGAGCAGTCCTGAAGAGGCCTACAGTTACTTTGTGAGGATGGTCACTGACTACCTGGATGAAGTGCATCCAGTCAAGACATTTAAAGTGAAAACCTTTGATGACCGGGCGTATAGCAAGGAGGTGGCTACGCTAGTCAAAAAGAAACGCAGGTTACTAAAGAGGAGTCAAAAAGCATGCAAGGGGGTCTACAATGTTGAGTTGCAAAAGGTGAGGTCGATTTCAAAAAATATAGACAGAGTTATATCAAAATGCACCAGAAAGACTGTAGTGGATAAACTCAGACGTTATCGCACGGATCCGAAAAGGTTTTGGAGAGAAATTAATAAAATTTGGAAAGGGGATGATACCAACGCTGAGATGTCCCTGAAGGATCAAGATGGCCGTCTAGTACCTCCATCTGAGCTACCAGACTATGTAAACCGTTTCTATTGTGGCATTGGTCCGGAATTGGCCTCGAGGTTTCCAATGACGGACCCTCCAATTGACATAGGCCGTCTATTGGAAGGGGACGCGTTCCAGGATCTTCATGACTGTATGCTGATCACGAGAGATGACAGCGTGAAATTATGTTCGACGATAAAAACAGACAAGACATCTGGTATAGAGAACATTAGAACCTGTGTGGTTAAAGACTTTCTTAGTGCCAAGGTGTCCTTACTACAGAATATAGTAAACAAGACACTTGAGTACTCGTCCATACCTGAATCATGGAAAAAGGCAACCGTGGTCCCTCTGCCAAAAGGGGGTGACGAGCACCACATTGGTAACTGGCGCCCTGTCAGCCTCTTAAATATGTTCTCAAAATTGAGTGAACGGATTATGCATGGCCAATTAATACAATTTATCCTGGAAAATCGCCTTATTTCAGATAATCAATTTGGTTTCTTACCAGAACGTTCTACAGCTGATGCCATCCTAGCACTATCAACAGTACTTTACGAAGCAAGAAACAAACACAAGCTAGCTGCAACTGTGTACCTTGACTTACGTAAGGCGTTTGACACTGTCTCCCATGAAATCCTTTTGATGAGATTGATCACTCTAGGGCTGTCCAAAAGGGCTGTCTCGTGGTTTGCTAGCTTCCTCCATGAGAGGACACAGTGCAGTTTAGTTAATGGTGCAATCTCCAGTGAGGGTCGGGTCCCTTTCGGAGTTCCACAGGGCTCCGTGATCGGACCCTTGCTCTTCATCCTGTATGTTGATGAGATTTTTAGTGTAGTGGAGAACTCACATGTGTTCATGTACGCCGATGATTTGGCACTTACTGCGACAGGGGAGGACCCAGAAGCAGTGATCAGGTTACTTCAATCAGATATCGGCAAAATATCAACTTGGTGTGAGGCTAAAAAGCTAACAGTAAACACCGAAAAAACTGTATTGATGTGGACACACTCGAATAGAAATCCGCCAATACTGGACGGGTATCACATAGTACTGAATGGGACTGCGCTAAAAACTGTGAAGAGTTATAACTATCTCGGGGTAATTATGGACACTGAATTAAGCTGGAAAGACCAATCCAACAAGGTGGTGAACCTGATGAAGGTTCGGTTGGCACATCTGAAACAAATCAGACCCTCCCTAGACAGTGAATTAGCACTAGAAATCTACAACACCATGGTGCTACCGATCATGGACTATTCAGACTTCTTGCTCGACGGCGGACCAGGATGGGTCCCAAAGAAGTTACAGCGCCTACACAACCAGGGCTTGAGAATCACGCAGGAAATTTGGGATCCACGAGATATCAGTGTAGACGCCCTTCTAACTCTGTGTGAGTCATGCTATATGAAAGATAGACGTGAAGATAGGTTACTAACTCTGATGTATAAGCGCTCCAGGAAACCACTTTTCGTGGTCCCGGCTCCGCGTAGGCTGAGAAACTTCAACAAGATAAGGCTGAAAATTCAAAACCCAAAAACTGACATTTATCTGAAAAGTCCTGTCTTTAGGGGTAAGGCCCTTTGGGATGACTTGCCTGAAGACATGCAGAGAAAGCCGACACTAAATGGGTTCAAGGGAGCTCTCAGGAACATGGATGCTGAAGTGATCTGATTTGCACATGATGTAGTTAATATAAGATTACCCCTGGACATGTCGGACACTCTCGCGACAGCTCTTTATCTCTCTATCTTTGATTTACTATAATCATTTTCTTATACCAGTATTTCTAAATCAACTCCTCATTTGATACGCCCCATCACAACCCCATCAACCGCCATGATTGTTTTCAAACGAACTACTCCACTGTTGTGGTTATAAGTATTACTTACATTACATTTCCTAGACCCAAGATTCACTTCTCATGTGAAGGCACCTGTTTGGACAAAACAAGATGCTCTAGAACTCTGATTAGCGTTCATTTTTTTTTTTTTTTTACACATTTAAACTGTGTTGAATTACTTGGACATTATCAGTTTTGAACAATTGTCATATATGATTTATGTGTTTATCAATATATTGTGAAACTATTAATACTCCTTAACCGGAGATGTGTTTACAATAAAAACAAATCAAACTCAACTCAACTCAACATCAAATTTATACAAACAGGTGTCACGGCACATAAACTTATAAGGTCGGCATGATGCCTCAGTCATCATGCTCTATCTTAGCCTGTCCCCTTCCCTGCCTTATCCTAACCTGTTCCCTGCCCTGCCTTATCCTAGCCTGTCCCCTAGCCTGCCTTATCCTAGCCTGTCCCTTGCCATACCTTATCCTAGCCTGTCCCCTGGCCTGCCTTATCCTAGCCTGTCCCCTGGCCTGCCTTATCCTAACCTGTTCCCTGCCCTGCCTTATCCTAGCCTGTCCCCTGTCATGCCTTATCCTAAGATGCCCCCTGCCCTACCTATCCTAGCATGTACCCTGCCATGCCTTATCCTAGCCTGTCCCTTGCCTGCCCTTTCCTAGCCTGTCCCCTACCCTGCCTTATCCTAACCTGTTCCCTGCATAAACTTATAAGGTCGGCATGATGCCTCAGTCATCATGTTCATTGTGTGGTCATGATGCACCAATGCAGGGTGATTGAGTTACTCGCCAGTGCTGCATTTATGCATCATGCCAATTTGTGGGGAGTGTATCTACGCGGTAAAGTCTGCATGAATGCAATACTGGCGAGTAACTAGCCGGTATTATATTATGTACATATACTAATTCACCCTTTAAGGGCAGAATGTCACTAAAATACATTTGTCCTCATGTTGCATCAAGGCAGCCCTGGTAAGTCACTTGCCGGTGCTGCATTACATCATGCCGCCCCTTCAGGAATGTCTTAAAGGCCCAGTGTCCCTATATATAGGGATGAGTACCTGTCGCGACTCCACTCCGACTGCCGCTGGAGGGGTACCGAGACCTGCGGGTTTAACCCCGTAGTCGACATGACGCTTGAATGTAGCCCTGGCGGTTTACTCGCCATGGCTGCCTTCATGCATCATGACGACCTAGGTAGGTACATTATGCCGTCTGCAAAGGGTTAAGACGCTATGCTGTGTCATCATAGGTCTTCATTGCGGCGGTAATCAGTAGTAATATGAGTTGCTGTGGGTTTCATAACGTTTAATCAGTGTCAGGTCGTAAAGGTCGTATGGTATTCATGCATCTGACATTATGGTACACTGGCCCGGAGGGTCCACTCCTTGACTTTTGGTTACTATGTGCGTACACAAACTGAAGGAAAAGGGGCCCTTTTTGGGCACTGCCAACTGTGCATGCAGGCCCTCTCTAAGGGGTACTTTTTTTGCCATTTTGGGCCAAAGGGGTACCTTTTTAGAGCACATATTTATGAATTTCTACAACATTTACCAGATCATAATATTCTAAGTGATTCTTCTTTCATCAAGGCCATCTTTTGGCAGGGAAAGGGGTGCTTTTTCTGATATAATCGCCTTAAAAATGATAAATTCTCCTGGATTTCCCCCATAAAATTGAACTATATTTGAGTGTTTAGGCAGTCACCTGCAACAGAGTCATTTTCCCTACCAAAAAATCTCTTTCAGATTTTTCCGCAGTTATAAGGGTACCAAATTACGGGTACACTGGTCACTAAAGCACTGTCGTCTCATCTGTACTGTGTTGGTGCATCAATGATGATCCATTTATAGTGTATCAACCCTAGCTGCTGAGTCAACATAATGCATGAATGCAGCACTGTTATGGCGAGTTACTCTCTCGGACAACACTGGTCCAAGGGCACTGGTGCATCATGACAACACAACCATACAATGCACTAACGCAATACCATGCGCCCATCAAAGGATTAAGCCATAATAGTCTAAGGCTGTTCATTAGTTCTCTACCAAAATATGAATGCATTATTATACATTATCTTAGGTTGAACCCATTACAAATAACGAATCTATTATCTCTTGACCACCAACAGTCACTGTAATGCCTACAGGCAAACTGGGAAAGCCAACATCAATTATTTTTCTACCAATCGGGCCAATCCGAGGTAGCTCCTACACAAAACGTGTACGAGACATGGTAATGCATATAATATGTTTTCCTTTTAGTAATAAGATTTGAAGGTGGCCAGGTGAGGGAAAACGTGCCTCCATGGGGGATTTTTAGTACTGGTTTTGGCCACCAGGGGGCAGTATATGGATAAAACACCGACAAATATACTAAAAAATGCTTGAGACCAATTTTTCATGGGGAATCCAGTGAAATACTTAGAATTATTCCAACTCCACTGAATACGTTCCATTTTTGGAATGCAAAAGGAACATTTGTTGCCATGGAAACATGGAAAATTGGCATATATGCCAAATTCTGGTTGCCATGGAAACACTCCATTATTTCAAATGGGAATTTTTTGCCACAAATGTTTTTTAAAATTTCACAAGGAACTCAAAATCGAAAACAGACCTCAGAAATTCCCTCTAGAACCAATTTGATGATAAAAACATCAGATGTCTTTGGTTATTTTTCAACAAAACTGTATTTTTTACATTAGTAGTATTCATGATAAGATATAGTGGATTTAGAGCTTATTTACCATTTTCAGTTGTACACACCAACCCAGGTTTGACAAGCAGTTACAGCAAAACTCCTTGGGATATTTTAGCTCAAGATATCTCATTTTAAAGCCTGTAACATAAACTTTGAAAAGCCACTCCCCCCCCCCTGGAGGCACGTTTTCCCTCACCTGGCCACCTTGTAATGATGTATACATGGTGTCTTGTTATCGATGCCCTGACTATACAATTACTATCAATATCAAGGACTGTCCGCCAGTAAGGCAACCTATCACACTGCACTGCTCAACAACCTGCCACCAGCTAGCGGCCACCCCTCCGCAGTGCAGAATGGACTCGTCCAGGAGGTTCGCCTCAGCTGTTCTGGAGCAGGCAGACTCAGACGTGGGAGAGAGCTCCGGGCCGTCCCTTCTCTAGTCGTCCCCTTCTGCACGCTCCACCACCTTACTCCACGTTGACACTGTAGGCCCTACTGTATAACCAGTCTGACCTTATAGGCTCGTGTAGCATACACAAGTTTAGGCCTACTCTACAGGACTATAAAGCCTGGGTTGTCAGTGTCCGTGTATTGTGACGTTGGATACTATAACCAGAGGAGTGTTTGGTGTCTTTAGGTTGGCCTGTGGTTGTTGTCACTGTGTGAGGAGGGCTGACACGTGAGTGGTGGCGATCTTGGATATTTGCCACCACCATACACACCACCACCTCCTTCTTCTCCTTCCAGCACCACCGGGTCACCACCCAGACCATATACAGTATACAGCTCAGTAGGAGTCCCATATAACCACATTGGGACTGTCACATTACAGCCCAGCTGCTGTTATTACTGTGACTTTTTATAAGTATACATAATCAAACACTAGAATATAGTATATGCCTATATACTCATAACTAAACAGCCACCATACTCTAGGAGTATATATCATCCTAATCTCTAGTATATTACAACATACCCCCAGGATTATATCTATATAACCTTCAATAATAAAACATCAGTGGATATAATATAAGATAACCAAGGACCCTTGGATCTCCTGCCTATTTACCTTAAGCAGGCCAGCATTAGGAGCACCCTACCCCTACCAGGACCTTACCTGGCCTTACCCCACTCACCACGTGTCACACCTGCTGTGTGGGGGTCAGAGGTGTACCTGTACTCTACTACTTCGTCTACTACTACTCCACTGCTGCCCACAGGATCTGGTCTCTGCAGGACTAATAACTGTGTCAAGGTGAGTCCCGACCTCTTAACGCTGTAAGGTTAGCATTGACCCCTTCATGCTGTAAGGTGTACTCAGGGCCTTAGGCGTGGGCCTAAGGAGAGAGTGGAAGTTGTTCAATAGCATTGACCTCACCACTTCACTCACTTGCTGATTATACAGTCAGATATGTGTATAAAGGCTATGTTAAGATGACCTCGTTATATCAATGGGTCGGGGGGGGACTTTCTATGTTTTAAGTGGCTGGGTGGGAGGGGCCGAAGCATAAGACTAATTAGAGAATTTAGTTTTTACTAATTATACTTGTAGAGTGATCTCAACGTACGTGAACTGGGTCCTGAGGACATGACTGCGGGTATTGCCCCACAGATCAAGACTACAAGTCTATATCGTGGAAAAGGTGGAAGCATGATGCCACGTGAAAAAGAGTAGATACCCAAAAGGGGTGTGTCGCTGTCAGTGTGTGGGGGTGGCTTCCTACCTGGGTTGTGCAGGGACTAGGGTTGAGGCCCGGCCCCCGCACTCTCAGACAGAAAGTGACATCATGCTCGTTCCCTCTCCTCAAAAATACCTCCTTTTCCACGGACTTTGGGTCAGAAAATGACCCCTATTTGTGGGAAAACACGGATATTTTATGGTAAAAAAACACCCCCTTTTCTACAAAATGCTGACATAATTTTCACCACCCCCTATTTCTGGAATTTCAAAAAAAAAGTCTTCCCTTTGTGGTTCTACATTTCGTGTGTTGACTTTAGACCACCACACATTGGGAATCCTCCTACACCCTTTAATTAAAGTGGCTGTTTAATACCCCTTTTTGATAAATCCGAGAACTTGGCCTCTAAATATACCCCTTTTCCTCTTAAAACGAGGAGTTTTCTTGGAAAAAATACCCCTTTTTCTTGATTTCAGGGACATTGGAAGAGGGTATAAAAACACCCTTGTTTCTCGTTTTTGGGAACGAGCATAGGTGTCGCTCTTGTCTGAGAGTGCGGGGGCCGGGGGTTGAGGGCATGCAGACAGTGGTTGTGTGCACGTAGAGGTATGCAGGCTACCCCTCAGCGTGTTTGTAGATTGGGGTCGTGGTCACGGATCTGACTCCGTCCCTCTGACTCAGTGAGAATAGTGCATGTAGGAATTGGAGCGTGAAGCACCCAACCAGCCGTGTATGAGCACGACAACACCGATTGAGGTCTTATTATGCCGTCTTATAATGGTATACAGCCGGCCCACACTTCAAGGAAAATGCCTGAGGAAGCAAATTATCCGAGGAATTAAGTCCAAATATAATGGAACATAATATTATACTATGATATAGGTTGCCAGGCACTTGTCTGAGGAAGTGAGGGATCCGAGGAAGTATATGTCCGAGGAAGTGAGGATTGACTTTAAATATATGTCAGTTCCTGGTGACTGTACCTCATTCCCTGCACCCATGTACACCCGCTGTACACCCCTAAACTGGCCCTCTCGTGCCAACTGTACACTGGCCGATTGAGCCATAACATTCCTCTTCATTTCTCCGTACACATACATATAGCTGTGGATGGTGGGCATGAGGGAGGCCATTCATGGAATAGGATGTTGTGAGGGAGTAAGAATACAAGTGTACTGCTATGTCAATGTAACTCTTTGAAGGCATTATTGTGCTGACTGTTTTGAGGCATTTTGCCATCAGTGACCATTATGTATACCGTCTTTTGTAGATCGTTGAGAGAGTATAGGATTTCTCCATCATATGTAATATTAGTGCATCAGAGACTCGGGTTGTATTTCAGGCGTATTCAACAGGCTTCACACATGTCACATGCAGACCAAATGCAATATACAACATAGACCACAATGCATACTTAACAGAAGACCCACACCCCCTCTTATAGATTCAACCAACCTCACGGCCCCTGTCAGCAATAACTGGTATGTTAAGTAAACCAGCTAGAACACAACCATTCAATCGGCCAAATCCATGTGCAAGTGTGAGTACTATTGCCAGCATTGCCCCACAGCCCGGTCCCGGCTGGTACCGCCTCCTGCAGCCCCCTACTGCTGGTGCGGCAGGCGTATACTACTACCCCCGGTGTGTCTGTATACAGCCGTGTCTGGTACACACTGGGTGTTTAGTAACGGGATATACACCATTAGAGGGCCCTGACGTAACACTATACACACCACCGTCTAGGCAGTCTAGAGAACCAGTCTAAGGAGGGGCTGTACTGTACTAGTATTATTACCCCAGGGTATACTCTCAGTCTGTGAGACGGAGGAGGAGGGTCAGAGGGACATGTTACTGGTATTAAAGTGTGTTGACACAATAGTAATGTCGATGAGTAGTATTGTGTTCTATGCCACTATAGTATAAGGTGTGACTGAAGATGTATGGGCAATGATAAAGCCCAGCTGTGATTCATACTGGAGGTTCAGGGATGGATCCTCTGTCTCCATGTCCTGGCCTGGATGTGATCTCTCAGCTGCCTGTAGTCCCACAGAGTATATATAAAAGACCCATGCATATAACAGCCCGAGCATGGCCCCGACCCCTCCCCCATCAGACCCTGGGTCAAATAAGGTGTGTGTAAAGAGTATTCACTCTGCACAGCCCCACAGTGCCGCTTACCCGATCGAACCCTTCCCCCTCTTTCTTGTGATACCCTAGATTTCTAGATAGTCTCGATTTCCTGAACTGTTCTTCAGATTATATACGATAGGATGTAGCAGGGGTATGACCTTCTATAGAGGTGTGAATGTATATAGTTCGGTCTGAAGCAGTGTGAAGCTCATATCTCTCTGTCCGTCTTTGGCTGTCAGTCTGTGACTCTGTATGTCGTCATCTGTCGCCCTCCATGCCGCTCTCTGGTCCCATGTCTCTCTCTGCCCCAGAGAGTGCCTCTCTCTCCCGCTGTCTCTATTCTCCCTGTGTTTCCATACCTCCCCCACGGTAGCACTGCCTGCGTCTGCCGACCTTCCTCACGGTCTGCACTGTCCGCACCATCTTCCCTGTGATCCCCTTGACTGGCAGTGGTCACTCAATATGCCCCCTCCCCCCCCCCCCTCCCCCACTGTGGGCAGACTGTACCTTGGCAGCCTCATCACTTGGCACCCCCTACACCCCCTAGACCCCAGTCAGCGCTATTTGGCTGAAGCTTCAAAGCACAAGGGTCTGTAATTGCCAACAACACGTGCCTGGTTTGACTCTTTGAGGGTAGCATGATGCTTGAATGCGCTGTGCCATTTGTCGTCATGATGCATCTTGTCAGCGCTGCGTTGATGCATCATGCCGACCCTACGAGAGTGTATCAACTCTGTACGGTTGACATGAAACTTGAATGCAGCCCTGGCGAGTTGCTCGCCATAGCTGCATTCATGCATCATGACGACAAAGGGCAAAACACATCAGAGCACCCTGCGGCCCTTAAAGGACTAATGTCAGAATCAGTGACTGTTGGCAAGGTGTGGAGTTTGGGTTGGACTGCTAAATGGACGATCAGGGCCAATGACTGGATCAGTTTGATACCTGGTTAACATGTTTGACGAAGTGACATGTTGTGAAGCTAAGCCAAGATGAAATAGTATGTGTTGCTATTAGGCCTTTTCAATGCAATGGGTCCCCAATCTGAGAACCAAGATATCTGACATTGTAGTTTGTACATTGTAAACTTAGTAAGAGCTCTGTAGAGATTGCCTGAAACAAAGGTGAACTTATACTTATTGTGGTGTATTAGGACGGCGTTGTGTCCGCTGAGCTATGGACATTGTATTCATGGCTGAAAGCATAATATCTGGCAGAAGAGACATATTATACTCCCGGATTTCTACTGCTCCAGTCTGTCCCAGTGGCGGGCCTAGTGGGGTACCCACAACCAATCCCAAGTACAGCCTGGGTGGCCCTGGGGGTCAGATGAGTATGGGACCTGTGTTTTGGTCAGGACATTGTCTACGTCAGTTTATAGGTCTGGTCAGTGTCTGTGCCAGCATTGTGTATAACCTGCAGTGAAGGGGTCCACATCTAACAGTGGTCTGCCCCTCCCATACTGTAATACCACATAGATTCAATCACACCCAACAACCTAGATAATGTAATTAATGTAACCCATCCCAGGGACTGGATCCATGTTAAACCCAGTAGCAAGAGTCCTAAAAAAACAACGCATTGGTAAATGGAGCTATGGATATATGGGAATGCCCATTGTCTCCGGCCCGACCCATACCGGGGCTATATACAGTGATATAGGAAGAAAGCTTTTATGGCATTGTCAGAGAGGGACAGCCCATTCAGATACCCGGGCACATATATAGGTTTATTGCAGCGTGCTAGACAGGAGTGATGGTTAGGCAACCCCTTAGTTCTGGTAGCAAAGGGGTTGTGGACTGGACCTTTGTCCTGTCACTGTTTACTAGGCTTCTGAGTTAAAAGGTCTTCAAATAGATTTGTACAAGTCGTGCTACAGTGTGATACTGCCCCACCCCACCTGGATACAGTATGTATTGTATGAGATTACTACATGTATAAAGCAGGGGTCCCGGTCCCTGCACTCCCAATGTCAGGCTAACATCTACCTTCGTTCCTACTTCTCAAACGTACTCCCTTTTGCACAGATCTTAGTGAAAAATACTCAGAGCTTTCCATTTCATTCATCCGCCTTCTATTTAGGGAAAACGCTGACATTTCTTTCAACTCCCACCATTCCATCATTGACCAAAAGGTGCAGAAAATGGACGAAGAGGACTACCTGGTACCTCACCTATATGCCACATTTCCCCATATACAAATATACCCTTCTATGAATTCAGACAAACTGGAACCTTAAATCACCCCATTTCTTTCAATTGCCCAGATTTTACTTGGATATTCCGTTTGCCTACAGAGTGCCTACAGAGTGTCTACAGAGTGCCTACAGAGTGTCTACAGAGTGCAGGGACCGGGAATGGGTACCGGGATGTCCCATCGTTGTGCTACCCTACATGCCTGGGGCAAGGTGTGGTGGTGCCCAGACAGGACCTTACAGCCGGGTCCTGTACATCCCCTGGATGCTGCAGCTGTGAGGGTTAATGTTGGGACATGGGGCTGCTGCCGTAATGGCCACTGAGGCATTAGCAATGTACAGCGTCTGTGAAGGAAGTAGGGAGGGTATAGGGGGGGTGTAGGAGACATACAAGACGAGCTCCTGGTACTAGTGGTAGGGCCGCCTGCCGTCCATAGGAGTGCTCCCTATCTCATGTATCTGTCTCCGGCTTGTCTATATGTCTATCTGTCTAGGCTTGTGGGTCTGTCTCTGTGTTTCTCATCTCTGTCTGTCTGGGTGTCTGAAGCAATTTGACTTGGATGGAGGCAAAGCCGAACTGAATTAATTTCAGAGGGCTGGATTGGTTGTTTCTGATGGTCGGAAGCGACGCGGTGAAAAAAATTGTAGGGGCTACATATTGACACACATCTTAAAGTCAATTTGTAAATTACTCAGTTCATTATACTAAAGCATAACGCAGCTTCTACAGGAATGATTATCATTCATTAGCATTTCTAAAAAGAATTTGGGAGCGGGGCAAACGATGCTTTTGTCCCTCATGTCTAGGATTGCGGGAGGGGGGAGGGGCATGTTCATCTCGATCTCTGTTCGTCTGTCCGTATGTATAGCTATGCCTCTCTGTCATTCGCTCAGATTCTAGCGGTCAGACTTTACAATCCCATCATACAGGTATGCCGTGACAGTCTGCACTGAATGGTAACCTCCCATGTGTCCATTGTGTGGTGGAACTCGTGGGCGGCTGATGAATGATACAAGGCAGGCCGGGATCTATGACAGATGCACCTAGGTCAGGCGTGGGGACTCTACGTGTATAGGACGGACTGAACTGAGAGAGAGGGCAGGAACAGTCATGGAAGGGACAGATGAACAGACTAGGAATAAGAGAGAGACGGAGAGAGAAATAGAGACAGGCAGGAACGGAGAGAGAGAGAGAGAGAGAGAGAGAGAGAGAGAGAGAGAGAGAGAGAGAGAGAGAGAGACAGCCATAGACAGCGAGAGACAGCGAGAGAAAAGACATGTAGTGTGCGAGAGACGAGGAAGAGAGCTAGAGAAGCTAACATAGATGTTCCGAGAGAAAGCAAACATGTGAAGCAAATGGAGACAGGGACAGAGGTAGAGAGGCACGTATGTCTACTCTATACTCATGTAGACAGGGATCACAGGGAGACATGCATTACAGAGACTGACACATGGCACTTTGAGTTGGCAGTTATCACATTCTAAATTAAATACGTCATTCAAATAATCACTCATCGCAACTCATAAATGTTCAAGGATCAGCCCATTATTGTAATGTCCCAAATAACATACATTCACACACACACCCTTAACCCTTTAAGGACAGCAAATTCCCCTAATGCACCATGGCTTATGCCCTATGTTGCCATGCTACATGAATGCAGCACCAGCGAGTAGCTTGTCGTTGGTCCAATCATGCATCATGTTCACATCACTGTGACGCTGCATCATAACAACAAAAGACCATAAACTATTGAGGCTGGCCTCATGCAGTCCTTAAAGGGTTGAATGCCTCTACTCAAGTAAAGCATGCTAGACTGGCGGAGGCAGACTCTAGTGGTAGGTTGTTACAGATAAGGGTGATTGGCTAAGGGCAGGGTGAGGGGTGGAGATAAGAGACACAGCTCCTGGTTAACATTAGCCTGACAGGCAGTGCACTAAAGGCTGCCATCTGGGGGTCAGCATACATGGGACACACTCTGCTGCCATGCCAGGTCTAGGCTGCATTGTAGCCATTATTGTGGAGATTCCATATACTCAGGTCACACCAGATTGGGTTTTTTCTAGGGTGTTTAATGAGTCTAATAAAGCAAACAAAATAATGTATATACATACACATGCGGATATTAAAAGTAGCGTCAATGTGTTGTCATCCTTACTCTAGAGTGACCAATGTATCATTTATCCATCAGGCCCCCAACCAAGTTGTTACAAGAGTCTTGACTAACATAATTACATTTGTAGGTACCATCAGAACCCTTAGCTAGTTGTGGTAGGAGTACATACAGGACTATGTACCACTGGGATCGTAACTAGCTGTGGCAGGTGTCTGGGTAGTTCTAGTTCCCATCAGGATCCTCACCTAGTTGTGACAGGAGTCTTTGTAGGAGAGCTAGGTACCATTAGGACGCTTACCTAGATGTAGCAGGAGCTAAGCAGGACTAGAAGTATCATCAGAACTCTGACCTAGTTGTGGAATAAGTCTTGGTAGGACTAGGGACCTTACCTTGTTGCTGCAGGGAGTCCAGACAAGATGCATCTTGTCCACCACTGAGGGTGGTCGTTTGTATCATTACCCTTTATACCTAGTTATGTCAGAACTAGGTACTCCAAGGACCCTAACCTAGTTGTGGCAGGACTAGGTACCACCAGGACCCTAACCTAGTTGTGGCAAGAAGAAGCATCTTGTCCACCAGTCAAGGTGGTCGTGTGTATCAGGGAAGCAGGACTGAGGGGGTTAATCAGACATGTAGATCCTTAGGACTGCCTCCGGACTGGATTCCCAGCTGATAAACCTACTTTACTTTCATTACTGTTCTTGATACCCCTAGTCTGGGCTGCATGCGGTATTGACCCAGGGAGGCTGGGCAGCAGTGCTAGGGGAACCTTAGGCTGTATATAAAATTAGGTAAAGGCCCAACTCTTGATACTCTTATAGTAAGAATCTAGCAGAGGTGGTCTGCTTCTTATATACCCCTAGGTTTTGTGCTGCATTTTCATATTTCATATTTGAACTTGGAGACATACTCAAATCCCACAATATAATTGAGTGGGGTGTTTTGAGAGTGTACCATTTGCTAACAATATAACAATACAACCAGGGCCATGCATGCTACTGTATACTGGTTACTGAAGTACAATGTGCTACAAGTATTTATACTCAGTTGTGACCTTTTGCACATCTAGGATAGGCCATACTATCCATTAAGTTCCTGGAAATTAAACATGTAAGTGTTTGGAAGGTTTTTTTCTGTGTCATTAGAACCATTGAAGCTTACGACCCTCATTTCCGTTTATGTCCTTTTTGCCGCACACTAGGCAGGCTGGTAGTAGGTACCATCTTATAGGAGGCCTGTCCTATGTGAACCAGCAACTCACAACATGTGTGGTGACTGCCTAGATTCGGCCACCACTGCAGTCAGCCCCAGCTTACAGCTTACCATGGCATTATTTATGGTCCTGTTGTTATTGGAGCAGTTGTGTTATAGTGCATGAAGCCCCTATTGCCTCAGGAGCAGATGGGATTGCTGCCCTTATCCAATATAGGGGAATCATTACATGCTGCTGCATGAACTAATCCAATTATTAGCTGATATCATGCATTACAGTGCCCTATTGGATTATAAACACATTCTCTTCCCCAGAGGGAGGTGATTGCTCCATGGGGTAGTCAAATCACTGATGACACAATTGAAGCCAAGTACTGTGAGCACTATGGGGTTTAGAACCTTTTAAAGCATTAAATAACCATAATCATAGATAGCCCCTTATGTGTAAACCTAATGCCTTAAGCATGTACTCTTAAAGCCAGAGCATAATAAAGTGACCCGACTTCAACTGTTCTCTACACCCACAGTATTACAGTAGCCAAGTGATGGCTCTCATACTTCCCAGGTGCCCTTTAAATCATAACCTAGTGTGTTTTAGCTGGGTCAAAGAGATTTGATCACTGCCTTGAGAAAGTCTTACGTGAATGTATGAGAAGTGCAGCAAGCATTATTTTGCAAAAGTCTGCTTCGATAGAACTGCCTTCAACACTTTATTATGTCGTAGCGTAGGACACGATGCCAGCATAGTAACCAGACGGCCAGGAATCTATCTCCCGCTGCTGCCCATCCCCGCAGCCAGCTGGGAGAGGGGCTGACAGGAGTATGTTGGGCAGGTGAGTGATCACCTGGCACTCTGCCTGTGGTCAATTGATCCTGATGAGTCTATTGTGTTGTGGTCAGGGCTCCCGGGGACAGAGAGGTTACACACAGGGTTATAGGCAGTGGTGCCCCACTCATACTACAGGAAGTGGGTTAGAGGCAGTGGTGCCTGGTCACACTGAAGGGTTGTAGAGGGCTGCAGACATTGGTGCCTGGTCACACTACAGGGCTGTAGGGTACAAGGCTGCAGACAGTGGTGCCTGGTCACACTACAGGGCTGCAGACAGTGGTGCCTGGTCACACTACAGGGCTGTAGGGTGCAGGGCTGCAGACAGTGGTGCCTGGTCACACTACAGGGCTGTAGGGTGCAGGGCTGCAGACGGTGGTGCCTGGTCACACTACAGGGCTGTAGGGTGCAGGGCTGCAGACGGTGGTGCCTGGTCACACTACAGGGCTGTAGGGTGCAGGGCTGCAGACGGTGGTGCCTGGTCACACTACAGGGCTGTAGGGTGCAGGGCTGCAGACGGTGGTGCCTGGTCACACTACAGGGCTGTAGGGTGCAGGGCTGCAGACGGTGGTGCCTGGTCACACTACAGGGCTGTAGGATGCAGGGCTGCAGACGGTGGTGCCTGGTCACACTACAGGGCTGTAGGGTGCAGGGCTGCAGAGGGTGGTGCCTGGTCAGACTACAACAGGGCTGTAGGGTACAGGCCTCTATGGTGCAGGGAGGGGCTATAGGAGGCTACATAATTATTACAGGAAGAGGCTTGCAGGCAGTCGTGGCTTGGTCACACTAGTCATAGAGTTGTAGACAGAGAAGGTCTGCCCACAGCAGCGACAGGAAATCACTCTGCATATCCCCACTCAGTCCAGGCAATAAAAGAAATTCCCCAAAAGGTGATTTATCGATAGGCTTAACATAGTCTGATAACTCACTATTCACTCATGCCAAGTGGCCAACATCATTCAGTCCAGCGAATTGTGAGGCCAGCATGAGTAGTCACTACTCACTGATGTGGTCAGCGCAGCCTCCGCCAATGTGCATACAGATGGAAAATCCCTTCAAAGGAGGTCAGAACAGCATTATTTCCTGATGCACTCAGTTGCAAGATCCTATATTACGCTCCATGTGGTTGTGTCACATGCTGTAGCATCGGAGCATTTATTAACGATGGTACAGTTTTTTACCGTGGGTCTACCCAATAACTACAATGCTTGACATTGTAAACATTTCAGCCAGAGCTCAACTGACTTGACATGGAGGAGTGTGTAGAATAGGGCATGGGAGTGAGGAGCTTCTGGGTTGGGGAGATGGGGTTTAGGGTTTTAGGGTTGTGGGAGTGGTGGGCTGGCAGCACTAGGCTAATGTGGGATTTGGGCCTCATCTGTTATCCTCCTTCCTAGAAAGTTAATTTGCTCTGCCTCCCAGGTCTGCCTTAGGCTGAAGCTGATCACTGTCAGCTCAGGACAGAGCAGCTAAATCAGTTCTAGAGCCTCCCATCTAGTCTCACTCCTCACTGTAGTTATTCCTAAGGTGGCATACAATACAATCATAAAGTCAGACTCCCGCCGAATTGTGTGAAAAATAATCTTCTTTGAGCAAACAACCCCTGGTGATGATCGAATGAAGAAAATGTGTGATATCATCTGCGGAAAGGTCCTTTCCAATACATGCCACATATGTTACTATTGAGCTTGCACTTTTCGAGATTTCCCAGATGCTTTGGCTTGGTTAGGTGTGCATAATACATGTAATTCTAATGAGACGCTACCCCTGTTAGGTAAACAAGACCAGGGCTTATTCAAGACCAGTGCTTCTTTAAAGACCTGATGCTTAGAAACGAGCCATTATGGTACCAGGGCTGGCATGTCTGAGATGGATCTGACTATTACAGATTATATGATACCACTGTTAGGGTAGCTAGTTCGGCCTGATCTGACTTCAGGGGGTGGAATGTACAACATATGATGACAGGTGCTAGAAGAAGTCCCCACAACATCTGCATCTACATAGTGTTGCACAGCAGTCAAAAAGCCTGCACATGCCAGGTCTATTTAGTGCACCTCCCACAAACATGTATTGGTTACACAGGGCCTAAGATGGTGTTGCTCCTGCATCTATTCAGTGCTAGGTTACAAGAGGTGACCATGCAGTTGTGGTATTAATTGAATTAATATCTCAATGGCTGGGACAGAATATGCTCTGTTAGAGGTTACAGGTTTTGGGGACAGCGTACCCACCCTAAAAACATGCTAGAAAACACTGAAAAGGTTAACCATGTTACCATTCAAACAGTCCTAAAGATCAGGTAATTTGATAGTGTCTGAATAGTTCTTGCTTTTCTGTGCAGAAACTACATTTAAGCCTTACCCATTCAGCTATCACCTGTCAGGCTGACCACGTTATGGTAATTATGATGCCAAACTGATTGGATTCATAGAAGCACAATGCAATAATTCAAAATTACTTTCTATGAAATTGAGTATCATTAGGTACTGTCATTTAATGTATGAACGCCATACATTGCACTTGATGAATTGTATAACTTTCGACAGATTTCAGAGAATCCATTATTATAAACGTCAGGATTTCAGGATAGTGCCCTTTCGCTAGAAATAGCTGTTCATCAAATGTGCTGTTGTTTCGAATTGATACACATATTAAAAGTTGGTAATCTTAATTCAGAATGGATTGTCATGTTCTTCATAGATTGAAATTGACATCAACAACTTTGAACTAATAAAGGAAAGGTGCACTAAGGACATAATTATGGTATTGGTCAGAATATAGCAGCTTTATTCACAAAGCTGCGTGACACTATCACTATCATAATGCTCATGTCCAATACATATCAATCAGAGGCTGCACACTTAACAATGCCATGGAATTAATGTCATTGTAGTAGTAAACCACAGGCCCACCCTCTGCCTATTGTCTACACTAAGTTATAGTGGCTAGGTGTGAGGGCCCTCCGGCCATTCCCTGAACACCCTACAGTCTAGGCCATATAATATAACGCAGTGCTATCATATATGTCGTATACTGGTGTAGAGGATCGGCGTTATAAAGATATTTGGTTTTATGCTATGCGATACCACCAGTAGCTGCCATACTCAGCAGTGAAAGGTAATTGACTGCAGGAGCCAGCAGTAACCACTTTGGGACAAAATGGTAGCCTCTCCAATGTGACTGGCTACATTCCTATATAATCCCTAACACCAGGCTGTGATCACCGAGAGGGGACAAGATGGCGGCCTACAGGCGATCCTGACTACAACCCTGTATAATGAGCCCCTACCTGACCGGTGTACATCATCATACACCAGACCCCTCTCACCTCTATGGACACTTACAGGTGAGGCTGTGCGACCTGACCTTTGACCCCAAGTGATGTAGGTCAGCTACCTGACGTGGTGCCTTATCATACAGGTAGGCAGCTAGAGTGTGTGTCTGGGGACCTGGCAGGTCCAGTATTACAGGTAGGCAGGTAGAGTGTGTCTCTAGGGGCCTGGCAGGTCCAGTATGTATTACAGGTAGGCAGATAGGGAGTGTCTCTGGGGCCTGGTAGGTCCAGTATTACAGATAGGCAGGTAGAGGGTGTCCCTGAAGACCTTGCAGGTTCAGTACTACAAGTCAGAAATACAACTTACGACATGACCTAACAGTTGTCAAAGATCAACACCCATAAGAGCTTTCTTTCTTCTCACCTGTTAAAGGTACCATCGTACAACACGACGTATCCCACCACCTTTAAGGATAGCATGGTGTGTTGATGCATGACATGTTATCAAAATGAATTTATTCATACAGCATTAGCGAGTAACTCGCCAGGACCAGGACTGTGGTGTTGAATCAAGGCTAACAATTGGCATGGGACCATGGTTTCTATAACATGCTGGTCTAGCCTTTCTACAGACATCTTGTGCCCCAAGACCAGGATAGCAGCAGGCTGACCCAGGGCTGGGAGGTGGTGTTTAGGTAGGTGTGTTGTGTTATCAGCAGGGGGAGTGTGGATACGTGTAGCTCTGTTATCACTAGCACTGGGAGGCAGCCACCTGGTCCGGCCATGCGCTCCTGATAGGAGACAGGGGCAGATAGTGCACATCATGATATAGAGGAGTTTTGAGAGATAATAAGTAGAAGATGTAAAGGTCTAGGATTCAGACCAGGTGCCCTCACAATTGTACATCTGCATGCTAAGACATAAGGAACAAAGATAGAATGTGAGAAGCTGTAAAGATGTTTTAAATAAATTCGTTGGTAAATTAACCACCGAATCAACCTCGGCCCCAAAGAGCAAAACTCTTCCCAACAAATTAAGAAAAGCGACAAGAAGTTGAAGGGATATTATATCAATTATACTCAGTAGCGCCAGATGTGGTAGATATGTCGGACTATATTACAGGTATGCAATGCAATGGCTTTGCTCCATTATGAAGCATATATTCTCAAAATACTATGTAGACTATCAGTTCATTTGAATAATGTTAAGATTAAACAATCATTGGACTGGCCTTATCATAGGATCCAATAGCGACCGGCAAATCAGTTTACGCTACTTACTCTCTAGATTTCTAGTTAGACATTGTACAACATAGCGCGATGTTATTGCCAGCGTCAACACATCCATCCAAAGTGCATGCTAACCCAGAGGAATGTGGGTTAATTTTAGTTTCTACCCAGCTAAAAATAGCTGTCAAAGGGAGTATCTATTTTGATGGCGGTGGTCATTTTGGATTGATTCTCACGACATGGCCCAAAATAACCCATAAAACACATCTGGCTGGTCAGGCTCAGAGAACTGGCCGCACGCTCACTGGTAGACAGGCATGTGTGGGCCTGTCATCATGTGTGTGCTGCAGGTGGGAGGATTAACCTTGTCTTATCTTATCGTAGAAAGTCTATTCCGGAGTCTATTGCATTGAGTATTATGGATAGGTTTTGTTTAATTTGTGTCGGTGTTCTCCCTTAATATCGCTGCTCAACGTATGTTATTACTCAGGATCTTATTTTTGTTTGGTTTAGGATTCACAAATGTTATAATAATATCAACCCAAGAACCTGAGACCATCCTGTATCTATAAGGTCTGTATCTATAAGGATGGTGTTGTTGTGCGTGTGAGGCCATTGTACACGTATACCTGACTGAACCCCCCCCCCCCTCCCCACACACACACACACACACTCGCAGGTAGCACGATGGCATGGCTACTGGTTGTTTGATGTGCAGGACTTGTATTTAGCTGTAACCTTGGGCCTTAGTTCGACCACAGAGGGACAGAACACAGGCAGAATACGGCGGAATATCCCAAAACCTGGACACAATCTCTAATGATGCACATGGCAAGCATGTGGCAGCTGGGGCCAGGTTGGGCTGGAGGAATCAGGGAATCCCCTGCCCTTTCAAGGCCACCCTTGATACATTGCAGAACTGCCTTAGAACTCCGTCAGAGCCTGTGATCAGGCACTACCCCACCCCCCCACACACAGGTGTTGAGCCCTTCAATAAATGAAGCACACTCAGGTAGTAATCCACCTGGGACGATTAAAGTGTACTATATGGCCGTGTGGGCGTTGTGCAGTCTTACAACCTTGTGGTCTTAATCTCCCTTTTTCATTTGCAGAAAGACACCCCTCATTCAATTCAGTTTTAAAGATCGCTGTCCTCGGCTTAAAGTGTCGTAAATGTCAAAATTTTGCTGCCCCTGCAGCATGAGTCGGGCCTTGTATAGAGGAGCTGGGGTTTCAAAACAAGAGGATTAAACGTAGATATCCTACGTTGAAGGAACAATTAATGCAACCTTTCTGAACAACTCATACAACTCACTTTGATCATTTCCTACTTCATGTATCTCCCATTATGAGAGTGGGTGGTTTGTCCTGTCCCTGACATAGTTATAGTCCAGTCAAATTAAGGTTTGACCTCAAACAAATTGTAACAAAAGGTTTCTCACCACAATGCATTTCTATGAAGTCCCTAGAATGACATACTAAAACTCCAAAAAAATCCAGTGGGGGATTCTATGCCTAATTAGCATATCTCTAATTAGCATGACCGATTCTATACAAATAGCAAGGAATCAGCAGTAAATATGGTTTCCTCAGGTCTTTTCACCTACTTTTTAAGCCTAAAGTACATTCCTCTTCATGGGCAATCCATATTCATCACAACTAAAATTATTGGTGAAGTCCCTCATCTGCTCAAGTCCAATATATCTAATTAATGTGACCGTTTATATACAATTAGCAAGGAATCAGCTATAAATTTGGTTTCCTTAGGTCTTTTCACTTACTTTAAAAGTCTAAAGTACATTCCTCTTCATGGGCAATCCATATTCATGACAACCAAAATGATTGGTGAAGTCCCTCATTTGCATAAATGCAATCTAAATCATAAATCTGGTTTCTTCAGGTCTTATCACCTACTTTAAAGACTAAAGTATACCTCTGTCTATAGGCAATCTATATTTATCACAGTTTAAATGATTGGTGAAGTCCCTCATTTGCATAAATCCAATATATCTAATTAATGTGACTGTTTATATACAATTAGCGAGGAATCAGCTATGGATTTGGTTTCCTCAGGTCTTATTACCTGCTTTAAAAGCCTAAAGTATACCCCTCTTTATGGCTAATTTATATTTGATCAAAATTGAAATGATTGGTGAAGCCTCTAATTTGCATGAATCCAATATAAATCAAATATAAGGCCCCTATTTAATTAATGTGACTGCTTCTATACAGTACATGTATGCAATGAATCAGCTATGAATTTGGTTTCCTCAGGTCTTTTCGGATACTTAAAAAAATTAGTTTATACCTCTGCTCACGGGAAATCCATATTCATCACAATTGACTGGTGATGTCCCTAATTTGCATAAATCCAATACAACTTATTAATGTGACCGTTTCAATAATAGTTTTGCAAGAAATAAGCAATGCATTTGGTTTCCTCGGGGTCTTTTCACATACTTTAAGAGCCTACATCTATCTATGGGCAATCCATATTTATCATAATTTAATGATTTGTAAAATCCCTAATTTTCATGAATCCAATATAAATCTGATATCTCTAATTAAGGCCATTTACGATTAACAAGGAATCGGCTATGAATTCTGGTTTCCCAGGGTATTTTCACCAACTTTAAAAGTTCAGAGTACATACTTCTGTTCATGGGCAAAACATATTTATCACAAATAGAATGGTTGGTGAAGTCCCTTATTTTCATAAATCCAATATGGTTTCCAATTTCCCCTAAAAACAGGCCATCTATGTGAACAGCACCATCTATTGCATTTATGTTAAGAGCACCATCAGGTAGAGAACTGTATCTGAGGGCAAAAGACTTAGTGATAAAAGGTTGTTTCTCTAGTACAAAGCATATTTAGTAAGATCTATGGAATACTATCCTCAAAGATGACATTTCATTTCACACCTCATGCAAAATGGCCGTGGTATTTATGTCCAGGGGACAGTAACTTATTTAGGGTGATCTGAGTACATTAACACTCCTATAATATAGGTAGAGATATGATATTGCTTTTAAATAACTATACATATATTGTTTAATGTCCAGACGTACATTAAGTATCTCACGGACATATCTCAAGTTAGTAAGGTAGCCTTCCACAAGTAGTAGTAGTCTTGCCTCACAGTAGGGCAGATATCTATATGCTGCTTGCCCAATACAGATGTGACCGCATCTATTGATGATCGAATCTATGAAATGTATGACCGCATCTATGAGATGAGGGAGAAAACTGCTACCGGGCACATCCCCTACCCTTTCCGAAGGATAGCAAGTGTTCTTTTATTTGTCTGATTCTACAAACCTGGGCTGGTAACATAGTAGGCAGGGCCAGACAAACCATAGCCTTTTATATCTCAGACATAGTTCACTAAGGAGAGATCACAAGGAAGACCACCAGTAAGAAGGCCCAAGCATATCAGTAGCGGCTGCCAATACATCTTGGTTAGTGACAATCACAGTAGCCTACCAAGTGACTCCTCAAGTTATGTTGCCTTTTACGAATCTGGTATGCCCATTGGTATTATGAAAGGTTCCCAATGAAGTTATTCTACTCTTTCATGCCCCCATCGTGAAGGTCCCCACTAACACAAGTCTCTTGAGTCTTGTACACTTTGAAGTAGAAGATAGAACACACAACCTAGTTGTACTTTGGAAGAGATATTTGATTTTCCATTCACCAAGGCTGTGTTAGTCTGGAATGATGTCAATGGTCATCAGTTGTGTCTCTGCCAATGATTGATGGGAATTATAGTTATCCCTCCTGTTTCCTGTCTTGAGATTCATCCTTGCATAAGCTGATAGGTAGAATTTCACCCCTGTTCTAACATTTGATCGACCATTATGGTGGAAGCCTATAGATTGTACCATTTCATTGAACTCAACTGTAGTCTTCAATGGGTACCACCAGTTACAGATTTGAGGGCCTACCAATAGACTTCTCAACTGAGGGAAACCTAAGTTACAAAACCAAGTTCAACTTCTATTAGTCCCATAACCATAGCCACAGAAGTTGTGATTCCTGGCGAGTCTCATAGGAGCCATGCCAGTCACAATTGTTTTCCCCCACCAGTCTCCTTGCCTGTGAGTCCCAGCTTCCTAGATCTGGGTTAGGCGCTCCACACTTAGGTCACTTATAATAGTTGTGGTGATAGTCCTCTTCACAGAAAAAGAGATAGTCATTGTGAAAGACTAAGACCTAAAACTTAGCAAAAACCTGGCCAAAAAATATCCCACAGCAGTTCACGCAGGGAGTGACATCACAGCGTCATCAGAAGCGCGAGTATGTTGGCTTCCCATGGAGTGAATACAATGACTAACCTGTTCTTCATCCTCAATTAGAGATCTTGAAATTATGCAAATTAGGGACTAAACCAGTCATTTTGATTATGATAAATATAGATTGCCCATGAACAGAAGTATACTTAAGCTTTAAAGCAGGTAATAAGACCTGAGGAAACCAAACCCATAGCTGGTTCCTTGCTAATTGTATATGAACAGTCACATTAATTAGATATATTGGATTTATGCAAATGAGGGACTTCACCAATCATTTAAACTGTGATAAATATAGATTGCCTATATACAGAGGTATACTTTGGTCTTAAAAGTAGATGAGAATACCTGAAAAAGCCAGATTTATAGCAGATTCCTTGCTAACTGTATAGAAACCGTCACATTAATTAGATAGATTGGATTTAGATTGCATTTATGCAAATGAGGGACTTCACCAATCATTTTGGTTGTCATGAATATGAATTGCCCATGAAGAGGAGTGTACTTTAGACTTTTAAAGTAAGTGAAAAGACCTAAGGAAACCAAATTTATAGCAGATTCCTTTCTAATTGTATATAAACGGTCACATTAATTGGATATATTGGACTTATGCAGATGAGGGACTTCACCAATCACTTTAGTTGTGATGAATATGGATTGCCCATAAGGAAGGGTGTACTTTAGGCTTAAAAAGTAGGTGAAAAGACCTGAGGAAACCATATTTACTGCTGATTCCTGGCTATTTGTATAGAATCGGTCATGCTAATTAGAGATATGCTAATTAGGCACAGAATCCCCCACTGGATCTTTTTGGAGTTTTAGTATGTCATTCTAGGGACTTCATAGAAATGCATTGTGGTGAGAAACCTTTTGTTACAATTTGTTTGAGGTCCCCCCTAATTATGAGCCAGAATGCCTGGACTATTAGGGACTGCTGCCGGATCTTGATGACCCAGTAGGAGATCATGACTCTATTGGTCCTGAATAAGTTACACCTTTCTGCTCTAAATAACTAAGCACAACGGCTGCGTGCATTTATAATGATAAGTGGATAATCACCTAAGCATTAACACACATATACATGCATGTAGTTGTGACCTGTATTACTAGTAGGCTGTATGGTATAGTCCCCATGTCGTGCACCCTAGGGTGCCCACCCCCCCTCCTCCGGCCCCACTGGCACCTAACCTACATGTTCCCTCCCTATGTCAACACTACCACTACCTCTGCGACCTGGCGACGTGGCAATATCATGACAAGCCCGTAAATCTTTCTTCTTTTTCATTTTTTTTTTCATTTTGACAACAATAAACCTATTATTTTCTTTTAGATATTTAAAACAAGATATCCACTATTTTCACAATTTAGGTCTATTGAGTGCAGCTCTGTATCGGATTGGACGGCAGCGTGATACTCATTAATTTGATGACGTGTGTGAAGTTAAAGGGATTGTACAAAGTATCTCAAAACAGCGTTGCTACCTTTACTAAAAGCCCTTTGAGGGTGTCATGTTGATTTGTTGTCACAATCTAGAAACAGGCCTTGCATTAGTGTTTTATGCCAAAACATACGGGAGTGTATCAAGCAGTAGGGTTGTTCTGATGCATCCATGCCTCCATGCATTATCATATGGCGACCAAGAACATAGCACATTGAAGTACTATGCAGCCCTTACCGTGTTAATACTATGAGGTCAGACTGCATGCAGGTGTGTAATCAGGATTAGAGTGTGTGTTTGGTTAGTGGTAGCTCACCCAGACCAAAGGTCTACAGCATGCCTTATACAACAGGTGTATTAGCTGTACAACGTGCAGCTAGCACCATGGTTATCAGGAAGGGAAGGGGAAAGGGGAACTTCTCCAATCAAAAACGTTGGGAAAGTTTTTTCTGAATATATATGAATGCCAGCCCCATTTAATTGCTTTGCTTGTGAAGGAAAATATCATGCTCTGCTGCAATGCTTCCTGAACTGATGAAAAGAACGATGTAGCAGTCTTATATTGACCTTTTCATTCATGATAAAATATTCAAACAACCACAAAGCAAACAAACTATTTCCTTTTAAGCGTGCTCTATATAGCTCATGGTTATACTAGCTGTGCATGATTCCATCGGTCAGCAGGTGGTCCACGTAGCTTTTTTCCACCTTAGTCCAGTTGCCAGGGAGCAATTATCCTTGCAACCTTGAAATAAAAACCCCCGAAGAGGTTATGACTGATTTGGGTACAGGAAGTCATATACTTTCAGAATCTTGACGATGCCCGGCTGGCATCGTTGAGCGTTTTCCAAAATTCAAGATGGCGTCCAAGATGGCTGACGAGAATGTTTAAAGTCATGAATCTGTCAATTCTTATGCGATTTGCATGTGTAATACCTCTAAATTGGGTTTTTTAGGCATGCCTGATTGATTAAAAGAGTCAAAAAGTCATTTGAGTAGGTACCCATGGTGATAGCGTGTTTCCATAGCAACCAGCATGCCGATTCTAATACAAAATATATATTGTTTTAAGAAATTTGTCATTTCTCAACACCTACACTGATGTAATATCTCAAATTAAAGGTCTCATTGAGATACATCATTTTAACATAGTTTTAGAGTTGTCACAGGTCCTAGGTTACCATGGCAACCAGAAATCACCGACAATAATGCCTAATGATTGATGCCGAAACATCATCATCCTTACTGATAACTGCAAATACATGAACCAACATGGCCACCAGATAATGATTCTCTGCTTGATGTCAAAATGTCACCTGAGTGGTTATCTATGGAGGTGGGTCAATTCCATAGCAGCCAATATGCTTATATGCAGAATGTTTTGATTTCATGTTATGATTTTTACCAATTGTGCACTTTTTATCATAGATCTTGAAAATTCACATCTTTTAACATGTTATTAATTGCTGCTGCTACTTTGGTAACTAAAAATAATTTTCTGCTGTACATACTGAATCTGGGACCTGCTGGCAAGCCTCCTGACTATGAGGTGATGACAAGTCATATTAGTGGTGTCTATAAGATGCATCCTTAGAGCTCCCATAAATCTATGACGTTTACAACAGTCATTAAAGCAGCTCATACCCTGCCAGTCCTCCTATAGTGCACTCATTATTAGCCAGCCCCTTTGTCATCCTGGCTGGCCCTTTGTCGGCCTGGCCAGCCCCTTTGTCGGCCTGGCCAGCCCCTTTGTCGGCCTGGCCAGCCCCTTTGTCGGCCTGGCCAGCTAGTGAATGATGCAGTATAGCTGTTCAATACCAGCAATATACAAACATATTAACATGCAGATGTGTATTATTACTGTGTAATAACTCCAGTCTGCTGACATACCTTATACAGATACAAAATGTATAATGCTATAACAGTTTGTAACAATTTGCCTGATGGTTAGCTTAGTAGCACACAATAATGGCTTCAGTCACTATCTCACTGAATACTACGGCCAATACTACAATCAATATGGTCATCTACAATGGTTCCCTCCTCCAGATTGTCCACCATAGCGTCATTTGGATGGGACACTAAGTATGTGAATCAATGATCTGACATTTCCACATATCTGTGCAGTTCAATCAAGCATGATCATCAGCAAGTAACATCTCCATGAACAGCATGGGTCGGAGGAAGAACAGTTACAGCAAAGCATTTTGAGGATAGTTGATGGAGGAATATCAATCACATTTGGCAATGGTGTGGGGATGACACACTCCATTGCTGTATGCAAAGACCAGTCAAATAGCAGAGGGTCTTGTTCTGGATGTTCTGAAGACATAGCACCCCCTCAGGTTAGCAGAATAAAGACACCGGTGTCATAAGAGATGACATGTATTCTTTGATATTACAACACAGATGTCATAGCTTGATTGGTCATGATTGCATTGGCTTGTTCATTTATGATGCTCGATCATGTAGCTGTATTCTCCAGATCAAACAGGTGTCTTTGAATTTCTCAGTTCTTGAGAATCAAGATCGATAGAGCCTGATTGGTTCCAATTGATCCATTGACACTTCTGTGTCAACTGAATCTGCCTCCCTTATCTATGACCTTTTCCAGTTCACAGCCATGGCAGTAACTTGTCAATGAAACCATCAGAAAGCTTTCTCATGTAAGGCTGAATGTCCCTTTTGATGCTTGAGGTGTACATGGCTATCAATATTCTCATGTAGCTTCTTTCTGTCCTTTTCATATTTTGTTATATGGGCCTGGATTTATTCCTTGTGTATGTTGGCAACAGTGTATCATTACTCCCTAAATTTCTTATAGTGCTTAACAGCTAGCTGCAAACAGCAGGATCAGAGTAGGTACTAGTTTGTGACATTCTCATTTGAGGTTATGTTAGTCAGTACAAACCACACTGCATTGGAACTGATGGGTCACATGGTGTACTTGCCCTGGATCAACTTTTCCTCAGTTGATTCTGGCAACAACTTCAATGTGTACATGTGGTGATTTTGGAGTAAGAGGCCTGTGGCTCTCTAGGGTCAGGCCAGTAAAAGTTGGTGGGAAGGCAAGTTAGGGGGTCAGATTATGGTGGTTACCATGGATGATGAAAGGCTGCAGACACAGGGTATTTGGATTGCAGACACTGACCAGAGAGACATAGTGCCTAAAAGCGTGTGGGAGTAGTAATTTGAACTACCTCTATGTCAATCATTATGGATTATTGTTGTTGATTTCCAGTTGTCATGGTCAGATTTGAATGATTGATCGATTTGTTTAATGTCCAGACGTACATCAAGTACCTCACGGGACATATCTCAAGTTAGCAAGGTAGCCTTCCACAAATAGTAGTAGTGTTGCCTTGCAGTGAGACAGATATTTATATGCTACTTGCCTAATACGGCAGTGACGGCATCTATGGATGACAGAATGTATGAAATGAATGACTGCATCTATGAGGTGAGGGAGAAAACCGCTGTGCTCTTTTCAGAGGAGAGCAAGCGTTCTTTTATTTGCATGGTCCTACATACCTGGGCTAGTACTATAGTAGGCAGGGCCAGACAAACCATAGCTTTTGATATCTCAGACGTGGTTCTCTGAGGAAAGATCACAAGAAAGACCACTAGCAAGTTATTCTACTCCTTCATGGACCCATCATGGAGGTCCCCACTAACACAGGGGGAAGTGGTCATGGTTACCCAGTACCCATGACAACTGTGGAACAATATTAAAATCATGCATCTCAGTGAGACCTTTACTTTGAGATATCACATGAGCAAATCAAGTTAAGAAAAGACAATTTCCTCAATACAAAACATATTGTGAGCTAAAATCATGTTTTGAGTCAAAATATTGGTTGCTATGGAAATGATGCATCCCCATGGATACCCACTCAAATGACTTTTTGACATTGAGGACAGAGTATATTGTGGCCATGTTGGTTGTTCTGTCATGCATTCACAGTTATCAGTAAGGATGATGATGTTTCAGCATCAATCATTAGGCATTATTGTTGGTGATTTCTGGTTGCCATGGTTACCTAGGACCTGTGACAACTCTAAAACTATGTTAAAATGATGCATCTCAATGAGACCTTTAATTTGAGATATTACATGAGTGTAGGTGTTGAGAAATGACAAACTTCTTAAAACAACATATATTTTGTATTAGAATCAGCATGCTGGTTGCTATGGAAACACGCTATCACCATGGATACCTCCTCAAATGACTTTTTGACTCTTTTAATCAATCAGGCATGCCCAAAAAACCCAATTTAGAGGTATTACACATGCAAATCACATAAGAATTGACAGATTTATGACTTTAAACATTTTTGTCAGCCATCTTGGACGCCATCTTGAATTTCGGAAAACGCTCAACGATGCCAGCCGGGCATCATCAAGATTCTGAAAGTATATGACTTCCTGTGACCAAATCAGTCATAACCTCTTCGGGGGGTTTTTCTGCAAGGTTTTCAAGCTGGCAACTGGACTACCTGCAGGTAACGATGTACCCCCAGGTGTGTTTGTACAGCACAGGTAGGGAGGTTGTGAGTCTACTGTTGTGTATTGATCAGTCATCGATTCTGTCCTCCATGCTGTTTACTTCCTTTTAAAATTTCATTTTTATCAATACGACTAACAGTGGTGCTATTTCAGTCAGTCTAATGTTATCCTGAAATGTCAAACTTTATACCATTGACAGATATAAGGAAGGAAATTGGAGAGGATAATTGTTGAAACTCACATCATCAATCATATAGGCTCCAGCCTAGCACAACAGGGAATGTGCCAGGAATTTACATGTAGGAACACACAGACTAGTTTAGTATTTAGTTTAAATTTTGAATTAAAAAGGCAAGACACTCAGATCCATTGTGACATATAAATAAAATGGCATATTAGCCCTTGTTAATGACACGACTGCCAGTAGAGAGAGAGAGAGAGAGAGAGAGAGAGAGAGAGAGAGAGAGAGAGAGGGAGAGAGGGAAAGGGGGAGGGGGAGGGTTGAAGGGAGAGCGAGAGAGGGGCAGAGAAAGAGAGACGGAATCTCAGAGATATAGAAGGGGCGTGAGGGAGAGAGACAGAGAGGGGGGAGTAACAATAATCTATACTGGCGGGTAACTGAGGAGTAGTGTTAAATCCTATACGCCAGGATCATTGCAATATCATGTAGCTCTAATCTAAAAGGTCCACTGAACTTTTCGCCCGGACCTTTCTCGGCCAGACACACACATTGACCAGCAAGACGTCCACTTGTACATTCTACTGACGTTGGCCATTCATCTACTACTAGTATGTGTATACCCACTATATGTTACACGTGGTACAACAGGCGTGCAGTATGGTTCCCAGTCAGTGTACTACGATGTACTTACTATGAATTACTCAAGGGTCATGGGCTGTGAACATGCGGCCCATTCACCAACCCCCCTCCCCCACACTAACTCTATATGTGACTTAGTAACGCACCTACACACATGGTACACGTTGTGATACTTTGTGACCTCTCCCACACGGATCTACCAATCCTCTGAGATATATTTGTGAAGAACTGCCGCGATCACTTTATTGATAGAAGGATCGTGACCAACACAGGTAGTAATACCACTTCTATAACCTGTGTACAAGGAACTGCGTGTTTTGCTAGCCCATAGAATCGTCATAACATGGTTATATAACAGTATGATATGATACTCTTATTCTTAGAATTTGAGACGAGTTAGGTGTGACCCTGGATAGAGTGTTGCTTCTGGTCAATCATCTAACGAGGAGATCATGAGTAACTAGAGTGTCAGGATCAAACTATACCCATGCCAGGAGCATCATATAGCCGGGATGCATGCAGGTAGCCTGATCACACAAGATCTCTTTGGTACTGCAGGTATTTACTGGAGCTCCCATCCCAGGCCCCACCCTTTTGAATTCCTGGGGAGCATGTCCTAATTTGGCAGGCTCCTGATTGTTGAGAGAGTTTGCCAGCTGTACGTTTTAGATGTCTGACATGGCCTTGTCCTAGACACAGCAAGTGTCTGCTGGCCACTGCTTGCGTGCACTGCTGCATCAGAACTGTTGGCATCCACTTGATGCCTGTCCTGTGTTTGATATAGGTGACTTGAGGATGTTACCCTGACCTTATAAACCTAGACATTCTGTAGGAGAGATGGCGCCATCCATGCTGATAACCTCTCTGTATGGATACAGCCATCTTTTAATCAACCATCGGTGGCTAATGTATGATAATTAATGCACCTGGGATCAAGTCTTGTCCAAGACTATGTTGGGAGAGTGACGCCTCTCCTACAGACTTGGACAACTCAGAGAGGGATTCCTCCATGGACCTCTGACTCAGAATGTGCCCTTCACCCACCTCCAACAGTTCCTGAGTAGTGTTACCCTGTGTGCCCTCAGCTTACCCCGTGTGTTGTGTGTACCCTGTGCCCTACCAGTCACCCCCTGGTGCCCCCCTGGTGCACACCATCCTGTATTACAATGCACTAACATGCCCTATATTCATTGGTTGTGTCTTCCTTTTCCACCTTTACCTCTCTTTTTTTTTCTCTTCCTAGATTCCTCTCTGCTCTACCCTACATGGCTGGATCCTACCTTGTACCCGCCATTAAACACACTGCTCTTTCCTATATCAGATATCAACCGATCCACATTTAACCTACCCTTACTCTTTTCACTCTTTCCCCTTCCTTACCGATATCACCCTAAGTTACCCAATATAATTCCCCAATCATACTTGGGGACTCCCCAGTACTGAATTCGAGCATAAAGTATCTAGCACATTAAAGCATTTTGCGCCCCTTAAAGTGGCATAATCACCGAGCGTATCCCACTCACAGTTCTAGTACTTGCTATGTGGTAAGTACGAGTGGTGAGAATGCCCCTTTAAAGGGTTAACACCAACCCAAACTTCTCCTGCTTGACCCTACCCCCCAGTTCAACCTGAGGGCTCAGGTCCTGTCTGTACACCATACCCATGGTACTGATACGTCTAGTACAGTATACCCACCAGCACCATGTAGATGCAGTATGGCAGGGCAGGCTGAGATAACCTGATAACGGCGGGAGGAGTTAGCATCAGGTGGTCATCCAGCCGCCAATATGTTTTATGAATGCCGCCCATGTTACACGGTACTGACCCAGTATGAAGCTACATACGGAGGGGGGGGGGGTGCTATACACGATGTCTGTACAGGACGATTATCGTGCTGTATAGACATCTTGTAGATATTATAAGACGCCATTGGGGCTATATCTAAGGATCTACCGAATTGAGGGAGAGGCATTAATGGGGGTGGGGTGGGGGGGGGGGGGTCAACACCCAGGCACTGTTACTGTTAGGACTGATACAGAGTGCACTAGTTTGCAGAGTGTCCCGGTTCTGGGGGCCTCTTGGTTCTGAGGGTCCCTAGTATCCAGGGTCCCTGGCCCTTAGTCCTGAGGGCTCTGGTTTCAAAGGCCCTGGTCCTGAGGGCCCCAGTTCTGAGGTCTGGGTCATGTTCTGAGGGATTATCATTCTGAGTGACCAGTGCTTGGCCCTGAATTTTTATAAGGGGCTATGCGTCTAAAGGCCCTGGTTCCGAGGGCTCTAATATTTGGCCCTAGTTCCAAGCGACTTAGATATGAATCATAAATGGTGAGGCCCTACTCCTTGTAGGGTAACCTTCACTTACCCTTTCATGATCATTTACATGGATAGGCACGTGGACAAATGTAAATGAAAGTCATTAGGGATCCATATGGCCTAAGCTGAAACCGGGCACATACCGGTAATACTAGTATCTGTGGGCATGGTCTCATTAGGGACATCGTCACGCAATGTCCTTGATCATTATTAATACAATGCGGATATCCGTGCCCGCATATATATACTAGTAGTGATATTTTTCTCTCTCTTTATATATTTATCATCTTGCCGTTGTGGTTCTACCACTCTTCCATTATTTTTTAAGGTATGATATTATTTGAGCTTGTGTGGGTAGAAAGTCAGAAGGCTATCACAGTGAAATTAGTTTTCCCACCGTCGTTACCAATATCCGCCCCTTTACCTACATAAAAATGCCCTGTGTACCTTCTGTGTTGAATTTCGTCTTACTGGATAGTGTTCAGAGGTCCTCCTATGTGTGCTAGAGGGGGACACGTCGGCAGTACAAACATACATGGAATTGTCAGTAGGCAATGGTCCAACTGGGTCACAGCACTCCCACCTCACTCACAGACATCTCTATTTATGTATATGTATACAAATATCCATACTATAACATACAAAAAGTCCAGAAAGTAGCTATATAACACGTCTACAGGTATAACCATGGAATTAAACGTATATATTTCTCGTACCCAATGATGCCAACCATAAAAGATGGCTTTATCCTATTTTGAAAACGAAAATCAATTTTGGCAGCATACTCACGGTCAATAAATGATATGACCCACCAGATAACGATGTGATTGGTTTCATGAGTATATCTCGATTTGGTACTCTTCCAAACCAAAATTGTTGTGTGAATGCAGTGTCAGCCAGTAGTGTTCCTCCATAGTATCAAATTAACTGATACTAAAACCATAAATGGATCAATACTGGTCACCATAACTCCTATAGCTACGGTGTGTTTATTAGGGAGTGGAGCCAAGTACGTGTAGATACGGGCCATAATCAGACTTTGTGTGTTGATAAAGTGTGTGTTAAGCCTTTAAGGGCCGCATGATGCCTTAATGCATCATGTCCTGTGTCATCATGATGCATTAATGCGGTATCGGAGAGACTTCTTACCGATGCTACATTCATGCATTATACAGTGCCTACGGTACTGAGACACTCTCGAGATGTCCCGAATGCAGGCCTTGTGAGTAATCTTAACAGGACAGTCCTATCAGCAGGGCATCATGTCGACAAAGGACATTAGTCTGATTAGATATAAAGCAGTATGCGGCCCTTAACGGGTTAATCAGACCAACAGCTGCGGGTAGACACATGTCATACAGTCTACTTATAAAATACGATGTACACACATGTGCATATTAGTTTGGATAATATAACACCATAATTCCCCATGAGACCTGAAGAAAAATAATCCCTCCTGTTACATTTCAATATGTCAGATCCCATATGCCAGGCGATTTATTTGTCCTTCCTTTCTGATATACTTATGAAGTACTACAAAGGGCCTTTTTGTGGTATCTTGCAGTCTGCGTGACTTTGTGAGACTAGCTGTCTCGTGAGATCTCATTGGTGGCTTGGCTCACGAGATCCCGTTGTTGGGAACGAGATCCTGTGGCTATGCTCTCCCTTTACCTGTTGATGTATGGACACCTTACTAATAGTAACCCTAGATATAAAGGGGACCAGAGAACAGCAGCGGACTGCTGGTAAAGAATTGTATTTGGAAATGGCGTGAGTTCTCTGAGATTGTACCTAATTCGTGTTGGTTGGAAACAGGGGGGTTCTAACTGGCTCTGTGTGGGATGGGAGGAGGAGGGAGATGGATTGTCTGACTACAGACACAAAAAAGAACAGTAATGGAGTTGTTTTGTTGTCCCTGTTGCAATAGAACTGATTATTCCTTTGTAGGTAGATCTAGATTCATTTAGTATTCTATGGAGGGAATAAGAGAGATGCTGAGGGAGGGGATGGGTGAGGGGTCTGTGCTTGTGGGAACTATGGTACTAAAGACAATAGTCAGGGGCAGACATAGATAACAATAATACATACAGAGATATCAGGGCCATTATTTAAGCCTGATGAAATATAATGTATTTTTCATAAACAAAATTCTCCTATCAAATCTTAGACATAGGCTAGACCACAAATACCTAGTGCATCATGTCTATATGTAACAGGTTATGTTTAGCCTAGAAATCTAGGTATTTGCAGAAAGTGATTTTATTTTCCACAAAACAGTACCATTAATACATACGCCCGTAATACAATAAGGACAAGGCATGGCCTCACTGTAGGTATAACACAGTTCTACCCCAGCCCGGGGCGGCATGTACTTTGTGTTTAGAGACTAGTGTTTGTCTCCTACCTAGGTCTACACAGGGTCCTGCCTGGTCCTGTCCCCCTTCTGTTTGACTACTACCCCCCCCCCCACCTTACACACACCATGCACCCCTCAGCTCACCTCCAGCACAGTGCCATGCCATGTAGACCCTACCCACACACCACTCACGTTTTCATGGTGCATGCTCCAACACCAAACCTAGGTTGTTGCCCTCTGCCCCCCCCCCCCACGTCTACCACCCAGACTTTCCACCATGTCTAAAACAGAGATACCACCTTTTCTACTTTTGTATTACTTTTCACGGGAATTTCAGTATTAAATTCGATTTATTTCCTCGCGGAAATTGACGAAGGTCGTACGATTTTCTACAGTTTGTCGAACGAATTGGATCTTTGTCAAACGTATTCCGTCTGTCCATGCAGGTTCTCTTGTCCACCCTTATGGCAGCGGCCAGGGACAGAAGTATAATACCCTACATACAATATACACATTCAAATATGATTATGAATAATGTCACACAATGCTAATGTCGATTCATACAAAAAATCACATTTAGTAGACATACAGCGATGATACATTCATCTTATGATCTATGTATAATTTTGCATATAATGTACCTGATCTAATGTATTGTCTACAGTACTATCAAAGCAGTGCTGTATATACATATCATACCTGTCAATAAGGGATCGAACAGGGTCTACCTACCTGTACCCAAAGTGTGTATAGACATGATGATAAGGCCGCTCTAAGGTATTGATGAAGTGTACTGTAGGTGTATAGCTACAACGAATATCTAAATGCTCCTGCCCTTAATCTGAAGTGACTATCCCTGGTTAGTCATGGGGACATTGGTCAGGTATGAACAAGTGCTATTCAAAAATGACTGAGGCAAAACAATATAATGACTAATGCCTTACTCAAAAGGACTTAGCATAAATCTCATTGAAATAGAGAAGACAAAGGTGAGTTTGTTAGATCTGAAGTCTCCTAGGTTGGTTGTATAGGGACCCACAAACTGACTAATGTGGCTAGGTTGTAGTGACTGAGAGATTGGTCGTATAGGGAGCCAAGGAATATCAGTGTAAGGATGGCACTGTTTACAAGAATTAGTATCACACATAGTCCTTTTACTACAGATTTAAGCAACTGATCATTTGTTGACAACAGGGGGCGGGGATTAAATATCTTCGACCCCTTGACACATTGACAGAGCCCACAACAATATACACGATTGCTATATTTAATGGAAATATAATTCAGATTTTGTTTTCATATGGTTCAAATTGTAATATTGTCTACTGCTTATATTTTTCAGGTAAGAATCGTTCTCAATATGGTCTGGTGGGATACGAGGGCGCGCAAAATGTAGGTTGGTATCTCCCTTTCCTATAACGGGCAAACTAGCATTCAAAGAAGCATAACGCGTCTCTTGGGTATACGTCAAATAAATACCGGTGCATATAGACTGACAATTTCATCGTTTGATTGTGGGATGATCAATCTCTCTTCCCCTCATCCCCTCCTCCTCTCCTCTCCTCCTCTCCTCCTCCCCTCCTCTCCTCCTCCCCCCTCCCCCTCCTCCTCTCCTCCCCTCCTCTCCTCCTCCCCTTTTCCCCTTCTCCCCTTCTCCCCTCGTCCCCTCGTCCCCTCTTCCCCTTCTCCTCTTCTTCCACCTGCCCTCCTGCCCTCCTCCCCCTCCCCCTCCTCATCTTCTCCCCTCCTCCCCTCGTCCCCTTTTCCCATTCTCCCCTTCTCCCCTCGTCCCCTCTTCCCCTTCTCCCCTTCTTCCCCCTCCCCTCCTCCCCTCCTCCCCTTCTCATCTCCTCCTTACCCCCCTCCCTCCTCCCTCCTGCCTCCTACCAAGTAGGGTATATTAAACACAATGGTGAGTGTTAAATTAGCATTAGGGCATTAGGGGTCAGTGATGGAGGTTTAATTGCTTAATACGTATTTCCCTTGCTGTTTTGTGTCGTTAAATGCTAGTTGATGACACGCGTGTCTGATTATTCACCTATTAAGGGAGACATCTAGAGTAGTGTCTGTGGTTGTATTCTTACACCCCACCCGCCCTATACATAGGGTTGAGTACCTAACCTGGTTCCACGCCGACTATTGCATTATGGCTCCAATTGCGGCGTTATGCTTCAGGCCCTCCATGTTCATAATGTCGTCATGATGCACCAATGCAGTAACCATGATGCATTAGTACAGTGCTGTGGAGGAACCATGATGCACCAATGCAGTGCTATCGAGTAACCATGATGCACCAATGCAAGGGGCATAGTCCCGGGGCATAGTGCACTACATTACTATGTAGCCCTGTAGAAGGTTGTATTATACTTGTGTATTATATATATGAAAGCCGTAAAAGTGATCGAGGAGGGCCCATTCACATTTATATGATGTAGGGGCCTTAAGTTATTTAGCAGAGGCAAATTAGTGCAATGAACAACCATTTAATTTTATTATACAAACTGAGGACTGGGTGGTCTGGTGTTTCTCAAGACTTATTATCTCCTCTTTAGAATGATGTAATTAGACATGTTTATTGCGTCTACGAATTGTCGCCGCTAGACCATTCTTCACACGGCAGAGTGCGTACAATGGGAAAAACATCACCGTCTCCAAAGCGTGAGTCCTGCACTGTCTGGGGCCCAAAAGGGATTCTGGCAATACTCACATATGTATACCTTGGTCTCTTATGCATCCAACATAATCCAGAGTCAGGACGGAATAACCTAGCTATAGGACAATGCACTCCTCTATAGACACGGACCATGCAAGTTTTATCCCAGTCTGAGTCAATTATTTTCTCCATCTTTCTGTACATTGACAGGGCCTTCGGGTTATCAAAGCGTCCGTATACGGTAGTCCAAAGGGTCAATTAAGTAATAAGTCTATAGCTCCTTGTAAAATGAATTGCATCAGAGAATGACATGATCCTTAAAGTAGCCTAAGTTCCTTAAAGAGTTAGTTAATTACTTGTACTTTAGTATGATCATGAGAAAATGGCAAGGCTGATGGGATTGCGGTTCAAGGTTCTAAACAACACATAGTCCCAATTAAAATGAATTTTAATTATCAAAGAGAAATATATTTCATGTGGCATGCATATTTCTATACTGTTTGCCGGATTTCCGCAAACGTGACCCTTTAATGGCCACATCGTACTTGAATGCACTAGGCCCTTTTGCCGTCATTAATGCAACAATAGAGAGTCTATTCGGCTGAGCTGCATTCATGTATCATGCCAAACTTTCAGGATCGTATCAGCCCTATAGGGTTGGCATGATATATGAGTGGATCATTGGCACTCATGCATCATGGCGATGACGGGCATAATGAAATAAAGCATTGTGTGGCCATTAAAGGAGTTAATTAAGAGATATAAAACCCATACTATGTACTGAGGTAAAATACCTCCACCAAGGTTAACGACACAACTATGATTGTGTGTAATTGAGTTGTGGCATGCCATTCTGCAGTAGTTTGATTTTCCCACGAACTGTGCATGTAGGGTCCCATATATATCTGCCAACTCCCAGTCCGATGTCATACAAATATATATGCTGTAGTGATATATATAGAGTAAATACCTGCAGGGTTATGGGTTTTAATCATTGCCCACTGGTCAGTGCAAGACCATGTGTAAAAGGATGTGTCAGCCTAACTTTGGAAGAGGTGAAATAACACCATAATCCCAAAGGCTTTTAACTGATTTATAAATGCACTACATGTGATGATATACACACAGTACATTTCAAAGAATTTTTCAGACAATTATGGTATAATATATTTCATAGTTTTAGTGGCGTAAGGCTGTGACACAGACACAGATGTACAGAAAGAGGGTAGGTCAAAGCCAAGTTTATGGTAGAGCAAATAAAAGTATATGACAATAGTGATAGTAAAGCCAGCTCCAAGAACACATATATACGAGGCAATACTCCTTACTCCTTATACAAAATAGCCAGCTCCTTGGTAGCATTTCCCCCTGAGCTCAGAGAATTACTTCCAGGATTTGCAATACTAGGAACTGTGTCATATTTAGCGGCTTCCCCCTTGTTGGCCAATCTCATGGGTATGGCTATACGCTAGATATCGCTTTTCAAGGGCAGCATAGTAATTTAATGCAGTTTAGTGCATTTAATGCCCTTCGTGGCCATTCATGCATTAGGACGAGCATACATGATTGATACACTTCTCAATTAGACTTGGTATGATGTGCAAATGCAGCGGCTGTGCTGCATTGGTGCATCATAACGATACACGAACATGAGGTATTGAAGTACTGTGCCATCATGGAAGGGTTCAGCGCAATGTGTGAAGGGAGGCCAGTTACTATTACTGTCATGTCTTTAGCTTAGGACGGTTCACATATTTGCTGGGTGCTGGTCTGTGCTGTATATAGATACAGTTGACTGCCGGCTATCTGCTCTGTTCTTCACTCATACCATGTACTACTGAGGAGAACACTAATATAGCTAATGCTAGATGTTTTTAGGGAAGCTTTATGTGCATTCTGATTCCTTTCATCGGGCACGTTACCCATTCAAATGTCGCAAAGTGCGTTAATGCACTGTGCTCCCAGACTGTGTCCTTTGTCGTTTGGTGTTGATACACTCCTAGTGTGTCGGTATATGTTGCATGAAAGCAGTCATGGCCAGTAGACTCGACAATGCTGCATTCATGCATCATGACAAAAGGGCTTGACACACTGAAGTACTATGCAGCCCTTAAAGGATTGAAGTAAACCTACAAAATCTCCTCTTCAGCTTGAATTCAGAAAGTCCAGCATTGGTTTCCTGATGGGGAAGTCCATTTACATATCTTCTGATTGGCCGAAGAGGAGTGCACCAGAATCCTATATTAAGGCTGATTGGTGTGATAGGTTAGAACGCTGCAGTGTGACAAAGCATGTTGTATTAAGACGGATGCAGCCCCCTCCCATAGACAGGACCTAACAGAATAGGTGAATGGGAGGGAGTGTAATGGATAGGTGCTGTACACCTAGAGGTATGACAGAGGGGGCCCTGGAGGCGCATCCAGGGTGTCCCTGCGCCATAGAGTGTCATTATGACTTTGTAAGCGCCTCATTCTGTGCCTGGGTTATTGTATTTGACGTCTTGTTTATTGGGCTTTATTGTGTAATTTCTTGCTGGGTGCCTCTCCCCTATAGTTCCCCATAACACGTTGATATATAGCCTGTACGATGCCTGCAGGATGCCTCCTGGTTCTCCCAGTATACTGTCTCAGTGTCTGCTGTCTATACCTCATCCATCCTGCTGACTGTTCTACCTGCTGACATGGCATCCTGTGCTGTATGATGCCTCCCCACCTGACTCTACCTCCTCACTGACTACCTGTCTCACAGATTCCCTCACTCACTCCTGCTACCTTTCATGCATGTCCGCTTGTCGCCACGTGGATACAGAGAAAAAGCTAAATGTAGTTCAGGTTGCCTCCAGGATGACTCCCCTCCTTGGCTGACGAAGAGCTACGAAGGGAGCCTAGGTGACTCACTGGCTGGCCTGAGGAAGTCACCTAGAGGAGTCACATAGCTCCCTGACTCACGTAAGGACCAGGGCTCCCCAGACAGGGGACTCAATTTGGAGGCAGGCTGAACTTCCTTTTGATTCTTACTCTTTTCTCTATGTATGATACCTCCTTACAGTGCTCTCTCATTTCCTGTTCTTCATTCTTCCCTGCTTCTTCCTTCCTTGCATCATTGCCTGCCCACATCCTCTGGTCTGCATTAATTTTTCCATGTCTGCCTCTTTTCTCCTTCCCCAGTCATTCTTTCCACGTATACTGCCCCTCTTACTTTCTCTCCCTCCTCCCATGCTCGAAATCCCTCTTCCCTTCTCGCTTCCATATACACAATGTATACAAGCTTTGCTTTGAACGTCCCCTTTATCCGCCCCCCCCCCCCCCATTCCCCTCCCCTCTTGCCCCCAATGCTGACGTTCCCCATACGCTGGAGTCCCACATGCGTGTACAAACCGCTCCTGTGTGTGTCCCCTGGGCCCCCAGTCCCTATGGGCTCTCCACCCCAGCCCCTGGAGCAGGAGGGGGGAGGATAGCCAGCACTGCCCCTCCCAGATACCATCGTCTGCCCTCCACGGTCATCATTCACTGCCACACCCCGGGTATGGCCACAGGGGGCGCGCCATTCTGTAATAATATCTATCGGCAGAGTCCCTATGCTATAACTCTATATTAAAGATGGCTTGATTTACAAACACACCGAAATGGTATCAAAATAGTTTATGGAGTATTATGAGGGGGATATTATGCCCCATGTAGTCCCCGCATGTTGGATACATACACGTCCGGGCACTCCTTGGACATGAAATGAATCGGCCCTTATGATACTCCTTAAATATAGTATTAACAACCAGTAATATGACTTTCCTTATATATGTCTGATTGACGAACAGGTATCTTTCATATCCTCTAACTCTTGGCCATGTCATGCTCCAGCCCTATAAGGACTTGCCTGCACTGCCCGTGATACTACTCTAGTATATACAGGCCCCTGGCTGTGGATCTATCTCCACATGACGGCGTAAATCACACAGAGTCAGATGGACCTGCTCACTGTCCTGTACCAAGGCCACACACTGGCACTGAGTGATATAGAGACCTCTAGTCCCCTGCAGCTCACCAAGAAGACTTAGTGTTCACGCTACACCAACACTGGGGGAAATCATAATGCGACTTACTATGGAACCTCATACTAGTAGAGGGATTACCTACAAAACCATGCCTCCAGACAGATATAAAATGCCCAATCCTTCAGTTAACTAAGGCCCTTTTTGTGATGATCCTTTTGTAGTGATCCATGTAGCATGTGACACAGTGATCCGTCCTGACCCCACACAGCTGTTACCCAGGTCACGTGGGGGCACCAGGGGGTCACGTGGGGGTACAGGGGGTCACGTGGGGGCACCAGGGGCCACGTGACCAGGTCTGTAGGTATTCAGTAGAGTGTAGCAGCTGGGCACTGTCTCCTGGATACAAGATGTGTTAACCCTTTAGATGCAGCATAATACACCAATGCCCTTGTTGGCATAAAGCATGCCAAGCATGCGCATGCATGCAGCACTGTTAGAAGTGCATCATGCCAACCAGATCGGCCTGATACACCCCTGAATAGTTGCCATCATGTATCACTGCAGCACTTGCGATTTACTTGTCAGCACTGCACATGTGCATTAGTGCATCATGATGAAAAATCAGGATCAGCCTTAACGCATCATGGCATTCTTTACAATTCCCCTTGTGCTAGTGTCTGACAGCCTGTGAACTGGCCATATTGGACAGGGTTACATCACCGGTCAATGTGGCAGTGATCTATCTTATTGATCCCACGTAGAGAGGTAATCAGTGCTTATCGATCTCATTATGTGCCGTGCACATTGTATTGACCTCCTGTTTATGTTATGGATCCATGGTTATCTATGTTGAGTGGTGCATTATAAATATTTGATCAAACTGGGCTTTCTATCTTCCCATCCCCTCCATTCTCATCCTAGTCGCTCTCTCGCCCCTGCCATTCTCTATTCTCTGTCCGTTGTTGTTCTCGTTCTCGTTATTCTCCTCCTTCCCATGCAGTCTCTTGTTAGTGTGGATCTTGTCAGATATCGCTGTTCCTTGCCATAACTATTTGCTCTTGCACTCTTTTGTTTCCTCATTCCCTCCATCCCCCTCATTCTACCTCCTCCCATTCCCTGCCTCCTTCTAGCCCCGCATATCATTACGTTCCATCCCTTCATCCACCGTCCCCGCCATCCTGCCTCCCTGCCTCCTTCACCCACCTGTCCCAGTGCACTACTGTATACCACTCTGGTTATGGTATGACCTATACATATTTTATAGTATCACCATGGTGCTCCACATCCCGTGACACTTGCTGCTCTGCGGTCCCCTGTGCCACTCAAGAAGTATGAAGTGTTCTACGATCAGCCTCATGTAAAATAAACGACTACCAGTCCACCACTACCCCCCCCCCCCCCCTCCCTCCCCATGTCCAGTGTACTGTAAGCAGAGACGGCTCGGTACCACCTGAGCCGAATGTCTCTCTGGATGGATACGGCAATCTTTAGCCACCTGCGGCTTATATATGACAGTGTATGCTGATGTGTTTGAGTCTAGATCAAGACTATGGAGAGTGATAATTCTGCTACAGATTTGAGCCCTTAGAGAGTAGGTTCCTCCATCGAGCTCTGTCTCAGGATGCATTCTGCACCAGTCCCCGGACCAGTCCCTGAGTATTACTCTTCGTCGGGGGTTCAACTCTGATATTGCTCTGCGTTATTACTCTACATTCATGCTGCTTGCTGGTCCCCCAGACACATACATCTTGTTCTCTCTCTCTCTCTCTCTCTCTCTCTCTCTCTCTCTCTCTCTCTCTCTCTCTCTCTCTCTCTCTCTCTCTCAGCTTGCCATTGCTTCTCTTCTGGGAGTTCCTATCCCAAGCTATTCACTACCCCTCCCACTCATTCAAAACCCTTCCCCTCAAATTTTTCCATTCATTCCTTCACTGTTTCAGAGTTTGCCTTTTCTTTGCATTAGTTCTGATAAATTTGGTCTTATTCCGTTAACCCTTGCCCTTTCCTCGACTCCCTGCTCCATCCATTTGATCTAAGAGCAGATCTTCTCTCTCAGGTCTTAGTTAGTTTGATTGTAATAGTTGTAGGCGCCCAAAAGCATTCTGTGCTGTAACTTTATTTTGGGCCGTAAAATAAGGAAGTTTTCACCTGAAATCGTTCCTTCCATCTCAGCCATTACAAAGACTCCCTATTTATACCGGGGAACCTTATATGGAATTGATGATGTATGAAGTATGATAGAGTCAACAGTCAGAGCGACGTCCCAAAGGTGACATTTATCACAAAACATGAATAAATGATAAAATACTCATTTCCATATACGTGTCTGTTGGCTTTATCCGTGGTTTCTTTCTTTATACACAAAGTTTCTGCACACAAAGTTTCCTCAGGGCATAGATTTTTAACATGGCATTATTTATATCAGAATTTCGTTTCTGTGTTCTCAGTCGTTTGTCAACATCAGACACAGCTGTTAATGCACAGACCGTGCCTCATGGGCAAACATCTATAAGTCGTTGCAAAAGTCGACATGTCGTCAAAATATTTGTCAGGACTGTGTTTCTAGAATTTCCCTGATCATGCAATATGCAGACTCACATTCCTGTGCAGCAATATGGTACAGGGACCTTTATGTACCAAACAATATTATAGGCTACGCACTATGTAGGGGCCTATAGCAGTTGTGGATGGAGTGTGTCAGGCTAAAGTATATAGTCTAGTATGAGTTATATGGTTCCACCTGTGCCGTATCGCTTTACATCTATAGGTTCAATTTCATGTTACCTCCTCGCACTGGACACTGCCATACGATTACCATGGCTACAAATGTATTTCCATTAGTCAACACTGTGCATGGGAATTTGTCCAAACTGAATGGTTCTTCTCGAGTTGGTACCTGGGTCGTATTTCATGAGGTAGGTCCCAGGGACCAATGGGTGAAGGAAAGGTATATGTTCGGATGGATCCAAGTGGATCCCTAAATCTATGTCATCATGGACCAAATGTATAAAAAGGCTTTCATCGAAACTTTGACACTGGAGGACGAAATCCAGTGCAGTGGATTGTAGCAGTTGCCTATGGGTGGCGGCCTTATCCTTATATCTCCTACTTGTAGAGGGGTGGTTAATCCGTCTGTGTACCATGATGCGGAGAGGGTTAAAGACGAGGATGGTGGGCACAATGGTAAATCCTTCTGTTAGGCTGCAGTAAGCCATTAGCAGCCACACGTGGCCGATAAGGCATAAAACAGATTAAGGAATCTGCGGCCCCACAGGACACTGTCTGGTGGGGAGCTGGTGAAGCCAACTCTTGATCCACCATGAGTATAACTGGGGACGACATGATGCTTGAATATAGCCCTGGCAAGTTACACGCTACATCAATGCATCAAGATGACATATTGCATTAATGCGCTATGTGGCCCTTAAAGGTTAGGAGTACAATGTCAGGTGGGCATGTGTGTGTGGGGGGGGGGGGTGTCTTCTGCCTCTCTGGTACATGACTCTTCATAGCTGACTACCTCCTTAGTATACATATCCCCTTTTCTCTCACCCAGCCCCCCCCCCCCCCCCCCGCTGTATAGCTTGCCCATGTTTATGATGGACACATGTACCCTATGTTTAATCATGTCACTTTTTGTTTTCTTCTTATTGCATACATCTCCCTGTTCGATCTCTGTTCATTTCTTCCTACCTTTCCGCATCCATGCTGTTGTGGAACCCTACCTCCTTCCCTCCCTCCCTACAGGTCTCTATTCCTCCCTCCCTCTTCCATCCCTCCCTCTCTCGTGTAGGCAGTATGTACATTTCAAACCCTCTGACCTGCCTTCCCTTTCCTCAAGTTTACTTAACTTCAACTCGCAAAGTCGTGTATAACCAGTCCCTCGACATGGGATGAGCAAGGCCACTATACTGAATTGCACAACTACATTGAATCCGCCTGGGAATTGAATCACATTGGGACCGATCAAATCACTTTCAATAAAATCGGTGCCCAAGATGGAATTCGTCTGAGTGGTTGTTCAGGTTTTAGAGTAAAGGAGAGGGGGATGATTGGTTGTATCAGCTGTGTAGTTTCAAGTTATTGGGTATACATGTATTGGATTTGAAGATCTCAGGTGTATATTACATTTTGTCAAAAGGACACCCTTTGAAATACGAAGGAACAAGAGATGTGCTAAAGTGATTCTGAAAATTACTCAGAAAATAGAGAGGTATACTAAAGCCATGTTAAAAGTAACCAAACCTACCCCAATCTCCTAATAGCGCCACGATCTCCCTTTACCTACTCATCCACTGGATGTAAATGTAAGTTTACTGTTGACTCAAGCCCAGGGCTGTAGATGATATAACCAATCTGAGCAATTTGAAACAATTTTAGCCGTATTGACACTCTTTGCTGACCATATTGTGCTGGATCCTACCCGGAAAAGAAATACAAATTTCACCATATAAATGTCCATCATGAATTAGGTCAGCCGGGAACTAAACATCCGCTTACACCAAAGGAGAAATCTTATGTTTCCTTTTCATCAAAGAGCAAAGTAAACATCCTCTGTTCTTGCAGGCAATTAGCAGAAAATTCTGTAGTTCCGGTGGGTTTCACAATTAGAGTAAATTGGACGTTGTTACCTCAGATCAAAACTAATGGGTTATGTGTCCTTTTGAGACTTTATAAAAGGTTTGTTGTGGATCGGCATAATAGGAGTCATCTTTGAGAGCAACACAATAGAATTTGAATGCAGACAGGAGGAGAGGGTATACAAGAGAAAGAACGGACAGATAGAGAGGTAGGAGAGGTGACATTAATCCTCTCTCTCTCCACTACATTCAACATGAACGTGACATAGGTATTTTGAGGCTTTGATAGTGACAAATGACAGGTAGAAAAAATAGATAGTGACATTGGACATCGGCATTCCTTAAAATCGACCTGGGACATAGACAGAGGTCTACTGAATGACATGTTTCTCCATGAGTGGTACCTTGGATCATATCAAACTAGGCGGAGTGGATCCCTGTGTTTATTTCATGTAATTATTGATAGATGATATCTAAAAACAACATTTAAAGATTCGTTTCATAGTTATTTTAGTGATGTCATCATGGAGAAACACCCCGTGGAGAATGAGCATCAGTTTCTCCACGGGGGGGGGGGGGCAGTGCAGAACGGCCATTCTAATACATAAGCATAGTAACATTTTTTCTCCACATGAAATGAATGGTGATTATTAGGTGACTAAGACATGAGACAGGAAGCAAGGGCTCCTGGGGTTGTCTCCATAACACATTACCCATAGTCACACATTGTGGTGTAGCCAAACAAGTATTTGGACAACCTAATCTCGGCCGACTGACTTAGCCAATTTTCCCACCTTAAACATTTACACACAATGACCCCCTTAGTTGGTCACTTACAATGTTTACTCAACTCTAGCTCGTGAAATCAATCGATGACACCGATTTGTAAGTACAACCACCCAAGGCCTCCCCTCAGCTGCTTCTATCATATTACCTCACACCACATGGGACGAGCAGAGGCCCCCACTGGATGCAGTACTATGCTGAACCCTCCTGGGAATTGAATCACATTTGGACAGATGAAATCACTTTCAATATAACGGGTGCCTGGCATGTACTTTATCGGAGTGGCTGTGGAGGTTTTTGTTGTATCTGTTAGTGTAAGATACGAATTATCCTTAGTGGGTAATTGTGATAGGCTGTTGATTTTGTACTACCCTACTTTGTGACCTTTTTGAGGGTAAGATTGAAGTGAAGGGGAGTAAATCATTCAGATCCTTTAGATTTGAGATAATAAGCATATGATTTGAGGCAGTTGTACTACATGTAAAGATCAAACAGTGATAGGCAGCCCCTGTAAGTGTGGAACTGTCAGAGTAGTAATCCTGTGCATACAATGTCATATCTAAAAATTCCATACAAAGACATAAGCATAAAAAAAGACTTGCTAAAGCCATTCTAGGTAGTCAGTGCTATGATTCTGGTATATATAGCACTACATGGAATACCCAGTAAATAGTGCCGTCTCAAAGCCCTGATGAAAGGAACACAACTAGAGTTCCAGCCCTTTCTTCTGTGCAAATAGCCCCCAGAGATGGTTTGGTCTACTTTTAGATAAGATCTAAGTATGCCCCAGTTCAGTGTTGACTATAGCCTAAAGCTGTATAAATGGACTGAGGCATTAAGACCTGCATCAGCTGTATTGACGCTCTGTGCTGACCCAGTTGTACTGGATCCGACCCAGAATTTCTTTTTAACAATTTAGGTCAACAGAGAATTAAACATCCTCAGATCTCAAAGGAGCATTCTTCTTAATGTTTTATTTCCATCAAACAGCAGAGTAAACATCCGGCATTTATTGCAGGCATTTAACCAAAATCTGTTCAGAAATTTGAAATTTGGCAGAATTATCCACTTCTGATGGATTTTGCAATTAGTGTAAATTGCGCATTATTGCGTGAGATTAGAGGTAACTGACTGGCCGTGTGTCCCTTTGACACTTGGTGATTTTAGTATTGATGGATTATGGAGCAGAATAAGAGGAGGGGCCGCTAAAGCAGAGGATAGATGGTCACAGAGGCTGGGCCTTGCAGCCGTCTGGTTCACGTGCTATCATCTTGTCTGTCTGTTTGTCTGTCTATAACCAAAGAGAGAAAAAAAAGTTATTGTCTTCCTGCTATTTAGTACAACTTTAGATGTATCTCGCTTTCCACAAAGTTGTTTATATTGCCCTTATTTCGGCATAATGTGTGTACTAATTTGCACGGTTACATACTATCTTTATGACACTGAATATATCTGACAAACTCCCATAGTTAAAGACAATAAGCTATGTAATATCGGCATCTTCCTCCACTTGTTAATACAGTAATACCCTTATAAGTCTAAAGTGCCATAGGATATAAGTCTTGAATGCTTTTCTTTCACTCGGCCTCACCTCATGAAATTACTTCAGTATTTCTCCCTCATTAAGGACATGGAGTTCAGAACTCCCCTCGGACACTTCTATCTTATTGCTCTCCAACACATGAGATCCGGAGCCGAGCCCAACTGGATCCACAGCTACCCTCAACTCCAGTGGGAATTGAATCACATTTGGGCCAATGAAATCACTGCCAATAAAATGAGTGGCTGAGATGGAATTTATCTGAGTGGCTGAGGATGTTTTAGTTGTTGTTCTCAGTGTAAGGGACAAATCATCTTTAGTGTGTAGTACGGCGCAGACTGGTGATTCGGGCTCACACTCCGGTGTGAATTTATGAGGGGGAGTGGAGGAAATCTTTACAGATCTCTTTGCTTTAAAGCGGCAGATCTCAGTACCCCTCCAGCGACAGTCAGTCGGAATGGAGCCAGGACAGGTACATAGCCCTATTTATAAGGGCGCTCGGGGTTTAAGTATTGGGGTACACAGCACTGCATATCTTGTATCAATGTCATAATAAAGGCTTATTATGTTAATAGGTTCACACACACTGATATGGAAATGATGTGAGATATCACTGTAGTCTACTTCCACTGAACACAAACAGCAAATCAATATACTGTAAATGTAGATATTCCTGCGAATTTGCTTAAAATTACAAATTCCTGTGTCTCTAAATTCGTGGATTTCTAAAAATTCACACTTTAATTCAATACTGTATAAATATTCATGCTGTAATATTTTCACAGATTTTTCATTTCCGCGAAATCCTAGAAAATATGTAGGGTGTGAAATAAAATACGTTTATACACTACTAGTACATGTACATAGACATAGATTAGAGGGTTTTTCATGAGACAATGCCTAGTGAAATCAGGGAGGAACTATACAAGTTCTTCTTTGTGTTATTTTATGTCATTGTTAACAATGTAATTCGAATTTTTACTTAATTGATCTGAAAAAAAGTATTTTAATGCTGTGATCAGAGGAACCTACAGATCTAATCCAGTAGTCTGTGCAAATAGCCCTAAGATATGGCTTGCTCTACTCTAAGTTGGAATTTAATTCTATTCAGTTCACTTCTGTCTGTAGCTGAGACAGATAAATCCATTCTAACCGTATTGACATGAGGCTCTGACCCAATTACATTGGATGCTACCGAGAAAAGAAATACGCCATCACCATCATTTCACCATCATGTATTAGGTCAAGCGAAAACTAAACATCCATGCAGCTGTGCCAGAGGAGCGTTCTTGTATTTCTTTTTTGACCAAAATGACAATGTAAATTCCTGGCACTGTTGCACATAATTCTGCAGGAAATTGTTCCAAGTGCTTTGGCAATTATGAAGGTCTGATGAATTTTGCAATTATAGTTAATTCAGTGTTTTACTAGGAATTATAACTGAGAGAAGACATAATTTATATGATACAGGGAATAAAGATATAATTTAGAGATCAAGTAAAGGGGAGAGGAAACAAGTAAACGGGTAGGTATGTAGAATGAAGGAACTTAATTTGGTAGTCAATCGAGCATTGTTGGTTGCGCCTTTTATATAAGAGGACAACATTAATGTCCTAATTGTATATTCAGTATAAAAATAAACAAATACGAGTAGATAGCATAACTGTGCCAGGGGAGAAAGAAGAGAGGCTGAGAGAGAATCAGGAATGTGGGTCTAGGTCAGGTCGGGTTCTGAAGCAGTAACCTTGTCTGTTGGTTCAGTGCCAGCCCCAGCCTACATTGTAGACAGGGTCAAGGTGGTTGACACAGGCGCCTGACCGTGCATGGACAAGTGTGGTCAACGCTAATGTAGGCCTACTGCAGACCTAGGGCAGATCTTATTATAAAAGAAGACCATGATATAGCCTGGCCTACTGCAGACCTAGGGCAGATCGTCTTATAAAAGAAGACCCATGATATAGCCTGGCCTACTGCAGACCTAGAGCAGATCTTCTTATAAAAGAAGACCCATGATATAGCCTGGCCTACTGCAGACCTAGAGCAGATCTTCTTATAAAAGAAGACCCATGATATAGCCTGGCCTACTGCAGATCTAGAGCAGATCTTCTTATAAAAGAAGACCCATGATATAGCCTGGCCTACTGCAGACCTAGAACAGATCTTATTATAAAAGAAGATCCATAATATAGCCAGGCCTACTGCAGACCTAGAGCAGATCTCATCATAAAAAGACCTGACATTCGGCCCCTTCATCATGCTAACACTGTGTATATGCTGTGTACTAATTTCTGTCTGTTATTCTATTGCAGGTGAGTCTCCATCATCAAACAACTATTACCATCATTATGGTGAGGATAAGTATCACGTCTATTGTGTCATTCAAGATTGTTTGAGAAAATTAATGCATTATTATAGTGATGAGAAACCAACATGTTCTGGTTTTAAAGAGCCACTCGGAGAGTTTAGAATGGTAAAAGTATGCCGTCAGCCCGCCACTGTTGTTGTAGTACATTGTAAAACGTTGGTTGCCATTTTTGTAGGTATACAGTAGATTCTACTGTAGGTGTACAGTTTATTGTAGGTAAACAGTAGATTCTACTGTTAATCCATTCTGCAGTAAATTTCATCGCAGATCTACAGTAGTTTCTACTGTGAACCTACACCAACTATCTACAGTGTACTGTGGCATTGAGGTCATAGGACCATGCATGTCGGGTTATACTGAGCCCTGTTTGCACCTACCATGGATGATACACCATGTCTCTATGTAAGACCAGTGTTACCATCAACAGAAGCCTTCACTTATCGGCTCCTCCTCTTGTCTCCCCTCCTTCCTCTAATGTCCCTGGTATCTGGCTTCCCACAGTGTTGCTGAGTACCAGGCATTGCCTTACAACGGCACCTGTAGTCTAGTGCTTTAAAAGTCAGGTGTAGCTCATGTAGTATGTAGGGACTAGAGGCTATCGTGGACATTTCTGGAGAGATTTTGGATGAATGTGGCATGCATGCTGTTTATTGGTATCTATGCTATTTTGCACTCAATCATGATTCTGGTGTGGATAGGGAAGGGAGTGATCCATATTCCAGGGACAATATAGGGATATGGCTGTGGTTGTCATTATCAGCAAAAAAGGGCAATGAATTCACCTAATTATCCTGGAATTCCACATGTGGGATTTGTGGCAGTGGTCTTGTTGCACCCAGTCATGGAACTCATCTACTCAGCTATCCGTATTGTGTATTGGGCTATCAGCAGGACCCATCCCTATCAGACCCAGAAGGCGTGGAAGGACCACAGTAGCTGAAGACAGACAGCCATGCATTACTTAGGGACATTAATTAATATTAACGTGAGGGGCCTTGTCTGCTACCGCAGCCATAGTAACAGCTCAGGGACTGTTGTCGTTAGGGCTGTCGTTATGTCGTTAGCTTGTAACGGGCTGTTAACACTCACGTCTCGAGTTCTGTTCTAAGGCTTAGAGAGCGCCAGGGGTTAATGCATAGGAAAAGGCAGAATGTCGCAGACTGACAGTTTTGATCAGCCGTTATTTTTTCCTGGATTATCTGGTTTTATTTTGCTGCTTTATACAATGCTATATTAACCCATGTTTTGGTAACTCCTTTCAGCCAGTCTGCATCTGACAGGCAAATATTTCACCATTTTAGTAAGTTTTCTACCTTGGATATTACAATCTGGTCGGATAAAAAAGGGATCATTATATTACATTCCACAGTCATCGCTCATCATTTACAAAACCTAATTTCACATTATATTAGCAAAACAGGACACAATGCTGGGTAAAATACCCCAAGGGGATTCAGCGGTTCTAGGGGGGGGGGACATTAACGTTGGAGGTATGCTGATCAGTGGTAATGTGTTAGCACAGTTTGGGTGAGGGGTGCCACATCTGACCACTGTTGTCAGGGTAATGGGTGTTAGTCCCCAATGAGGTACTTAGCCTTTGTACCGTAATAGCATGTGTAGTGTCGCGTAATAAGAAAGTATGGGCTAGTCAGCGGCTAATGTGTGTCGTTACTAGACAGTGATGGGCTGTTCATTTGGCATCAGGCTAAATGTCACGTATCCAGTCAGTATATAATTTTGTCCAATTTCACAGGGGTGTCGGAACAGGAGGGCAGGGAGGCATGACATCCCCCCCCCCCCCCGCCAATCCTAGAAATAGGGGGGGGGGGGGCAGTGTCTCTTTTGCCCCCCCCCCCCACATTTTGGAAATGCTAATAAATTACATTCATTACTCTATAGTTTTACTAAAAAAACACCCACAAATTGACCTTAGAAAGCACCCAATCATGTCAAAATTCTCCTTGGGGACCCAAATTAAAATTGTACAGTGTGTCGCTTTTAATGCTCGGAATCAGGCACCCTTCTGAACTTTGTTTGGTTCCCCCCCCCCCCCCCCCCCCCACACACATACCCTCACTACAAGTTAAACAACATGCCCTACTTAGAGCTCATGTTGAACAATGCTACGACTGCTAAAACTCTAAGATAGTAAGATCATCTAATATAATCTCAGTATATGTGTGAATAGAGAAAAAGAAAACTTTTAAAACTGCGTCTCATGTTCTCTCATTACCTGATTGCCCGTAATGTCATATCTGCATTAGAATATTGGCAGTACAGCCTGCAGGGTGCAAGCTACTTCTTGAAGCCCCGGAGGAGAACGTGAGAGACTGCTCGCGCTACATTCCTCATATCCCATTCCCTCTCAGAACGCCCTGCTTTCTTTCTCGACATGATATTATAATGGGCCCTCGGTTCCTCTACCCCCCTTTTTCTTGCTTCTACTGCCGACTCGGTCTACAATATGGTTGCCCTATCCTCCTCTTTTCTTCTGTCCCATCCCCTTACCCCCTTATTATCCCCTCTCCTCCCCATTCCCTCTGTAATGAAGATACCTCTTCTCTCCCGTCCCCCTGCACCCATCACCCTTTCCTATTTAGTGGTGGCTTCTCATATCTCCTTTATCCACTCCTGGACTGTTCCCGATCGTGGACTGCCCCCACCACCCCCCCTGCCCCCTGGCGGCCAGAGTCCTCAGGTGGGACCAATGTCCGGTAGGCACGCCATCCTCCCATCACGCGCCCTCCTTTCTCCCATTATCGCTCAGTGGCCCTGGAGGAGGGTGGCTGGCTGGGGTCCTTTATCTGGCCTAATTAGAGAGTTCCTGATTGATTAATTAGAGAGCCCCTGCTTTGTCTTTACTGCCGGCCAAAAATGGGCGCTTTACTGCCGTGGGCGACGCACTGACGGCACGCTATTGACGACGTGAGGGATGGGTGGTGGGAGAGGAGAGGCCGGGGAAATAGGAGCAGGGGACGGCGGGGAGAAGGGTGAGCTTTGGTATGGTGGTGGTGGTGGTGGTGATGGTGGTGGTGGTGAGGATGGACTGAGCAATGCGGGGGAAGAGATAGAGAAGCAGAAAGGGATAGGGGCGGAGAGGCACGTAGAGAGCGGTTTTTGAAGAACGACCAGAAAACATAGAGGGAGACGAACAGAGATACAGAGAGACAGGGAAGGCAACAGAGAGAGACAGAGCCCGAGGGGAGACAGAGACAGGCACAGAGACAGGCACAGAGACAGGCACAGAGACAGGCACAGAGACAGGTACAGAGACAGGCACAGAGACAGTGAGAGCGGCAGAGAGAGTGGCAGGGCAAACAACATAGGTAAACAGAAACAGGGACACAGAGTGACAGGGGGATCTGGACAAAAACATCAGACAGGGACAGACATGAAGATGAAAGATAGGAGAAAGAAGGAGAAACGAGGTTTAGTGGTGCCAGCCGGGGTATGCCAGAGACAAACAGACAGACGAGGACAGAGACAGATACAGAGAGCAGAATGTCAGAAATAGAAGATGAGGAGCTGCCCAGTGAAAGGGGAACAGGAATATAAAGGCCTGTAGCACTGATCTTCTCCCGCTGGTAGCACTGATCTGCTCCCCTAGTCCTGCAGTATTAGCCGTGTTGGTCTGTGAGCAGCTCGGCATGTACCCAGTAACGAGGCCAGGCACTGACCGCGGCCACTCACTGAGGGCCTCACCTAATGAAGCTGGCACAGGGCGGCCAGGTGGGGGTGAGTAAGCTTATTAACCCTCTCAGGGTAGCATGGTGCTTTAATGTAGCATGCCCTTTGTCCTCATGATACACGACTGTAGCCTTGGCGAGCTGCACCCATGCATCATGCGGACGCTACGGGGTTGATACTCTCCCAGATGGTCAGCATGATGCATTACTGCATGACCGCAGACGTCGTCTTTAGGCACCTTTCTGTTCCATAGGGGTTGAAGATCCACTTATAGGGACTGGTCTGTAGACTATAGTATATAGACTCGAATGGATGTAGGTGCTTATAAATATAGCTGATAGAGTAATTACATATTGGTGTACGATATAGACAGAGGTCCATATGTATACGCTAGTCCAGTGTAAGGTTCATAATGACTCCGCCAGCAGATTGTTTCCCATACGTTTCTCTGCATGGGATATTCAGGAAGGCGAAATCGAGGTAAACACCCAGAGAAACATTTAATTAGCAACTAGCAGTGACATTTGTTATGTGAAAATAATTGCTTTTAATTGTGTTTGTGTCTCTACTACATATCGATATACATGTACATTACTTGAGTATGTTTAGGAGGAGCCCAACCCCGGCTCAACACACATTGGACATAAACACGTAACACTGAATTCACCAAGTGCAGTGGTTCGTGGGAAAATAAGCTTTATAGCCCAAACTGGTCACACAAAAGCAGGGACCAGAGTAAAAAGCAGCTGACCCAGCCAAGTAAATGTGACCCATCATGCAAATGCAAAGTTCGGCTCATGCTGGGAAAAATAACCTGTTAAGTAGAACACCATACTATTATTTCATTTGTAATTGACCTTATTGTTAATGGTGTTCTTTACCATGGTATTATCTCTTGGATTGTGAAGACAAAGGGTATATTATACTTTCTTCCCTTCTTTAACCATCTCTGCTTTCCATTCCTCCAGCTATACTTCCTTCCTTCTTTCATTCCTCATGTAATCTTTTCCTTCTTCATTTCTTTGTCTAAAATCTATATCAAGTTGGCAGTTGCCAGAGACCCAAGCATGGCGCATCGCAAATGTATACAGCTAATACCCAGGGGCTAATACTCGGCTACAGACATGTCTACTGATACCCCTGTGCAGACAGTATCATATCCCAGATTTTAAAGCATATCAGCCATCAATATGATTGAAACCACTTATACACTTAGCATCTCGTCCCCATCCCTCACCCCACCCCTCCCTACCCGCCCACACGTCTAGACCACTGTGTAGTGTAGCACATGAGAGGGCCAGGGGAGGAGGGGCAGGATGCAGTGTAGAATGAGGGATTGCCTTGGGTGTGCATTGGGCTCCCCTTTTTGTCTGGTCAATAAATTTACTCCCACTGGGGCCTGGTCCAGACCAAGAGAATATTGTCCATCCTTTTCTTATTTTATTCTATTTTTTGTCAGTGTTTTTTTTCAGACTTTTTATATTCAGCCCCAGTATGCACACTAGTTGCCTGTGGGGTCATCTGCCCTTGTTTATGATAAGGGAGGGTGCGGTGGCTAGGACGGCATCTCTGTGTACCATAGTATATATGGTGTATGCTGAGATTGCAGTAGACCCTATGGGTATGGTCATGGCCTGTATAGTATCACGTCCCCTTGGTATAATAAACTGATGTAGTAGGTTATAACGGATGGAGTCTAGCAGTGGGGGCCACCACAACTAGGGGTCGTAACTAAAACTGGGGGACACAGCCAAGCCATGGGAAGATTACATATTACATATCACATGAAACTTCCTTTAAGATTCTTCTAACATATTATTTCAATATATCTAGGTGTAGTTAGGTCATTTAGAATCCTGAGGCGTGGTTCTCCTATCCTAAAGCAGTGAGACTTCAGAAGTATTTATTTGCCTCGAGATCTAAATTTATGTACAATATGCTGTATACATAGGATTGCCCATACCCTCAACATGGAGTCATTGCCTTTGGGCTTAAATACTTGATCTGCATGCTGACAAGTTATATAACTGGATCTGTCTTAGTTTGTCTATGTGTACCATCAATATATAAAGTATCCAGGTATGATGTCCTAATGCATGGTGATAATAATGATAATAATAACAACAGGGTCACACTGCATCACATCAAGATGTGATCCTTAAAAGCATCAGCATACCACTCAGTGTTTCCCAGCTGATGACATGAACACGATAGTGTGGAGGCCACAACAACACGGAGCAGTAAGTAGGTGTGGGCGGCGGGTAGGGGGCAGACAAATCACCATCAGGCAACCTTACACAGCCTTACATGTTAACATGATCATCTCCCACCGCCCGACCCAACAAGAGCAGCTATCTACTCCATGGCACTAAAGCCATGCTCAACATGGGTGTTTAGTTGATGGCAGCTTATCTAGAGTTTTTACTTCACCTTCATTAACTGTGACATGTTTTGGGAAAAGTGACCTTACTGCACCCAGCACTAAATTGCCTTTTTCGCAGATCATGTCACATTACTGTTGTGTCATACAGCCTGCGCTATCCATGAAACACTGGTGATAGAATCCCAAATGAGGAAATTGAAGTAGCTCTTCTTTCTTTCTGTAATGCAGTTATTGATAACTTTACCAATTTATCCCATAGTTCTTCATGAGGCAGATGGTTGGTGGTGGTTGGTTGTGAAAATATTAAGGCTCAAAGTTACATGACTAACTTACACCTATAAAATGGCCACCTCATGAAGATACATATATATGAAATATAAAAGATACCATGACCTTTACAATCACCGCGGATGAAAACACAATATTATCATCCAGTAGGGAGTAAAGCAAGCGGCGAGTTAAGCATGGATGACACAGCGGATAAATGTAATACCAATAATGCAATCCCTTTGTTGACTGCCAATGTCATCTGCAGGTAGTTTATTGTTACATTGAAGCAGTGACACCAGAGTATTGCCGTCTCACGACAAAACCTCTCCCTGAAAGAGCAATCTGTTTCTGGGTTCCTGGAAAAGAGACCCTTTGTAGGCCTAGTAGTTGTAAGATAAACCTAACAGGCCTTCCTAGAAAGGGTACTGCAATCTGTTTGGAGAGTGATGTGTATAGTGAGGATTAACCTTCAGCTGCAGGACCTCTGTTTGGACAGTGTTGGCATCAGAGAAAGGGGTGCCTGGAAGAAGAAGGGTCTGATGCAGAGAGACCCTGTTCTGGTTGAAGTTATCTCTTATTGTAGAGGAAACCCAGTTGTTTGGTTGGTAAACTAGCTTTGATCCGTTTAAGTGTTGCATCTTGATGATAGATTATAGGAGATTTTCTCCTGGGTTGGATGCACAGGATGTATATTAATTCAGATTTCTCTAATATAAATAAGGAAATTACAGTACAATGCTCTTCAGGAGCATTGGGGAGCCCATTAATTCTTTATAATCCCTTTAAATACCATTCAATATTGCACATGTTATTAAGGGGATTTGCGAGCAAATGAATATACTTATATAGCAACATCGCTACACTGCAATGCTGACCTAAAAATGCATCGTTATCAATTCCCGTATGTACCTGGGACAAAAAAAGAAAGGTTGGTTTCCGGTAACATGGTCTGAGAAGCAAGGCCCGGCCGGCCGTTTGTTTTTGTTTTTTTTAAATTTATTTCATTTTTTGCTTTTTACCTTTTTAGGGCCCGGTTTTAGAGTTTTCACTGTAAAATCCTTAATAATTTTCTGATTTACGAACCGTAAAAACTGGCAAATAGCAAAACCTCCCAGAAATAAAAAGAAAGAGGGGGACCCGGCCCTGTTTTGCTAGACCCGGTCAGGTGACCGGAAATAAACCTTTTATTTTTGGCTTGGTAATGGATTAGAAACATAGAGACATACCTGGAGCCCACCATGTTAATGATGTAATTACTTTACAGCCGACACTACAAATGAAGATGGCTCTGATGAGATCTATCCCCTATTTGTCAACTACCCATTCATTACGACTACTCAGGGTGATCTCGGCCATTGTCCGTTACTCACATTAGTGTCGTGGTGTAAGATTGATACTGATGTTGGGTTGGGGAGGTGGGAGGTAGTCATGTTGTTAACATGTAAGCCTGTGTAAGACCACTAGATGGTGCTGTGGGATTTGTCCACCTGTCAGCCCCTGTCCATACCAACTCCCCATGGACGGACTAGCCACGTGGCTGATTGCAGAATAGGCGAAAGGGCGAAATTCAAATGCTACAAATGTTAGATTGTCAAATAATCCTAAAGCATTTGACATACGTAATAGTATGTTAAAAGCCTTTTTTCCCAAATGTCTCCCCATTGTAGTACTTCCAGGTGATATTAATATATATATACATATATATATATATATACATATATATATATATATATATATATATATATATATATATATATATATATATATATATATATATATATGAGTAAAATAATGGGTGCTCACCCTCCTTAGTACAATAGTTCAGGCAGAGGCGAAAATGAATAATATATGTCAGAATCCTTTTTTTTTCAATCAGAAAATATGTTTTCCATTGTGCCAGTCATCCCTTATCGGTGACTTCAAATATAGCGAGACAATGAATTCCCATTTGGGCCATACATCATCCAGCTATTCCCCTTCACCATATCAACTATTACATCACTGTATACCCATCTAGTACTAAACATCCATTCATGAAGAAGTGTCACTTATCAGAGCACTCAATAACAGAGGTGCTCCTCCACTGTTAGTGGCTTATCAGGCTTATCTCCGTATGTCGTGTGACTAGTGGTGGCCATTTTTGTTCCCTATTCTGGGTTACACAGAGGTTGGGTCCTTGCCTAGTACAATATGGCTACTGCGGAACAAGCTCGTTGTAGCAACAGTGGACAAAATACTACTTGAAATGGTGCGAATAGTAGCAAACTCTTCATTAAAGCCCTGTCATCCCAAACCTTGTACAGTATTTGAATAACGAAGAGTACGGGGAGAGAATGTGAGTGGAACATTTTAGATGGATCTTCTATTACTGTATAATTTAAATATCAGTGTGAAGTATTCTCTAGGACAATGTACATAATAGGCTACAGAAAATATATATGTACACATTTACACTGGCACAGCGTATTACACAGTGTTGCCTGTACTACTATATCTTCAATATAGAGGAGAGCATATATATATAATCAAAATTTCATGGAAACCCCATAACGACAAACAGCAGTCAGTCCCAAGGACATGCAGGACTATCGTAAGCTTGTAATTTGTGTTTGCTGTTCAATTAAATATTGATGCCCCATTCAGAGTTACATTGATTTCAGACATAAGAAGCGTGTTATAAATATCCGGCGGCATGATTCTATCTGACAGCCCTACAAGCGCCAATTGTAATGCAAAACTCATTTTGTCTTGATACAATTGCTAAGCATTGTGCCACTCTCCACTCCTCATTCTGGGCTTTGTTCTATTGAATAGAGTATCATAATATGGCATGCCAAATGCCCATGTTGTACAATAGGAGATCGGATGTCAATGAATCCTTGGTGTCAATTCCAGCTGATGATGAATTTTGATTTGATTTGTCTCAAAAGAGGAGAGAAATCAGAAGAGGGTAGAACTCATAACTGTCTTCAGTGCTTGCTGCTGTGTCCTGTTTCAGTCATCAACGCTAACACTGCCTGTGGACGTCAAACAAATGTACTTGTATGGTATCAGCAGCGTTAAGAGAAGTATTTTTCTTAAACCATTTGAGGACAGTTTATACAATGCTTTAATATAATGCAAGGTTATGCATAGCCTCCTGAAAGGTATCATGGTGCACCATTGCAGAGCTCTCGAGCTACTTGCAACACTGCATTGGTTTGGATTGATGGTAAGGCCAGAGATAGAGAGTGGTTTCCAGTAAACCTGACCATTCTTATGCCTACAGACCAGGTTTTCCCGTTCATAAATCAGACAATTGTTAAGAATCTTAGAGAGAAAAGTGGAAAATTGAGGAAAAAGAAAATAGACCATGCTACTGGAAACAAACCTCTTTGGCTTTACTCTACGATATCTTAAACAAGAGTGGAATCTAGTTATTGATTAACCATTAACAAAAACTCCCACGGGAATACAATGCTGAAGAGAATTCAACATAATTATTGATACAAAACACAATATACAGAAGTGTTTTCTTCTCTGGATCCATTACATTATCAAGGTTCCAACCTTCGAAGAATCCACTATGGAAACAATAGTATCGATTCCATCTCGAGGCCATCTCCAACAGAACCCACTCTACCCAGCTGTATTTCCATCCTATCCTCCTCTCACTGTGAGAGGATTGAGACAAATGAGGTCACCTCGAGACGAGTCGAGTAACAGGAGGGCCCGACCGCCACGCCTCCCACCAGATAAATGTTGTTTCCCCTGCCGCCTGCTCGAATTAGGTTAGATGGGGCAAGAGCAACTGCCTTTTCTGCTGCTCGTCCACCCACTGAGTCTACTGGTGTGGTATGGCTGCAATATGGATGGATGCTCAATCTGCTGCTTTTGGGTATAGTGAGGGATGATATTTCCCATATGTATGCCATATACCTGATGGAGGGATAGGAGTCATTGCCCTTCCCTTTATGGATGGTTCTCCTGATTGCCTTTCAATTGTACCATGGCATACTTGCGCACTCTATAGAAGTTGACGCTTTATAGAAGCTGTTATTGCCACACTAAGTCGTAGGACTACAGGGATCCAGGGAAAATCGTTCCAATATTAAAATTTTGTGATATGAGAAGAAAAAAAAGTGAGCGTTGCTCTTATGAGAAAAATTTGAAAATTTGATAATCTTAAAATCGATTATCTTAAAATTGATAATCTTGACACCAGACCTAGACCCCCCCCTACACATTTACGTTTTTAGCAGAGAAAAAGGGTGTTCTGTCCTGGAACCGAACCCTGGCCTCCCAAGCAATAGACAAGCAGCTTACCCACTGCTCCACAGAGGCTATTTTTAGCATCTGCCGATTTTTACATGCCGTCTCTCCTGCAACCTTCTGGTTGTGAGAATATGGTCTGCTCCTCACACACTACTGGGTGTGGGAATAAGAACCACTATTCACACGCCATTGTGGTGCAAATAGCGATGCCTATTCGCACGCCTGTAGCGTATGGATAGCGCTTGCCGAATAGGCCCGCATGTATAACAGATGAAAAGGAAAAGAGCAAATGCAATTACCTTTATATATGGGCTTACCACTTGCTCTTCATTGGACTATAGTATATTAACTATGCTGCTTTTTGACAGATCTTTGATGTTCACAGAAATATAAAAGCTGCTTCTCATCAAGCCATTGTTCATATGTAATGTATACCTTACTGAAAGGCAAGCCAATCAGCCTAGTTTCTACGGGGTAACTGTTTGGGAGATAATCGATTTCTGTGAAATCCATTAAATAAGATTTCTTCTAAGAATACCCATACACTACATTACGTTTTAAAGCATGAAAAGGGCAACGTCCTACCACTATTGTACGACAATAGGTTTTTTTTCTGGGTGTGTTTCTTTCGCAATGTCCACACAAGATAATCATATGTTAATACCAACAATAGGAAATTGTATTTGCCCTCTCTCCTCCATACTCTAGTCAGTCTAGTGTGCCTTTTATTCCAAGGTACAATCGGCTTACGTTCATGCACATGCATATTCCATGACATTATATTGGAGGAATGGCCACAGGTTTATCAGATTAGGAAGTAAGCGCCACTGCCTTCCAGATGGTCCTCTGTCAATGTACTAATATAACACTATAAAGTCAGAACAGTGATTTAATATGAAGTGCCCTTATTGTCATGATGCATGATTAAAGCCATGTGAGCGAGCCACCAGTTCTCCATTTATGTATCATGTCGACCCTGATGCACTCCTGAAGAGTCAGCACACTGCACTAATGCAGGACTGGTGATGCAATTACAGTGCTCCATATATATAATTATATGTGCATCATGATGATAACTAAACATGAACATAAGGTATCATGCTGTCCTAGTAGAGTTAAAGGCTACAAAGTGTACAAAAGTGTGTTCTACTGGGATTGGGTAAAGAGTCTAATTACCTCAATGTAATTAAACTGGCAATGTTTCAAGATATCTTATTCTAGGAATGGTTACAGTAATATGGAGTGAGGACATGGCAATTATATAAGCCAAATTGAGTGTATCTCTCCTCTGTAAGTTTGTATGTACTGTGCTCTTGTCTCCACCCATGCAATGTTTAAACTAGCAACCTCCTTTGGCCTTATGTTATAGCTATTTAGGAATCTAATTATCTCATCTTCAAATGTATTTGAAAAGTCATTGTTTTTCTTCATTTCTTCAAATAATTGTTCATCGCACTCAGAAATGAAAACAGTATGATCGAATTAACTCTTTAAGGACTGATATCGCTAAAAGATGACATTTGTCGTCATGATGCACCAATGCAGCTCCTGCAAGTAACTCGCCAGTGCTTCAATGGTGCATCATGTCGACCCTTTGGGAGTGTCTCGACCCCGTATGGTTGGCATGATGCATGAATGCATCATGACGACCAAGGGCATAATGTATTAAGGTACCATGCCGTCCTTAAATGGTTAAGACACACAAACAAATGCAAACAGCAGCTGCCTTCAATTCCTATTTCACATTATGAAATGAAACTGCAGTGTATGTAAATATTCCAAGAGTACTGCTTTATGTATCAGGATCTGACAGCTATAGATTAAAATTACACCGGGTAATAATGGCCGCAGGCAGTGTCACTGTTGTTGCGACCAATGAGAATAATGTTGTAAATGTATACTGTACCCCGGGACTCTACTTCTGAAGGACGGCCTACATTGCTTCTGAGCAATTGAATTATATATATATATATATATATATATATATATATATATATATATATATATATATATATATATATATTTTGTGCAAATATACTTTATAAATACCTATACTTCTCTAAAGTATCATGCTTCATGATATTGTACCACAGCTCAAGTAAATAGATCAATTTAGATTAATGATTAAATTCAACAGCATACCCTTCAAGAACAGTGTGTTACGTTTACACACTTTTTAGCAAGCTTTTTTTTGCAGCCACTTTTAACACACATTTTGCAACACACTGCACACTACACACTCTTTGCTAAAAGTGTGTTGATCTCAAAGGTGTGTTTCAAATTCATATGTTTTACTCCTTATGAATACGTCATCTCTTGGAATGAAGGAAAGCTATGACAATAGTAATTTATTGTGACAAACAGTAATTTACTGCCCCATAGTGTCAATGTGAGCAAAGTATGAACAAGTGATATGAAGTGTTAGAAATGTCTGGTCTAGCCAGTGGATTCTCAAGGGCTGCATTAATGCATCTTGACGACAATGGGCATACCACATGAAAGCAATATGCCTCCCTTGAAGGGTTAGGCAATTTCTTTGTTCTTTTTAGATAGTATATGTCACTAATTATAAGTTACACTTCTGCTACTAGACGAGATAGATAGGACACTAATGGGGTATAATTATCGCTGAATTGTATTAGACAGCAATTCCACCGCCATAAATATTAGGCATTGATGTTATGATGGTGGTAATGTATGTAAGTATAATAACTATCGCTAGATCTCATTCTGTAATGAGGGATGGTGCCACTAGAGCTGAATTCCTCTCTGTATGGACACATCCATCTTTAGCACTGGTGGCTAATGTATGATAATGAATGTGCTCTGAGAGTGATGCCATTGCTGCAGAGTTGGACTCTCAGAGATCAGATTCATCAGTCAACCTTTGTCGCTATATCTGCCATATCAATTCTCCAATATTGCCGACATCATATAAGAGCACAATCAGCTATCGACAAGTCTGTCATGAATATATAATATATATGTGCTGTTTATAGGTTGCAACACTGACACTGTTATCAATAACTGATATACAATTCACAATAAAACTGGACATTTCCTGTTGAGCCCGGGGGACTTAGTGGGATGGTGATGAGTAAACTCATACTCATGAGTTTGGTTTCAAGTATGACTTCATGCCTTGTACTGATTTGTAGTATGTAGTAGGCCTATGGGTGCAGTGAAGAATACGAACCTATTATGCCATCAGCAGTGTGAGATTGTATTGGATGTAATGGCAATTCTACCAAAATGAATAGCACGCATTATTGAGGCTATAGCAATAACAACAGCAATAATCATTGCATTACCGAATGATTTAAGAGCAGATTTGAGCTCTCAGAGATGGGATTCATCAGTCAACCATTGTCCCAAAATGGAAATATCTGCCATATTAATTCTCCAATATTGCTGACAACATAAGAGAGTACAGCCAGCTGATTGACAAGACTTGTGTGTCATGAATAAGATAATGTGTGCTGTTTTTAGGTGGCAGGTCTGACACTGTTATCAATAACTAATGTACACTTGACAATAAAACTGGACGGCTCCTGCTGCATTGGGTCATGTTCTATGACAGTAGTCTAGGAGAACACAATGGGATCACGATGGGTTACCTTATGCTGGTGAGTTTTAATCCCTTCTATTGTCTATCATTGAGTTTCAAGATGTAAATTTCTACATCATGCATTGCATGTTACCTTATGCTGGAGAGTTTCAGGATTTTCTCTTGTCTGGCATTGGGTTTCAAGTGGGACATTTTTACATCATGCATTGCACTGTTTCTAGGATGTATTATAGGTGCAGAGAAGAATAGGACCCTGAAATGCCATCATCATTGTGAGATTGCATCGGATTTAATGGCAATACCAGCACAATAAAAGAGCATGCATTATTGATTCGATAGCAATAACAACAATAATGATTGTCACTTTACTGAAGCATGAAGAAATGGGGGTATCAGGAAGTGATGTTATGATGGGTGTCATGACTGTAGGTCTAATAACCAGGGCTAGATCTCATTCTGTAACGAGGGATGGTGCCACCTGAGCTGAATGCCTCTCTGTATGGACACATCCATCTTTAGCACTGCCAGCTAATATGTGATAATGAATGTGCTCTAAGAGTGATGCCACTGCTGCAGAGTTGGACTCTCAGAGATCAGATTCATCAGTCAGCTTTTGTCTCTAAATGGTTATATCTGCCATATTAATTCTCCAATATTGCCAATAAGATAGGAGAGTACAATCAGCTGATGGACAAGTGTGTCATAAATAGATAATATGCCTGCTGTTTATAGGTGGCAGCACTGACACTGTTATCAATAACTAATGTACAATTCACAATAATACTGGGCGTCTCCTGTTGAGGTGGGTCATGTTCTATGACAGTAGCCCGGGGGAACACAGTGGGACGGTGATGGGTAACCTTATGCGGGAGCGTTTCAGACTAGCCTGTTTGTCTCGCATTGGGTTTCAAGTGGGATACTTCTACTTATTGCACTGTAGAATGAATGCAGAGGAGTTAGCATGAATCTTCTTTTTCTGCTTTGTCATCAGTTTGTAATAATGTGGTGGGAGTGGATAATCATCATTTGGCAGTACCAGGTACACTTCAGTTAATGCTGACCAATGCTTATTTCATGCCTGAGATCTTCAATAGATTATTACTAAAAATAGGAATACTGAATAAGTGATGCTATTGGAGATTAATAGGACACTTATATGCCATCATCATTGTGAGATTCTATTGAATCTAATGGCAATTTCACAGCAATGAATAGCATGCATTATTGAGGTGCAAGCAATAACAATGACAATAATTGTCGCATTACCGATGCATTAAATGAGGGGTATGAGTATTATGAAGTAATATAATGATAGATGTAATGACTCTAAGTGTAATAAGCAGGGGCTATTACAGCCAGAGACGAATGTGTTATAGTCTTAGAGGTGATGGATAATAGAATAGTATTAACCCTTTAAGGACCCATGTCGCTAAAATATGGCATTTGGTTCTTGTGCTGCATTGGTGCATGATGCCGACCCTCTGGCATTGTCCCAACCCCGTAGGTTCGGCATTATGCTTGAATGCAGCACAGATGGGTTACTCAGCAGGGCTGCTTAAATGCATCATGATGACAACAGTCATGTTGCATTAATGCATAATGCCGTCCTGACAGGGTTAAGCCTGGATTTTATCAGGAGATAGATAAAGTTACTGAAGGAAGCGGTATTATATGTCTGCGTATATTCTAACATTCCCCATGCCACCAAATCAACCACATATCATTTTTAAGTAATAATTTAACTTTTATTCACCAGAGATTTTTGACTTTTACAGCGAATTTTCCTTCGTTTGTCAATCCTTTCATGTCACAACATGAGCCCGAGGGCATGAGCAAGTAGATTCTTTGTGATACAGAATTAGTTTTACTGTTTGTTTACAACGTGAGACCAATAAAATAAATCATTTTTCATACTACATTGTTACATGTGTTCAATGACAAGAGGATACACACATATTATACATGTTGGTGAATAAAGTCAATGATTGCACCTGTCAGTAAACTGTTGCTTGGTACAACCATTTTTGAACATGTCTATCCATCATATGAAGGTAACAAATAACAATCTACACCTGAGAATAATGAGCGGCAATATTCTGGAAATTTTTAAACACTCACATAATTTTTCCCCCCTTTTAAATAAAAAATTACTTAGAATACTCTTTTTTCGGGGTTTTGATTTAGTCTGCAATTTTAGGTATGCTCTTCATCAAGCTTTTTTTTGCCAGGATTTTGAATTCATCACACATTGTTATATTCCTGTCGTCAGCGTCTAAAGGGTTCCAAACCCTCGCACATACAACCCTAGGACTATATTCATATGCCCTACACTTAGGTATAGAGTATTTCAGCACTGGAGCTGTCGTTAGTCTTGTGACTCTTTCAGCCTGTTTTATATAATTTGGGTTTGAAGCCCTTTTGTGGGCGTACAGCTTAGCATGATAAATCCTCCTGTTAACAAGGGTGGGTAGATTTGCTTTGGCATGAGCCAGATCTGTGGGCGTCAGAATATGTAGGGAAAGACTCGTCTTAATGCACTTATTTTGGACTCTTTGGAGCTGCTCTAATAAATCAACATTACTACCTGTGTACAAAATGTCACAATAATCAATCACGGGAATCACATGTGATTTATATACATGAAGCAGAGCATCATTTGACATGTAGTCTTTGACCTTATACATCAGTATTGACTTAAACCTCAAGTTCTTAATCAGATTACGTACATGAATATTAAAATTTAACTCCTCATCTAAAATGACTCCGAGATACTTATAAGATATAACAGTTTTTAACTGGACATTGTTCATCATCACTTTTGGCTTTTGAAGCTTGTTTAGCTTTTTTCTAGAGGCAAAAATCATAACCTTGGTTTTTGATTCGTTAATTGTTAACTTATTAACCTTAGTCCATCTAACAAAAGACTCTAAAGCTATTTCAAGACTCGTGACGAGGGCCTCTAAAGACTTGCCCGTGACATACAAGACCGAGTCGTCCGCGTATAAGACAGTTTTATGTGCATCATTTACAGAAATACAGTCGTTAATATACAGGAGAAAAAATAGAGGGCCTAGGATAGATCCCTGAGGAACTCCACACGTCAAGGGTAGTTGGGTTGATTTAATGTTATTTGCCGTGGTGCACTGTTGTCTATTTTCCAAGTAATTTTTTACAAGATTCAAATTTTTATTTCTAACCCCATATTCTTCTAATTTTTCTAATAAAATTGAATAATTTACGGAATCAAAAGCCTTCTTGATGTCGATGAAGGCTGCCAGACTTATGTTCCCTTTATTTCTATTTTCCAAGATGTCATCTACAAAATTTGAGATAGAGTCTAAAGTCGATTTACCTTTTTGATACCCTCCCTGTCTTTCAGTTAGAATATTATTTTTAGCAATATGGACGGACATTGAGGTGTGGATTAATCGCTCAAGGATCTTTCCTGGTGCTGGCAAAACACTAATAGGTCTGTAGTTAGACACATTCGTTAAATCCCCACCCTTGGGTAGGGGGGTGACTGTCGCCACTTTCCACTTATCAGGGAATATGTCATTTGCTAAACATAATTTAATAATTTTTATGAACCTAGAGGGGTTATTTAAGACAGCATCTTTAAATATGGAGGTGGGTAAGTAAGGAATAGCAGATGATTTTGAAGTATCGAGTTCTTGTACACAGTTTATGATATCTTCTTCAGAAAAATCCATGTCAACCATGTCAACCCGGCACCTAGTGCCTTTGAATTCAAAAGGCTCTCTATGCTTCTCCGCAAGTTTTGAGCCTATATTGGCAAAAAAAGTATTTACATAGGAGGCTGTGTCGCTGCTCGCTATAGGATTGCTGTCTTCGTCTACCAAGTTGATGCTTTTTGAACCAGATTTTTTTGAAGGTATAATTTCCTTAAGTATAGCCCAAAATTTTTTCGAATCTTTAATGTTATTTTCAGACAATTCTCTATAATATTTCTTTTTGGCTACATCTAGTTCCTCATTGACAGCATTCCTAAGGTCCCTCGCTCTTCGCCATGTTAGTATACATGTAGAAGTTCTAGCCTCGTACAGAAGATTATTCTTATCATTTGATCGCTCAATAAGATAGTTTGTCATCCATGGGTCAGATTTGTCCTTAATTTTGAATGTCTTAACCGGACAGGAAATATCTAACATTCTTTTCAGCATGTTCTCATACACCTCCCAACACTCGATAGGGTCTTCACATGCGTCAAAGTACGTCCAATCACAGGCTTCTAAATATTGATTTTTAACATAATTACGGTATGATCTCCCTGTAAAGGATCTGAAACTATTTTTCACAAAATCTTGCTTCTTAATTACATGAATTGGTAGATGATCACTTAGATGGATATTCAAAGGGCCACTAGAAACTACATCAAGACAGTTTGTAAATATCAGATCTATACATGTATTAGACCCCGAGGTAGTAGTAATATCATGAATTAATTGTCGACAATTAAATTGATCAAAACATTCATATAACAGATCCTTTTCAGCAGAATTTACTAAAGTATTCACATTAAAATCACCTAGGATAAATAGATCGTAACTCTCAAGGTTGGGTATTTGCAGGAATAAGGCTTTGACTGTATCACAGAAATTAACTAGCGACCCTCCTGGTGGTCTGTACACATTACAAATCACAGACTTTTTACTGGTACCCTTGAACGACAGCAACCACTGAATCTCTATGTCGGCATTGGATCTGTTTAGATGACCAAATTTATCCGCCGAGCACGATAAGCCTTCATCTACATGTGCACACAAGCCTCCACCTCTATATACACTGACTCTGTCCAGCCTGTACATATTGTAGCGTGGAAAAATATACAACTCATCTTCATCATCTTCATTTAGCCATGTTTCCGAAAAAAGAATTATGTCTATGCTCATATTATTTAGTTCTAGATTTAAACCTGTTCTTTTATTTCTAATACTTCTAGCGTTTAAGTGCGTGAGGGCAAACCCCTTTTTAAAATTTGGAGACTCACCCATTTGGGCGTGGGATGAATATGTACATGGTGGGCTGCGTGTAGACCTGGCTGTTTGGCTTTAATGTGCGTATGAATACCGTATGCATTGAATATAATCCCCATAGAGTATAAAAAATGTAGAAAAAGAACCATAAACCCAAAAAATCCCCCCTAACATAGGTCTTCGGCTCTGTTGGCCACCCATGTGCATATCACTCTAGGAGGTTGGAACACGCCCCCTCTTTTCGAATTTGGTACCTCAGCAAGGGCTGACGTTCAACTTATAGGAAAGTACATATGCCGGTGTTTTTGTCAATGTGAAAAATCACACATTTTACATAAGCTAATCCTACTAGATTAACTACTCTACTACCGGTACTACATAACAAACTCAATTTATGATGTAAAATAAGGCAAATATTTAAACTAAATTAAGTCTCAAATGACATGTATAAAGCATAGCCTTCCATAATGTTATTTGATATTTTACACCGGTGTTGAAGCATTTGACGAGCATAATATCATCAGTTTGGCCATTTCACATTACATAATACTTGAAATCAGATTCAGAGAAATGCAAATTACAAACATTAAACTAAGTAATTAACTTTGAAAATTAAACATTGATTGGTTAGAATTTTTTCTGTTACACACAATGAAATAAAATATCTATAAAGTGGGTCAAAACCATATGTAATTTGGATATATTTAGGATAGTTCAAGATGATCACTGCTGGATTTGTACAGGTTCTTCGACCTCAGGCTCCTCTTCTCCTTCCTCATCTCTGGCTGGATCTTCAGGTGCTGCTGGTCGCTGCTCTGCTCTGATTTTTTCGAGGATCTTGCCGTGCAGGTTCGCCCCAGGGGTGTTTCCGTCGACACACTGTCTTGCCTGTCCAAGGTGATACCCACACCCCCATACAGGGTGCAGGCTGGCTTCGTATAGGTTCCAGTCTTCAGTGGATTGGAGGTAGTCTTTCATGTCTGGGTTGGAGAATTTAACCTTATTTATTTCATAAAGAGTTTTTTCCGCTACTTTAGCCCACGCTTGACTGTCCTTGATTTGCTTAGCTGCAGACATCATTTCGTATGGGCATTCAAGGATCATGATGGTTTCATAGAGTTTCTTACTCCCACACACCTTAGCCCTGGTCGCCTGGAAGGCCTGTTCGACACTCATAAACTCCTCTCCTTCATAATTGATTTTTACCGGGTACAGGTTAGACAGCCTATGATGGCTCGAGCGGAACATCAGCCCGTCTTCAGTATATACTTGTGTGGCGAGCTCCAAATTCAAGTCTTCAAAAGGCAAGTCGTTTAGCCTGTAGTGAGGGTAGCTGTTGCGTTCAATTATCACTGCTCGCTGGCGCAGACGTGCGTCATATCCACATTCTCGTGCCAAGAAGTAAACAGAGCGAAGATCAATGAACTCGCGCCTTTCTCTCTCGTTCAGTTCATCTCCCACCGATACGTTAGTCCATCTGACATTATGTCTCAGGTTCTTCAAGCCTTTCATGAGCTCAGATTTGACGGTTTTCTTGTGGAATACGACTTTTATAGCTCTAGCCTTAGCTTTTCGGGGAGGAGCATCGCCATTTTGGATTTCGGCCTGGGCGCCGCCATCTTGGTTTCTAGCCGGTCTCGTGTTGTTTCGCATCTGAACTTTACCAATGCGTTGAACGCTGTCGACTTGTTCGATGTTCCATCCTACCTTAGTATCATTAAATAAACCACTCACGACAGTGTGTAGATTCTCTCCTTCATTTTCCTCGACCCCTTCTAGAATTACGACCTGTTTCTTGTATTCCTCGTCCATCTTGTCAAATCTAGTCTGGTGCGCTGTCAACATACGAGTCTGGGCGCTTGACACTTCAGCTTGCTTTTTGAAGGCATTTTTCGATTCAGCTAGGGTCTCAGAAATACCTTTCATCGTATCCTCAGTGGTTGTGAGCCTTGTCTGGATATCACTGAATGATTTGGCATTTATTACCGCTGTTTCATTTAATGTTTTTATCGTGCCGAGGATCCCTTCAGTTGCTTTCTCCTGCGTGGCGAGTCGCCGGGTTAAAGCGTTGACGGCATGTATAATGTCGGCAGGCGACGCGTCAGGTGCCAGCAGGTCATCCTCCCTGGTCTCTTTTGCTCGTGCGGGTTGTTGTCTCCGTCCCCCTCTTCCAACTCCAGCCATTTTAGTATCCTTAGGTGTTTACGCGTTGTTTCTGCAAGTATTCAGTCCCTTGGGGCAGTTTGACTCATGTTTTTCGACGAAAATGTCGGGAGCACGCGTTCACTCGTTCCTAGCTGGGTGCCGCCATTCTCTCTCTCTGGAATTGACTTCGGGGTGAATGTCCTGTCATTTGCAGATGATGTTTTTACAATTCCAATTCAATTTCAAGAGGTAGCCACAAGAGGGAGAAGGTTGGTGGATTTCCTACCATAGAGTGAAGAGGTATTTCACGACCTTCTTCAAGAGTGGTCAACATTCTTTTGGCCTGTACTATGGATTATGGTAGTTTTAGTCAGAAAGTCAGAAGTGGTGACATTTCCTTGCTCGGGGACCTCCTCACCATCCCTGTGAGGAAAGTCACCTATTTTGACCCCCTGCTGTTGCTGACAAAAAAGAACCTCCTTTAGTACTTCCATCTGCACCCTGGTACATGATCCAGATGTAAACAGAGGTAAACACACCCCACGTGGTCTGGGCGATAATGGGGTCAGGTAAGATGAATAGGGTGCTCAGCACTGTCTGTGTCTGTGTGTGTAGTATAAACACTTACCCCAAGTACTCTGTACTTATCACGTGGGAAAAGACACTCATGTACTCACCCACACATTCACTCACACTTGTTTTTAGTCAGATAGTCATATTTCCACACCCTCTCTGACTCACATATTAAATGGGTATGTCCCTTCACACTCTTCCCTCCATTCACTCACAGAGTTACTTGTTCATCCACCCACCCACCCACCCACCCACTCACTCACCCACACACTTACTCATCCACTTACTCATTCACTCGCTCATTGTATTCTCATTCCTCCATGTACTTCCGTACTCACCTCTTCACTGAACTCACTCACTCATCCACTCACCCACCCACTCGCTCATTCATTCACTCATCCATTTGTGGGGGTCCCCCGCTATATTTTGTCAGTGACTCCTCCCACGATACAGACCGATATCTGTGCATGTTGACCTGTTGACCTGGGATCTTGTATTATGTCATGTGCATCATTTAAACGTGCATGTTATCTTCATGATTAATCAATGACCCACCATATATATTCAAGTAGTATTGCAGATATTCCATAACCAGCCGATTGCTTATTAACACTTATCGATCAGATCAATATTCCTGTGCCCAAATATGCAGGTTATAGGTTGGTCTGATCGATGTCCATTAAACATTGTACTTGCCTGCTCTACTTGTAAAACGACATATTGTCCTCAAGAGTCTCAATTTTCATATTTTCTTAAGAATATACTTTGGACATACATGTATAACCATATGTACAGACATTTTGTAGGAAAAGCTATGGTAAAACAAAAGTGTTTAGCGTTTCATGGACGGACTGAAATTAGTGCATATACTAGAGAAAATAATCATATAATATTCATAATTTGTCAACACACAGAACACCGTCATTCTAAGCTCAGCTGCATAGTCTGAACCCAAGAGTTTGGTCGGGATGATATCCATCAATATGACGGTAGGCATTTAGTCAACTGGAACCAGATGAAGCAACAACATGCATCCGTGTGTGTCCAGAGGCCTTTCTGCAATATGTCACAGCACTGCATTATTAATATACACCACCAGCCACCATCTACAGGGCATTGTTATAACTATAGATAATCAATACAATTTATAGCATCTGATACTTGTTGTCATGGTCTCAACACATACACCAAACATTATATATTACAGCCATAAGGCGTATGGCTAATGCATGGCTGCTAAATATACACTAATTGATCAATATTCACCATTCATATGTGTATAGTATGTAGACATGGCGCACTTGATACACCATTCAAATATTAGCGGAAGCAAAACAGGCATAACCAGTTTTGGTATATGTGTACACAACATAATGTAACTAAAAAATCATCATGCTAAATTTCCCAATAGAGAAAAAAAAGGTGTAATATTAGTACATATACATATGTAATATACTATACACCTAGAGATAGAGATGTGCAGGCATTTCCTTTCAGATACTAATGATAGCCCTATGTGTATGGCTACCTCCTCCTCCTCCACTTTATAATAGGCCTCCCCCTATTCTACTTATGGCTGGCATTAAAGTACTCTACAGGTGAATGAAGGAGGGAGGCAGGACTTGGAGACATAAAATTTATTTAGACATTTTATGATTATGATGACATGTAAATTGTAGATAAGACGACATTTTGTAAGAAGTAGTAAAATATAATATACAGTGTATGATGATATATTATAACAGGTTATTGAGAGACATTTATGAATGAGAGTAATATAGGTAAGGAGTGGGTGGATGGGAGAAATATTGTAGAGGTGTGGCGGTGGTGACCGACGAAGGAGAAATGGACTGAGTGGTGGTTGTTTGTGATTGAGGAGGGGTGGGTAGAATTAGCCACCAGGTAGGGTGAGTGAGTGGGGAGGTGGGGACACCTGCTGGACTTCAATGACACCCCCTTGCCGCCCAAACGGCAATGAGAAACCCATTCAGCGCTGGCGGTACTGCAGAACTTACTGTGATGCAAGTCTAGTTAATAATAACTCAACATCCTACAGAACTAAAGGTATTTTCAGTAGGATTTCCTTTGTAAATTACATGGGTTATCGCCAAACTGGTTGCCAATAAAGCTGTGTTGTGCTTTCACAAGTAGGTCCTGGATCATCATTCAGGATCCACGTCAGGACCATGCCAGGACTCACCCAGTATGCACATGTCCCCTTTAATTGTCACTGATTGTCTGACCTTTAACTCACTAGGGCTGCAAGCATGCATGCATCATGTCGGTGGTCAGTACGGTGCACCAATGCTGTACCTGTGGCCACTACTCGTCTGCATAGCAGTCGTGGGCCATGATGACAAATGAGCATGGAACTTTGCGGCATCATGTCAACCTTACCCCTTTAAGGATAGCATGTCGTTGAAAGAAGATGAGATTTGTCATTATGCACCAATGCTGCCCCACAGAGTAACTCGCAAGGGATGCATTGGTGCATCATGCTGACTATTCAGGAATGTCTCAACCTCGTCGGATTTAGCATGATGCATGCATGCAGCACTGGTGAGTTACTAGCCAGGACGGCAATCATGCATTGACCGAAGGCAGAATGTATTATTGTACTATGCTGTCCTTAAAGGGTTGAAGGTTTAAGGGTAGTGTATATGGGACTGATTGGTTGACCTTCAGCAGCCCTGTGGTACCCTGGGAGGTGGGATGCAGCTAGGTCCCTGAGGGGGCAGTGCTCATGTCTGTAAAGGCCATTACCACAGGACGTCAGGCTCTAGATGTAGGGTGTGGTTCAGTGGCCTTTGCTCAAGGGGCCTTGGTTCCAAATGATGGCAGAGGGCCCTGGGTGGATTGATGCTGCTCACCAGGAGAATTTAGATGGTACATCTCATCACTTCTCCATGTAGATTTGTCTATAGTCGATATCAGTTTCATGCGAACAGTGATATTTCAATTGCTAACCGATGAGATGGAGATAGATAGGGAGACAGTGGTAAAAAAGAAAGGCAGGGAACGAAAGGAAACGAGCAGGCTTACAGCCACATATTTGAAAAAAAAGTGAGCGTGTCTGACTATGGAAATAGAATTATGTTTCCATAGTCAAGCATTTTTAACGAGGGTCAAGCAATTCGGGCCACTCCTTATATAATGCTGAACTCTCCTTTCTAGAGTCCAACAGTCCAAAAATTGCAAGAGAGTCTGGCAAAGCTGGAAACATCTAAGGTTATTCCATAAAACAGTAGTATGCTCTTCAGTACGAGTAAAACAGTCTAATACCCTACTATACAGAGAGGTAAAAAAGAACAGTCCCATAACCTAGATTCCCAGGCCCTAATCCATCCACCTATATTTGATAAGGGAGTATTGATGAGATTGCCTTCATTTGGATGTTTAGCCCTTAAGGATTACCACAAGGCATTATGCCCATTTATCACGATGATGCATCAACCCAGTGCTAGGATTAATCGACACTGTAATAGGGCATCATGCTGACCCCCTGGGAGTGTATCATTCATAGTGCATTATGTGTAGCCCAAAGAGTGACTCGCATAATTCATTCATCATGGTGCATTTAAGCACTATGATTCCCTTAAAGGTTTAAGATAGGATGCTGGCTGCCTTATTTGGAGTAGGGGCTGTCTGCCAAGTAGGTCCTCCATTCAGGCCTGTTACCACTCCGTTAGCACTGCTCACAGTGCCAGGGGTGTTACAGTGACAGTTGATTAGGCTATCACCATCAATATAAGATCACAGATCCTACCCCTGCTTTAACCCTTTAACCACTGCAGAGTGTTTTAATATGCTCTGCCCTTTGTTGGCACGAATGTAACTCTGGGGAGTTGCTCCCAAGTGCTGCATTTATGCATCATGCCGACTCCATGGGGTTGAGATACAGCCAAAGGGCCGGCATGATGCATGGATGCAGTACCGGTGCTGTATTGCCCATGCTAAAAAGGCATGCCATCCTGAAAGGGTTAAAGCAGACTTTAGTTAGTGGAAAATCAGTTATTCTACTTCTATAGTGTTTCCAATGGGTGTTATATTGTGATGGGGTGTGATCTAGTAACAAATGAAAATATCGTTTAAAATGATATACTTGTATTTTATTGTAGATAACCTTTTTTCTTCACTGACATCTTCGGAGTCGTGTGTAATTTTACATGAGAAGTGTCAATAAACCTATTTAAAAAAAAAAAATTCTTCCTTCTTGGTAAAGATTTTATTGGCAAGTGCTCAGACTGAGAGGTAGTATACCTGGTAGTTTTAATTAGAGTAAGTATCTAATTAGGCCAAAAAGGAGAGGTTTGTTCCAGGTAGGGTCGGTAGGTCGGATTCTTTTTTTTTGATTTTTTTTACTTTTTCTTAACATGAATGTACTAGCCAACTTTCTTGAACACCCTAAAATTGACCCAAAAAAAGTAAAAATGAGAAAACTTCTTCAAAATTGCATAAAAAAACACGGCCCTGTTTTGATAGGGCCGGTCGGGTGACCTGAAACAAACCTTTTTTTGGCCTTACAATGGTCTATAGAGTGTCATATATAACAAGCAATATTTTCGTTGCTTAAAGTTAATATTGCCTCGAGAATAATATAGGTATACACATGTAATTTGTTATAAAAGTCTCTCTGCATGATGCTGTGAAACCTTTATTTGAATAGGTCTCTTTTTGTTCAATATGGCTGTATAAATACCCTTTTCTATGACTTGGCCTATCTACTATCGCCATATCTGTCCCAAACAAACATTATATAGCGAATCATGGTACGTTGTGTATTATTGCATACCCCATTATATGACAAGAGCCACAAATGTTGAGATGTGCCTGTATCAGTATGTATACTTCCCTTAGTTTCCCAATGAGCGTGCGTTCATACTTTAGCAATATAATGTGTGTCTAACTAAATTTGAGGACTCCTTGGGTTTCACTTTAATAGATTCCATAGAAAGGTGTGCCAATTATGGTCAATACTGTAAGCAGTTCAGGAAGTAATGTCTATGCTTGAAATAATAGCCCACTACCAGAAATAACAGTACATATGGACATCACAGTCAGGCTGGTAGCCAGCTAGTGAGGCATGCACTATACTGCCTACTCCCCTCAGCTTTACCTTATTATCAGCAAATCAGACTTTTCCATTAGGCCCTGCCAGGGGGCTGTACTCTTTTTCTGGCTTGTTCTTATTGCTTGAGGCTTATACCTTTTTGTTGCTGCTAGAAATTCTGCCCATCTCCTCTATGGCTCTTAGTAGTTCATGGGATGAAGCCTACCTTCAAAGGGGCTTCCCTCTAAGGCCCTTCCTTTCTAGGATCTGTCAGTCGGAGGCCAGTGAATGACAGCATCCTGACTGCAATTATTTGGATCGTGTTCGTCTGTCTTCACGAGGCAAGGTCGTCTTTATATACGGGCATCTGCCATTACGAGGCAATGTGTTAAAGTCGTAGAAGTGACTTAGTGAGGCTGCCCTGAGGGATAAGGACAAAGTCAAGGTGGCCTATTGATGAATCTGTCACTGCGAGGCAATCTGACGCGGCTTTAGCTTCTGTACGTGCGAGGTTACTTTTGGCGGGAAAAGCTGCAAAAGGGTGGTCCTTCGCCTCCAGCCTTTCCTACGAAGTATTGCGTTGATATTTTGTCACCATCCTGAAGATGCAGGGTATTGTGATTAATGTAATGTTGATGAGATAAATTTAATTTTGTCAGACTTTGCTGTTAAGAGGTAATGTGTTCTTTAATCGTCCAGAACATGAATCTAATAACAGATTCCTCGGGCCCTCATATCTCAAAGCCAGTTTCCACCTATCATAACCTTACTGATGCCTTCCATCTGCCACACATAAAGATAAAATGTTTTTTACCGCTTTCCCCTAAATAAAGCTACATAATATCAAAGGCCAACCCCCTGCCCCACACAATCTACCAGAAATAGCACTTTTACTACACCACTGCATGCCAACCCCTATAACTACGACCAGGTCCGCCATCTCCTCTTTGCTAAACTCATTTGGTATGTATACATATTACATCTAAAGGCAGGAAAAACTGGCAGAAATAATTGTAAGGTGAAAGGGAAACCATTGATTTGGGTGTATTCTGTATGCAGTAGCCCTAGGGAACCAATGAGGGCCAGGGTAAGGGGCCCATTACGGGGCCGATTTATGGGAGAAGTATGCCAATATCATGTTTTTGCTGCCGTGTTGGTCATTTCTCTCTGCTCTTTTGTCTATCTGTGTTTTTGCTTGGTCAGGTCTCCCTGGAATTGCTTTTACTTGAGCAGGCAATGTCGTGTTCCTCCTACGTGGGACGAATCCAGACCTACTAAAAACATAACCTGCACTTTTTGAAACCATTACTTAATAAGTCTTATTAATGTCTGCTCCCAGCCCCAATGGTGTTTTGCTTCCATTAAAAACTTTACCATAAGCATTATTAGCATAGAGATGTGCATATCCTTAGGTGTATGGAAACTTACTTTGTACAAAATGCATTACCCCATATAAAGAGTTTATTATGCACATCATGGGAAGACAGTATTTTGATGCTTAATTCAGAGGTAAATCTCTGAGATTGCATACGATATAAGTTTATAAAAGCAAAGTACAAAAAAAAGTGTTACTTTTCATTGTGCTACTGAATCAACACTAACAAAAGTAGAATTGTTGCTAATCTATACCTTTTTTTGTGCTCAGGTGAGTGGAGTACCCTGGTCGCAACCTTATAAATCAACACCCGTGATTTACTAGAATACAGGTAGGGTTTCAGATAACAACACATATCATCTTAATCAGCCCTTGTTCATATGTTTATACTACTCCCATAAAATTGCACAAAATGTTGATAATCTCTACAGCCCTCATACAGAATCGTGTGAAGCCAATGAGATTGGGCAGAGTGATGTTCTGAATCTATATGGGACTAATAATACATGCAGTAAAAAAATACTGAGTTGTGTGAGAAATTTGAAGGACAGAAGTAACACTTACAAAGTGAACCTCTGAATCTATCTCATGTGTTAATATGGACGCATTAGGGCTAGATATGGCATTCTACAGCCATAAAGCAGCAGTAATTCTCACACACCCCTCCTCCAGGGCAGTCTCCCTTAACACTGGGAAATACAGACTGCTATTCACTTATGAAATACACTGCACCACTGGCTCCCTGTGCCACGAGCCTTGTGCTGGCACAGAGGAGCAGGTAGGTGAGCGAAGAAAAGGGTAAGAAAGGCCATCCCCCTCAGAGTCTTATTATAGACACTTGTCACAATTGGCAGAGCCTTGCCCTGCATCCCCTTAACCCTAGCAGGCTAATGGGAAAAGTCAGTCACCCAGCAGGGCTGAATTACCGGGACATGAAGGCGACCCGAGCCCCTGCCTGCTGCATGGGGGCAGTCTAGGGGCTCTCAATGCATGGCCATGTTCTGCGGCTGGCAGGTAAGGTCTAGGACAAACCACTGCCATAAACTGGTATCAATCTCACACCTGCATATACAGGTCCGAAAACATTGGTAAGTCTTCAAGGGCCCCCATAAGGCTTTATCCCACTGCCTGCAAGTACATTGGATCATTTGGCTGTAATTGTGTATAATGCCAAAAAAGGGCATAGTGCAATAAATCCCTAGGCTGCCCTTAAAAAGTTGAGTAACACAAACATTGGATTGTCTCACCTCAACCTAAATTGCCATGCAGGCCTGAGGAGCCTTGCCTCGATTTGTGGGTTTGGTCCAGGCAGGACTGTGTGGGGTACCATAAAGGGGCTCCCATCCCAGTGGCCTACTCTCTCAGATCCTACCTGAACCACCAGAAATCCCTCTCTCCCTCCCCTTGATGTTTACTTCTAGCTGAGGGTTTTAGGGCTGTCTCCGGGTATAATAAAGCCGTATCGCACCTCCTGCTGCCACCTTACGGGAGCCTTGGTAATTACCCTAGATTTTGTTTTATTTTTGTCAAAAGGCTTTCTCATAAGAGCTGCAGCCAGGGAGGAACCATTACCCATTAGACGGGTTCACCTTGTCTCGCGAACCTTTTAGCAATTGCCACGCTGTATTAACCTCGGTAAAGGTGAGTCCCCATTAGACGATACAAGCATGCCATGTAATTAGGGAGGGTGAATTAAGGATGGGCTGGCTGTCTAATGGTGCACTATTGCCAATAAGGTGTGCTATTCACTTCTAAAGACATCAGGGAACTACTTATTGAATGCCACCTGGTAAATATTGATGCCAGACAGCCTTCGGTACAGGTAGCGTCAGGCACAAGGGATTTGTCGTTTCGACCGCGCTAAGCACTTTTTTTATCAGAAAAGATGCTAAATGTGACAAAATATCTCTCCAGATGAGCATATTTTGAAAATGACTTAACTAGGTGGTTGTTATGGCAACAAGAGTCCATGGGTACAACAACAAAAGCAACTTTATACAGCATTAACGTTGTATATGTATTATTTTATAGGCTGAGCTGCTGCAGTCTCCTCCTGTTAGCAGATGTCGGCCATTACCCGGCCTAGCGTCACCTCCTGTCATACATCAAATTCGCCCCGTTAAGTCTTCAATTTTAGAGTCGATACCAAGGTCCGCGAGTCAATACCATGAGTAGCCACTCCACGCGATAGGTCACAAATCAATTATGGGATAATTTCAAGGCCTTGGTTTTGATATTCACCTGATACATTTTAAACTTGACTGTGCACCAAATTCTCCTGCAAAACTAATTAAAAGCTAATATTCAACTTGTCTCTGGTAGTAAGATTGACCTCGCTTTACCGGAGTATATACTTGAATCACTACTACAGCCTTCATGCCTTATCTGCAAAGTGGTCTATAGAGGCAGGGTCCTGCCTAGACTGGGGCATGTCAAGTGGAAGACTGTGCTGGGAGCAGGAAGGCTGTGCTTGGAGCTGACAAATTGCCGCCCGTCGCCATGCTGAGAGCTGCCAGTAAACACTGCAGGCTGAGCAGGGGGAAAGGTCAACCAGCCTGGGCATAGGGGGAGGGTACTAGGGGGTTTACTGTACACATATACAGCCTGGGCATAGGGGGAGGGTACTAGGGGGTTTACTGTACACATATACAGCCTGGGCACATGGGGAGGGTACTAGGGGGTTTACTGTACACATATACAGCCTGGGCATAGGGGGGAGGGTACTAGGGGGTTTACTGTACACATATACAGCCTGGGCATAGGGGGGAGGGTACTAGGGGGTTAACTGTACGTATATACAGCCTGGGCACATGGGGAGGGTACTAGGGGGTTTACTGTACACATATACAGCCTGGGCACATGGGGAGGGTACTAGGGGGTTTACTGTACACATATACAGCCTGGGCATAGGGGGGAGGGTACTAGGGGGTTTACTGTACGTATATACAGCCTGGGCATAGGGGGGAGGGTACTAGGGGGTTTACTGTACACATATACAGCCTGGGCATAGGGGGAGGGTACTAGGGGGTTTACTGTACGTATATACAGCCTGGGCATAGGGGGGAGGGTACTAGGGGGTGTACTGTACGTATAGACAGCCTGGGCATAGGGGGGAGGGTACTAGGGGGTTTACTGTACGTATATACAGCCTGGGCATAGGGGGGAGGGTACTAGGGGGTTTACTGTACGTATAGACAGCCTGGGCATAGGGGGGAGGGTACTAGGGGGTTTACTGTACACATATACAGCCTGGGCACAGGGGGAGAATACTAGGGGGTTTACTGTACACATATACAGCCTGGGCATAGGGGGGAGGGTACTAGGGGGTTTACTGTACACATATACAGCCTGGGCACAGGGGGAGAATACTAGGGGGTTTACTGTACACATATACAGCCTGGGCATAGGGGTGGGGGAGGTATTAAGGGGATTATTGTACTGTGCTGTGTACCTCATTACCACCAGCTCACACCATCCTCTCAATGCCCCACCCTCTCAGTTATGGGGGCTGGACTCTCTACAAATGACTGTATAGTCTGCTAATGGTTGCAGTCTGCCAATACTGTATTCTATAGAGCCTCTATTCGAAACCGTAGGGCCCAGCATTGTCAGACTCTGCGAATAGAGTCCAGGATTGCCCTCCTAGTAAGTCAAGCGATAAGAGGAGAATCCAACATTGCCAGACCCTCAGTAGAATGCTTGACCCTACAAAGTACATTGACTAGAGACAAGACCAGCTGACACTCACACTTCTCTCCGTGTAGGTGCCTGGGCAGGGCTAGTTGTGTTGTGTTCATGTACGGCGTGTGTGATGGGGCCTGACAGGGACAGGTCCCACGCGGCACATAGACAAGAAGCTACTAGACACACAGGTGCAGGGCTGTATAGAATGACATAAAACACTGCTAGAAACCTGCTTCTGCAGAATACTGCAATATATCACTTTAACTCTTGTGAGCAAGTGGAAGGGGATTGAGAGAGAGCATGAAGTGAGGGGTAGAGCGAGAAAGAGAAAGAGAGAGAGAGAGAGAGAGAGAGAGAGAGAGAGAGAGAGAGAGAGAGAGAGAGAGAGAGAGAGAGAGAGAGAGAGAAAGGAGGGGGGGCAAGAGGAGTGACATATCAATGGGAGAGAGGAAGCTAGAGAGGCGGAGAACCAGAAGGGAGAGCTGGGAATAGATCAGGAGAGAGACAGAGACAGACAGGGAGAGCTAGGAGACGGAGAGACTGGGGAGAGACAGAAAGAAGGCAGAGAGAGCATTTGGAAGAGAAGGAGAGACCACTGCAATTGCTTGCCCAGGCCTGCCATGGCTGCAGTGCCTACGGCGGCCCCGTGCCCCCACCTACCCCACAATACCACATCCATAATACACGGCCAGCTATTGTAGACGCTAAGTGAGGGATGCAGGGGAGTGCTAGCTGCTTTGTAGCCTGTCTATACCCCTAAATCTGGGGTTGTTGTAGGTAATAGTACCGGTTACATAATGTATGGGTGCGGGGCAGGCAGATTTATCATGGTTGTCATGGCTGAGTGTATGCAGGGGCTCTGTGGGGTTTTATTGCATAGGCATGTTGCGCATACAAAGCACCGACTCGGGGAGTGCTTTGTGGGACAGATGTAGGGCACTAATCTAACAGCCCCCTCTGCCTACAGATGGGCCCATTGTGGTGTAGTGATTAGCGTCATGTGGGTTGAATTCACAGATTGCCAATCTAGAACCCATTCCTGTCCCTGGTGTCCAATGCTTACCGCATACAGGCCATGTCATCACCTCTGGCATTGTGCTGCTATCTGTATCTTGTCCCTGCATACTTTTTTTTAAAGTGTTTTATTGGGTAAAAGATAACAAATACAAAAGTAGATGCATCATCCTAGCTTAGGCGCATTGCCTTTCTTCCGCTAGGCCCCCTATCATCAGACTAGATTAACAGTACCTTATTCAATAAATTGGTTATTGCATGCATGTACATTGCATACATGTACATTGCATACATGTACATTACATACATTTAACCTATGGTGGAGGGCTAAGACAAAGCATTTCACACCTTTGTTATTTTCACATGACCGAAGGTTCAGTCAGATAGACCATGGTTATGAAAGGGTATTAGAATTAACCACAGCTTGCTGGTAGGACGACTTGGGCTTCGCCCTCGTCTGGCCCCACCATCAAGCTGTGGTTAATTCTACTTACCCTTTCATAACCATAGTCTATCTAATACTTAAACCACAGCGGAGGGCTAAGACAAAGGAATTCACACCTTGGTTATTTCCACTTAGACTCACATAACCTCACAGCTGTGGTTTAAAACAGATAGACAATGGTTATGTGAGGCTAACTCAAGTAATAGATAGACTATGGTTATGAGAGGCTAACTCAAAATAACCACAGTAAACTGGCTGGCACCCTTATAGGGTGCATGCCCGTCTACAGTAGTCATATTTTGAGTCAGCCTCACATAACCATTGTCTATCTGTTTTAAATCACAGCTGTAAGGTTATGTGAGTCTACACAGAAATAACCAAGGTGTGAACTCCTTTGTCTAAACCCTCCGCTGTGGTTTAAGTAATAGTTAGACTATGGTTATGAAAGGGTAAATAGAATTAACCACAGCTTTATAAGCTGTGGCTAATCCTACCTACCCTTTCATAACCATTGTCTAACTATTTTAAACCACAGCTAGAAGGTTATGTGAGTCTAAGTGGAAATAACCAAGGTGTGAATTCCTTTGTCTTGGCCCTCTGCTGTGGTTTAAAATATAACTATAGTAGAGTGGCAGGCCTCTCATAACTATAGTCTATCTATCACGTACATTGCAGCTTCAATTTATCCAAATACACCCCATGGCTTAACATTTAATAGAGGGATTTACTTCAATACACACCGCTGAATATTAGTTTCCATGAATACTCTTCACGAGGGGACATAACAATAGATATGTAGGACATCCTCCCGTATTTGAGAACCATAATACTCACCTGTTGAAGATGGCAGTTATGTATTAATATCAGTATTAAGGTAACCATGAAATTGTCAATAGCAGTATCTGGTGTGTGATATAATACAGACATAAAATATGAACTAGGGAGAGCAGAAGTCAATAAGACCTGAGAATCGTCATAAAGGTAGAATCAAGCAGCCAGCAGCTTAACATGGAGAAAACAAACAGTGTCAAAAGGTTGCTCCAAAATGACTCCCCTCTTTAGGGGAGCCTAGGTCCTTATGTCACTTCATTAGGTGCGCCAGGGACTTATGTGACTCTCTTAGGTGATTCCCTTATGTCATCCAGGGAGTCACTCAGTCTCCCTTAGGCAGCCTAGCCCCCCCCCCCATTCTAGAGGCAACACGGACTCCCTTTTGACGCTGTTTCTTTTCTCTGTGTAGAATAAATACTCCGGATCCTCCATAGAGAACGCTACCATGCTCCTGACGTTGTAGCCCGTGTGTTACTAAAGGAAACTCCCGTTTGTAGATACTATCAGCGTTTCCCCTCAGAGTGGCCTGACCCAGAAACCTGCCCATCCTGTCTCCAGGCTCAGCACTTTGATGTTAGGATGCAGAAATCACTTGGGATTATCTCAGAAGTACCAAGGGGATTATCCCAGTCAATAAGGCTAGGGGGAAGATGGGTGTCTTCAGCTCCTGGTTATACCATTAGGGAGATAAGCCGTCGGTCGGCATGATGCATGAATGCAGCCCTTACAAGTTACTGAAACCATGCATCATGCCGACACTTTGTGATTATATTGACACTGCAGGGTCTGCATTATGGTTTAATACATCACTGGCGAGTTACTTGCCAAGGCTGCATTCATGCATCATGACCACAAATGGGCACAAAGAACTATGTAACCCTTTAAATTGTGGGGAGAACTCAAGAGATGGCACACCAATGGTTGGGGTCAGATAGTCCTACCTAGACTCCTACCTCAGCAGAAGCTGCATTAGGAATAAACCACTACGGGAATGTTGCCTCTACACCAAGGGACTGATACATCTAGCACAAGGTGCAGGGATAAGATGGACCTGACAGTTGTATGGAGGAAGTCTCATTTATGTTCAGGGTAGAGGGTTAGCAATGACAATTAATATAAAAATGACCGCTTGGAGAATAGAAATATCTTTTCGAAAATTGAGGTATAGAGTCCAGCTGTTGTGTATTCCCGTTGGATTAGATTCTTGTAAGTCGTATGTACTGAAATGTGTAAGTAGTATATTGAAATGTGTAAGTAGCATAATGAAATATGTGAAAAGTGTCAGAACATGCCGAGGTAGCTACACACAGTATAATGAACTGTCTACGTAGTATAATAGATGTGGGTGTAGTATGAGAAAATGTGCGAGTAGTATAGTGAAATGTGTGAGTAGTATAGTGAAATGTGTGAGTAGTATAGTGAAATGTGTGAGTAGTATAGTGAAATGTGTGAGTAGTATAGTGAAATGTGTGAGTAGTATAGTGAAATGTGTGAGTAGTATAGTGAAATGTGTGAGAAGTATAGTGAAATGTGTGAGTAGTATAGTGAAATGTGTGAGTAGTATAGTGAAATGTGTGAGAAGTATAGTGAAATGTGTGAGTAGTATAGTGAAATGTGCGAGTAGTATAGTGAAATGTGTGAGAAGTATAGTGAAATGTGTGAGTAGTAAAGTGAAATGTGTGAGTAGTATAGTGAAATGTGCGAGTAGTATAGTGAAATGTGTGAGTAGTATAGTAAGATGTGCGAGTAGTATAGTGAAATGTGCGAGTAGTATAGTGTAATGTGTGAGTAGTATAGTGTGAGATGTGTGAGTAGTATAGTGTAATGTGTTTGGTGTCATTAAATAATATAATTATCATATCGACTGAGTATATCAAGTTAAATGTTAAACTCGTTTGAGACAGTTAAAAAATTCATGGCAATACGAGGTAAAGTGGTAAAAACCAGCAGATAGGAGTAATTGCTTGCAGACAGCAAGAACCTTGAATTATTTGTTAAAATAACATTTGCTTCTTCAGACCCACGAATGAGGAGAACATGATCCTACTTTTATTACAATTAAGTTTCTTATACTCAGAATTAATCAAAATTCCAGACTCAATGTAATCTTCCTCTGTAGGAAAAACGTATTTGATTCGTGAAACAAACTAGGTGCAGTCTCATAATTTAAAACAGAGTTTCATATTTCTTAGTGTTTCTTTCCTTGACCAATTTATTCTAGTGGTTTTAGTTAATGAGATATTGCAACAGAATTTCATCTATGGCTGTAGTATGAATTTAGTTGTGTTAAGGTCAATACAATTAATAGTACTTTTCACGAAGCAGAAAAAAAACTTTCTGCATATATTTTGTTACCCTCTTTCAAGACATGCATTTATTAGAACTCAGCACACTATTATTTATTTACTTTATCATGCAAGCATTAGAGGAGAACACCATTTGTTTATCATATAAACATATGAGCTGCTTCTAATAATATGTCATTTGAGTAATTCCCATGCCACTATGGTCGGTCCCCAAGCCGGGTCACAGAGCTAATACCATTACAGGATAGGGTCCTATCACATTACCATGTTTACTGTAGGGTGTGGATATACACGTCGTATTTAGTCTCATCACATGCTCATCCCCCATCCTGCCCCATGTTCTCCTACCATAGAGCCATGTTAATGTTATATCACACTACCTAATCACCCCCCTACTACACATAACAACACCCACATGCCTCTCCTATTGCTTCTACTATAGCGATGTAATGGAGCGACTGAAGCGCCATAGAGGAAATAGCGGTGGCAGGGAAGGAAACTAACAATTTATCTACTATCTTAACATGCATTGCCCCAGTGATAAAACATGTTATATCCTATTCATACTAAAATTATAATTTTATTATGTCCAATTGAATGCTGATTTAATTCCGTTGATACATTGAATAGGATACTTGCGCTGTATCATATATGATGGTCAGGTCTAAGCTTAATGTATCATCGATCCGTTGGTCCCTGCCCTGCCAATAGTAATCAGGACAGCCATGTGTGTTATGGAGTGTCAATTAAAACTTTCAAAATAACAGGGACTTTTACATAACGATGTAGATTGTTCTAGTAATTTAGCTCAGGAAATCAGATACAGTACTTTGGCTGGTTCCCATAGGTTCTACCACTGCTACACATGAGGCCATGTGTCTGTCGGGATCAGCAACAACCACCATGTCCAGGGACAAGATGGCTGCCCCCATACAATAAGGCAGTAGACCCCATAGTTTATATCTATTCTACGACCGCAGGGACCCAGTGTTGGTACACTCCCCCAGAGATGAGGCCCCACACTAATGGCTGTAGGGTCATTAACTGGGAATCTACCCAGTAATTGTTTCCCCTAGTACCAGCACCACAACCCACTGTAGCACCAGCACCATGTAGGGCCACCGTCATGTCACAACTAGGTAAGGGTCCTGATGGTACCTAGTGCTGCCCAGACTCCTGCCACAACTAGGTAAGGGTCCTGATGGTACCACCGGCTTGTACCTAGTCCTGCTTGAACTCATGTCTCGGGTAGGGAAGACTCTTCATTATACCTAGTCCTGCCTCGACTGTCACACCTAGGGAAGTGTCCTGATGGTACCTAGCCCTACCTAGACTCCTGCCACAACTAGGTAAGGCTCCCAGTGGTACCTGATCCTGTTTAGACTCATGTCACAACTAGGTAAGGGTCCTAATGGTACCTGATCCTGTTTGGACTCATGTCACAAATAGGTAAGGGTCCTGATTGTACCTAGTGCTGCCCAGACTCCTGCCATAACTAGGCAAGGGTCCTAGTGGTACCTAGTGCTGCCCGGACTCCTGTCACAACTAGGTAAGGGTCCTGATGGTACCTAGTGCTGCCCAGACTCCTGCCACAACTATATAACGTCTTGTCCTGTCGAGGCCAGTGAGCGGAGACCGGAAAGTATAGTCGGGGGTCCTTAGGACCTCTCCTATCATAATATTTCCAGCTCGTGCTCGCTGGCCCTTACAATACAATAAATAGTGTCCAAACCCTAGAGCCTCCCTTTGTAAACTCGAGACACTAGAGTAAGGTCGGTGAATCTGAGACAAATTGACTGGGGTATGGTCTATACCTTACCTCATAGGCAGCAAAGCGAGCAGTGTCTCTGATATGTGAAAGAGTAGCTCACCGTGTAATATGGGTGTGCCTATTACAGCACCTAACATGGACCCACCCACCACTGGGTATAATGAGTATGTATGGGTGCTGCTAGTTCATGTTGGTCTCTGAGGTCTGCTCTGAGATGTACTTAACCCTTTATAGTGCATTAATGCATTATTCCATTTCGTCCTTGGTGAGTAACTCGGTATTGCTTCAATCAAGCACCATGTCGACCATACGGGACCTGGTGGGTTCAGGGAAAAACGGATCAAGGACTTCTTGTCCCTACCATGCACAACCACTGAATGCCTTGTTGACAAGGCTCTCTATGCTTATGTGTACCTTGGTTACCCATTGGCTCTGACCAATCAGAGCACAGGGATGCAGTCTATGACCTCACTTCCTCTCATAACTCTCCTAGCAGAGTGTTGGTGGACTTCCTAATATGGGAAACTATCTTGGAGCAGATGTTTAGGACTTAGGAGAATTTGTGTGAGGATCATGTGGGCCCAATGGATGAAGGGGCCTATGTGACTCACTGTATTTAGTGCAGTGTGTGTGGTACAGTTAGTGGTTTCGACTTGAATGTCTCATCAGGTGTGAATCTTTTAGAAAATACTGAGATTGATTATATCCTTATCAGATTTCCAAGGTTTGTATGTTAGTTGAACTTATGAACATGGGTGGGGCTGACAGATGGGGGTTAGGCCCAAGTCAGGCCTGTTTAGTTTTAATCTGATATCATGGTGTGACTGGCTGTTATGTGTCAGTAGTTTTTTTAGAGTAGTCTAAGTTTGGGAGGGAATCAGAATAAAAAGTTCAGAATTATATGAAGTGTGACTTGAAAGGGTACACATGATTTGGTGTCACTGGATAAACGGGGCTAAGATTGTTTATCTAGGCATCTCTCCAAAATGAAGTTTGTGAGTGTGAGTTGCAATGTTAGTAAGCATCTCCTGTGGCACCAGTGAAGCGTAGAGTGTATTGGTTGGACACTGTCCACATGGCTTGAATGACATGTAACTTCTATACCTAAGCTTGTGAGACTCTCTTGGTGGTATCTTGTTGGGATGACGGATAAATGAGAGTCAGGGGCCTAGGTCTAGATTAGTCTAGTAGGTTTAACCCATTCGGTGTGATGCTACAGAGTCGGTGCATCCACCGTCTTTCCTTCACATTTAATTCCATGATTCCTGCAGGGGATCTCGGGGGGGCTTTTTATGAAACTCAGTACTGTGATTTCCAAGCCTTTCCATTTGGATGGTTGTTGTGGAGGAGGGGGGCATAGATTGAAATGTCTGCCAACCGGTTTATCGCGGTTGTGGTCTATATCCCCATGGTGGCCCTGGAATCTGTCCATTAAACGCTCCAGGGTCTGGCCAACGTATTGTATGCCACAAGATTTGCAGGTGATGGCATAAATTATGTTGGCGCTTTGGCAGTTGACAGAGGTCAAGGTGCGAAACTTTCTGCCGGTTGTGGTGGATTGAATGAAGCCACTTCTGTTGATTTGTGGGCAGTACCTGCAGTTCAGAGGAGTATTGCACGGGTATTTTCTAATGTGTGGGACTTTGGACGCGGGGGTCTTTTGGCTCGTGGAAGCTCTTACTAGTTCGTCACCCAGGCTTTTGTTTCGCCTGTTGCCAAAAACCAGTTTGTGCTCGTGAAACTCTCGTGTGGTTTTCGTCTTTTTCATTTGGTCCCAGTTCTCTGTGAGAATTTGTTTTATCGGGGGATTGTGAGGGTTGTGGGTAGTGATGCAATAAAAAGCTTTTGGTCTACCTGTTTTGTTAGGTTTTGTTTTTGGTTTGATTAGTTCAGATCGGGATTGTAGTTTTGCCCTCGTTAGGGAGTCTATAAGTAGTTGGCGTGGGTATTTCCTTCGGAGGAAATGGGTGCAGAGCATAAGCGAATTCCGTAGGAATTCAGACTCTCTAGTGCAGATCCGTTTTACTCTTATGAATTGGGAGTACGGGATGGCTCTGACTACATGTCTCGGGTGCTCGGAAGAGTACAGGAGGTAGTTATGACTGTCGGTGGGTTTGCAGTAGAGAGTGGTTTCGAGTTTATTCTCGGTGTTTTTGATGACCGTGATGTCCAGGAAGTTCACCGTAGTGGTGGATTCCTCCATTGTGAACTTTATTGTTTTGTGACATGTGTTGAGATGATGGAGGAAGACGTCTAGGGCAGGTTTGCCATGTGTCCAGATGATGAATATGTCATCTATATACCTTTTCCAAACTAAGGGTTGGGTGTGGTATGGATATACAAACTTGTTTTCGAAGTCTCCCATGAAGATGTTGGCATAGGCTGGTGCCAACTTGGTCCCCATAGCTGTTCCACTGATCTGTAGGAAGTCCTTGTCATCAAACTGAAAGTTGTTGCATGTCAAGACTAATTCTAATAGTTTGCATAGGGAGTTGTTGGTGGGGTTTTGATTTGGGTGTCTTTCGGAGGCTAAAGCCTTGCTTGCCGCTCTGATGCCCTCAGGAGTCGGGATGTTTGTGTAGAGACTCGTAACATCCATGGTGGCTAGGATAGCGCCTTGTGGGATGTCGAGGTCTTTGATGGTGCTTATGAAGTCACCTGAATCTTTGAGGAAAGACGGTAATTTTGGTATGATTGGTTGTAGAAAGAAATCTACGAATTGTGATATTTTCTCTGTGGGGCACTCATTTGCTGAGACAATGGGTCGGCCCGGAGGGGGGATTACGTTTTTGTGAATTTTGGGTAGTAGGTACAGATTAGGGGTCCTAGGTTTTTCTGCGACCAGATATTCTGCTGTTTGTAAGTGTAACTCACCTTGGTAGTACATTCTCGTGACCTCTTTAGTGATGGTGTTGTTGTGGATGTCAGTGAGATTGTCTTCTTGCAGTCGGTAGAAGTCTCTGTCGTTTAGTTGACGGAGGCCTTCTTTGATGTAGTCCGATCTATTTTGGACTACTACTGCGGAGCCCTTGTCTGCTTTTTTAATAACTATATTTTCATTTTTAGATAATGTGATTTTAGCTTGTTTTTCGGACCACGTGAGGTTAGATTTGAGTTTGACTTTAGGGTAACTTCTCTCAATGTCTCGTTGGTTGAGTAGGGCCATATGTTCTACTATGCCGGGAGCGGGAGGGTTCCATTTAGAGGGACATTTGAATTTCTGGTCCTTGAAAGGGGCCTGAATTTTGTTGAGATCTACCTGAGGGGGGACCGTTTCACCGAATTTACTTAGCGCTATATGTCTCTTAACACTACGATGGAATTTATTGATGTCTTCCATTATAAGTCCGGGGTCGGGGGCTGCGGGGGTGCTTACAAATGTGAGACCTTTTTGTAGGAGAGTGAATTCGCCGTCTGACAGCTGATGATCTGAAAGATTTACAACACCGGAGTAACTGTCAAGAGATTTATTGTTGGCAGAGTTGATTGTAGCATTACAGTTAGAGTTTTGATAGTCATATAAGAGTGGTAAATAGTCCATACAATAAATTTCGAAGGCTTCTAAAAAAGTTTCATCTTCGAATGGATTGTCAAAGAATGGATTGAACATAAGCGGTATATCAGGGTCCATGGAGTTGGCATTAGTGTCATTGTATGGGGGGTCTAGATGTGACCTGCCTGGCGGAGGAGGTCCACCAGGTCCACTCGTGGGCGGCGAGGACGGCCCTGGTTGAGGTCGGGGCTTCCCTGGTTGCGCCGGCGTCCGGTCTGGGTGCGTTGTTGATTTGCAGTAGGTCGTCTTGGTGGGCTCGGATCCATCCTTCCTCCGCCTCGGTTGTTCCGAGGGCGTGGAGCTCTCAAGGAGTTGCCGCGGTTCCACGTCGTGGAAAAAACCTGATTTTGGTTTTGGGGGGCTTGGGCTTCTAAGCGGGCCCTATTTTCCGCGGCGAGGATCTGCTCAAGCGTTAGGGCTGATTGGGGGATGGAGCTGGAACCTGGCATCACTGGCTGTACAAGTGGGCTTACTTGTGCTAGAGAACGTGGGTCTCTAGTGTTGGGAGTGGGGTTGTTTGCGCCAGTAATGGTGTGTGGATTGTAGCCCGGGCGTAGTTCTGCCGGGATCCCAGACCACAGGGCATCTTGTGGTCTGTCCTTGAGTTCGCTCGCTTCTTGATTTAGCTTCCAACGGGACCTGGTGGGTTGGTCTGATGCATGAAATAGAAACTATCCAGGGATGCATTCAATGATGCATGTATCATGACGGCAAAGGACATAGCACAGTGCGGTCCTCAAGGGGTTAGCCTAAATACCTAGGCCCCCTATTAGTTAGTATATTGACAAATCTCATTGCCATGTATACCTCCCAGCGTGACTTTGCAACAGGTAGGGCTGAGATTATTGGTGTATACCTATAATTACTGCATTCATGCATCATGCCAATCCCACTCAGTTGAATCTAGCCATGATCAAAATCATGATTCCTGACAAACCCCCAGGTACGAAATAGACTTCGGTGGAGGAGCGACTTTTGTGTATTGAGAACGTCTCCCTTTTCTGAAGGACAAACCTTGGCTGAAGCTAAAATTGTTAAATTCGGGTCAATCAGGATATTTTAGGTGAATCCTTCATAATGCAACCGAGTGATTTTGATGATAAAACCCTGCGTCGGATCAAATTGTATTTCACTGGTGCCTGGTATGATTTTATGGTTCCAAAATCAGTCAAATTTTACAAAAGTGGTAAAAGCATGAAATATCGAAATAATAATTTTCCCTTTTTGCCCATTTGTCGAGCAGCGAGAAATCTAGCCCCGAGGCACTGGCATTAACTGCAAGTCAACCGTACCAGGGTACGCTTATTTCACCGTGCTCATTGCAAAAATAATGACTCCAGGAGAAGCCAGCAGCATCAAAAATGTGTTCACGTCGGGTTGGCAATCGGCGTACCCCTTATGAGCATCATTTAGCCTAGGGGCAGGGGGGGGGGGTGGGGGTGGTGAGGGGAGGACTGGTGAAGGGGAGGGATGGGTGGGAATGACATGCGGTTTGTTTTGCAGATGATATCAAAAGTTCAATGCTCTGTGCTTCTGCGCACATGTTATGTTGTTGTGGCTGGGGTACACGTTATTGAATGTAACTGAATTGAAGCCCTTCCCGGTGTGTTGAAAGGCTTGTTTTATGGGTAACTATTGGGGCTGGGCATAATGTCTTTATCAGTTGTTATTTAGGTAAGTAGCTGCAAAATCTCTTATATTATACCCTTCTGATTTCACCCATTATATTTAATTGATGGTCTATTAAAAAAAAAAAAAAATCATTTTTGTCAACCTGAAAACCTTTTGTTTTTGTTCTTTGGGTTTATTGATCAATTTATTATTGGCATAGTAAATTTATGTATCAATATTATCTCCAAATCTGAGTGGAGAGAAAATAAACGTACATCTTGTTATGGTCAATAATAATTATACAATTCAGGAATCCCACTGCTAACAATTATATCAAAAATGTATGTCTGGAGGAGGGAAGCTATACAGCTGGCACTATTGTAAGCTAGAGCATTGCTTTAGTGGAGCACCTCCTGCTGTTGTTGTATTTATGGCAGATATTGATGTTTCCTCCATTGTCACCATTCCCACGTATATGTCTATATACCAGCACTCTCCCAATAGCATTTCGCTTTACAAACCAACTCACTACTTCCATCCAATCAGAATACAAGTACACTGTATGTATTGGATGTTGTTGGGGATTTTGATGGATTGGATAAATATATATACGCAGGTCGATCAATCCATGCGGGTATTGTTAAAGCCCCATACTGTTCCCTCCTCCAGGGTCCCACCCCGCCCCCCTCAACCCTCACTCTATCAACCACTGCCATCCGCGCCTTTTACAATCACCCTGCTATGTATGGCTGCCTGTCACCCTATGTCTCCCTCTCTGTCGATGTGTCTCTTTGTATGTCTCCGTCCCTATATTCATCCTGTCCTTATGTCTCTTCCTCTCTGTATGCCTGGCTGCTTGTCTTTAGGCCACTTTCTGTATGCTTGTCTGTCGCTGTTACTATTTCCTTTTCCCACCCCCACCCCCCTTTCTCGCTCCTTCCTCTCCCACCCACCGCTCTCTGACTCACTGTATTTCCCTCTGTCGCTGTCTCCGATCCTTTCCCTGTCAACCTGCCTTCCCCCTACCTGCATACTTATATCCCTCCTCTAATCCCTCCCACCCTCCCTTATCTCTCTACCTCTCTTCCATGTACCCCTCCCCCTCTCTCTCTCCCTCTCTCCGCTCCCTTGTTCCTCCCTTCTTCCCCTCTCCTTCCCTTCCCCTCGTTCCCTCCCTTCTCCTTTCTCCACCCCCCCTCTACCTCGCCCCCGCCCCCCTCTACCTCGCCCCCGGCCCCCGTCCCTCCCCCCTATGGCGGCCTATTTGGTAGAGTGGTGGTGGTGCCATCTGGCGGGACAAGTGGCAGACATGTCGCGGCATCTACACACACTGTAGGGCTGTTGAGACGGGCCCTGTCTAGCCTCTACCTTCAGTAAGGGCCCTTTCCGAACCACGCCAATTTGGCCACAGCCCCTAGCTGACACTATCTACAGGGGGGAGGTATTGGTTGTTTTTTTTAGACCAGTTTTCCCTGCTCTCACTGTTTTTTCTATGCATATATACATTTACACACTGATGAATTAGGTTGTATAATTTTCCATCTTTATCCATTAACTTTCTCTTGTCGTGTTATGTATATTATATGTTTTTATACTGTGTCTGGGAAGGTATTCCCATAGGTAGTTTGACATGGCACATTGACAGATGCAATATGGTCGAAAATCACAGAAAGTGTGCATATGGGGATTGGGGTGAATGGTGAGGTCTGATTATAAATCTTGGACTATCCCAAAGTTATTTCTTATGGGTAATGTATAGGTGTTGGGTCACCTGCACATGAAATGTTATGAGTTAAACATGAGAACCGTTGCTATGGCAACCCCTGCAACCTATACACCCTACAAACAATGTCCGGGCGAGTGACAGTTGGGGTATTTATCAATAGAGGCTTACAGAATAGTTCTTTCATGTGCTTGATTGCCATTTATATATTTTTTATTGTTGAAGCAGGTACTAATACTTAGTTTTCGAGTGTTTTTGCAGAGTATTAATTGGTATATTCCTTGGCACTGAGTTATTTTATACAGAGGAGTTACATACATTTTACCTTAATACTAGGTCTCTAAATATAAATAAATTGTCACTTTGAATAAGAGGAGTGCAGAGTTAGGTAGGAAGTACCAATGGTATGGAATACAAGCCCCATGTCATATACATTTAGGTGGTACACAGCTTTAGTGGGGCAAAAATCTGTGTTTACCTGTACATTTATATTGAAAATGCCTTGCAAGAATGTAAAATGTCACTCGGGAGGACATTTTCCCCTTAAAATACCATACATGTGATTAATTCTGGGCATTGTGTCCTGGCATTAAGCAGCTATAAAGTGAAATTGAATTAATTCTTGAACTCCCAGTGTGATGCAGGAAGTTGACTGAGACACCTCCACCTGGTAGACTGACTATACACTCTATGATAGGTTGTACACATAATGTGAAGTGGAGACTTTGTAGCATGTGGATTATACTAATATATTACAAGTATAATCTTAGCCAAATGAAATCCTTTATCCAGTTAAGGGTCGTGGCAGATAAATACAACATGGTTTATATACATGTACACGTAGGCCCACTATCAAACATATATGTATGTGGATCAGACAGCTAACAAAAATGACCACATATAATTATATAAATTATATACCGGTACCTATGTGTGTGTATGTATATATACAAACATAATTATGTATATTCAGGGGGTAAAGCGGCCATCCTCTATGACTGGATAGCCCGGATCAGTCTAATTTTTTTCCATATGGTGGACAATAGGCGCTACACCAAGTTTAATACATACCTATCTTTAATTATTGCTTGTTTGTGACACAGGACCTGTTCAAGTAGTAACATACCTTTCAAGTGTCGTCCATGACCGTGATGTAGGGAATGTCCCTTTTCAGTGGCCAAATTATAGGTAAAAACGTTTTTTAAAAGGCTCTGTGTCAGATATTGCTTAATATTTATTGATCTAGAGCAGATATTGAGATGCAGAATTTTTCATAGCATTACTGACATATCCCTCTTTCAGAGGATAGGTCTGCCATTTCTGTAGACCTATTATTACTGTGTTAAATGCTATGTAGACTATTACTAGAAGTATTAGTTGTCACTCGCCCGGACATATCTCGCCCGGACATATCGCCCGGACATAATAGACCTTTCCCCCTGCTATTAGTACGGGGGCCAACGAAGCCAAATATCAATATTTAAATTTAGGTTGGACTGGAATGCTATAGTTAGTTTGAAGGTTGATTTAGACTAATTTGGGTATGCTGATTTCGAATCTGGTGTGTGTAGAGTGCTCCAGGTGTCGGAACAAGGTCAAAAACGAGGTCAAAGGTCAAGGTCACCCTCAAATAGGTCAAATTATAAGAATTCACTTAAAGGGGCAGTACTCGGTTAATATAAATAGTACAGGTCTGATATTTGGTGGGATGATAGAACTATACAAGATCAACATCCTAAAAAAAGTAATATGACCTCGACCAAGGTCAAGGTCATATTTCCCAAGGTCAAACTTTGAAAAATTGGCAAAAATGACATATATACCATCTTTCAATACTTTGTACTTGGGGGAATAGCATCTCAGATATGATTTTTCATGTTTACATGATGCTGACATAGCTCAGGGTAAGAACTGACTTGAAATTTGTGAGAAATATGTAATATTGCCATGGCAACTGCCAGCAAGGCACCAAGGTCAAAATAAAATGATTGCACCAGATCAATTCAGAAAATCTGAAAAATGGGGCAGTACTCGATTAATATAAATAGCACAGGTCTGATATTTGGTGGAATGATAGAACTATATGAGATCAACATCCTAAGAAAAGTAACATGACCTTGGCCAAGGTCAAGGTCATATTTCTCAAGGTCAAACATGGAAAAATTGACAAAAACGTCATATATACCTACTTTTGATACTTTGTACTCATAGGAATAACATCTCAGATATGATTTTCCACTTTTACATTATCCTGACATAGCCTAGGGACGGTATTGTCTTGGAATTTGTCAGAAATATGTAATATTGCCATGGCAACAACCATGCAATCACCAAGGTCAAACAGTTAGTCCGATGACAGCCTCTGAAGGCTCCTGGCTCAGGATAGAGGTAATTCTACACCCCACCACATGTGGTGGCTGGGAGGCTCCATGGACAGCCTGGATTACATAATCATAGCTAACCAATTATTCTCACTGTACACATACTAGCACTCAATAATTAATTTATCTGCAAACGTTATGACAATGAATGTTATTTCTAGCCCATGGGATTCCTGACAGTATGAGCTTTATTATGATACCAAATGTGTCAATATTCCTCAATTTTATTGTTTTCTTCATTAAACTTGCAAAATAAATTAAATATTTCCCCAAAACATGACTAACTTAACAGTGATGATTAACTTTGAATGGCCTTAACAATGGATTTTTTAGTGTCCTTGACCCCCTCTTTCCCCCCTCCCCTACCCTCTCACTCCCCTACCCTCTCAAACCTCCACTCCCCCACCCTCTCACTCCCCTACTCCCCTTCCCTCTCACTCCCCTACCTTCTCAATCCCTCACTCCCCTACCCTCTCAATCCCCCAGCCCCCAGCCTCTCAATCCCCTACTCCCCTACCCTCTCACTCCCCCACTCCCCTACCCTCTCAATCCCCCACTCCCCCACCCTCTCAATCCCCCACCCTCTCAATCCCCTACCCTCTCACTCCCCCACCCTCTCACTCCCCTATCCTCTCACTCCCCCACAAACCCTACCCTCTCAATCCCCCACTCCCCTACCCTCTCAATCCCCCACTCCCCTACCCCCTGAATCCCCCACTCCCCTATCCTCTCACTCCCCCACCCTCTCACTCCCCTACCCTCTCAATCCCCCACTCCCCTACCCCCTGAATCCCCCACTCCCCTATCCTCTCACTCCCCCACTCCCCTACCCTCTCACTCCCCCACTCCCCTACCCCCCACTCAACAAAAAACGTTTCTGAACATCTGCAAACGTTTTTTCAAGGTTTTATGGAGAATGTTTGTTTAAAAACGTTATCTAGCATCTAAACATAGTTCATGATACAAACGTTGCCATCTATAACGTTATTTAATCTTTCTAGATGGTTTAGAGAAGAATGTTGGTTTTAGAAACGTTACTGAACAGGTGTTTATGGTTTGAGAATAAACGTTTGCATATAAAACGTTATTGCAAGTTTCTACATGGTTAAGAAAAAAACGTTTTCATTTAAAAAGTTATAAAACTTTCTACATGGTTTAGACAAAAACGTTTGCATTTAAAAGATTATTAAACCTTTCCACACAATTTGAACAAAATATGTTTATATGAAAACGTTATTTTGATGTTATTACTGGACATCGATTCTCTGTCTCTTTGTAGCTCTATAGTGATCGATGCCCAGTTTTATACTTCAGACCAGTGGCTCATTTTGACTGTTTTTCGCCTCACAGATTGCTCCTAGCGCAAAATCCTGACTAGGTGTCAATATATTTTCTATGCCAATGTGTAATATGAGGGTAGAAAACAGTGGAACCTCAGTTAGAAAAAATCCTACTGAACAGTTTTTGAGAAAATTAGGGTTTTGTTGCCCTTTTTTGCTGTTTTTAGTACATTTCCTACATAACCCGTGAACGCCAGCATTTCTCAATTTTCAGGTATTTAGAATTAGAATTAGACATTTTTTTATTCGCAGTAGGATTCCTGAATACCGAGCCATTCTAGAAAAGCTATTCTTTGGAAAAAATACTTAGTATTTCTTGATGATTTTCGTTGCACAAATTTAGGTTGTAATATAAAAACTGCATTGTCATCCAATCAAAGTGTTTATGCACTGTTGAGGGTCACCCCCTCCCACCCTCTTCACTGTGCATTGAAGGAGAACAGGCAGGGGAGGTACACGTGTCTGTATATAGCTGTTGACCTGGGTGCTGGGTGCATTTTTAATTTATGGGGTGCCAACTGTTCTTGAAAGAAAATTCAAATAGATTTTTTTTTTTTTAGTATCAGATTAATGCAACTACAAGTCGTGACAGCACTTAAAGCATTCTATTTGCATTAATATGAATGGTGGCCACCTTATTGGGTGCCAAATATTCATGAAAGAAAAATTGATAAGAATTTGTTTTTTATTAGCATTAAATTGATGCAACTACAATTCGAGATTGCATTTCAAGCATCGGTGCATTCAATGAATGGTAGTCATCTTAAATATATGGGGTGCCAACTGTTCATAAATAAAAAAAAGAATAGAATTAGTTTTTTTATTAGTATCAGATTAATGCAACTACAATTTGTGATTGCACTTAAAGCATTGTGGCATGCAATGACTGGTAGTCACCTTGAATGTATGGGGTGCCAACTGTTCATGAAAGAAAAAAAAGAAAGTTTTTTTTTTAAGAATCAAATTAATGCAACAGCAACTCAAGATTGCATTTAAGCATTATGGCATTCAATGATTGGTGGCCATCTTGAACCTATGGGGTGCCAACTCTTCATGAAAAAAACAACTAAATTGGATGTTTTTAACAGTTTAAAAGTAATGCAACTACATTTCAAGATTGCATTTAAAGCATTGTGGCATTCAATGAATGGTGGCCATCCTAAACCTATGGGGTGCCAACTGTGTTTGAAAAAGGTATCAAATAGAAATGTTCTTATATAGATATCAAATTAATGCAACTACAATTCTTCATTGCACTGAAAGCATTGTGGCATTTAGTAAATGGTAGCCATCTTGAATGGGTTGAATGAAGGAAAAATCAAATAGGATTTGTTTTTTTGATAGTATCAAATTAATGCAACTACAAGTCAAGATTGCATTTCAAGCATTGGGACATTCAATAAGTGATAGCCATCTTGAATCTATGGGATGCCAACTGTTCATGAAAGAAAAATAGAATAGATTTTTTTTTATTAGTATCAAACTACTGCAACTGCAATTCGAGATTACATTGAAAGCATGGTGGCATTCAATCAATGGTTGCAATCTTGAATTTCGAAATGAACATACACACAGACATATAGGCATGAACATGGTGTTCTCCTTCATATAGATATTCATGGATTTCTACTTCTAATAAATATAGCTTTCTGTTACATGGATGTCGATGTCCAGTTTTAGATATATATCCATATAGTGCATTGGAGTGCTATAATGTTGGACTGCTGTATATTTAAACGTTTTTCTTGATTCTTGCCTTGCTACCAGGAGGCAGCACTAACCTTTGATGATATTCTTTTGGAGGTTCACCAGGTCCTCCTTATTAAAAAGTGCCTCAATGATAATTATTGGTACTCGTTTAAATTAGTGTAGTTGCAACATTTTAAATCAAATCATCTTAGTGTGAACTAATAGTTATATGATTCCATTTATGTAGCCCAGCATTGAAATATACATGTAAACACCCATTTAGTGGGGATTTACAAAGCATATAGCCTCACCAATTCAAATAAGCATTTGTACTACAAACATGCATCAAAGGGTTCTTTGTGCAGGCCTATTACAGGTACCGCATGGCATTGACTTTATGGTCGGGAAGGAAGAGAAGATAGAGGGTACACTATTACTCCAGAGGGAAGTTTATACAATTAAATAAAATGGAAATAATAATACCAAAAATATATAGATCCGGGTGCTTATTTTGTAGCAGGTTTGGGTACTCTCTTGCAGTGAGGAAAAACGTTATTTTGACGATTTAACGATGGTATTTGGACCATTATAAAACATTATTTACCAGGAGAATTAAGTTCCAGTTCCAAACGTTTGCCCTAAAGGTTTATTTACGTCATCCCCCACCCTCTCACTCCCCCACCCTCTCACTCCCCCACCCTCTCACTCCCCCACCCTCTCACTGCCCTATCCTCTCACTCCCCCACACCCCTACCCTCTCAATCCCCCACTCCCGTACCCTCTCAATCCCCCACTCCCCTACCCTCTCAATTCCCCACTCCCGTACCCTCTCAAACCCTGACTCCCCTACCCCTCATTCCCGCACCCTCTCAATCCCCTATCCTCTCACTCTCCTTATCCTCTCACTCTCCCACTCCCCTTCCCTCCCCCCCCCCCCCCACCCCACCCCAGCGAGGGCTATACGAGCCCATAGGTAGGCCTGTTGACTGAATTGATGGATCTGCAAGCTCATACGAGGGCCTGGTGAACCTAGCGAGGCCTGTACGATCCCATACAAGGGCCTCATGACCCCAGCGAGGGCTATACGAGCCCAAACAAGGGTCTGATACCAGGGCCTCGTCAACCTAGCAATGGCTGTACGAGCCCATACTAGGGCCTGATGACCCCAGCGATGGCCGTAAGAGCCCATAGGTAGGCATGTTGACTGAATTGAGGGATCTGCAAGCTCATATGAAGGCCTGGTGAACCTAGCTCGGTCTGTACGAGCCCATACTAGGGCCTTATGACCCCAGTGATGGCTGTACGAGCCCAAACAAGGGCCTGATGACCATAGCGATGGCTGTACGAGCCCAAACAAGGGCCTGATAACCATAGCGATGACTGTGCTAGCCAAAACAAGGGCCTGATGACCCCATTGATGGCTGTGTGAGACCAAACAAGGGCCTAATGACCCTAGCGAGGGCTGTACGAGCCCAAACAAGGGTCTGATGACCCCAGCAATGGCTGTACGAGCCCAAACAAGGGCCTAATGTCCTTAGCGATGGCTGTGCAAGCCCAAACAAGTGCCTGATGACCCCAGTGATGGCTGTACGAGTCCAAACAAGGGCTCCATCGGTCCATAAGGCCCTAGTATGGACTTGTAAGACCTAGCTAGGTTCACCAGGCCTTCATATGAGCTTGCAGATCCCTCAATTCAGTCAACATGCCTATGGGCTTGTACGACCATCGCTGGGGTCATCAGGCCCTAGTATGGTCTCGTTCAGCCATCGCTAGGTTGACGAGGCCCTGGTATGGGCTCATACAGCCATCGCTGGGGTCATAAGGCCCTTGTTAGGTCGCGCACAGCCATCGCAAGCATTATTAGGTCCTTGTTTGGGCTCGTACAGCCCCCACTGAGGTCACCAGGCCCTAGTATCCCGAGCCTAGTATGGGCTCGCACAGCTCTCACTAGGTTCATCAGGCTCTCGCATGAGCTTGCAGATACCTCAAATCAGTCACCAGGCCCTCCTATGGGCTCATACAGCCATTGATGGGGGTCATCAGACCCTTGTTTGGGCTTGTATAGCCCTCGCTGGGGTCATGAGGCCCTTGTATGGGCTTGTATAGGGTTCATATAGGGTTCAACAGGCCCTCGTATGAGCTTGCAGATACCTCAATTCAGTCAACAGGCCTACCTATGGGCTCGTATAGCCCTCACTGGGGTGGGGGAGTGAGAAGGTAGGGGATTGGGAGAGTGAGAGGATAGGGGATTTAGAGGGTGGGGTAGTGGAGGGTAGGGGAATTGGGGATTGAGAGGGTAGGGGTGGGGGAGTGAGAGGGTAGGGGAGTGGGGGAATGAGAGAGTAGGGATATGGGGGAGTTAGAGAGCAGGGGAGTGAGAGGGTAGGGGAGTGAGATGGTAGGGAAGTGAAATTGTCCTTATTTTGGGCAGAGTTCAGTTAATATAAATAGCATGAGCTTGTTATTTAATATGAACATCTATCAAGGCAATTTCCACATAATTACCCAGCAAACTCCAAAACAATACCGTCCCTAGGCTATGTCAGGATAATGTAAAAGTGGAAAATCATATCTGAGATGTTATTCCTATGTGTACAAAGTATCAAAAGTAGGTATATTTGACGTTTTTGTCAATTTTTCCATGTTTGACCTTGAGAAATATGACCTCAATTATTTATATTAACCGAGTACTGCCCCTATTGGTAGATTTTCTGAATTTTTTTTTTTAATGTGTTTTATTGGGTAAAAGATAACAAATACAAAAGTAGATGCATCATCCTAGCTTAGGCGCATTGCCTGTCTTCCGCTAGGTCCCCTTTCATCAGACTAGATTATCAGAATAAACATGCAAAGATTCATGGGTATGACGTAACAATTTTGTAAGTATGATTAAAAGTGAGTTGACCAGGTCAGTAATTATCACAGTTCATGTAGGACATTTTTATGATGAGATGAGATGAGATGAATGGGGGGGGGGGGTACATGGTATCCATTGTTGGGGGGCATTCTCTAAGGTAGCTCGTATACATTTTCTATCACATAAAGCAATCATTATAGTTCTTTTTGATTGCAATTTTAAAATCAGCCAGGCTCTCTATAAGAGTGTATGTAGGTTTTAGCACGTTCCATCTTTTAATGGCTCTATAAAAACAGCTCCTAAGTACAAAAGGTTTCAAGGACCTGGGTATCTTTAGCCTTATCCCCTGGTTGTTTCGTGTGGGCAGGTTCCTCTTGTCTATCAGTCTGGCTTGACTTTTTAGTGTAAAAGCATAAAATAATAAGTGGATATCTCTTCTAGTGTCTAACATCATACAACCACTTTTCTCATGTAGTTGCAGGGTGTTGTACAGTGGGTTAGCCTCAAGTTTAACCTTATATACCATTCTAAGGGCCTTGTTCTGCAGGTATTGTAATTCGTTAGATTTTCCAATATTTTCTCTATCCCATGCATAATCAACGTAATCAAAAGAAGGTAAAATCATAGTCTTATACATTGTTAAAGAGGTAGGAATATCCACAAAAATTCTCGCCCTACAAGATTGTATAACCTTGTTCCTTATATTTCTAACAGTGTTTATCCTATGTTGCACAAATTTTAGTTCAGGGTCTAGCGTTAGACGTAGGTAAGTAAAGGTTTCGACTCTCTCTAGGGTCGTACCATTTAGTGAGAAAACAGGGTTAATTCTCTGAAAATTGTTGAAAAACATCCATTTTGTTTTTTTCTCGTTAATAGTTAGGCTATTATTCAATTGATCTGGTGCAATCATTTTATTTGACCTTGGTGCCTTGCTGGTAGTTGCCATGGCAATATTATATATTTCTCACAAATTTCAAGTCAGTTCTTACCCTGAGCTATGTCAGCATCATGTAAACATGAAAAATCATATCTGAGATGCTATTCCCCCAAGTACAAAGTATTGAAAGATGGTATATATGTAATTTTTGTCAATTTTTCAAAGTTTGACCTTGAGAAATATGACCTTGACCTTGGCCAAGGTCATGTTACCTTTTTTAGGATGTTGATCTCGTATAGTTCTATCATCCCACCAAATATCAGACCTGTGCTATTTATATTAACCGAGTACTGCCCCTATAAGTAGATTTTCTGAATTGATCTGGTGCAATCATTTCATTTGACCCTGGTGCCTTGCTGGTAGTTGCCATGGCAATATTATATATTTCTCACAAATTTCAAGTCAGTTCCTACCCTGAGCTATGTCAGCATCATATAAACATGAAAAATCATATCTGAGATGCTATTCCCCCAAGTACAAAGTATTGAAAGAGGGTATATATGTCATTTTTGTCAATTTTTCAAAGTTTGACCTTGAGAAATATGACCTTGACCTTGGCCAAGGTCATGTTACTTTTTTAAGGATGTTGATCTCATATAGTTCTATCATCCCACCAAATATCAGACCTGTGCTATTTATATTAACCGAGTACTGCCCCTATAAGTAGATTTTCTGAATTGATCTGGTGCAATCATTTTATCTGACCTTGGTGCCTTGCTGGCAGTTGCCATGGCAATATTACATATTTCTCACAAATTTCAAGTCAGTTCTTACCCTGAGCTATGTCAGCATCATGTAAACATGAAAAATCATATCTGAGATGCTATTCCCCCAAGTACAAAGTATTGAAAGATGGTATATATGTCATTTTTGTCAATTTTTCAAAGTTTGACCTTGAGAAATATGACCTTGACCTTGGCCAAGGTCATGTTACTTTTTTTAGGATGTTGATCTCATATAGTTCTATCATCCCACCAAATATCAGACCTGTGCTATTTATATTAACCGAGAACTGCCCCTATTAGTAGATTTTCTGAATTGATCTGGTGCAATCATTTTATTTGACCTTGGTGCCTTGCTGGCAGTTGCCATGGCAATATTACATATCTCTCACAAATTTCAAGTCAGTTCTTACCCTGAGCTATGTCAGCATCATGTAAACATGAAAAATCATATCTGAGATGCTATTCCCCCAAGTACAAAGTATTGAAAGATGGTATATATGTAATTTTTGTCAATTTTTCAAAGTTTGACCTTGAGAAATATGACCTTGACCTTGGCCAAGGTCATGTTACCTTTTTTAGGATGTTGATCTCGTATAGTTCTATCATCCCACCAAATATCAGACCTGTGCTATTTATATTAACCGAGTACTGCCCCTATAAGTAGATTTTCTGAATTGACCTATTTTTTGGGTGACCTTGACCTTTGACCTCATATTTGACCTTGTTCCGACACCTGTATGACTCTACACACACCAGATTCGAATTCCTCAGCCCAAAAATAGGGGGATAAGCCCTTCATACCAACTATAGCAGCCCAGTCCAACCTTTTTCAAATCGGACACCCTGGCCCCCCTATTATAACTCCAATCGTTTATGACAAAAATGAACACATATGCATTATGGGTAATAAATTGGGGGTGGGAATGCTGCTAAAAATTCGCCCGGACATTCCATTTCACAAAATTCAAATTTCTTGTAAAATATAAAAAAATTGCCCCGAGTAATACAATTTCTGATCTAGATTTACTGTAATAACTCATAGTTTAGGTAAAAAGTATGGAACAACACAAAACTAGTGTTTTTTATTGAAAATTTTATAAAAATATGTATTTTCTTTAGGTTTTGGGACCAATTTAGGGTCATTTTTGTCCTATTTTAGGTCTGTGGAGCCTTAATTATGGATATTTAACCATACAAACCCATATGTAACATCAAGAACTCATCCATCCCGATATTTTAAGACAAAAAAAATCATGAAAAAATATACATCTTAAGAATGCTGGCCTGCGGAAGTGTTAAAATCCCATATGCACAGTTTCTGTGAATTATGACCATATGTTTAAAGGTGTTCACATATAGCTCTTAGATGTTGCCGTTCTTTGCAATGCACTGGCGTGTGAGATATTAATACATTTTATATAGATATAAAAACATTATACAGAATTGTATACCTCAAATATAGAGGAATGAAAAGTCGAGCTTGTATGTCCTCATATAGATCTATAGGATGAAGCCACAGTATGTCTGTTAGCCCTCCAGGCCAACTCACAGGTTACAGCATCAGTTTTTAAAGCTGCTTCAATGGGGCATGCATAAAGTGGCACCCAGCATCATCATGAGGATCCTTCCCAAAGAAAACTCTATACCTATGAACTCCATACATGTACTTACAAGCACTAGCCCGGTGTAATGCAATATTCTCGTCATCCGAGTGTGATGGATGTACGAACGCCTTCTGAGAATCTACAAGAAAGCCGACTGGGGAGGAGGAGCTGGGGGATCTTCTTCCGCTTGTTATTTTCTCTCCACTTATGTTTCTCTAGTGGCAATTCAATCAAAGGGTGTGAGATGATGAAATTACAACGAGCAATACAAGACCTCCCCTGCACCAGGGGGAGAGGTGGTAGGGTGGGGTGGTGCGGGGATGATGGATGCATGCTCTATGCATCATTTTAACCTTTAAGGACGGCATGTTGCCTTGAAGCAACATGTATCCTCATGATGCACCAATGCAGTACTGAGACGACAAATGGTATAGCATCTTAAAGCAGTATACTGTCGTTAAAGGGTTAAGTCAGGAAGATGAGAGTGAGTGACGAAACCTGGGAAATCGTAACGTTAGGGGGAATAGCCATAAATGCTCTAAACATGATATTTCAGGAGATATAGCTAAAAATGTGAATACTTAAGAGAAAATGACCTAAGACTAACTTTTCCCAAGGAATCTTTTGAAGCTTTTATCAAAATTCTATTTTCATTCTAAATTGGTCTTATTTGGAATGTAAAAAGAACGTTTTTAGCCATTTTTAGCCCATTTGTTGATATTTGGTTGCCATGGCAACCATCAATTCATTCTTTTGGAATAAAAATCATCCCTATCCAATTGCCCCATCCATGAGGATTTCAGAACTGAAACCAGAATGCCAATATTCCTACCGGATCCAAATCTATGTACAATAACATGCATTTGTTGGTTTAATTTATAATAATTATGATTTATTTGAATTATTTGAAAATAGATTGATATGTGATCGTATTGCAGTCTATTCTGAATTCTTACATGTTCCCACCATCCTATGTTTGACATGTCATTTCTCAGCAACTATTTCAAATATTTTGATGCTTGAAGTATCAAATTGTAGCTGAAGACATGAACTTAAATAAAGGTGTTTTCCCCTAATGTCACGTTTTCCCACATTTTGTCACAAGTCTGATGTCGGTAGGGAATAGGATAGTGCATAGGGTGGCTACTGGAGCTGTGGTGTGGGACTCCCTTAACTCACAGACTGTAAGGGAGCCTAGTAACACTGGACTCCCCTTTCAGAGTCTCTTGTAGCAATGAAGGAGAATGTATGCAACCATGGTTAATCATGCAGCTCAAATCAGGAGCCCACCAGTACAGCATTCATGCATCATGCTCACCCTGCTGACACTGCCTTGGTGCATCATGACGATAAATGAGCATGGACCTTCAAGCGTCATGCCATCTCTAAAGGGTGAGAGATTTATTGCTTCCGTCAATGAGTCGTTTTAGTCAAACCTAATCTATATCTGTCCATATTGGCCCTTGCAATCCCCAGCCCAACCATATGTCATATCCCCAGCTCGGCATCAACATTTTTATTGACAGTTCAGTAACCTTTATGTACTGGAGAAAAATAAGGCATATATCAATACTGTATTGCCTGGGGTAAGTCGTTGCCTTAGCTCTCCAAGCTACAGTCAGTATATGACATTGGTTAAACCTGTAAGGCTGCATAGCGCTTTAAGTTTAATGCAGGATGCCCTTTATCGTCATTTCAAATTTGAATGCAGCCCTGTGTGTCTCGCCAGTGCTGCTGACCCTACGGGGTTGATACATGCATTTCTGAATGGTCGGTTTTGGGCATGTATGCGGTCATTTATGCATCAGGACCAATAATACATTTAAGCAGCATGCATCCCTTAAAGGGTTAACGTCGTATATATTTTTTTGTACCAGTCCCCAGTAATGAAGCTGTCTAGGGCTGAAAAGAATTGACGTTCAGTAATTATGTTCTCTCACTGATTATAGATATTCCCCAGGGTGTACATAGTATTGAAGAAGAAGTATAAGAGGGGGGCAGAGTCTTAATTAGACTGATATACGACATCCCCAAACCTAGCAGCAAGGGGGAGGCTTTGTAGAGATATACAGATTAGCTGTATTACTACACCACTACCAGTGGGCGATAGGAAACGATGATTGGACGGGTTTAGCACTTTAAAGGTCGCATAGGGTATTAATGCATTCTGTCCTTTTATCAGCATCATGAGTGTAGCCTTGATGGGTGACTTGCAAGGGCTGCACTCATACATCAGGCCAATGTTTTAGGGTTGATACAGTTCTGAAGGGTCAGCATGATGCGTGAATGCAGCTGATGGAGAGATAGAGGGAAGCAGAAAAACTTTACGGCAGCTGGCCGAGACAGGACCACCGACAAGGGCCTGACCAACAAGGGCCTCACTGAAAAGGGCAGTAGTATAGTATGTATCGGAACGGGACTATAGTTAAGTACTGTTTATTACTCAATCGACCTGCAGCCAATCAGAGGCCTCCATTTGGTCACGTGACCGGAAGTGACCTACTTAGGGGATTAGTGGTGAGGTCACGTGACCTAGTTAGCCAATCAGAGGCCGCCATTTGGTCACGTGACCGGAAGTGAGGTCATATGACCTACTTATGGACCGGAAGTGACGTCATATGACCTACTTAGGGGACCGGAAGTGACCTACTTTAGGATCACGTGACCGGAAGTGACCTGATGAGTCACGTGACCGGAAGTGACGTCACATGACCTAATGGCCAACCGGAAGTGAGTGACCTGATTGAGGATCACGTGACCGGAAGTGACCTGATTGATCACGTGACCAGAAGAAGAAGTGACGTCACGCGACTTAATGAAGAGATGAGCGTCTTTAAGGGGTCACGGGCTTTAAAATGTGATATCTTTTTTTTTTGGAGGAGGAGGAGGAGGAGGAGGAGGAGAAGGAGAGGAGGAGGCGAGTCTCTTATTTTTTTCGGTAAACTAATAAAAAACACTACGATATAAGTTTGTTTTTTTTTTTTTCATTTTTTATTGTTTTACGAGCGACTGGAAGTGACTTATTGAACTAGGTAGAAGCGTTCTTTAGAGTGTATAAGGGGGGGAGGGGAGGGGAGGGGGGGAGGGGGGCCCCTTTAAGATGCATGGGGAGGGGGGCGCTTTTAGGATGCATGGGGCGGGTGGTGGGGGGGAGGGGGGGGAGGGGGGAGGGGGGCACTCTAGGGGAGTAGGGGGGCACTCTAAGGGGCGTTTGTCTCTTTTAAGAAAAAAAGAAAAGAAAAAGATTTCAATCGAGAGACACGCTTCTTCCTCTCGAGAGGAAGAAGCGTGTCTCTTCGTTTTTTTGTTGTTTATCACGTGCTTCGATGAGGCGATCAGCTGCGACTGGAGGAAGTGACACTTTAAGAGGGCGCGCTTCTTAATTGTTATGATATTTTTTTTTTTTTACTTACTAATAAAGAAGACGTATGAAAATAAAACACAACAATTCACATGTCCGTCGTTCTCGTTGTTTCTTGCTTGATAAAGTCAAGTAATATCGTGATGCCGAGGTCAAACTTTCCCATGTCCTCAGTCAACACTCGAAGGAGTTCAAAAGGTGTACCGCCGGCACCGTCAGCTTCATCTTGCCACATTTTCAACACTCGGAAGGCCCACTCAGCGGGACTTCCTCCGTATTCGCATTCTTCAGCGATCTTATCTAACCTCTCAGGCGACAATTTTAAATGGTCCCCCACCTCTTTCCACCTGCTACCTAGACGTCTGCCGAGGGTGCCCAAGTGCTTATGCATCGCGCGCGAGTCGGGGTTTTCGAAATCCAACCCCTGTCTGTGGAGAAGGGACATCCACTGAGCCAACAGTTCCACGCGTCTAATGCGGGTGAAGACGCGACCGAGCTCTCCCCATCTATGACGATGCGGGGTTTCACCCCACCAGACTCGGAACATCGCCGTACACAGCTCCTCCGGTGTCTTGACACTGCGCTCTACTAGAGCATCCATACGGGCGGCGGTAACTTTTAAGCTACTGCCCAACTCTCTCCAACAGCCGCTCAACTCTTTACCTAGTTGACGAAGCAAGGCGTCGCTATAGGCTAACCGCCGCTGTCCTACCTCTCTGTTCTCCCCATCGGTCTGCCTCGCGCGTCTCACGTCGTCAAGCCGCATTAACTTTTTTTCAGGTGGACAAGGCGGTGAAGGCGAGCTTGAAAGTGGAATAGCTTGAGCCATCTCGTCTCGTCTTGGCGGTGGCGGCGGCGGCGGCGGCGGCGGCGGTGGCGGCGGCGGCGGCGGCGGCGGTGGTGGCGGCGGTGGTGGTAGTAGACGTTACTGTGGTCAGAGGCGATATGTTTTTTTTCCAACAGAAATCAGAGCTTTTTATACAGAGGGAGTTTAATCCCATTTCCAACAGCACTCCAGCTGTGTAGCGACCTGTCCGCATGACGCTTTTTCAGCCGCTCCGCTCCTTAAGAGCTTAGATGACGAGGGGTGTGTCATCGCTATCCGTGGAGACCAGCTGAAAACGGTGTTTCTTCCTCATCCATTAGCCTTACCTCCTACCCCCTACCTGAGGACGTCTCCCTCCCTCTGACATTCATTGTAACAAACGTCAGAGGTCAGGTGAAAATCGGATTTTTTTCATGCACAGCCTTAGTCAGCTGTCACCCCTCCCTATTGAACTAGCCGGCCGCCGCCTGGCCGGCCCGGTCTACTCACCACGGTAGGAGGTGGTGATTTTTTTTTTGTCTTACACTTAAGTCGCTCACCACATGCACACGCCTCAACTCACAGACAGACACGTTCGTCTTAGGGGGGTCCTGCTTCACGCCACACGCCTCCTGTAGTTTTTTTTTGTATACACACTCTAAGCTCATCACCGTTAATCCTTTATACAGCTAACGCGCGCTGAATGGCTGAACAGGGTGGTAAGCGGCTTAGCTCACGACAGTGGATCCCTCAAAAAAAAAAAAAGAGGGGAAAGGGATCCAGCTGAAAACGTCATACCTTATGTCTTTGTGAATGGCCGCCGGTCAGTCGACGGCAGCAACCGCTTAATCCTTTATACAGCTAATGCGCGTTGAATTGCTGAACAGGGTGGTAAGCGGCTTAGCTCATGACAGTCGATCTCTCAAAAAGGGGGGAAAGGGATCCAGCTGAAAACGTCATGCCTTATGTCTTTTGTTTCTCTTTGTGAATGGCCGCCGGCCAGCCGGCGGCAGCTGAACAGGGTCAGTAAGTAGCTTAGCTCTAGAAGCGAGAAGGCGTATATAAGGGGTCTGGAAACCTCCATTCACTCACTCATTCTTTTGCTGCTCTCTACAGTCACCACCATGAGCAAAAGACAACTTCTAGCGTCGTTCAAGAACAAGAAGACTACGCGGAACAGCGCTCGTTTAGCGTCAGTGCCTCCTCTTGCTACTGAACATGAGACTACCGCCGCAGCCGCTTGGTCTTATCACCCTCCCGCTGTAGCGAGCGCTCGCGGCAGTAGTAGTAGTAGTAGCAGTAGTAGTAGCAGTAGTAGTACTAGTAGTAGTAGTAGTAGTAGTAGTAGTAGTACTACTGGTAGTAGTCGTCGTGCTAGCGACGTTGTTACACTCGCGACGGTACACGTTGCTGCTAAGCGCGCTGCCGCTGCTACTGCCGCCCCGCCTGCTGCGGCTGCTGCTGCTGCTGCTGCACCTGCTACCGCTGCGCCTGCTACCGCTGCGCCTGCTGAGGCTGCTGCGCCTGCTACTGTTGCGTCTGCTGCTGCGCCTGCTGCTGCTGCTGCTGCTTCTGCTGCACCTGCTGCTACCGCTACTACTACTGACGACAACGCTCCTGGCACAGCGCAGTACTGGCAACCGGGTTTTTACCTCCCCACTACTGTTGATGACTTTGATGACCTGCCGCACGTTGCACAGCCCCTCTCCTCCACCACTACATCGACTGACGCCCTCGACGCCGCTCGCGCTGAGAGTGACAGCTATTCGGACACTCAGCCCCTAAACCGAGAAGAAGAGGAGGAGGAGCAGCAACAGGGTGAGACAGAGAACGACGCTGACGACGAGGCGTACGAACAACCCGAAGGGAAAGGGGTGGGCGGTACGTTTTTCGGCTTCCCTCTTCGACCTTTCGACCTCACTTCCTCCACTAGTAGCGTCCCGTCCGGTCCGTGGCGACTGCCCTCACCGCCACCTTACGAGGGCGGCGGCGCTTCATCTTCTACCGCTACACTCAGCACCGACGGCGTGTGGCTGCGCTGTTCCAACAACGAGGCCTCGGATACCACCAGCGCTGACGCTGCTCCTGCTATCGGTTCTGCTGCTGATTCAGCTCACGCTGATGGTGTTACTCATCCTGCGGGTGTGAAACGTTCTAAGGTGAGTTCCAGAACAACAAGGCCTAGTAAGAAGAGAAAAATACAAGAAAAAGAACGAGATGGACGAGAAGAAGCAGAGAAAACCTTCTCCCGTCCTCTCGGGTTAGAGTTCTGCTTAGACGGAGCTTTGACGCTGGAGATCTGGGAGGACGTGGCTAGACTGTCTAGGAGGCCGCGCTACACAAAAGACGGCCAGGTGAAAGAGGCGTCTCTGACCAGAAGCAAGCGAGTGCACTTCACGGCCGACGCGCTGCGCGAGCTCATAGCACGCATCGCCGATATCCGCGCAGTGGTGCGCATACGCGACACAGCGGCCGCGCAAGGAAAACCTAATCACACCCCCTGGTTCGCAGTGCTGGATGAGGAGAGCGAAGTGTACGCAGCTGTGAGCTACTACAGCGGTAAGAACCTCGTCCACGTGCGCAAGTACGAAGGTCCTGACAAAAAACCCACACAGCAGGGAGTGACGCTGTCCGCCAGAGCGCTCAAAGAGTTGGATGACAAAACAGAGATCATTCTGAAATATCTCGGCATAGATTCGGAATGAGAGACGCTCAACGCTCACGCGCGCACACACACACACACACACAGCGTTTGACGTACGCTGTATGAGACAGACAGACGGATACACAGACAGCAGACAGAAAGATAAATAGATAGATAGATAGACAGATAGATTGATAGATAGATAGATAGTTAGACGGCTAAGTAGTTGGTAACTGAGTGAAAAAAAAAACATGACACAGTACGTATGCGAAAAGTGTTTCAAAATGTTTAAAAGACCGTACAACCACGAGAGACACGTAGAAAATTGTAGAGTAGTACCTAAGTTTTGCCCTCTATGCGGCGAAGGCGATTGCCGAAAGATCGCCTGTCGACGCGAATCTCTGGACGGGGTGACCGTCCCTCCGCGCATATGTGCTGTACCGAACGGGGAGGAAACGTTCACGGCGAATTGGCCTGCGATACAAACGGGCGTCAGGATGCACGGGACTCGCGTGAGTGTAACAAACTTCAGGCTACCAACCGGCGAGTTGAGTGACGCTGTAGATACTATGCGTCGCATTCACTTGACACAAAGATTCAGATACAAAGTGGGTTTCTCGGTAGGCTTACTCTTACAACACAGAGAAGACAAGAGCAAACTGCGCTACTTTCACGCCTCCCAGAACAACGCAACTCTCATACAACCGCTCCCTACTATAACTAATTCAGAAACTTTGGAAGAGCTCCTCTCAAAGATGGAAAACACCGTCGCTTGCGAGGAAGTACGGAAACTTTGCGACGCTGACACCAAGTGGCACGTTCTTTTTCCTACCAATTTGAACATTTGCGTTTACATGGGACCGGGGGAATTCCCCATAGGCGGTAGGATCACTCAGGCCGGTCGAGTTGGAAAGAGAAGCGGCGTGTTAGATTTTCCCAACAAGGACAACCTCTGCATCTTCCGCTGCATTTCCTTTCACTTATACAACACCAGCAAGCGCGCTTCAGATTTGTTACGTCAGTTCTGTCCCGCTGCCACACCTGAATCCTTTCCGGGTCTGAACATCCGCGACTTACCCGCGTTAGAGAACTTGTTTGACGTACAGATAGCGGTTTACACCGCGTCGCGTCAAGTGCCGGGGCGGAAGTTGAGAAGACGCGTTACTCTGATCAGACCGCCTTCCAGAACTCTGGCCGCCCGAGGTAAAGTCAACCTACACCTGACGGCGAAAGGCGGTTTGCACGTCTCTCTCGTCACGGACTTCAACGCGTACTCGGGCATATACGAATGTTGCAAGTGTAAGGCGGCGTTCACCACCGAGTTCTTGCTGAAGAGACACAGGAACCAGCTTTCCTCTTGCCGACAAGTCAAGTTGCGCTACGTAGGTGGCATCTACCAAAATTCGAGAACGATTTTCGAAGCGCTAGCAGACTTCTCCATTTTTCCCCCCGACGGACATTCCGGAATCTACCCTTACAAGATCGCCTTCGATTTCGAGGCTTTCTTCAGACCGTGCAAAGAACCGTCGACGGAACACGTGTCCCTGCTGTGGGATCACGTCCCTTTGTCGGCTAGCGTCGCATCCGACTTTCCGGGGTGGGAGGGGCCCGTCTGCTTCGTCAGAGAATCCGACGCAGATTCCGACCCCTTGTTGGACCGAGTTTTAAATCACATAAACGAGAACGCCAAAGTCATCGGAGAAGCTGTGCTAGAACTTTACCGACCGACCTTAGCGAAGTTAGATGCGGCGATAGGTGAAGCTCTCCTGCTGGAGGAGGCGACGTTCACCCCTTCTCCAGGCGGCTTCGCTGCGGCTCAGACCAGACACCCGTTAGTTCAACTGAAGAAGCGTCTTCTGAGATACATCCGTCAAGCTCCAGTCGTGGGCTTCAACTCGGGGCGTTACGACTTGAACCTGATCAAAATACGCCTTCACTCGTTCTTCGCCTCCGGAGACCGAAGAAACCAAGAATTCAGCGTCATAAAGAGAAGCAATCAATACTTGGCGGTTTACACACAGCACACGGTTTTCTTGGACGTAGTCAACTATTTGGCACCCGGTTACAACTACGCGACCTATTTGCGAGCTTTCACCAGGAACGAAGAGAAAGGTCACTTTCCTTACGAATGGATGACGTCTACCAGGAAACTGGCAAACAGAACGCTGCCACCGAGATCGGCTTTCGACAGCGAGCTGACGGGCGTCAAAATGTCCGAATCCGACTACGCCGCATGTCAGAAAGTTTGGTCCGACGAGAAGATGCAAACTATGGAAGACTACTTGATCCACTACAACAACAAAGACGTCAAACCTTTCATAGAAGCTCTGAAAAATCACGCTAAATTTTTCCAAGATCGCGGCATTGACATGTTGAAAGACGGAGTTTCTCTCGCTGGTTTGACTTTACGGTTCCTCTTCCAAAACCTAGAAGACGCGTTCACAACGTTCCCCCAGTTCGACGCCGTCCTCCACGCTCTGATCAAAGAAAATCTAGTCGGCGGTCCTTCCATCATCTTCCATAGATTTCACGAGAAGGGCACCACGCGGATAAGGGAGCACAAGTACGGCGAAGAAGCGAGACCATGCCAACACATCCTAGGACTAGACGCTAACTCTCTGTACTTGCGCTGCATGAGCGAAGCGCACTGCACGGGCTATTACGCGGTGAGACGGCCCGAGACCGAGTTCAAGCCCGAAATTAGGCAAAGAAACTCTCACAGCGCTTTGGAGTGGTTACGCTTCGTAGAGCACGACCGCGACGTGAAACTGCGCCATGCTTTGAACGGCAGCGAGATGGTTGTAGGCTGTCGGAGAATTCGCGTGGACGGGTTTCACGCGGCCTCTAATACGGTTTTCCAGTTTCACGGGTGTTGGTTCCACGCTCACGAGTGCATACCGTCGCACCGATATCAGTGCGCTTCACTGAGAGAGGAGAGACGCGACAGAACGACCAGAGTAAGCGCTTACTTGAAAGCGCTAGGTCACAAGCTGGTCGTCGTGTGGGAGTGCGAATGGCGAGAGATGAAGCGTCGAGATGAGCGGGTCAAGGCCTCCCAACAACGCTGGAAGGTTGACGCTTTGAAAGTGTCTCGAAACGCGATGAGCGAGAGCGACATCCTTTCCGCTGTGAAAGAGGAGAAAATGTTCGGTTTAGTTCAAGTGGACATCACTACGCCGCCTCACCTACGAGACTACTTCGAAGAAATGACCCCCGTTTTCAAGAACGCGACCGTTTCAAAATCGGACATAGGCCCTCACATGTCAGACTTTGCGCAGGAAGAAAAGCTGTTGAACACGCCTCAGAGATGTCTGATAGGGAGTTACCACGGAAAAAATATTCTCTTGGGAACGCCGCTTCTCAAGTGGTATTTAGAGCACGGTTTGATAGTCACCAAAGTGCAGCTGGTGGTAGAATACCTACCTAAACGCTCCTTTGCCGGTTTCGCGGACGAAGTAACGGCGGCGCGAAGACGTGGCGACGTGAACGAGAACGAGAAAATTCTGTCAGACTGTTACAAGTTAATGGGAAACGCTACGTACGGTAAAACAATCTGCAACAAAGAAAAACACACGGCGGTGAGATACACTGACAGTCGGAAGTTCGAACTATTGGCCAATTCGTGGCGCTTCAAAAAGGCGTCCGAGTTGAGTTCCGATCTGTTTGAAGTCGAACTACAACCGAAAACAGTCAAGAACAACCTCCCTATTCAAATAGGGTTCATGGTATACCAGTACGCGAAGTTGAAAATGTTAGAGTTCACATACGACTTCTTGGATAGATTCGTCGATCGGCGCGATTATGCCCTTTGTCAAATGGACACCGACAGTCTTTACATGGCTCTCAGCGGTGACACGTTGGATGACCTAGTCAAACCTCGCCTGAGAGAGACGTACTTCAGAGAGAAACGAAAGTGGCTTCCGACAGCGGTGTGCGACGATCACTTAGAGCTTTTCGTGAAGACAAAAACGGAAAGAGTGCGAGAATGGTGTCCGCCGCCCGGCGGATGTTGTGAGAGACGGTACCTTCACGATCTGAGAATTTCGGGGCTTATGAAAGCGGAGTGGGAAGGTGACGGGATCCTAAGTCTCAACCCTAAGACTTACATTTGCTACGATCGAGTCAGCGACACCGGTGAAAGAAAATCCAAAAAATGGAGTGCAAAAGGCGTACAGAAGAAACAAAACCCTCAGGAACCAGACGACTTCTTGGATGTTCTTCGCCAACGAAAAACTCTCATTGCTGTAAATAGAAACTTCAAAGTGGTGCGAAACAAAATGGTCACCTACACCATAGAGAAAGACGGCGTGCGCTACTTGTATTATAAGCGTCGCGTGCATTCTGACGGTGTGACAACGAGTCCTTTAGAGATATGAAAAAAAAAAAAATAAGCGTGTGCATCTTTTCAAAAAAATAGAGTGTTTATCAAGATTGAAAAAAAAATGAATAAAAAAAATAAAATAAAATATTGTTGTGTTTTTATTTTCATACATCTTCTTTTACTAGTAAGTCGCGCAGTCTCTTAAAGCGTCACTCATGTGACGACGTCGCTTCCAGTCACGTGATCCTAAAGACCCTCACTTCCTAAACAAAAAAACTTCTTCTTCCGCTCACGTGATCAATCAAGTCACTTCCGGTCACGTGATCTTCAATGAGGTCACTCACTTCCGGTCGGCCATTAGGTCATGTGACGTCACTTCCGCTCACGTGACTCACCAGGTCACATCCGGTCATGTGATCCTAAATTGGGTCATATGACGTCACTTCCGGTCCCCTAAGTAGGTCAGTAGGTTACCCAGAATGCACCACTAATCCCCCTAAGTAGGTCACTTCCGGTCACGTGACCAAATGGTGGCCTCTGATTGGCTGCAGGGTTACCCAGAATGCACCACTAATCCCCTAAGTAGGTCACTTCCGGTCACGTGACCAAATGGAGGCCTCTGATTGGCTGCATGTCGATTGAGTAATAAACAGTACTTAACTATAGTCCCGTTCCGATACATACTATACTACTAAGGGCCTTACCAAAAAAGGGCCTCACCAAAAAGGGCTTTATCGACCAGGGCCTCACCAAAAAGGGCCTCACTGTAGAGGGCCTCACCGAAAAGGGCCTCACCAACAAGGGCCTCACCTGAAAGGGCCTGTCCATATAGGTCCTCTCCGAAAACGGCCTTGCCGAAAACGGCCTTGCTGAAAACGGCCTTACCGAAAACAGCCTCACCAAAAAGGGCCTTACCGAAAAGGGTCTCATCGGAAAGAGCCTCACCTAAAAGGGCCTCACCTAAAATGGCCTCATCAAAAGGTAGTGAACAGCGTCAAGTAGAAACGCCATGGTGAAAGACACTGAAACCGACACAAAAGACTCTCTCATAATACGAGCCCTGAAGGTAAGAAAGAGCATTTACACAGAATCCTGCCGCATGGTGGTGCATTAGTCTCTGAGCATGCGCACTGTGGAGGTACAATCAAGCCTCGTTTTGAAGTTGACCGTGAGAAGAAAGAGCTGCAGGGGGGGGGGACTGCATCGGGAGGTGAGGGTAGAGGCTGAAACAATGAATTTAAATTAAGTTCACAAAAAGGGGGGATTTTCATCATGAAGGCATTGAATGATGCGCCGGCTGTTTTATCGGCAGCTCAGGGAGATGGGGGATTCTCACTGAGAACAGTGTTAAACTATGCAAGACTGTTTTATGAACTCACACTTTCTGGTTGATTATCATAATAATGTTGTTTTCTATTTCGATGGGTTTGCTATATCTGAAACTACTCCCACTGTCCATATACTACTTACAATACCAACAGGTTTATTCCTCTGGAGATACCCAGCGTACGTTAAGTTCAGGACTGCTTGTATGCCTGTCTGCATGCCATACTTCACTCACTCAGCCACTCACTCACTTACTCACTCACTCACTCACTCACTCACTCACTCACTCACTCACTCACTCACTCACTCACTCAATTGTTCACTGACTCACTCATTCACTCATCCCTCACCCATTCATTCACTCACTCACCCACTCACTCACTCACTCTCTCCCAATTACTCACTCACTCACTCACTCACTCACCCATGCACTCATTCACTCGTGAACTTAATTGCTCACACTCTGACTCAACCACTTACTCACTCCACTCCTCCCCTCCTCCTCCCCATCTCCTCGTTTCCCCACGGATCCAGCACAGCCAATACATAATCCCTACCCTATGTACAGTCTGCTAGCAGAGCAGTCTACACGTGAACAGACTGATCGTGGGATTATAACAACATCTGTAGTCATTAACGTGCTATTTCAACAATCGCTCTCTGACTTCCCATCTACCTTTTATATCCACTTCTCTGAATGACTCTCTCACGTGTCTATTGAAACACACAGTTGTTTGTTGTCCGACATAAAAGGCTTTTCTTCTCCCAGCTCAGTACAAAAGCCTCACTTTGTTGTTGTGTCTGTAGTAGGAAGACAAGGCGGGGAGTTAGATCGCAGCTCTCACGTGATTACGCTGAGTGAAAGACAAACCGGAGCTACAAGAGGTCTAGTCCTATTTCTGCCGTCTCTATAGGTATAGGTCCTGAAGGTGGCGTGGACAGTCTGGTACGGGTACAAAGTACACTGAGAGTCTTTGACTCCCTATATAACCAATCTTTTAGTCACTATAGTGCCTGACCAGGTTAGTCATTAATTGGCTCCCTATACTATCAACCTAGGTTAGTTAATATCGTCAGGTTGGTCAGTACTGACTAACTCACCCTAGTCTTTCCACTTAAGGCCTTTTGAGTAAGGCATTAGTCATTGTGTTGTTTTGCCTCAGTCATTTTTGAATAGCAAGTACATGGTCATGCCTGACCAATGTCCCTATGACCAACCTGGGATAGACACTACATACTAAGGACCAGAGTATTTAGATTTTCTGTGTCCGAGCCTGTTGCAGCAACATAGCCCCCTTATGGGCGCGATTTTCACCGATTTTGGTGACATTCATACCTACTGGTACCTGCCCTCTAATTAGTCCTCCCAGGAACCAGCAGCAGAAAAGTAGTTCCTCTGTGATGATTGCGTACCAGTGATGACCCTCGGGAACAGAGGTAGAGGTAGGGGCCAGTGTGACAAGTAACGGTCATACACAGTCAAATTGCAGAACATCTAGCAATAGTGATGTCATGAAGCATTGACACCCTGGAGTTGGTACAGTTAGTAAGATTGCTGACAAATAAACATTCAGGATCAACAGCCAAGAATTTCCTACAAAATGGCTAAAGACTACCCAGACCTAGCATGACTAACGCAGAGCTTGGTGAATGAATGATACACCACCATACGTCTAGTAGCCTCAGTGGTCGTGATACAGGACAATAGTCGGGAGTAATGAGCGATGAAAGAGTCGGAAAAAGCCACCTGTGAGGCGGTAATCCCTCATGTAGTGCATCTTTATGGTTCAGATACAGCAGTTTCTGACTTTAATCGAACTCCATATTTTTATCCCTTTTCTGGTCAAAGTCTTTTAGATAAAGATGGACATTTTAAAGTAGAGACCCATGTGTAGATTTCCGGCTTCTTTCATTCATATCTGAACAGCAAGGATGACGCGTAGTGACGTTTAGCCACGTGTTTAAGGGCAACATAGTGCTCTAATCCATCATGCCTCAAATGTCTCCCTGGGGAGTCCTCTCACCATGGTTGCATTCATGCATCATGCCAATACTTTTTGAATGTATCATCTCCATATGATCAACAATCTACATGAATGTAGCACTGTATTCTGTGGCAACTCACTATAGGCTGTATTAATACAGTTTAAAGATAAACCAAAGAATGCATTAGCCACTCTTCAGCCCTCAAATGCTTATCTGCTTGGCTGCACGCCTGTTTTGGAAAAATGAAATCTGTAAAAAAAAAAATCCCAATGGAAACTATTATGAGCAGCCACAGAGAATGGATGTATGCTCACATATTGAGATATAAGGCTGACATCGGCATTCTTACCGTACTAATTGAGCAGCTCTGTGAGCTATTTGCTGGCACTTTAAGGGCCACTTAATGATGTAATGCAGAATGTCCTCATAATGCATGAATGCGGCCATTGCAAGGAATTCACCATGGCTGCATTCGAGCATCATCCCGACCCTACAGGATTAATACACTCTTGAACGGTCCACATGATGCATGATTGCAGTCTTGGCGAGTTAATCGCCAGGGCTGTAATCATGCATTGTACTGATCAAGGGCATTATACTATCCTTAGAGTGTTAAATGGTTAAAGCGGTTGGAGATCACTCATGTCGCGAGGCGCGTGTTCCTTTGTTTGCAGCTTGGATTCATCACAAGCTCCATTCAGTTACTTAATGAGTATGTTCCGTGCCAAAGCCAGATACGGGAATTGATTTAAGAGACTGAAAGGATGGACAAAAACCGAATGCTGACTTGCACCAAAGGACTGGGTGGGGGGGGGGGGGGTCTATCTAAAAGTATCTAGAAGATTGATGCTGGTTACTGACAGTAGGAGGGCTATCAGCTTCTGGTTCGAACCAGAAGCTGTGCTTGAATTGCTCGTAATTTGGATGTTTTCAATTATAGTACTTAGAGATACCACTTTTGAGGCCTTCTATTGCAATTCTTACATTGGGTAGATCTATTTATCTTGATTTGGATACTCGAAAGTTGGGTAACTAGATAATTAATCTTAGTTTCCGTCTCAGACTATGTTCCTGACTCATGGTAAATCTACCCTATTATTGAATGAACCCCATACCATAATATTAATATGTAAAACCTCTATATTTATAAACACAAGCAAGATGAACCTCCAGAAACTATTCAAGGGAACAGACCAAGTCGTCCCTGCATTGTGTGAGGTATTGGATGTGAGTAAAACTATAAGTTCCCAAGACCCATTTTAAGTGCATTTAAATCCACTTTGACGGACTTTAAGAACATTTAAATTGGGACTTTTTCTGCTTAAATCTCAAACTTTAAACTCCGAAAGAGATTGCATTGGATTCAAAATGGTTAGAATATTTGCATATTAATGAATAACTCAAGATACCAGGGATACCATTGGTGTTTATAACCTTGGAAGTAGTGCAACAAATAGCAGATTACTCCCAAGCAGCAAACACTCAAGGCATCTGCCTAGCAGACCGGAGGCTAGGCACCGGATCGTCTTACTCATTCGTCTTGCTCGTTGTTTTACATAAAGGCTTTCAAATGAGGCCTCGACAGTCAGGTCAATTTACTGCGTGAATGCCGGGATGAATGGAGGCTCGCGGTCCGCAGAGACAAAGCGACAGAGAAGAATTTAAAACAGTACCAGGGTTCCTGAAAATAGGTGTAAAATGGGGGATTTTGGGGTATTTCGACTTATACTTTCACTGAAAATAGGGGTAGAATTGAAGAATGTACCTAGTAGCTAATGATAGGTAGATGTATAATTGTGCTATTTTAAATTATGATTGGTTTTAAGGTTAGAAATGGATGCTTGTGGGGGTGGTGTTATGGCTCTGAGGCTATCTGAGGAGATCTAAATGGACTACTTGCATAGAACTTATGCTCAAAGCATATATGCTTCAAAGGAGCTCCAATTCACCAATTTGACCTGTGTTAACTATTTAATCCTCACCCCCCCCCCTTTATGTCTGGTGTCTGACCTCAGGAGAACCAATGACACTGACATCTAACTGCCTAAGTGGACATCCTAGAGTCTGGAGCCCCCAAACTGGCATCCCTCACAAGTCTGCATTGTGTACTACCCAGCCCCTACCTCATAGTGCCAGCCACTGTGGCTACTAAGTCAGTCGGAAATCCAGATAAAGGACTGTGTGGTGGCAGTGGTTGGGAGGGCTCCCCCTTGTTAAGCTGACCACATTACGGTGAGGGGTGAGCTGCTCGTTTCACTGACCGTCCCCAGGGGGCACCACCATGAGCCGGTCAGTGAGCTGCTCTCTGCCTCTGTTCTCTGTACCCAGGGTAATCTGTATGGGGTATCCATAGTAATCTGGATAGGGTATCTATAGTAATCTGAGTTTGAGTTTTGAGGTATTTCTTTTTTATTGCATCATTCATTTACATATAATTAGTGTGCAACCGTGGGCTAACACATACCCTTGGGGATAGATGTACAGTTCCATTTTTTAAAAGGAAAGAAATTGTTGTATAGTGTATCCACGGTAATCTTTACAGTGCATCCAGGGTAATCTATATAGTGTAATGTATAATGGTAATTGTATGTATGTCCATGATCATCTATACAGTACACGGTGGTCTGTATGCGATATCCATGACAGTATCAGTATCCACAACCGTCAATATGTTCAGGTTCTTAAAGCGTTTCATCATTGTCATAATGTTTTGTGACCTGAAATACGGACAGAAACACTATATGCAGATATTTATTACCTTTTTCTTTCTCAGAAACATCAGCTACCATGTATTAAAGTCGCCTTCCAAATAGTCCCAGTTTAGAGTGAGCTGCTCTTCTTTATTTTCATGGGGCAATGATATGAAAAAGATTGCACCTGAAACTCATAAGCGTTCACAACTCTTTTATACTCAATCGTGATGAGGGAAGTTCTGTAGGGATTTTTAACTTGTAGGTAGTATCTTTTCCTTTGTAGTATTTATATGGATGGATTTATAGGACACCGGCCACTGGATAGGCTTTATTCTTGAACCTGGCCCGTTTGACACCCAATACCCAATGGTTATTTTTAGTGATGTAAAGTGCGATGAAGCTATAGAAGTGCGGCTGAAATCTAGGGCGATGCTCTTGCCATGCAGGTTTCATCCAATGCAGTACTAATGAGTTGCTCGCCAGCACTACTGTGGTACATCATGCTGACAGATTAATATGAACCATAATTAAAGTACATGTATCATTCTCCATTAAAATGTTATTGTCAAGTTTTAAATTTCCCTAACCAATACTTTCTACATTGCAGGTAAGCATCTCCAGCTACTCACCTTGCTGAAGTACCCGTAAACTGTGAGTATGCAGAAAATCTAAATGCCCAGCGCTAGGTCTGAAGTGGCTATCCCAGGTTAGTCATAGGGACATTGGTCAGGTATGACCAAGTCCTATCTTAAAATGACTGAGGCAAAACAACATTATAACTAATACCTTACTCAAAAGAACTCATTGAAATGGAGAAGAAAAAGGTGAGTCGGTCAGTACTGACCAACCTGACAATATTAACTAACGTAGGTTGGTCGTATAGGGAGCTAAAAAATGACTAACTTGGTTAGGCACTAGTGACTGAGGGATTGGTCGTATAGGGAGCCAATGAATATTAGTGTAGGTATTTGGATTCCTGGTGTGAGAGGGAAGGTGTGTACCTCCTGGAGGTCTCCTAAAATATAGTTACACAAACTAGAAAGGGATGAAATTACAGAAGGAAGTGTAGAATGGTAGCAGAACCAGTTAAAAAGTCAGGTAAAATCAGAATCTAGTGATAAAAATAGCTACCCGGAAATGACCGTTCTGATGGAAAGACAATGGATGTGGCAGCAATGGGCCCTCACCCTTTTCTCCACAGCACAATATCATCAACTAACACTGATTATGATCCTATACTGCAGCCCTTACATCAAGTGCCTCATCTGCATCCATAGACCCTCTATTTCTAGGCACAGAATAAGTTATACAACACGTCACAAACTCTCTAGGCGCAGTATTCCAGCCATGCTGGCCACTGGTCACTTAGCAGGTGATAAATAGACTCACAATTAGTGCACAGGCTGCCTCCAGCATACAAGCTACCGACATGAATATTCCCTCCTACTACCTCCTATAAACAACCCACCCAGTGAAGTATATTAGTCACTCTGACTACTTCTTAACATTTAACACTAGACGTATTTTTCAAAGTGGTTATGGCTCACCCTGCTTTCCTGGAGAGCATTATTAATCAGGGGAATCATGGAAAAGAAGAGGAAACTAGGTAGTTATTCAATATAAAGGATTCAATATTTTAAAAGTCAAGATATTAAACGTTAGCTGAGTTGTATTAATAGCATATCACCTCTAGTTTAATTTCGTGTTTAATTACTTGTTATATGTGATATGTTGTGCATTAAATATCAACGAAAACACCAAAAGATGGTGTTGTATATATATTTAGAGTAGAACTTGTGGACAACAGGCCTCTGGTGGGGTTATTAAGTGAGTCCCAACCATACTTACTCACCCTCAACCATATCATAAACTGGTGATGTCCCAGTAAGGTACCCGCTGACCTAGTACCTACCCCCAGCGCTATCTCTTCTCTGGTTATATCCTGGGGTAGTTCGAGTAGTTTACGACCCCCCGAGGCTCGTTGGTCTCCGGAGTGGACTACGGGTGGGATCTCTGGTGGTCGGCACAAGCAGTAAGATGTATGTTACAGATGTGGTGCTGTGCTGTGATGTATGGTGTATTGTAGAGCCATTACCAGTGTGGTGGTATACACTACAATAAGGCCAAAAAAAAGGTATGTTGCAGGTCACCCGACCGACCCTATCAAAACAGGGCCGACCCTACGTTTTTTTATGCAAAGGAATTATACTTTTACCCTTTTTTGGTCAATTTTAGGGTCTTCTGAGAGGCTGGTTAGTACTTTCATGCTAAAAAAGAAGTTTAAAAAAAGAAAAACCGACCTACCGACCCTACATTTTCTTGCCATGTTACCTGAAACAAACCTATTTTTTTGGGCCTAAGTGCACAGACCACCCAATGCCTTGACATCTTGCCTAACTGGGTGCTCTATTGTATTTGTCTCAGAAGTCGACTTCTGTTAGCCCTTTGTGGGTGGCATGATGGTTGCCTTTTGATATTGAGGTACATACTATCCACAACAACACATTGATGAGGTCTGGACTTCTCCCTACAGAGACCTAACCAGACCCACATGATATAGCCAGCACATTATATTATATAGAGGGAGAGTATGGGGAAAGTTTCATATATGATTAATTGGTTACGTTCTCAGGATATACTTGATTATAGAGTAGCTTATGCCTCTAAGAATTCTAAAGGCATCTGCCATCAAAATAACTTGCGGTTGAATTCAAACGGCAAGTCTGTTAGGGATCTTGATGACCTCTCATTTCCCAGAGGCCCATCATGAAATGTATCTCCCCATACCCACGATCTGCAACTTCTAATGGGAAGGATACAGATAAGAAAAATCATCCCTACACTCAAGTTTACAATATATGGGGGGCGGGTTAAATGTAGATGGAATAAAAGGAGGAACCATGATAGAGGCATTATAGATAGCACACTGCCACAGTTATGTTACAATACTTCTTTATTAGAGCTATATAGATATGCATAGACCTTTGTAATATGTCCCTAATGAGCTGCCTCCATTACCAGATAAGCCCCCAGGTCTGAGAGGCATCATGATTTATACAAACCATAGCTAGATATCTGATGTAATATACACATAACCGCCCTATGTGGAAATGCAGACAGAATAAATCATGGTAATATAGAGGGGGGACTTCAGATGGGGCATTATACGTATTCAGAGCTTTGGGCTGTGATATACAAAGACACATTAAAGAACTATGCGGCCCTTAACGGCTCAAATACAATTATCACATCCTGGCGATACACAGGAGTTGCCTTCAGACTACTCATCACACCGGAATGTGCAGTCGTCTAGTAATTAGGCACAGATTAGTTTTTATTTATGACTGTCAACGTTTTGAGTGTTTGCACACTGTTCTTCCTTTTTTAGCAAATCACTAGTACAAATGCCAGGTATGTAACTTAATTAATGTATCAAAGCAGCGGAACATAGCAGTATTAATTTAGACCTATGCAGACTGGGGCCTTTGATCTAGATGATGCATTTCATACTATCTCTATCCTACATGTGATTAAGCTAATACGAGGTAAGGGGGTATTGTATGAGTAGTATTAGGGCTTTCTGAGTCAAGGAATTACTGTTCCTCGTTGTATTTGTCACGGGCTAGTACTGGCTAGATTTCCCATGTACTAGCACGAAATGTAATGTAGTTTCTAGCAGGCGAGATGATTAGATTTTACAATTAAATTCAGTCTCTCCCTTTATGACATTTTGCTTGTGACTAATTACAGTAACATATTTACTTGTACAGCAACTATAGTAGTATCTGTTAGGCCCTTATCCTACAAAATTGCCCTTATCCTACAAAAATGTATAGTTTTGTAGTATAAGGGCTGTCAGTCAGGCCCTTATCCTACAAAATCAGCCCTTATCCTACAAAAAGGTTTCCCTTATCCTACAAAACCTATGTATTTTGTAGGATAAGGGCAATCAGTCAGGCCCTTATCCTACAAAATTGCCCTTATCCTACAAAACGGTCCCTGATGCTTTAATTACTTTGTCACCAGGTCTAGCCCAGTGGCATAGGGCCTACACATATGCTGTAGAATTAAATTTATTTGATTTCCTTGTGTAATCCGAAATGGCCACCAGGATTGCTCCCAAAATCTCAGGTTTATTAGTTTTCCTTGTCAAATATATGAAAATAAGGCTTGTCGGGGTGTAGTTCATTTATTAGGCCTGACTGAAAGGCCTTATCCTACAAAACTATATACTTTTTTAGGATAAGGGCAATTTTGTAGGATAAGGGCCTGACTGACAGCCCTTATCCTACAAAACAATATATTTTTGTAGGATAAGGGCAATTTTGTAGGATAAGGGCCTGACTGACAGCCCTTATCCTACAAAACTATAAATTTTTGTAGGATAAGGCCAATTTTGTAGGATAAGGGCCTGACTGACAGCCCTTATCCTACAAAACTATATATTTTTGTAGGATAAGGGCAATTTTGTAGGATAAGGGCCTGACAGGTGTTTTGTAGGATAAGGGCAAATTTTGTAGGATAAGGGCTTGACTGACAGCCCTTATACTACAAACCTATATGATTTTGTAGGATAAGGGCAATTTTGTAGGATAAGGGCTTAACAGTATCTCCTTTACCTACATCTCCCCATAACTCTGCTCTACGATGTCCGTGTCCGTTCAGCATACCCTGGCTTCCTATACTACTTACTACCCCACTCCCTCTGCCCACACACATCTGGGCCTCCCTCCCCCCACTGATACTTCCTATTATGCAGCCCTCCCTACAGTAGACCTCACTACCCATTAGTAACAAATCATGCTGATTGGGGCTGCCACTTCTCCTTCTGGTTCTGTCTATAGCCGCCAGGGGACGGGCCCCTACACTGATAATCTTTAGGCTCTAGAACTTAGGCAGTACAGACTGACAAATCAGTCAATATAACCTAACCTAGCTAGTCATTTTCTAGCTCCCTATATGACCAATCTAGGTTAGTTAATAATGTCAGGTTGATCAGTACTGACCAACTCCCCTTGCAATGAGTATAGGGCAAAGTTCTTTTGAGTACGCCATTAGTCATATTGTTGTTTTGCCTCAGTCATCTTTTAATAGCGCTTGGTCATGTCTGACCAATGACCCTATGACTTACCTGAGATAGCCACTACAGACTAAGGGCCCGGACATCCAGAGTATCTGTGTACATCAGTCACATGACTATGATCTTGATGGGGAATCCCTGGGGGATGGAACAGAGTAGCCGTTATAATGAACAGGTATGATGTATGTGTGTGTGTGTGGGGGGGGGGGGGGGGGTAGGTGGGTGAAAATAGCAGTTGTTATGCAAAAGCAAAATGTGAGACCTTAGCTCAATACATGAAGGTTACTCTATGTGGCTGATACAGTCAATATTTTATTGACGATAAAGCCACGTGCCTCAAGTTGGCGTCAGGTGGCGCCAGTTCATTCTACAACCTTGTCTGATACTACATCATTGAACTCAGTCAGATATTGTTTATGTTGTTTTCTATAAACCTTAACTGAATTACCTTTAATCACTTTTGTTTGTTATTTGATGAATGATATTACTTAGATCTATATAAAGCAATAAAGGAGACTTGTGAGACATGTACTGTTAATAGTGCCTTGGTTTCCTGTTCCGATGTGACCTTCCTTCACTTTACATGACATGGCCTTGGATTGATGTTAATAACACCTATTTTGTAATCAGATCTGTTTAGAATCCCACTATCAAATGGGAAGTGAAATACCCCAAAACATTGAGAATTTGGACAGTGTTTGTTTGTAGTGCTAGTGTGTTGAACCATATCTAGGGTGGGAGGCTATTCCTACCCTACTGAGCTGCTGAACGTTGGTCGACAAGTGCATATTTCAGCATAATCTGAAATCCCCAGAGTAAGCCATTCCGAAATATGGGTCTCACAGGGACGTGGGCTCGTAAAGCTCTCCCAGGGACCAGGGCCGGATACACAACCAACAGAGTGTTAGAGATAGTATGTATGCGAGGACAGGTCGAACAACTGTATTACTAATAGGGAATATTGGGGCAATTTTTGTTGCAAGATGTATATCCTTACATTCCCTAAAGTATTGAGGGTGAGAATGGTAGGACAGAAGAGGAAGGGAACAGTGTAGGACAAAAGTGATATTAGGTGAACATTAATGTTAGAATTAAAGTGAAATGTTAAATGTAAAGCTGATGAGACATATTTGACCTCCTATTTGTTCATACGTATTCTATCATCACCCTTTCTAGAGCTATGTGCTTAATTTGCAAAATATACAAGAAAATGAGGAGTAAACATTTTCATTCCACTTCCAATTATGGAATGTTACCCACTCCTCCCTCTTACACAACGTTAAGCACTCATAGCCTTATCATTTACATCAAGAGTCCTGTGATGAGGCCTTATGGTTGATACCACTCTAGACTGGTCCACTATCACCAAGATCTGCCTTCCACAGGCAGCCAACCAACCACAAGTAGCCATCCACTCACCCGGAAAGATTTCCAAGATAAAAAAAGATAACAACCACAACTAGAAAACCCGCTTCTTGAGGGTTTATAAATCAGTGAGGTCTAAGGAAGACATGCTTGGGTGGGTATCTTGCTTTGAAGCACTTTCTCCTTGGTTAGCACTGGTGTAAGAAAGTGAAAAATAAGAAAATAGGGAGACAAAACTTCAGTAAGAGAGAGAGATTAGAATGAGATAAGATAGGCTTTATGCGGTTGTAAAGATGTGTGTAGGTAATGATAGCAAGTCCCTCAAAGCCGTGACCAGAATGCACTGCATAGTTTGTCCTTACCCAGAATGCAATGGCTCACACTTAACTCCATTTCTCTGTGTCAGAGGGGTTTGCTTATAAAATTAAGGATGGAGAAGTTCCAATGAGAGTTACATTTTCATTTCTATCACCATTGTAATGCAGTTTCACCTGTAGGAATTTCATTTCACTCCCTCCCTTCCTCTCACCCAGCATTCCTCTAGGGTCTACATCATTTTCCATCAGTTTAGTTCCCCCTCTCCTGCTTAACCCTTTTCACTTTTAACTGGATTTATACTACCTCCTGTTTAATACCCTTGCCCATTCACCCTCCACTGCCTAAACCCAGTGGCCTAATTTATGCTCTTTATCAGCCTCCCCAGACCGATTCCCCCTCTCCCAGCTGCACCATCCCGATGTAAGCATCCCCTTATCTCTACTTTTTTTAAACTTAAGCACCCCTCACACTGCCCTCCATCGGGTGAGACCGGAATTGCTTATTACTAGCGCAGGTCTCTAGGGGACTGCTCCAGATAGAGAGGGTTATTTATAGTAACAAGCTGCTCACAGATGCTGCTCCATCTTATGGTCTAGATCATAGATTCTCATATAGAGGGAGTATAAGATGAAGGGATTATACGATGTACTAGCCATGAGGTAGTAGCGCAAATGTAGGGTTAATTTCTCCTTCTCAGAAGTATGAACATTCTCCTACAGAATGGTTTGTCTTGCCCCAAAATATACAATTCATATTGCGGAAACAATAATTATGGGCATATTATAGGTATAAAATGCCAAAGTGTTTGAGGTATTTAAGAAGTGGTTTGTATAATTATTTTACAAATTTCTGAAGAATATATTTTCATCCAGAAGGGAATATTGATTTCATATCTAGTAGGTGTTATATAAATGTGATTTCAATAGTAAACCTATACACATCTACCATGGGTATGTACAGTTTAATGTTTTAGGTAATATTAGGATGAATCCGTCACATATTGAAGTGCCGTATATCCTACTAGCTGAAAATACTGAATATATGCATAGGACAAGTCTATGACTTGTAATACCTCTGTTCTATTGACAGATGGTTTAGATAGTGATCAGGACTCAACAGTTCCCAGGTGAAACACAAGTTCTCAAACATTCAGTAAAATGACTGCGAGCCAGCTCAGCTAGCTTCTGAAGTCACACTAGGTAATGGGCTCTACATTAGTCTGGCTGACTATTATTCCCAGGAGAAACAAAAGGATGGCTTCAGGTATTTTCTACATCAGACACTACCTCTAGCTTCTGATTAAAAAGCTTCAGTCGAGGAAAGGGAAATCGTCTATAGGCAATTCCATACAGAGAGTTAAAAGCCATTACATCTGTCCTAATGCAATTACAAAGCAGTGGTGATGGAGGTTGAAGAAAACACTTAGAGTTATCGTCCTGAGATGGAAAGTCCACCAATATCCTATATGGTTCTTTGCAATATGAAATGTTATTTTAACCTTGCTGTTTTGTTGATGAAAATAGGTTCATTTCTCTTTCAAATTACCATGATAATTCAAATCACTATAACAATATGACTGATTTAATTTGTTATAGTCATTGTTCCTGTTGTTGTACTAGTCCTTCATCTTATATTTTCAAATTGATTTTTGCCCTGAGGTAATAGGTTTGGGTATATAATGAAGATGCGCATGAATCTCATGCCTAGAACATTTTCTTTCAAATCAGACATGATATTTACTACCCTATTATGTACCAAATTGATTCAGCTGATGTATAGTTATGGTTGTCGAAGAGCTATGGCATGTATGTCATTTTATGGGTTTATTTTGATTAGACACAAATGGGATGGCTGTTCTTAAATCCCATTGGTGTCTATCTAAGATGTTTATGTCCATTTTGTGGCATCATGATGATGGGGAACACCATTAAACCTGCGTCCTGATCGGTAATCCATTATTGTTCTGGTGTTCATTTATGGGTTTTATGTCTTGAATCATTATGGATATTGCAGGTCATGTCAACTTATCATAGCGGCAACCTCTTGTATTTGACATACATTATTGTAGGCACTTGTTTTAATATGTGATGGGCATTACATGCTGACTTGTACGCAAGAACAGAACTGGTACTTGCTCATTTTATTGTCCATATTTTTTCTGAATAGGGTTTTAAAGCATTTTTAGAAGCTGATTAGAGAATCAAACAAATGTAGTTTATTGTTGATTCCATGTCACCTGCTTACCTAAATGACTGCATGCCTTTTCATGGAAAAGACCAGACCAACGCATGGAAAGCCATTTTAAGTAAAGCCCAGGCAGGAAAGACCTACTAAGCTTTGAAAAGCCTGTACCTTTCTGTCTGCAGTTGAGTACTGCAGGTATTTGTCAGCGTTCAACAATACATGCAGCACAGTCAGATAAAGGTCACGTTGAAATGCCAGCTCTCTGCTCTCTACTAGTGCATCCAACCTCTTCTAAATACTGGTCTTCAAATTCGAAGCTTTTTTCTACTCTTTGTGTCTGTATCTCTCTATTTTGCAGCCATCTGCCCTATTCCTGTCTGCTTCAATTATTGCATCCTTTTCTCATTTCCCTCACTTTTTCTTCCCCTCCCTCCCTCCATTTTGTACTCATACTCACATTACAATGTGATAGTACTGATGTGAAAGTTAATATGAGCCTACATGTATGTGCTAGATCTAATCCTTACTCAGATCTCTGTTCACTTATCTCTCCTTGTAGCGGTATACAGGGAAGAGATACCACTAAAGTGACAGATAGTGCGTACCCATACCACACTTCACATATTCTCTGTGTGAATGGCAGAGTGTTGCCCTGAGCTGCTCTATGTCCTTGGCCACTTGCTCTATGCGCCCTCCTCCATTACGTGACCTCTCCCCTCACTCTAGGTACTCCGCAAGATCAAAAGTGCCGTCCTAGTAAGGGCTCTGTTTATTTGATGGGGTGACCATCTTGGATTCCTTTACTTCCTACTTAACATAAAAGAAGATGGCCCCTGAGGGCCTGGACGTCTGGAGTAGCGCCACCTTGGGGTCACAAATACAGCCCCTGGGATACATTGGATGAACCCAAGGGTCATATGACTCCCTGATATGGGTATGGACATGTGGACATCACAGGAGTGTAGTTCATTTTATGGATAGGGGTGAGGATTGGGGAGGGGCATCTATCAGAGAGTTGATGTTATATCTAATAGGTAAACTCCATATAACAGTTGACAATTATGTCCCATCTGCTACCACGTTCAAACATGTTTAGGAATATCAAAAGAAATTGCAACCTCTTAATGTTTGGTAGTCTGGCAATAAGTTTATCATGAACCTAGCTCGCAGGGGCAGAATGTATTTAATAAGTTCATTATTGACGATTTTTTCTTTCCAGACTTTTTCAATATTGAGCAACTGATTAAGTCCCTATCAAAGCACCACTTATATGTCCCACCATATCTATACCAGTGTGATAAAGTATTTTGTCAATAATTAGGAATCTACTCAGTATAATGACAGCATAATGCGAAAACAGTTTGTAAGGTGGTTAGTTTTTGTACAGTTGCTGCATGGTTATTTCACCATTTTTCTAATCTCTATCATATATTTCTTGCAGGTAAGCATCAACTTGTTAACTTTGGTGAAGTCACCTTAACTGTGAGTATCATTTGAATATATCATGGGGTACTGCCTATTGAGGTTGTAGGTAAATAAACAGGACGTGAATTATTGGCTCGCATTTAACACAATATTCTATTGATCAAGGAAAAGGGTCCCGAGATAGTACTAAAGGAGATATTTTTTTAGGAACAAAGAAAAAACTTTTACCCTAATGAGAAAGGGGGCCATAAATGGGGCCTTCTTCTCAAAGAGCTATACCCATAATACAATGGCCTGCAATAACACTGATTATGATCTCAGGCTCATCCGCAGAATATGTTATACAAGAGGACTAAATCTTCCTGGGACGTTATTCGAGCCATGTTGCCCACTGGTCATTTACCAGTTGATAAATAGACACAATTAGTGAACAGGCCACCTCCAGCATCCGAACTGCCTACATGAATATTCTGCCACTATCTCCAAGAGTCCAATACAGCACCAACCAAGCCTCAAGGCAATACTAAAGCACCCCTTAGTTCCAGGAATTTACCTACCATAATTATAAAGTTCATGGTCAACCTTTGCTGTCATGAAAAAGGGAGCGGTAAAGATAATATCATAGCAAACAGAGTATTTGGTGTCAAGAAAGTCCTATGAAATTAACCTATCAAATCTATTGTGGCCTTAAACTTTGTAGGATGTGGATTGCATACATTGATTGGGGTGTCTTTTCCTTATCATAGATCATATTATAGCCATAACTGTAATTTTATTCTGAATGGATTCTCTTTATAATGGGATTCATATTTCATATTTTACATTTGAGCATAAATGCCAGCAGATTGAGATACGTTTGTTTCTTGACAAGTTATAAATTTGTTGAGGAATCCTGCTTACATTTAAGAGTAAGTCCTACTCTAAACATGGACAACATGCCACAGGGGTCTACTTGATGTTGGCCCAGCCATACTTACTCACCCCTCAACCATATCATGAATTTGTGATACCCCAGTAAGGTACCACTGATGTAGCACCTACCCATGTCACTATCTCTTCTCAAGTTATACATGAGGGTGGTTCAGAGTATTTTATGATACACTGAAGCTCATTGGTCAGAAGTGGACTGCTGGTGGGGTCTCAAATGGCTGCCAGGATACCAGTACACTATAAGAACAGTGTGTTACGTCTACAGACTTATCAACACACTTTTCTGCAGCCACTTTTAACACAGATTTTGGTGTAACACACTACCCACTACGCACTCTTTGCCAAAAGTGTGCTGATCTCAAAAGTGCGTTGCAAATTTGTGTGTAGATTTCCCTATGCATGTTCCCGTAGCCGGCCTAAGTTTTGATATGTGGTGGCCATTACATATTATTCATGATCTTGATGAGTAACAGTATCCCCTGATCACAGAGTGGTCCCTTTATTGTTCACAATTCTCAGATCCCAGTAAATTATCCATGATGCAACCTGCAAACAACAAATAATATGATGAGAAAACTGAGAAAATGGTTATTGCATTTGTGAGACAATACTCTTCATAACCATAACTTTATTAGTAGACTTACAAGTCTCTGCAAACGGAAAATGAGTCATATCCACAGAACACAGATCTGCACAGAGCTAGACTGTTCCCTTTTACTACTTACTACTGTTCAGATAAGTCTCCGGAACACTCATGATTTATATAAGCTAGAGCGGTATCTGATGTAATATACATGCAGCAGCCCTATTTGCAGATACAGCCATGTGAGATCATGAAGAGAAATAAGGCTAGAGAACAGACCAGGACTTATAATAGCATAATAATAATAATTATTAGCAGGGACATGAGCTGTTCATAAATTAATGCTATATCATAAAACTGAATATGTGATAATCACATTATTCAGTTTCATATTATAGCATTAATTTCATAAATTAATGCTATATCATAAAACTGAATATGTGATAATCACATTATTCAGTTTCATGATATAGCATTAATTTATGAACAGCTCATGTCGCTGCTGTGAGGGGTGGCTAGCCAGCAGTAAGGGGAAAGGAAAATCTCATTGAGTCCGTTTTCATTGTCAGTCTTTCCGACTGGTCCAGCATTACAATATTGCAATAGTGTGGTGTCATAGTCCTGACGGAATAAACCCTTTCAAAGACGTGCTGATGATAGATGAAGTGTAAACGGAGATATGTGTTTACGCATAACTGCAGAAGTAGGTCCAGATGATATGTTTTTATTAATGCCGTACCCAATTATCTGTGATACTGCGCACTGTTCAAGATGCTATAATGATTAAGTCATGACTTAATGCCAAGCGTGTGATTTAATACATGCCACATTAATATTAAAAGTATTAACAGTGATACATGTATATCCGAGTAGCACAATGTCAGGAGCCTTTGATCTAGATGTTGCATATAAATTTCATCAGAGACATGACGTTTTTATTGCCTTTGATAGTACCATTCATGGGATAAGGCTAATGTGAGTGTGGGGGAGAGTGGTGTATGAGCAGTATGAGGGGGGGGGCTCCGTAAAATACATCATGAGGTTTTATCTTGTGCATTTGCAACTGGCTGGTAATTGTAAGATGTCTCTCATCTACTAGCTGGGTATGTAATGTGATGTAGTAGCTGGAGACATTCCTTATCTATCTATAGGTTTAGCAATAGGTTTGGGGTTTCTGGTCAAATTACTGTTGCTCAAAACATTATTCAATTACATGACTCACTTTAAAAAGAAATTCAATGCTAAATCTGAGTTCCAGATTGTGGTATGATATGTAGTCTAATATTCACTATGTTATATACCCCTTGAATTGCATTATAACTCTTATTCCCTTGGTAATTCCCTTGCTTTCTTTTTTACTGCAATTGCCCCCTCCCATACACACACACACATTTATACAATGATACTTTCATGTTCCTACATAACATAATAGCTGAGGGTGCTGCTCATTAGTAACAAATCATGCTGATTAGGGTTGCCACTTGTCCTCTGGTTCTGTCTATATATTATGCGCTGGGGTAGTGGGAGGGGGGGTGCTGCAGTCATGTGAGGCACACTGGCAGCATCTTGGTGAGGCACCCCTGGGGACCTAGCAGAAGAGATGGCATAATGACCAGCTAGGATGTTTGTGTATGTATATATGGGTAGGGGTAGGAGAAGCTATGGATAGATGGGGGGTAGCTAGTGTGTAAGATTAGACCGACCCTCTTAGATATTAGATATTTTCATCAAAAGGCACTTAATCATATATGATAGTTATAGCTATCAAAAGTAATATACGTTCATTGTTATCTATCATGGACTGTCCCCAACCCTGAATATGTCTTAGAAGTCTGTTGACCAGAAATAAACAAACCGAATGACATGCGGCCAGTACACCTTTAAAGGGGATCAGTTTTCCTTTTCTCAATCTACACAGAGGCAAATATCAGAGTCACCCAGTGTCGCCAATACTACTCTCATACAAGGGTCAGGCACTGCTGGACTATAATAGATGGGTCAAGGGCCATTCTAGTGAGGGTCAGGCTAGGCTGGACATTCAATAACAGGCTGGACCTTGGCAAACTTGCTTGAAAGTCTGGCCATGCTGGATCCTCATGCCATAGTCTGGCAATGCTGGACTCTTGGGAGAGTCTCTATCAGCCTGCAATCATTGTAGATATTGAGGGGTTATGTCATCTAATAATACCATATAGATGGAGCTCTTGTGTTAGTCATCCATGATTACTTCGTAGGTATGTACAAGTTATATACAAGAGATTAAAGTGACATGGTCCGATTTTTTTCATATTTTAAATCCTATTTAGATGTGTTCCAAATGTTTGTACAATAGCACATTTAGATGAAAGGGAACAATACAATGCCATCTATGGCCAAAAGGAGCCCATTTAGAGTGTCTGACGAGGCCCAGGTATAGTATTTTACAGTGTATTTTCAATGGGGGGAATTATAGCGTGCACTCCAAAAGTCTTAATTTGAGCATAAAACTAACAATTGACTGAATTCTAAGCTGAATTAAGGGGAATTATGTTATATAAAATAGGTAGGACATGTCGTTTGGCCATATTGAACATTTTTGTTCATTTTTGAAAAATTTGATTTTTCAGTCCTAATCATCGGACCGTGTCGGTTATGACATGCTGATCTGCACCCAAGTACAGATCCAAAGAGGGCGATAATGCCTACCAGTACTACACCGCACTTCACATATTCTGTATGAATAGTTGAGTATTGCCCCGAGCTGCTGTTGTGTCCATGACCACTTGCTCTATGCCCCTTCCTCCATTACCCAACCTCTCACTGTACTCCAGGTTTTCCCAAGATCAAAGGTCCTCTCCTGGTAAAAGCCCTGTTTATTTGATGTGGTAGCCATCTTGGATTCCTTTACTTCCTACTTGATGTAAAGCAAACTGGCTGCCGAGGGCCTGGACGTCCATGGTGGTGCCACCTTCTGGCCACAAAAAGAGCCCCCTGAGACACATCTGATGACCACAAAGGTCATATGACCACCCTTATATGGGTACGGACATATGTACATCAAGGAGTGGAGTGTTTTATGTATACATACCAGAGGTGGTTGGGGGCCATGAACTTTGTCAGAGCATTAGTGTGAAAAGTTAACGGATAATTTCACAGAACTGATGAACACTACGTAACATCATGTTCATTTGGTTTCATCGATGTGCACAACTTACTAAAACGTAAACAGAAACCTGTGCCCAAGACCCCCACTGCCAGTGACATACATTGCAATAACATTAAGATGCACTGTTCTACTTATCTGCAGAACCTGTTGTACAAGAAGACCAAAATTCCTGTACACATTATTTGAGCCATGTTGCCCACTGGTCATGTATCATTTGATAAAATTTATAATAGCCATAATGACTGCACAGGCCACCTCTAGCATCCAAACTAACCACATGAATATCCGTCCATTACCTCCAGTGCAGCACCGACGCAGAGTGTTCTTTCTACAACTGGATATATATTTTACATTGAGTGTGTCTGGCCAGTATAGTGCATTCTCTGTTACATTTGGATCTTGATGTGAACGTGGCAAATACATTCAGACTTGAAAGAGAAAACCCACCTTGAATAGCTAGAGTAGGATATTGTCTAGCAGGGACATGCAGTCCCACAGGGGTAGTTGATGGGGCCCAGCCATACTTACTCACCCCTCAACCATATCATGAATTTGTGATACCCCGGTAAGGTACCCCCTGATGTAGTACCTACCCATGTCACTATCTCCTCTCAAGTTATACATGAGGGTAGTTCAGAGTACTTTATGATACATTGAGGCTTGTTGGTCAGAAGTACACTGTTGATGGGATCTCAAATTTTTGCCAAAATACAATATGTCAATGTAATAAGCTCAGACTTATGATGTACGGTGGCCATGTCCTCGCTATATATTAATCATTGCATTTATGAATAACACAATAACAGTTAAGGCCAAACTGGCCACTTTATTGTTCATTATTTACAAATCCCACCAAAGTATCCATTACATTACACATACCCTAAATAGGTTATAGATTTGATTACCTCTGATTTCTGAGAAACGCACAGTGGCAAATGTGAGACTCTTCATATACCCGATATCTTATTGGATGAGTATCTGCAAATGTTTTATAGAATTAATGAAATACTCATCAAAACTATACAGATATCACATTAGCTAAGTTACCTATAGTAGTCTCACATAGAGGTATATCAGGGCACAGGCTGAGGCACAGCTAGAGTACCCTGTGTGTTTCCCTAAGTATTGACTACTTCCCAGATAAGTCTATGTTCTAGGAACACTCATGATTTATCTAAAGCATAGCCGGTATCTGATGTAATATACATGCAACAGCTCTGTGTGAGGATAAAACAAGATTCAATCATGGAGCGATATACAAGAGTAGACTATAGATGAGGCGTAAGTATATAGTATAAGTAGTCAGATGCCTATGAACTAATGGTCAACTCCGTAGTGCATGTCGGTGGGTAAGCCAGTGCATAAGGGCAAGTAAACGCTCAGTCAGTCTTTATGAGGATTTTAAAGTTTATATATAAGGGGTGGCCAAAGCCTTGGCATAGTATCCATTCAGCTATCTGATCTAGCACTAAACCATTACATTAATATGGTGTCACAGGAGTGAATTAACCCCTTCTAAGGCATACTTCTGTGGCTAGTGATAGATGTTGTGTAAATGGACATATTTATCCAGTCATTTCTGCTGAGGTAGGTTCAGCTGATTTGTTTTTATTAATGCCGTATAATCTTCCCTTTGTGAGTCTACACACTATTCCTGATTTTGTAAATCACTAAATCACTAAGTGTGTGATCTAATGCATGCCATATTTAGTGCTTAAATGTGTTAACGCTGCATAATGTCAGGAGTCTTTGATCTAGATAATTATCAGACACATTACATATTTGTTGCCATTCATAGTATCCTGAACGTGTTGGGGAAAACAGCATATGAACAGTATGAGGGGAGGTTTCATAAAGTCCATCATAAATTTTCATCTTATTGTATTTGCAACTGGTACATTATTAGGGGATATCTCATCTGTATTAGCTAGTTATATTATATTGTATTATGGCTAGAGTTATCCGCTATAGGTGAGCAATAAGTCTATAGTCCAATTACATATTAAGTTGAAAATTGACCATCCATGTTACATACCCCCTATATCTCACTGTAACCCTTCTGCATAAATGTCCCTCGATTATACCCTAGGTTCTTATTCTACTAACACCCCTCATCCTACACACATATATCTTGGTACTTTACGTATTTCTATGCAATGATACTTCCATATATATATATATATATATATATATATATATATATATATATATATATATATATATATATATATATATATATATATATATATATATAGTAGATGGTTCTGCTCATTAGTAACAAAACGTGCTGATTGAGGGTGCCACTAGTGCCTCTGATTCTGTCTATACCCACTGGGCTGGCAGGTGATGAGGAGAGCAATCATGTGATAGACACTGGCATTCTGGTCGGGCACCCCTAGGGGAAGTAGCAGAGCAGATGGCATAATGAACACATTATATGATTAAGTGATGGTCAGTAGCGTATACATGTTGATTTCTATTATTTATCATGGGTTTTGCTTTTTACCTTCCTTTATAAGTTAACCCCCCAATGAGCAAACTGGACGAACTAGGATTATCATATCACGGGAATTACTTTAAGATTAAATTTTCAACCTAGCTCACATAAATCTGAGATAATCGAGTTCATAATAAAGAGTTTACTATTCAAAAATATCTCTGTATCCCTATGTTAAAAGTTCTTTTCAGTATTCATAATGCTTCAATGCACTTTGCTAATGATTTGGGTTTCACATTATCCAGTGACTTAATATCTATATTGGCTTGGTTCTCTACCATATCTATGGTGGTAGACTACCCATGCTTTACTGAGCTGTTGAATGCTGACTGCCAAGTGCATATTACAGCACAATCTAACATCCCAGGAGTGAGCCATCCTGGAATATGGGTCTCATGAGGACATTGGCTCATGAAGCTCTCCCAGGGACCGGGGGCGGATACACAACAGAGTGTTAGAGGTTGTAGGTATATGAGGACAGGCCAAACAACTGTATTACTGGCAGACGCTGCTGGAGGATGGAATGTTGTGAGCAAATGGGTGGGAATACTTTATATCCCAACGGTCCCTTAAGTATTGAGCTTGGAGGCATAGGAGTTTGGGTGAGAACAGGGAACCAATGTATGTCCACATTAATGAGTGAGGGATATAACATATTCATAAAAAATGAGACTGACATGACCTCCCTTTTACAAGCCTTCTAGGATCAATGGTTACCCATGATTTTATCAAAGTTTAAAAAGGGAAATGCAACCAAGAAGGTTTCGTATATATTAATTAAGGAATTTACAAGGTTCCTCCTTTACCCCCTTAACCCCTTCCACACGATAAGCCAATATATTGCACAAAATTGCATTGAGTTGCAAGAAATCCAGTGGTGAAGGGGTTAAATGTTCACTTCATCCACTCATAAAACAGGAGAGCAACTGCAGCCTTAACATTTACAAAGAGAACTGTGACGTAACCAAATCCCTATGTTTACCAGCTAAATACCTACTCCTCCAGTTCACAAAAAGGTAAGAACTCATAGCTTTAAAAATTACAACAAGATTTTTCTGTTCAAAGTGGCTTCATGGTAAAAAAAAACACTCTACACTGGTCCACTATCAGTAAGATCTGACTTCCACAGGCGACCAACCAGCCACAAGCTGCCATCCACTCACCCAGAAACATCTCCAGGATAAAAAAACAACAACCACAACCAAAAAGCCCCCTCCTTGAGGGTTTATAAATCACTGAGCAGGCTATCTCTGAGGAAGACATGCTTGGTTGGGTTTCCTTCTTTGGAGCACTTTCTTCCTAATCGGCAGCGTTATAAGAAAAACAAATATAACAAAATAGAGAAGAGGAAAAGCTTGAGTGAGAGAGGGATAAGAACAATATATGATTGGCTTTATGAGTGAGTGGATGAAGGGAGTGGGAAGTGATGCCATGTTGATCAACACTTAGACCAGCATGCACCCCGACTGAGTGTGTTCATATACAGTTGACCGGGGTATAGTGAGACATGTGGATGTAGTCCACAGTGGTCTGTATAAGGGTAGGATGAAGTGGGAACCAGGACAAAGATGCTACAATACAGAAGAAATTGAATCCACACATTCAATTCATCCCCACCCAAAGTGCCCCTCACAGGTTTAGTCATGTTAATTTTTTCATTTCAAATTCTAATATGACTTTCAGTCACTGTCATTGCCTTCTGCACTTTATTTTTACTCTATGGTCCCATTGCCCGCCGTATTGCTTCCTCTGTATCCCCCCGTATCCTTCCTCTCTCTAGTTATCCTGTCTTTTCAGCCACCACTGCCTGTGCCCAGTGGCCTAATTTATGCTCTTTATCAGACTACCCAGACCCATTCCCCCTCTCTCCACCCCACCATCCCAATGTTAGCATCCCCTTATCTGTAGTTTTTTCTAAATTTTAAGCACCCCTCGCACTGCCCTCTATTGGGTGAGACCGGAATTGCTTATTACTAGCGCAGGTCTCTGGGGGACTGCTCCAGATAGAGAGGGTTATTTATAGTAACAAGCTGCTCACAGATGCTCCTCCATCTTATGGCCTAGATCAGCCTCATAGAAAGGTAGCATTAAGATAAGGAGATTATACAGCGCCTTATATCATAACGTATATGCAGGGTTAATTTGTCTATATTGAGTAAGTCCAAGTATTTTCATACAGGGTATGGATTTCGGGAATATACATCTTCCTATCTTGGCAAGTAATAAAAGGAGACCATAGCTACTTTTTGTATTATACCTACCAAACTTTCCTTTCAGGAAATCTAGCTCAAACTTTGACACATATATCACATAGTAAAGCTTCCCTGGGGAACGCTTTTCTGAAATGAAGCTAAATCATAATGTGTAGAGAAGGTGCTTACGTGTCATACACAAAGAGCCATCTGCCTTGACATTGATAAGAATATGCAACTGTTCCCAGGTGACACACATCTTCTTCAGACAGTTAATAAAATGACTCTCTAAGCTAGATCAGCTAGTTTCTGAATTACCCAGGCTGTTGATAAAAAACCTTCAAGATAAAACAGGAAATCGTCTAGGCAATTCCATGCAGACAGAGTAGTAGAAACCATTACGTCGAGCTTAATGCAAGTAAAAAGGCGAGGGAATGGATCCAGCATTTAATCCTCTATACAAGACGGAACAAAAACACTCCTGAATCATCTTCCTGGGAATGGGCAGAGATTATTCTCAGACAACCTTGATAAAGACTCTTGATATCTAAAATAAATGAAGGCCTGTTTTTGCAGATGCCAGGACTTCAGGCCTATCAATGTTCAATGCAATTCTTATCAATATAAAATGACGTTTTTGCCAAGACCCCGGACGAAAATAGAAAAACCACTCTAGCTACCTAACCATCATATCAAATGCGACAGACCTGACTTCTGGTTTTTGTTGCTGTTGTCCCCATTGCGATATTCAACCTCCACATTTGTTTTAGTTTAACAAATATAGGATTTTAGCATATACTGTCATGTCAGTAAATATCCTTGGATACGTCCACTCTTTTCCTTTTTAGCCTACCTACCTATCCTGCTAGCTGTTTATCTGAAATACCTACATTTTTCCTTAAAAAGCCATGTATGTCACGTCAACATACCACTGCAATATACTGATAGTGACGGTTGTGGAAGGGTTATGTTGTACTCGTCTGTTTATGAGTTGGTTTTAATTAGATCCCAATATGATGGATGTTGTAATGTCCTCTTGATGTCTTTCTGAGACATTTATGTCCATTTTACGACATCACAATGATAGGCACTACCATTAAGCTTATATCCTGGTTGGTACTTGATTATTGTTCTGGTGTTCTTTTATGGATATTATAGTCATTTGATCGTAGTAGAACTTATCATATGGTATGTTTATAATCGCTTAATAGTTGAAGTTATGGCCGAAGGTAGATTCTATCAGTATGTATCAAAAATAATGTATGTTGGTTGATTGTTCTTTGCCTCCAGGAGACAGCAATGACGCCCAGCTAACCCTACTGGTCAATGGCAATGGGGATATAATTGATGAATCAAAATTAAAAGGGAGAGTAAGCCTACCCACCTTTTTGAATGGAGTTATTCTGGTGACATACCTAACTCTGGAAAGAGAGACAATCCACTTCCTTTACTGTCTTTCTGTTATGTGGTGGTAGAGAATCTAGCAGAATAGTCTGGTATCTTGACATGCACAAAGCCAGGTCAACACATGGGACACCATGTAACTCTTTAAAAAGTAGAAACCAAGGCAGGAACACCCTCCCAAACAGGCAGGGAACTTTCTGTCTGCAGTCGAGTACTGCAGGTATTTGTTAACATTCAACAATACCCGCAGCACAGTCTGATAAAGGTCATGTTGAAATGCCAGCTCTCTGCTCTTTACTAGTGCACAGCCAACTACTCTCTCTCTCTGCATTCTCCTAAATATTGGTTAAGTATTGTTGTTGTTCATTCTCCCTTGCTCTGCCTCTCTCTGTTTCACTTATATCCAAGTCAGCAGCCAATATGTAGTAATAAGGAAAATATAATATCAAACATAAACCAACGTATCAAAGTATTTGTTCCCTAATTCATATCATCCACCTTGCAATTATATTGAACTCAAAATCATACCCAAACAGGTTGATAATCCCTACCAGTACCACCCTGTAGGCATTCTCTGTGAATAGCTGGGCATTGCCCTGAGTATTGCCACTTGCTCTATGCACCCTGGTCCATTACCCAACCTTTATATCAGGTCCTCCACAAGATCAAAGGTGTTCCCCAAGTAAGGGCTCTGTTTATTTGATGTGGTGGCCATCTTGGATTCCTTTACTTCCTACTTGCCGTAAAACAAGATGGCTACTGAGAGCCTGGACGTCCATCGTGGTGCCACCTTGTGGCCACAAACACAGCCCCCTGGGATACATCTGATGACCCCTAAGGTCATATGACCACCCTTATATGGGTATGGGCATGTGTACATCAAGGGGTGTAGTGTTTTATGTATAAAGGCGGCGGATGGGGCTGGTATCTCTCAGAACATTAAAGGGTGGAAAATGGAGGCGATCATCTGCATCACTGTGAATGTAAGCATGTTAATACATTTCAGGAAATAGGGAAATTAGCAAGTTTCAAACCTGAGAAAAACGTTCATATTCGGTTGGCCACACATACTTGGCAACTGAAAATACCCTCTAACTATGGTGAAAGGTGTAAAGCAACTGATTAATCTACCATCACAATCACCATCATAACTCCACTGGCTCAACCATAGACCTGATGTACTTGCAACACAATCCCCCTGGTGCAATCAGTGCGAATTTAGTGGCAGTAATCACAGCATAATGAGGCAGTAATTGCACAGTTTGTGGACTTGGAGCAGGCCCTTCCACCAGTCATTATCAACTGCCGCCTTCCTTCTCCTTACCTTTAGGTTTAGGTCTTTTTAGACTTTTTTTTCCTTGATATGAAGAAGTTAAATGTGGCATTCCCTTTTGTTTATACTGTAACAATAAAAGAGTTTATACAGCTCGGATATATATAACCTTCCAAGTATTAAATACAGATTCTCTAGTATCATAATGATGTTAATCATGATATCAAATATATTGGCATTTTAGTCTTTGCAACACTGACAGAAGCTCTCTATTACGTGTTCAGTATAATGTTTACACTCACACCTTTTTTCAAAAATCAAACTTAATCAACTTAATGGTTACAATCAGCAGAAGGCTCTATGCCTTAAACACAGTTCAACTTGTTGACTACCTGCACTCCTCCTCCTCCCCCCTGTCATACAGGTGGTATCAGGGTATTAGGACATGGTCTCAGAAACCTATATCAGGTGTCCCGGTACCCAAATGTCAGCGGCGTGCAAGCATAGGACAACTAGAACACAGTTATGGATTTCCAACATGCATTTAAGTAGTAATGGCTTGTCACATTTGGCAATATACAACGTCACAAATTATATTAATAGTATATTATGTAAAGCTATCCTATCCTGACACACCCTTCCAGCATGTTGATTGCCAGATAAGAAATCTTACCCCACACCCCACAACCACACATACACCCACACACACCCCTTGGCTATACAGGAAGACGAGCGGCAGCCTCTGTAGTGTCACACTAGGTACTTAAGGAGGTCCCTGAGGTATATCCTGTATCCTCTCTGCAGCCTGAGTCTATGGCGACACTTAGCAGGTCCTTACAGACATGGCCCAGACCCCACATACAAGAAAGGGTCCTTGTGAAGCCATTTTGGAGGGAGTTCCCTACGGAAGGGCGTCATTTGATTATATCCTTTTTTCTTAATTATATATGTAATTACTGGGAATATATGGGTCGTGTTTCAACAATAAGTAATCATCCATACTCCCAGTCAGGGTCACTTATATTGTTAGATCGCCATTGAATATAATACAGGAATTCCACCATAGATGGCCATACTATGATGGCATATAGTCTTTAGGCCGGCAGCCATTTTGTTTGGGACTCGCCTTATTCCCAGGCTAATACCCTAAATCTACAGCCATTACTGATGGCTACATTCCCTATGGAGCATTGTGCTACAGGCCTAATGGTAAAGCTACAGTAGACAGTATGTCTCTGAGGTATATAATCCTACACCTCCTTCTGCCCCTTATGGGTAGGTAGATGTCCCAGGGTGGGACCATGTCTGATGGCCCCCAGTAGTAGGGACACTAGAGGTTCTCCAGTCAGACAATGGAGGTTGTTGCCATGGTGTATAGCCGAGCGGCATTGGGCGCCATCTTGTATGTATGATGCATGAATGCAGCCGTTAGTAACCTAACCTGCATTCATGCTTCATGTCGACAAAAGGGCATGATGCATGAAATCAATATATGCTGCCCTAGAAGGGTTAAGGGGGAAATGCATGTGCATGTCTATTATGATTGAAAAAAGAGATTGTCTCTGAGGATGATAATACATACATATTTAATGATCTCTGTAGGCGTAAGACCACATGTAAATATGTACACAGGCTCCACACATTTCCTGTTATGATAACTAGACAGCAATGGAATTATTTGTAAATTGTTTCCTCTTGTTGATTGCAGGTAAGAATCCTCATCCCGACTAAGCTGACAATTTGTAAGTTTATCTTTACTCATGAATACCAAAGTAAAGGAGTCCAAACGGATTCATGACTTGTGTAGTATGGTGCAAGAAGTATATAGAAATGGCTAATGTACATATAACATATGGAAACGTTGAAAGTAGCATATGGAAAAGTTGCAAGTAGTACATGGAAAAGTTGCAAGTTGTACACGGAAATTGTGAAAGTAATATGTGGCATGTACTGGGAAAAGGGACCTTTTCGCAGATCGTGTCACATATATGGAAATGGTGAAAGTAATATATGAAAATAGGGAAAGTACTGTATAGAAATTGGTATATGGCAGTGGCGGATGTAACTAAGTGTAAGTAGTATATGGAAATTGGGAACGTTTATTGAAAGGGTGAAAGCTATGCACTCAAATAGAGCAATCTCGATGTACATGTCAAATATGAGAACCGTGCAAGTAGTATATGGCAATATTTCAATTACTCAGGCGCCAAAACAGGAAACTGGTCACAATATCAGATGGTTTGGCAGAAGTTTTCATTTTAAAATCAGGATTTATTACATTAAGTTCATAAACTAGATCTGCATCTGCTGCTAATAGATATTAGCCCACCTGAAGGTTCCCCTCTCATATTCCACTCTAACTTTCTAAAAGACGGTAAAACCGTATCATCTAGAATTTCCCTCCAAATGCATTAAATCTAGTGCACATTGAACATCTCAGTGAATCTCAGCGAGCAAATTCTAACTGACACTAAGTGAACAGGCATGTTTCTTTTCATTTTCAATGCGTGGAAAATACCCGAAAGAGGCCTTCTGTTCCGCGCCAATTTGTAAGGTGTGCTTTTTGTCCTGAGATCTAATTGTGTCCGCCATCTTAAACCTGATAGCTGCTCTCCGGTCTCCAGTGGTTTTTTTAATGTTCGCAGTGAAGGCCAATCCCTTCAAGGTATTGCAGGAGGATGGAGGGAATGCTACTGGAACATTAGACATGATACTTTTGGTGCTGTACCATTGGCCATTAAGTTAACTATGTAAGGGTGACATAGAGCATAACGCATTATGCCCTTCGTGGTCATGTCTAAATGCAGCCCTGATAGGTCTACCTGTCAGGGCTGCAATCAAGCAACATGCCGACCCATTGAGAGCGTCTCAATGGTCGGCATGATTCATAAATGCAGTCAAACATCATGACAATAGAGATCATAACGCGTTAAGGCACTATTCGGCCCTTAAATGGTTAGTAGATATAAAGTAACGAACTTAGAATGTGAAATTAGTTGGAGACAGAATGCCTTGAGTTTGAGTTAGCTCACGTATTTTGATTGAGTACATTTTTTCATTTTATCGTATGAGAATTAATGGCAAGACAAGGCAGATATTCGCAGATCTCATATAAATCTGATGATCCCTGCTTTACTCTCAACATACGCAATGAAACCTAATCTTTGATCAAGGATAGACTTGGTAGATTCCTATTCCCATGATTAGAAAGTCCACTAATTCCCCTGGACCAGAAATGCCACCATGATCCTTCTCATTGCGTGGCCCATGATTACGGTTGCCATGGTAACCACACTAATATGCTCATATTTCAGTTGCCTGTTACCAAGGATACTATGACCAAATTGAAATATTTGCATTACCATCTGCCGCTACCAGAGATGACACGCGGGGAAAAGAATCCCTCCCCAGAGTAAAACCTCTTTATTGGCGAAGCTCGCACCGGTCCGTAAGAGGGAATCGTATTTCAGCCTCTTCATTAAAGGTATACTATACCAAGGCTCTATGCCAAAAAAGCGTGTGTTTCAAGTTACCTAGCCATTCCTTGAAAAAACAGGGCTAACCCTACACAAATAGCATTAAATTAGGTTACTTAGATATTCATGTAGTATAAACTAGAAAATGCCTAAATAATTATGACCCAGGCCAGAATATATGTTTGGGAAAGGAAACTGTATTAGAAGTGCCTATGAAAACTCCATATCAGCTTCTTATTATAGAGAACACCTTAGTTTTGGCGCTATATCAGTTGTCACCCCTGGGACTGCAGTGCTGGCGGCGCTGGTTACGTGTATCTTTAATATTGTTGTCTGTACGAATACGAGCTGAGGATGGGATGGAGTCCCAGGGCTCTGATGAAGCTGTACCTCAGCAGATAACGACATCAGGTCTGTAGCTGTGTCTGCACCCTCCTCCCTCTGTGATACTTAGTTAACCCTTTAAGGACCGCAGCGTGCTTTAATGCAAGCATGAATACAGTTCTGATCAATGAGTCTTCTCATGATGGCGGTATTCATGCATCCTGCCGATCCATTAGGAATGCATCCAACCTGTTGTTTCGGCATGGTACTTACATGTACTCGATTCATGCCTCATCACAGTAAAGGGTATAATTAAATCGTCATGCGACCATAAAAGGGTGATAGCGATAACACCAGGAATACGGTTTACGGCGGTACAGTGCAATAAGGGGGTACAAACTAGTCTCGATTCTGGACATGAACTAAATCACAGTGTATGTTGTTTCATGTCCAGAATAATCAATCATACAACGGGGGAAATACCTGCATAGACTGTGACAAAGTGTGTCCAATATGTCTGGTTTATATGAAACTAACGCCACCGGCAGTAGTACCCCCTCACATTACCTCGTCCCTCCATTACTCTCCTATTCACCCACTCTACCTTCCTGTCTGTCTCACTTATGCTATCCTTCCCTCTATACCCCCTACCTGCCTGTCTGCATACCTGCCTTCCTCCTTCTTCCTCCTTCTTGCTCTCCCTCTCTCACCTCCTCACTCCCATTTCACTCTCCATAAGTGACTTGCACTGGAAAAAGGGACCTTATTGCAACCCCACTAAGTCCACCTCTATTTTTCCCTATACAATGCCCACTGTGTCGACCTGGAATCAGACTTACAAACAAACCCATCACCCCTATCTGCAGCACCCCTCTACACAATATAAAGGGTAAAACCCTCCCACAATCTGCTCCCCCCGCTCCCTCATACACACAATCCTCCATCTTGCAGTGACTTCCGGTAGATGGCCCTACAAGGTTATGACTCATCATTCTAGTGAGAAATAAGCAGATTGTAGGAGGGATGAACGTCCTTATCAATCTAAGAATAGTACCTCTTAAAGTCTTCATGATCATTCTTTATTTAGATAGCACTGGGTATAACATCAACATTTGAGCCATTGTGAAGAAGAGCCTCCCTACACAGAGAAAATAAAAGTGCTTCACTGTGTAGGGTTAGAAATACATGAGCTCTGCCCCTCAACCTGAATTTTTAACTGAGGGACCTATGGAGCTATGGACATTAAAAACACCATGTGTCATGTTTCTAGGCCTTTCAAAGTGTACAAAATATCAAGATTTGATAAAGTATATATATCAATGATTTTACCCTATAGGTCCGCCATATACCAGACTCAATACTATTGATCCTCCCGCTACTCGTGTCTAGACCCCCACCTCCCGCTGGGCAAGTGCCCGATGGGCCGTGAAGTATATAGCGCCCCTGGCGGGAAGGGGGCAATTTCTGGCCTTTTTCCTCCCTGTTGTAACGGGTAGCGCATGATTAGCCACAGCGCCCCCTAGCACACAGGCGGCACACCAAGCCAATTGTAGGCGGCGCCACTAGCACCACCTGTGGTGGTCAGAGGTGGCGGCAGGGGTCAGGGATAAAGGGGGGGCTGGGGGGAGGGGGAGGGGGAGGAGGCACTGGAGGAAAGCAATATGGAAAGTAGACACGATTCAAGCTTGGACAGACCGTGGACGAAATTGGGAGAAGAGGAAGGAGGTGAAGCCTTATATTAAACATAGGAAAAGGTAGAGGTGTTAGACATTGGGGGAAATTTAGTGGAAGTGGAAAGAGAAAGAGCAGTATGAGAGGGTTGGTAATCGGCATGTATAAGGAGGGTGGGACAAGCATTGGGGATGAGCCTCAGAATGGGCAAGCAAGTGGCAAGCATGGAAAGAGACGAGGCAAGGAGATCAAGGGATATAGAGGGAAACAGTGAAGGGTGAGGAGGAGGGAAACGAGGTGGATGTTAGCACCTAAAGGGAAGGAGAGGTGGAAGAGGGTACAACCAATAAGAAAAAAGAATATGGCCCACCTAAATAAGTGAAAGGCATTGTTCAGTGGGTGAGAAGAGACCGGGAGGGTGACGAGGTGCCCTGAAAACCCATTTCCATATTGGTAGATGTCACTTATCAGATCCACGTGGGCCGTGGTGTCCAACACGCCATCCTCACAATACCAATCTGCCACACCGCCCTGAGGGTAACCCTGGGGTACGGTGTAGGAACTGTCTGTAACATACCGACTCACCCAGACCTCTTTTTCCCTCCCTCTTTCCGTCTGCATCCGTCTGCACTGCCTTGTCTAGTCTCAACTCTCTTATTTAATTTATTTCATCTATTTAATTAAGCCATTTCAGTTATTTCAATCCATCCAAAGAGCCCATTTTACCCTGTTTCCCTCCTTCATTCCCTCCTCCTTCTACACACTATATATGCCTGCCCGCCTGCCCGCCTGCCCGCCTGCCCGCCTGCCTGCCTGCCCGCCTGCTCGCCTGCCCGCCTGCCCGCCTGCCCGCCTGCCCGCCTGCCCGCCTGCCCGCCTGCCCGCCTGCCCGCCTGCCCGCCTGCCCGCGCCTGCCAGCCCCTGCCCGCCCCTGCCCGCCCCTGCCCGCCCCTGCCCGCCCCTGCCCGCCCCTGCCCGCCCCTGCCCGCCCCTGCCCGCCCCTGCCCGCCCCTGCCCGCCCCTGCCCGTGCTTGCCTGCCCGCCCCTGCCCGTGCTTGCCTGCCCATCTGTCTGCCTGCATGCCTGCCCCCTGCCCACCTGCTCATCTGTCTGTTTGTCTGCCATCCACCCTTCCCCTGGACCCATGAGAGGTTTACTGTGTGTCCAATATCGTAGGTACGTAGGTCATTCTATTGTAAAATGTACAATTGGTGTTACAACATCTCCTAAAGTACCTCCTTCTTGGTACCAGTCCTGTGTAAATGCCTAAAATGTGTAAAAGTCTAAACATCAGATACATGTGCACTATCGGGTAATTACAAACATCTAAACTAACCAATAGGTGTAATGACAAATCGGCCATTCAGTCTGGAATTGTTTTAACCCTTTCACCACTGCACCTCTGACCAAATATATATGAATTTCATTTGAATTATTACCTGTTTACAATGAAAATATTTTAGTCCAGTACAGCTCAAATCAAGGATATTTATGGACGTTATATATGGCCAAGCGCCGCTGAATACTGCATGAACATTGGCATTTAAGCATATTGCACTGCTTAAAGCCACTCTTTCAGTTCAGTTATCATTCATGCAGTGGATGTTATTTTGTGACCTTCATGTGACCCTATGTGCAATCTACCGCAGACTGACTCAATTTTGTCACGTGACTTGTGCCACTTTGTGATAAGACAGGTCCTTCCTCCTTGCCGTCCTACATACTGGCACACCTGTTACCTACTGCCTATTCTTAACACCCCCCCTCCTCAACACCCATCCATCCCTTGCCCAGGGTCAGTATCTAGAACAACTGTCTAGAGCTAAATGTCGTGAGGCAAATTATGGTGAGACATGTGGGACTTGCTTTTGGCCATAGTCATTTGTAATCTTATTGTCAGCATTGTCAGGAACCGTAGCCTCCAGGGACGGCTTGGTAACGATGTTAGCCTATGAAGTAGACGTGGACTGCTATAAGGACTCCAGGGTCCCTCAAGGCTTCATGCTCAGTATATCCTCATCATGTGCCAATACACCTTTTTTTTCTTTTTTGAATTCTTTACTTATCTTGGGTAAACATACCTCCTAGGAAGTGTCTTGCTGAGTACCCAGCCTTATGGTGCATATAATTTTTTTTTAAAGTACATTTATATCACCATAAGGTGGGGCGTGTATATGGACATCAGCACAAGTACACTGGTATATGACATGATCAAGTGTCACCATCAAAGGGATGGGATACACTTGATCATGACCATATTACATTCTAAACTAGATGTCAATTTGGTAACCTCCCCACTAAATTAATTAATAGGGAAATTAATATGTTAACAAAATTTCAAATTTGCTTGGTTACATTATAAAGGCAATGTATACACAGTCATAACCGACTTTATGATATGGTTGTAGTTGTTAGGAAGAGTAAGCAAGGAGTTAACTTATGGATGAGGGATGAATTAAGATATGTAATATAATGATCATGGGTAAATATAGCTAGGCAATTGACATTGACAATCATACATTGAGACTTTACACTGCTATTAAGTGAATGCTGCTTTTCTTTCTGAATCAGTAGATATACCAACAGGCCAATGCTAACAAAGAGCAATGGCAATATATATTTACTACGTTGTGACAATAATAGTTTTCTTCAGGAACAGCATTAGTCACAATAACTCAAACAACCATGTCTACTACAACCCTGCTAGCGACAACAGCAGTAGCAGTTCCTACAAGTGCAGCAAAGCCACACCACAAATAGCCTCAGCCTGGGCTTTTCACATCCCATAAACCACTATACTCACCACTGCTTCCACCACGATCTGCCATCCGTTCCTCCTCTCCCGTCTCTACCACCCTCTCCACCATCTCCTTCCCCACCACCTTCCCCCTCCCTTGCTCTTCTATAGATCTATGCCTTTCTTACTTCCACTTACCGCCAATCTACCACTACACTTCATTCTCTTCCGCTTCTCCCTCCCCCTCCTCTACTCATCCCCTCCTTCCCCTTAATCAGTCTCTCTTTTCCCACTAACCCCCCTGTCCCTCTTCTCCTGCCCCTCCCTCCTCCCTGTCCCTTCTCCTGCCCCCCCCCCCCCCCACACACCTTGCACCCTACCCCCACTTCCCCCGGCCCACCCTGGAGTCAGCTGTCTGGGTGTGTTGCACACACACTCTGTCATTTTCTGGTTTTAAAACAAGTTTAAGGCTGGTTCAATATTTCATAGGGCGGGCGGCCTGCTGTTGACATGTACAGATGGGAGTGGGGTGCCGGCCGAGCAGAGCTGCTCATGATTTTACAGCAGAGCGAACAAGCACTGGGACCCGGGTTAATGGTGAATAAATAGCAGGGTGCTGATCACCGACAATGTTGGTTTAGTCGCAGATAGGTTTCAATCTTACAGGGGGGGGATTTATAGCCTCTGGGATGCCTAGGACAAGGAGGATACTTAGCAGGGGAGCGGCTATGTACTTAGGTGTAGGGAGTGAGGAATGGGTCGGTGCAGTTTATTCTTTTATCACAATAATGTGGGTATTTATCTTAATCTCTATTCTAAGTTACTCCTTTATTCATGTTGAGGATTTCATATCACACATGTCACATGAGTAAGAAGGCTATAGATATACTTCAAATGTATCTCTAAAATTCTACATTTTTGGTGCCTAAGCACTGTAAATGCATGTACTAAACTAATCCAAGTCCCATGTCGTATCCTCAATAAAGGGTGTACATGTGGCGATGTATTTAATCTACTCATGTAACCCTTAAAAGCACAAGAAGATCAGGTGGAGAATACGACATCTCTCTCATATTGGGCCCTGTTTTCGGACAATGATGATGGTACACTATACGGGTAGGACTGCTGTACCATAGAAACAATGTATTGATCATTGGTCCCGTTCTAGTTAACAGATGTCAGAGCAGGTGTTTCTAACATTGGGTGTATGAGGGTGACGTTTTACTTCAACTGTAAAATAGATACAGCTACACTACACTGGCGTTATCAGAAAATGAATATTTTATATCAGAAGACAAATATTTAAATGCTGTCGAAGTTGAATCTACTTGAAGTGACATTATCAGAATTAATTGTGGTGTAGATCCCAGTGATGTCAATCAAGGCAGAAATAGGGAAAAAGCTGTTTCTAGTGTAAAAGAAGTGGTTTCCAGCGCCATCCAGTGATGACATATTTCAATTAGCGAGGTTTGCTGTCAACTTCAATAAGACTTTGTGCCAATCATACAATAAGGGGAAAAAACTCAGCCTATTGCATTAGTCCTTATAGAGGGAGACATGTCTCACTAATGACCCAGCACTGTTGGGCCTCATTGTTAGGGATGGTTCGGGGACGTCCATGCATAATAACATATAGTTTCCTCAGGATTCCGCGACATCGCGACATTCGCTTTTTCTGTGTACGCCAATGTATGTATTTACACATACCGCAATCCAGGATATCATTAATTCTATATAAGTCCACTACAATGTTTGTACATCTGCACAATGTCATACTAAATCACGCAGGTTCCCAGAGAAACTGTGGCATTGTTCTTTCTATGGGATCCCGGCTACATATGTAAAGATACCATACTATTAGGAAGACCGAGACAATGCATCTCATCACCACTCACTGAAATGCCTGACTTTTGATTATTCATAATTACGAAGGCTTGCGTGAGTCTTCGGATGCAATGCTGAGGTGATCGAGGCTAGAGGTTCATCTTTCAATACACATGTTGTTAGGTGTAGTTCTAAGGGGCCATATTACATGGATTTTCCTAGTCAGGAAGTGACTTTATAATTTTGTGTGCAGCCAAGCAGAAAATATATTGCGCACGATGGTGTCCATGGATTATACTACTGCACACTCAATTTCCGTAAATGATTATCCTTTTTTCTAATGGATCATTATATTTTCAATTAACTAGTTATTTTTTAGAATAAAGTCAGCAGTCATACACAAAAACACACGCACGCCGCAGCGTATCCTTTCTTTGTGACTGTTCACATTTGTTTGTTGTTAAATTCTATGGATCTTTACATCTTTAGTCGTTTCCCTCTGACGCCACTGCGATTGCCAGGTACTGTGCTAGTGATGGCACTGTCTGGACCTTCCCCTATGTGTTGTAGGTGACTAGGAACTGCCCCATTCTGAAGCAGGTTCCATAATACGGGTTATATCACTCTGCGCGGCTCTCTGCAACTCTTAATGACGCCATTCATGCCCCTGTACCTCCTCTACAACAATGGGCCCCTCAGACAGGGTTTGTGTGCAAGTAGGGTCTGTAGGGTACACAGGGGAGGAGGCGGGGGGTACCATGTAGGGTAGCATTAGTGATAACAGTACATTACGTGCCTAGGGTTTAAAGCAGGTTGTTACAGAACTGGTGGTTTCCATCAGGTGTATGACTTGTTTCAACCTTTAGACACCAGAATCAAACACCGAAGATGATTTAAATGGCCAGAAAACTATCGCTATAATTTATTTATCTGACCTTAAGTGCATCCAAAGCGTTATATAATCTCTAGCATAGCATCATATATGAGGAAATTAGACATTCACATTTATGAATTTTCAACTTTTCCCAAGGGCAATACCGCTCCCAGTTTGAACAATTTAATTTGTATGCATTCAAACGGACATTCTAGAGTTATTAGGTGTCCGTGGTCATAATGACTTAGGGCTTCACGTTCCCTGCCAAGCAGAGAGGGACTACATCACGTTTTAAGTCCAGGTTTTGTTACTGTTCCCAGAGCTTTATATTTTATTAGCTAGAATCTGGTGACCTTCATTCGGGTCCCCTGCTAACAGTGCTCAAGGTTGGACATATGAAAGCTATGTAAATTATGACACAAACAAGCCCTTTGGCGTGATATATTCGACCAATTAACCTTTCAAAAATCCAAGATGGCCGCCGTCTTTCAAAATGTCCGCCAAATAATTAGAATTTCAGACCTACCAACCAGTGGATAATGTATTATAACAGGTGGGAGTTGAGTGTTATTGTGCATGAGTAGCTGATGGAATCTGACTCCCCCTATGAGCTCTAGTGGTGGGAGCTGGATTGAACCATCCCACACATTTACCATGGACTAAATGCGGTGCCACCCACTCCCACGTCACATGTATATAAATATGACACTTTAGTGTCCAGAGCTCTCAAACTATTACAGTGCGTTATGAACATGGTTCTAGTCATGCAAGCATAGGGGGTTCACGTGTTATGTGCTGTACATTTAGTGAGGCTGTTCCCATCAGTTTATGTCGCTGAATCAAGAGTCGACCACTCATCTGCCGAGGACCTAGTTTATGTAACGCGAAAATACTCTCATCAAAAAGGTAAATTACAACAATCCATCATGACGTATACCCAAAGCAAGTAGGGAGATCCAAACACAGGCTAAAATCTCAGATCTACCATTATCAATTAGGAGGATGAGATGAAATATCATAGATCAATACTCAACTTATGGGAACATCCAGTTGAGACCCCACTAAAACATAAAACACATTAAAAAATGAGAACAGCAAGACAGAACGACTTAATCCCAATCACCAGACACCCCGCCCTGTTTGCCCCTGGCAGCACTAGGTCAGGTCACTCCTCCGTCAAACTTAAACCATTTGTCAAATGTTAATTGTCTTAAAAAGTCAAGTGCCAACGCGGCCCCGCAGCCTGCCCTGCTCGTAGAGGCCACTACTGAGAGCTGGCTGCAGGGAGGGATAGGACATCCTCTTCCCTACTGCCTCCATCCCTCCTCGTCCTCCATTATCGTCCTCTCTCACTCATGTCACCCCCTTCCCGCCCCCATCCTTCCTTTCAGTTCGATCTCAATGCCGCCTCCCTCCCTTCAACTACCCATTCTCCCTCTCTCTCCCTCCCCGTCCACGCCCTTCCTCCATCCCTTCCTCCATCACCATCTCCACGTCCCCCCTCCCTCCCTCCCTCCCTCCCTCCATCCAACTCCCTTCACCTCCTTCCACCTCCTTCCAACTCCCTCCACCCCCCTCTACCTCCCTCCGTCCCCCCTCCCTCTCACCCTCCCTCCCTCTCTCTCTCCCTCCCTCCCTTCCCCCCTTCCTCCCGTCCATCCAACTACCCATCATTCCTTTGTCTTTCTTCCTCCCCCCTGCCCTCCCTTCCTCCATCCCTTCCTCCTTTGTTCCCTCCATCTCCTTCTTCCCCTCCCCTCTCGCCCTCCCCTCACCCCCTTCCCCTTGATTCCCCCTGACATGTAGCCGTTATAAAGGTGTGGCTGTGCCTCCCCACACCTCCCACAATTCATCACGGTTTGAGCCGCAGTGAGTTGCTCTGGGAGATGAGGCCCTCACTCAGTGAGGGATGGAGGAGGAGCAAGGTGCAGACAGTGACACATGGTGTGTGTGTGGGGGGGGGGGGGCAGAGAGATTGACTTGCAGTCTGAGACAAGACTGCGGACAGTAAGAGTGGAAGGAGGGGAGCTGAGAGACATACCACAGAGAAGAATGTGAGGATCAGCCTGACCCATGAACGACATCCGAAGCAACTCTCTTCTTAAGGCATTTTCAGATTTCAGTTCTTGGAATTCAAGCTAACCCTCACCTGTTCTGTTGTGGAGAAGCATAACGGGACATGGAGAGATGCAGAGAGACAGACAGACATGCAGAAAAAGATCGGTATATATAAACAGACAGACAGAGACAGGCAGACAGGCAGATAGACAGGTATCTATACAGAGGGACAGAGTGAGAGAAATATAGAGTGAGGGACCTAGCGTGGCAGGGAAGGAGGGAAAGGCGGTGATGTATGCAGAGAAACAGAGAGGCAGATGGCAAAGGATGAAAAGTGAAATGGCAATAGTAGGGACAGAGGGCTTCAATCCAGCTGTCACGTGAGAAAGGGGCAGCAGGAACAAATCAGCAAACAATAGTATTTAAAACATTAAAAAAACACACAACACAAGGTCAATTTGGGTGAATCAGCGTCAATTTGTCCCCAGCAGGAAAATCACTGCCATGCAGACAACCATGGGTCAGTGCCCCCAACACAGACAACAGGACAGGGGGCGCGTGTGTCCAAATACAGACCTGTCCTGTTGTCCTAATTTAATGTTTTATCTGTTGTTTTATGGTGTAACTGGCTGTGGTGTGGTGACATGGTGTATTTAGGTGTGTCCATGATGGCCATTGGCAGCCATGAAGGACATGATGACAGGGTGGCTACATTTTACAAGGTAACAGGCTTTAAGAACTATAATATCTAAACATACTACACATTTATGACAGCGTAGGGCTTCGATATACTGGTAGATATATCACCATGGCTGCATTCATGCATAGTTATAGCAGGTCATGTGGTATTGCTGGCATTTTGATATAGATATTAACATTATGTGGATCAACAAGGGAAAAGGGACCTCCGCGGGGGATTTTTAGTACCAACTTTGGCCACCAGGGGGCTCCATATAGCCAACAATGTTCAAAATATCATAAAAATTGTTCTATTCTACTTTTTGATGGAGAATACAATAAGCTACTTTAGAAAATTCCAACTTTAGTGAAAACCTTCCATATTTGGAATGTAAAAAGAACGTTTTTAGGCCTAAATTGATGTTTTTGCACTTCTTGGTTGCCATGGAAACATAATTTTCATTCTAAATTGAGTTTTTCAATAAATTAATGATTACAGGCCCCACAAAGATTTCTATGCTGAAAACGGAATGTAAATCCCATTTTAAGATCAAAAGCTGTGACCAAATGTTTGAAAAAGTTTGGATATTTGGGAATTTTCATAATTATGCTAATTAGATAGAGATATCTCTAAAATAAAGTAAGATAGAGCTTATTGGCATTTGAGATTGGACAGTACCCACACATATTCAAGGAGCCAGTTCTCAAAAACTAGAAGTGGTACGTGCTAATGAAATATATCACTGGAAAGCTGATGACCTCAATTTTATTATTGAGTTTAACCTTTGGAGGACCCTTTTCCCTCGACTGTCCACAATTATTATTTATTTTTACCTTGCAGGTAAGCGCTTTCAGCTATTTACTCCGGATATTAGGACGTGAGTTACATTTACACCTTTATGAGAAAACGTATCTGTGCGGTTGTCTTGCATACCTACAATATGATCACGATTGAATAACTACTCAACAGATATTACTTTACAGCACTAGTCTTAGGTATGTTATATTTAATGTATAGTTTGATATCACTTAATGGTATGATCGCAAAATGATATTGCAAGTTGGGATTATGAATATTATCATATGGCTAGATATAAATGGATCTCCCCAGGTGTCCTTCAAAGAGAACAGTGTTTGTTGCATTCCCTTGTCGACCATGCCATATCCATGGAGACCTCTCCCATTGCAGGGCTCATCAACCCTTTTAGGACGGCATAGTGCTTTACTGTGCTAATAACTACGACTTTTGTCGAACATGAATGCAGCCTTGGAGAGTAACTCGCCACTTTATACACGGGGTGGATACACTCCCTAAGTGTCAGCATGATGTAACAAAGAAGCAACAGCTACTCGCTGGCATTTTGTCAGTGCATCAAGACGCCAGTTTTTGCTTTAAGGCAGCATGTGGTCCTCAAAGGGGTTACCATTGCCCCACCAGTTGTCCTGTTGTTGCCCCACCTCCCCCTGTGCGGCCATATCAATGCCAGCAGCACACAGCAGGCACCGCGCCTATGTCAGCAGGTGCGTGTCCGACCCACAGTATGGGACCTACTCACGACATATCATAATCTGATGAAACCATTAGGCCATCTATGACATTGTGAGGTATTATGCTCTATGCTAGGATGATGGGTGTGGATGGACAAATGGGTCTCTTTGATGATAGTCCAATGCTTGATTCATTAGACAGAAATAGGTCAGGGGTTGGTTCTGAGGGAGATGCTTCTTACCCCCCTCCCCTGCCCTCCCCCCCCACATTCCCCTGCTTTATCCACCTCGGCCCTCACAACCTCCTCCTCCATAACTCCTCCATGCCACTTCGTTTTCACCCTTACTCCCTCCTCTATTCCACCTCCCACGCACCCTCCCTCCCTCCCTCCTTCCCTCCCCCCCTCCCTCCCTCCCTTCCCTCCCTCCATCCCTCCATCCATTCCTGTATCCCCCCGCTCTTCCTCCCTCCCTCCCTCCCTCCCTCCCTCCCTCGCTCCCTCTATTCCCCCCGCTCTTCCTCCCTCCCTCTCTCCTCCCTCCCTCCCTCCCTCGCTCCCTCTATTCCCCCCGCTCCTCCTCCCTGATCCTACATCTACCTCCTCTCCCTCTCCCTCACCACCACCCTCTATTTATCATCCCGCCTCCTCATCTCTGGCCCGCCATTCCTGTGGATGTCCTGCAATACCGACGTTTTTGTCTGAGAGAAGCTATCATGTTACCAAAGTAAACTATCCCCTGTAACAGGTGGTTGACATGGGACACGTTACAGAGACTGTAAATGGAGAATGGACAGGAGGAGCAGAGGCCCACGGAGGAGGGGGATCTCTGCAGCAGCAGGCAATACTGTTCAGGACAATGGAATGGTGAATGAGAATGTAAGGCATGGAAAGGCATGTAATATGGCGAGATAGTCTACAGTAAGCTAGGAAGGATTTGATATCCATAGCTGATAATAGGAAATCCCTTGTTCCCTTGGCTTAGATAATTAGGTCACTTCAATTAAGGCACTTTTCATGTATTATACAAATACTGTTGTCTATATTTTCTAGACGGCAATTGGTGGGATTAAGCAATATGCTGATGCTGACAATGCTGAACCAGCAGCTCTCTTTATCATCACTAGTAGTCAGCCCGGAGCTCAGGTGTCGTGTAGCCATGGTGAGGTGTATATGAGAAGGTGTCTAGATGTAAAATGCCAAGGGCAGAGAAAGTAAGAAATACAGCTTGATAGAAGGGCAGACTGGGATGCAAGGACAGACGATGAGACAAGTAGTTGTGGTCCGAGGGGAACACGCCTATCCTCGTTACTTACCTAGAGGTAGGGAGAGATAAATAGAGACAGACAGCCAGTCATGGAGGGACAGAGAGAGTAGGCAGGTCTAAATATACAGAGGTTCTGGATGAGGGGATACGTGTTGAAGCTGTAAGGAAGAAGGAGACAGGGCTGAATATATAGATAAATAAAATAGAAGCAAACTGTATTGAAAAAGAAACTGTATTGGTAGAAACTTGGAGAGTTTAAAGCAGAAACTCGATATGTAGAGGGAAGCACCACTAGCGGCAACCAGATCCATCCATATACCCTGGGTATGCACAGAATCCATCATAATTAATAGGAAATTGACATGGGAATCAGGCGGTAATGGGAGACGTGGGCCCGCGTGGTGGGGGCCCATAGTGTTAAGTCTCCGACATATTACACATAGCCCCATCCCATTACATACGCCGATTTTTCATACTTCCCTTAGAAACGTTGTAATGAAGTTCGATTTCCAGCTTTTAAACCCTTAAGGACCGCATAGTGGTTTAATGTGCTATGCCCTTTGTCGTCATGATGCATGTATGCAGACCTGCTGGTGAGCAACTTGCCAGTGCTGCATTCAAGCATCGTGTCGATCCTATGGGTACGATACATTCTCAAGATTTGGTATGATGCATGAATGAAGCCCTTGTAAGTAGATTCGCCAGAGTAGCATGAAAACATCATAACAATGAAAGGCATGTTGCATTAAGGCGATATGCGTCCCTTAATGCGTTAAAAGCTAATATTGACGTTGTATCCTGATGGTGGTGCCTTGAGAAATGGCTGTAGCCTTACTAGAAATATGTCACTGCTGTTTACGACCATGGCAGACTGGGACTGCCGTAACCTAATACCATCGCATGGCTTGTGGTGAAACTCAGGATGTTGACCCTTCTAAACTGGATCTCCCTTTGTTGACTAAGGATGGCTTTAAACACTATAGAAACTCCTGTTCCTCCCATCCCCACGAAGAGTTGCATGTTAGAATTGATCCTCGAAGAATACATTGGGAGAACTTTGGGCATAGTTGAAGATTCCCTGAACACGACACATATATTTAAAAAAATTATTTCGAAAATTCAAAGAATAACAAATAATGAAATACAGTCCAACATCACGACATGATAACATGAACTGTGCCAGAGGTCTCAGTCTTCACTGACTATTCCCTCGTCGTTATGATGCATATAGTTATATTCCTGAAGGATCTGCCTACTCGTCAAAGCTGCAATCATGTACCATGACCACAGACGGCATAGGACGCTCAAGCACTGTGCCGCATGACGGCTATTAGCGGCAGGATATACATAATTTAGTATCACCTTTACTAAATTAAATCATGAATATTCTGTATCCCAGCCCTGATAAGAAAACAAGTAACGGCGTGTGCCATATTTCGCTTGGAATTCTTTCTTTGTTGCAATGTATTTATATTATTTCAAGAGTCTGCTTCAAGCCATCCTGAGGGGCTGTTTTAAGTGTGTCTGGCAGTTGTTTTTGTGAGATTGGAATTGGGTGTTTTTGGCATGTGCTGCTGTCCGTTTTTCCTCAGGTTTAAATTTGCCTGATTGTTTTATAGAGCATTGTTTTATGCCTGCCAGTCAAGTGTCATGTACCTGCCTTAGTGAGTTGCATTCTCACAGCTAGGCTGTCTCTGCAGGGTTTCTTTCTACTCAAGAAGAATGTCTTTGTTTTGAAATCGGTGTTAATGACATTGAGATACAAGAGTCTTTTGAGCAGTGTGTAAACTGAGAATGGCACATGCAGCATCGTAAATTTGTCACATATTGGATACATTTTAAGGTACTGGGTTTAACAGAAAATGCATGCAGGCTATTGAAAGATGAAATATGTAAAGAACGAGCAATTGATTACCGAATAAATATACATTACAAAATCAATAGCAACAAATATCTCTAAAAGCGAGCTAGTCTTAAACTTGCCCTATTGTTATCTGAAATCACACTATTTTCCAGCTAAACTTGCAATGCTAAATCGGGAATGTGCTCTGGAAGATGCTACTAATTTCCTACAATCCTTTAGCTATTTACATAGAATTGCTAGGCTCAACCCTTTAAGGGCGGCATAATGCATCAAGCCACTGGTCGTCATGATGCATGAATGCAGCCCCAGCGAGTAACTCACAGTGCTGCATTCAAGCATCATGCCGACCCTTATGGTTTAGACACCCCCGAAGGGTGGGCATGATGCCCCAATGCAGCACCAATGAGATACTCGCCGGGACTCATTGGTGCATCAGGACGACAAATGTCACCCTTTAGCGACATGCCATCCTCAAAGGGTTAACAATGAATGTGCTCGGCCTGAGTTGAGGAGCTCAGAGTGAGCTGCTCAGGCAGTGCTAAGGAGCTGCTCACACATCAAAGAGCTGCTCCTGCATCCTGTGGCACCTTGTGAAGTGGCCTCCCTCCCCTGCTGCATGCACTTTGTAGTGGGGAGAGAGGGGGCGTGGGGCCTGAGGCATAGTGTGCAGGGTATATGTATACGTAGTTGTATAGGTTAACTGTGGTCGCAGCCTACAGATCTTAGTGGTTGTATTGTTACATACATCTGAACAGTATATATATAGGTCTGGCTATACATATAAATTATTGATTATTATGTCTTTGTATTTCTTCCGCTTCAAGATAACATAACAAATGGCATTTATAATGTCTATTTGAAATATGCTGTATTATGATAATACATCATAAAATATTACAGTGCCTACAGTTGCTGGAAGCCGTCCTAATACATCATCTAGTTGTATTTTCCTCAGTTCTACAGAGCTATTTGTAGAAAATGTCAAAAATATGTACTTCTGACGTGGGATCTTGTGCGATTCATATCAACACAGAAACTAGCATCCATCCTAGATAGAATTACCTCCGAATACTCCCCACGAGGGCTTTTGGAAACTTCTCAAGAAGCCCTTCAGAGTGCTCCTGAGCTCTCTCCACTTGAAGCCCATAACGCCATGTGGATGGTGACTGCTCCTGGATAACCCTTTAACGACGACAGGAGATACATTCATGCATCATGCTTACTCTTCAGGAGTGTATCAACTTCCTATAGCCAACATGATGCATGCCTGTATCTTGGTGTGTAGATTTGTAGACCATGGCTGCATTATTATGACAAAGGACATAGGACATTAAAGCACTATGTGTGATTGATGCCAGTAGTGAACATGGTTATGTGAAAGCACGACTTTTACCTAACTGTGAAAGGACTCCAAGCATGCTTATCTACTATTGGGTAACTGGGTCAGATTCACTCAGTGAGTGATTGGAAAACGGGTGAAGGGTCTGCACTCACATCGTCTCAGGCTACTCCTTATAAGCCGTTTGGGGGAGATTAAAAGGGGAAGTTAATACCTCTGAAAAATGCCTTGAGCTTTCTGCAACTATACTGCATTTCGCAAAGGAGAATTTATTACTAAAATGTCTTAACTTCAGCAGTTTCATCGAAAGGTTTATAAGTGATAGTCTGATGTCTTCCACGAAACTTCCCCTCCCCCTTTTATGTTTGTTGAAACGATCCAAGTTACTGATGTGAATTATGCTTAGTTGTTCATATAACTGGGCCTAAGAAGTATTTAAATTGTTAGCCACTTAAATACTCCTACCCCGTGCAGATAGACACCAAAGAATTGAAATATCCTTGCAATCAACTGAAATAACTGAAGTTGTTATAATCACCACCATTTTTCAATTGGAGGCAATCATCCTCTCTATAATACAAGCTTACACTCGATTAACCCTTTAAGGGCAGCATAGTACTTCATGATGTAATGCGCTTTATCGTCTCGCCAGGGCTGCATTCATACATCATGCTGACCATTTGGGAGTGCATCAACCCTTAGAGTGGGCATGATACACATGGATGCAGCCCTGGTGAGTTACTCGCTCAGGCTGTATTCAAGCAGTATGACTATCAAAATACAGTGGGCGTTCAAGCACTAGGTGGGCTTTAAAGGGTTAAGTGTTTTGGCGCGGTGCCCGGCTCGCAGAGTGAGATAACGACTGAGAGGAGCCTATTAGGGTGATTCCTCACGCTCCGGTCCCTGTTAACAGACAAAAATAAGGGGTAGAGAAAAGCGCCTCATCCTTTGAGGTAAGACTCCTCCATCTTAGTGTCACGTGATGTTATTTTCCTGCAAGCTCGGGTAAACCAGCTGAGATCATTAACTTGACTGGTAAATGGAAATAGGGGGGAGGTGAGGGAGAACTTGTCTTTGTGTCTCATAAATAAAAGTCGATAATAAAATGCGCATTTCCTTCAAGTGTGGCCGTGATATGCAAAAATGTAGTGTTAAGGTTAGGGATAATTTTATTAATTTTTATGGTTTCCATGACAACCTAAGCTAAAGTCCAATTTATAGGGCTCTATCCAAATGTTTACATGCTTTGATAATTGCCTCAGGAACACCTGAAAGTATCGCATGCTGGACTATATGACTAATTTACCAATAATGACTTTGACAATACAATAGTACCTGCCACACCACAGACATACCCTAATGTCAGACTAAGTCAGGTAATGTGTCAGCCTATTGTACCTTATTTGTCTGCCCATCAGATACAGCTGGTATTAGGAGCTACTTAGATGAGGCAGAACAAAAAGCAGACTTTCATTAGCAATATGTTACAAAATATTATTTGGTATTTTCTGTTACTAACCGACCAATGGCTGTTATGAATAATCTTCCAGATTAAGACAAAACTATTCAGTATGTTTTGGCTAATTATAAGCTCCTCTGTTGCTTACTTTGCAAATAACATTTGAATATAATTATAATGAAGTCGCTGACATAAAACAATTGCCTGCTCTTTATGGCTCGTGTTACATAGAGCTCGGTTTGTCAAGACAATGCCGTCGACAGCCTAGCATGTCATAAATATTGCAAACAGCTTTTTATGATTTGCTATTCTCTGAGGGGTCCTACCATTGTTATACTGCCTTAATTATGCTACATATATTGTTTACGACTAGGTGTTTGAAGAAGGGCCTATACATGTACACACACCAAACATTGTATCAATAATTTGATGTAGCAAATGGTTTCTCTCCCACTTTTATTACCAATCAAGAAATAGGAATATAGTAATCTAATGCTGAGACTCTCAATGCATCAGCTTCATTGGCTGATTAATATTGCCATGGGGTAAGATGAGCGTGTTATGATTAATATGCTACACATATTATATAACTACAACCTTACCCTTGAAAATATGATATTGCCAATCATAGTAGGCCTACTGTATACTGTAATGTATCGCGATAGGCATTCCCATTCATTTGATCGACTGCTCACCAATTGAGATGATTAATTTGTCATTGATATCAATTTATGCAACAGTGCATGTCATGTTTATATAACGCTATCCACCATAACAATTACAGATAGACAAGACTGTGTATTGTGCCAAGATCTATTTCTATCCTCAAGTAGGCTTGGTAGATGAACACCCAATAATCTGACATGATAAATATATTTTATTATTTCTGCCGATCATGGCTTGGGACATACTCATATTCTATTTAGGTCCCATCTAACACACATATGTTAGCTATATGTGGCATACAGTGTTGAACGGGTGGTGTCGTGATGTGCCCACTAACAGCCTAATATTATTAATATGTAGCGAACGGCTCATCGAGCTCCCATCGAGAGCTGCTCCTGCAATAGTGTAGGGTTTCAGTATGAGCTGCTCCCCCCTGAGTCTATTAGTTCCTCATCCATCCTCCAGGGTCGGCTGCTGGTGTGTGAGGCCCAGACTGACCAGCAGCAATCTTGTAACTGATTCACTGTGGAAGGGACACCAAGCCATTGTTTTGAGGTCCCATACCGCATTGCACTTTATTTCATGGTGGATATGATGACCACTATTCTTAAGTACTAGAAATCCTGTATCCCATGCCCCCCATGGGATACGGTGTTCCCGTATCCCATGACCTGTGACGTCATCATTTGTTCAAATTATTATGGCCATTTATATGCAATTAAACATATTTAGAAGAGTAAAAACCATGAAATAAAGGCAAAGGCCCATAGGAAGAGGAATTTTGGTATCGTTCCCCCCTTGGTGGCTTTATGGCGGCTTCATGGAATATGGCCCCAGCCCCACCTCGGGGGGAACAATACCAAAATATCCTCTGGCCATGGGCCTTTGTCTATACATTTTTATGGAACCTAACAGTGCACAGAAACATCTGCAAGAAATAAAGACTGGTACCCTGATTACATTTCCTACCATCATCACATATATGTTGTCCATTATTTGTCCTGTATGAATTATGCTCTGAATTATATGGCAACTGCCAGAAGCAAAGTATGGGTGGTACTTTCAGGACTATTACCTTCTTTAGGGAGCAGTCAGTGCACTCCGCAATATGTCCTTCTTACTGCTTCCCAGCTTCATCAGGAACCACTAGCGACACGTACTGCAGTCATATTGCTAATAATTATGTCTTTTTCATGATACAAATATTCTGCGATTTCTTTTTAGTTTCATCATGTTTGTACTTTTTTCGATGGGTGTCTAGAGTATTGTGAGTCAAAGCATTTGTTATGGTTGGGCATGTTGTCTCGATTGCAACAGTAGCATTCACCATATGATATTTAAGAATATTGAATATAGATACTATTTGCAACTATATTGCAATCATCATGACAGTGATTTGGTGCCAGACTACACTTGAGTACATTCGGAAGTTATAGACAGAGGTCCACGATAATCTGTCTGAATGACAGGTTTCTCCACGAGTGGGACCTTGGGTCGTATCACACGAGGTGCAGCCGAGTGTGATGCGACCCAAGGTCTCACGAGTGGAATAACAAGGAGGTCAGACTGATTTGAGTGGATCTCTGTGTTTATTTCATGTGAATGTTGATCAATTCCATTTTAAAAAGACATTAAATGATTGGTTTCACAACTATGCCGTGGAGAATGGAGCTGTGGAGAATGAGCATCAGTTTCTCCACGGGGGTGTGGAGAACGGCCGTTCTAATACTTAAGCATAGTAACTTTGTTTCTCCACATGGAATAACTACAAGTTATACCTTTCTGTAGGCAGACATAGTATCCTCCCTATGGAACTCCGTAATTACCCCTATCTGTACTGGTGTGAATGAGTGTCCAGTCTTTGAATAACAGACAGTCTTTGATAAGCGCCGGGTACAGGGTTAATGCAATATCATGTGTTAAGCAATAAAGTTGTAACTTGTATAAGGGCTGGGGTACAGTGGTTTTAAATCTAGGAGTGCCCAGGTACCTCAAAGCTATTTAATGGTACCCCAACGCTATGTCTGGCTACTTCAAAGCTATTTGTGGTCACCTCAAAGTTATTTGATTGTACCTCAAAGTTATTTGTGTAGGTACCTCAAAATAATAATGTCGGTACTTCAAATAGACTGAAATAGTTAACAGTATATATATACAGAGGTCTGAACAAACCATGAAAAAAATAGTTCAGGCTTTTTCTGACCCCACCATCATTCATGGATGTTGTCTTGACCCACGCATCATTTGTAATATTTCACAAGCAATCTCGAGTTTAACTGATATTGTATGTGCCCTACAAATTAATTTAACAAATCCATCAGCATCCTCGTGTTGGTTAGGTTGTAATTAATGAAAGCCAGAGACGCCCTGCTATTGGGAAGAATGAAATATCGCACCTTGAATTAAGATCACCTCCTCCTAGGACTAATAACGTAGTGCTAGGCAGAAACACTGTAAGTCAATTTAAATGTATTTGTGATAAGACCCTGGTGCTTTAATTAACAGTAGGAATAAAGTGTCGGTTTGTACACAGAGGCAACCTTCAGTAATCTGTCAGCAGTAGGCAACCACTTCCTACCTTTATAATCCAATTTAATTCTCTTAGAACCTAGTCATCATTCTATAAACTAATAATCTGGATAATCTGGGATAAATGTGGTCTAGAGGTGTGATAAATCTATTTAGGCCTTTCCTTTACTCTGGTATTACATTTGAACCCTTTACGGGCCCGATGTTGCCTTACAGCAACTCTTGTCTTTATAACGCATGAGTATCACCCGCAAGGTGAATCATGTCGACCCGTTGCAAGGTATCAGACCCGTAGGGCTGGCATGATGCATCAAAGCAGCCAGGCATGCATCATGTTGACAAAGCGAAGTGCATTAGATCTCTATAGATGCTATCCTGGAGGGGTTAAACAAATAGAGTCAAGTCGGAGGTGTAGAGACTACTTCTTTAGACGGGGAGATTGGTTTCTAACTCAAGGCGTTGCCTTGGATACGAACCTGTAGGGATTGATGGGATTCCTTAGAGTGGCGTTGACTTCATTCGATGCCAATTGGGTACAAAACACTGCTACCATCCGCCGAGTATAGAACGGGCCTGACTTCAGGGTTAGTTCCATGGCTGTTGCATTCTATATTGATATATATGTTTGCAATGCAGCCTTACTTCTTAAATTAATTTATACATAATTATATTTGAAATCCCAAACAGATCATGCAGCTTACTTCATTCGATGCCAATTGGATGCCGCCATCTGCTGAGTATTTTTATTTTTATTTTTATTTCAACAATCACCTTTTATATGTGATCTAACAGGCCTGACATCGAGGCTAGTTCTATTGCTGTTCTACTTTTAAGTGATATATGTTAGCCAAGCATTTCTTGAATACTTATATTTGACGGATCAGCTTACATCCATCGCCATTATTATTACCTTGCACAGCAATACCAGGAGCAGTGTAATATGAATGTGTACCTTTACAGTCCATCGAGAGCTAGTCCAATATTGTTTTACATGCTACAGCAAATTCCCACGAGGCTCCTTCTCCCTCCAAATATACCAATCATTTGTGGGCCACAGCCGGGCCACAGCTATATTACATGGCATATTGCGTAGTGTGTAGACATTTAGCCTACGTTTATGGTGGATAGAGTTGAGTAGGAAGGAGGGTTCCCATGTACCCGAAGGGTATATTATTCGAACTAACTGTTTTGGAGATTTCTGGAGTTAATTTGAAGTTCCATAAATGAAGTGGAGGCAAGTTGTCGTCAAGGCATAAACATCTCTCCTCGTTTTTTTTACATAATAAGTGGGGGCCATTGCAAATGATGAGTGGTCCTGCACTAATGATTATTTAGTAAATTTAAGTGGCACAGAGCATCTTTGGAAATACACACAACTTATCTCTTCAAGTCCCAGAAACACTCCACTCCTCCCCCCGCCTCCCCACCAGAAATATTAGATAAAATGATACCCACACAACCCACCTCAAATCTGAGAAACACCCACCCCTGACACACACACAGGAGTCCCCCCCTCCCCTCAAGGCATATGGACTTAAATGGAGTTCCCATTGCAGTTGCAGTCCATGCCATCACAAAGGCAGGAGGGTTGGGTGCAGATAGGTCAATACCGCAGGAGGCCTGTGGGGGGTCTGGAGGTACATGCTGGGGGGTCTGTGTAAGATGGTAATTGGCAATAGGCACGAAGGGTGGAAAGGGGCTGTGTGCTAACCATTTAAGGACAGTATAGTGCGTTAATGCACTAAACCCCGTTGTGTAATAGTGATACATGCTTTCAATGCTTGTGAGCGACTAGCACTCATGTATGAGCTTGATTACTCTACAGGGACCGATACACTCCCAAAGAGTTAGTATGATGCACCAATTCATTACCAGACGCTGCATAGGTGTATCATGATTACAAATGGATTCGTAAACACGATGCTGTTCCTAAAGGGTTGCAGTATTGGGACTGTGTGACTTGGTCTGTGTACCTGAGCAGGACATAGGGCACGGGGGCATGTGAAGCTGTGGGTGAGGATGTGGGTGAGGTAAATAAGGGGGTTGATGTTGTGGTACGCTGCTTAATTCAAAGTGAACGGACGAAAGGGAGGTAAGTGTATGAGAGGTAGGGGGAGGGGCGCACGGGGGTGGGGGGCAGATGTGGGTAAGGGGCACGGGGGGGGGGGGGGTTGGGGGGCAAATGTGGGTAAGGGGCACGGGGGGGGGGGGGGGGTTGGGGGGCAGATGTGGGTAAGGGGCACGGGGGGAGGGGTACCGGAACATAGAGTTTGTGAAGTGTAGAAGAGCAGCTCAGGACAATGTAAGGTACGCCATCCAAGTGGACAGTAGGCTCCAATGATGATAAGTATGTTGAATAGTGTAAATAGAATGTTGATAACAATAATGTGGACTGAAACTTGGTAGCAGGTATGGGACAGAGGGGAAGTTTTGAGAAAGTGTTGTAGGGGAAATTGGGAGATGGGGAGGGTGCTAATGCATGGGGTAGACGGAAGCAAGGAACCACATGAAAAAAACCCATTAAATTTGTTATCAAATTAGGAACAGCTTAATCCCTTAAGGGTAACATAACTTTATAATGCGCCATGCTCTTTTGTGGTCATGATGCATGAATTAAGCACAGACAATATATTCCTAAAGGGTAGGCATGGCGCACCAATGCAGTGCCATTTAGTTAGTCACTGGCGCTGCACTGGTGCAACATGACAACAAATTACTGATCAATATAATGACTAGACGATATACTATGCCGTATACGTATACATGCTCCCAGGTACTAAAGGGCTAAATCTGTCAGCACTCGATCTTCGGTGTTGGTCGCTGTAATAAGACCTTAGGCCCGGGGTATTACCAGGCGTGAAGCTTGAGTCTTAGTATATGACCCTCTGGCCCTCACCTCTCACACATTACTTCACCTCCCCTCACCTCCTGACACATCCCCACACATCCCCCACACATTCTCACACATCCCAACACACCCACACAACCTCCCCACCACTGGATCACTGACCTATGGCTGCTAGCTATGCGCATGCCCAAACCATCCATCAGAGACCTAAGTGAGAGCTCACATGCCCACTGCTCCCCACCCTCTTATCATCCATTTAGAGGCATAGCTGAATTAACAGGATTTATATTAGATAGTGGGGGTACTATCTTTCCAAACCACTGAGCACTATAAATGCAATTGACCGAAATTATATTCTGTTCATGCTGAATAGAATTGGTTATGAATTTGTTTATTGATGGTGCAAACCCTATGCTGAGCAACATGTACTATTGTAGATGTGTTAAGAAGTATGGTAATACAATTTATTGCGCCCATAATATAGCCTATATGTATAGCATACATTCTCCTAGCTAATCTAGGGATCATTTTCTCAAGTCAGGAATTGGATTCGTGAAAAGCACTTTCCTATTGAGAATGCCAATAGCCCTGGATACTTGACAGCCTCAGTGTTATTTCTTCTTTTCATCAGGGTCGTGTTGATTTCAGCCATTTACCGCCTTGAAAAGGCCAACTATTTTCCGAGAACCTTCTTAGCCCTTATCCTCTCGGTCTCCGCCTCTACCTAGTATATCTTGACATTCACACACCAGACTCTGATTCTGGTATGTAAGGTCTAGACGTACTACAGCCATCTTGTAGTTGTCATTTCACTCAGTCTTTCTCCCCACAATGTGTTACAATCCTAGCTGATCTTCTGCAATGTCACTGCGTGTGATTGGTGCATAAAGTGAGATAACGATGGTAGCATCAGAACCCTTGCCTGTACGTGGCAGGACAAAGTACCATCAGGACCCTAACTTTTATGTGGCACGGGTCTGTTCAGGGCTAAGTACCACCAGAACCCTTACTCAGGTGTGGCAGGGAACTGTACAGGACAGTTTACCACCGTGAACCTCACTTAGAGGTGACAGGGGTCTGTACAGGACTTGGTACCACCAGCACCCTTACTTAGATGTGACAGGGGTCTGTTCAGGACTATGTACCACCAGGACCTTGACTTAGATGTGGCAGGGAACTTACAGAACTAAGTACCATCACGACCCTTACTTAGATGTGGCGGGGCCTGTATAGGACGAAGTACCTTCATTTCCCCTTACTTTGATGTGACAAGGGTCTGCGCAGGACTGGGTACCACAATGAACCTTACTTAGATGTGACTGGGGTCTGTACAGGACTGGGTACCATCAGGACCCTTACTTAGATATGGCAGGGGTCTGTACAGGACTGGGTACCATCAGGACCCTTACTTAGATATGGCAGGGGTCTGTACAGGACTGGGTACCATCAGGACCCTTACTTAGATATGGCAGGGGTCTGTACAGGACTGGGTACCATCAGGACCCTTACTTAGATATGGCAGGGGTCTGTACAGGACTTGGTACCATCAGGACCCTTACTTAGATATGGCAGGGGTCTGTACAGGACTTGGTACCATCAGGACCCTTACTTAGATGTGGCAGAGGTCTGTACAGGACTTGGTACCATCAGGACCCTTACTTAGATATGGCAGGGGTCTGTACAGGACTTGGTACCATCAGGACCCTTACTTAGATATGGCAGGGGTCTGTACAGGACTTGGTACCACCAGGACCCTTACTTAGATATGACAGGGTTCTGGACAGGACCTTCCTCCTCCCGCACCTCACAGCCTGTCCCCAGTGAGGGCTCCACTCCATACAGTCCGTCCTCCAGGGGCGGCTCGGGGCTGAACCAATTTGTAATGACAGAAGACCCAGGCGCACCCACCATGCCACCAGCAATAGCAACAAGGACTTAGCCTTCCCTACCCACCTCAGCCCCTTCTCAACCTACCCAGGCACTCTCTCCCTGAACGCCTTTAGGTGCTGCACAATGGTTTAGTGCATTATGCCCGTTTGTTGCCATAGTGCAGGCATCAAGCTTACCTTGCATTTGGTAAAACCATGAAAGTTGGTAGCCTATATAATATGATACACCATATGGTTGGTCAATGTGAAGTACTGGCAAGTTACCCACTGGCTCTGCATTCTTACACCATGAGGCACCACGCTACCTTTAAAGGGTTAGCCACTCCTATACCCACCACGTGGCCATATCGGGGATCAAATCCACTTATGGCACTGTGGACCACTATGCTGTGTCAGATTGCTCCACTACAGCATCTACATCGCTTGATAATTGACCAATAAAAGAGCAAAAATGTCCATTGACAACTGATATTATGAAACCATGGCACCAATGTACGTGGTGGCTTATTTCCTGACCTAGTTGGCAGTGGAGTAATTGGTAATTTAATTGTTATTGTTATATTGATGGTTTACATATTAACAATAAAGGTAGAAACCCACTATTTTACAGCGTGAATTGCTTTATTATTTCACTCCTGAAATGCTAAATACTCTTTTCTTATTTCCAAGTCATTTAGAAACATCTAGTGGAAGCACACATTCCATGCCAAGAAAAGTCTATATTCTGAAAGACAGAAAAAAACCTTAGGGTTATAACGTCTGAATATTTCCCTCATATGGTAGAGCCCATAACTGCCATCTCTGCATCTCCCATCCCCACCCCTCCTCGTCCACCCTACCACACAAGAAGCAGTATTTACTCGCTGACCCTGTGGCCCCTCACATAGCTTCTATTCTAGCCATTTCTCTTATTAGATGGAGACATTTTCTCAGTTGAGAAGACATGTGTAGTGCTAACAGGGGTGGTACCAGGGCCCCCTGAGCCTCACTGCTCGGCCGGCTGTTACCATCATATATGGCCCACCCCAGGGACATTAGTATTCCAGCGGGTATGACATATAATAGATATGCCAAGCGCTAGTCCAATTCCCCTTGCAGCCAAAACCTATCAATCCACATGATCTTTTCCAATAAGGGGATATATATGGCTACTTTATTATACCTTCATTTGTGGGAATATTCCCAGAGTACTGAGAGGTGAAATAAGGCATGCATCAAGGTTGGAAACCTAGCAATGACTTCGAGCATTCCAAAACACAGCCAATGGAAATCCTGTAAGGCTTCCTTAGGAGAAAATGTCCCTTGTCCAATTTTCCAACAAAAAAAAGTGTAATCTCCTTCATATTTTGCCTTGTCAGGGAAATCAAAGAATCCTTTCAATCCTGTCAAAGTCAAAACTGCCTACAGCAAATTCTGTTAAGAGTTTCATGACAAACCCCCAGTAATGTAATATCTAAAATTGAAGTGGAAACATCAGAAAGTTATTTCTAGGATTCTTGACCCTTGATGACCTTATACACAATGTCAGGGGTTGGGTTTCCGATATAACAGAATATTGTAGAGTATACATGTGTAGAGTATACATGATTTCCAGAAATGGCCTGGATGATTTGAAGCAGGGCAATGTGTCCCAAGAACCGTTTTATTCGCCTGTGTCTCGTTCAAAGGGTTACACCAGACACTACTCCCAATACCGCGCCTGGCCTGCAGCAGGGTCAGCGCTTCCCAGGTCGCGAATTAACCCGATTTTACTGCATACTCTGACACTTTTATTGTAAAATATTCAGGCATTTCATGCTCAGGTCACGGTCTTGCCCCGTCCTGTTAGATGCCCCCCGCGGGGTGGTCTGCGGATCGTTACCATGCGGCCGGCAGTTTAATATATATTCTATACCCGTAACAAATGAGGACCACTCCCCCAGCCCCTACATCACTCCTATGTATTATTCTGGGGCTCAGTCTAAAGGATGGAGGAGCACCCAGAGAGAGATCTACTCCACCATCCAAAGTGGCTTCATTGCGGGCTGGTCTTCGACCGGGCTGTAGGAAGGGGTAGGCTCGGTAACAGAATGTGGGTAGAAGAGGGTAAAGTAGGATGAGATGGGGTAGTTCTGAGAATGCTCCCCTAACTGTAGGAACATTTAGTGTAACCTGTCTTTACTAACATGACCATTTTGTGCACAGGCATCACCCACATTAATGGGTAACCTACTTTAGGATAGATTTCGATAATGAGAAACTCCATTGCACTCTACAGGGAGCTCCTGGTTATCTCCTTAGACTTTCAATCTTTCAACCCACAGAGATATCAACCTCTCCCTTTATAAGCGAATCAGATGTAGATACAGTTGATGTATCCCCATGGTTCAGATACTAAGGATAACACATATTGGCCTCAGCAGTCAGTCCCAGATTCAATATAAGCAAGGTACACAGATAATCTAAGAACCCCAGCCCTTACTCTGTAGTGGCTATCCCCAGGTTGGTCATAGGGACATTGGTAAGGCATGACCAATTCCTATTCAAAAATGACTGAGGCAAAGCAACATATAACTAATGCCTTACTCAAAAAGACTTAGGATGAAACTCATTGAAATGGAAAAGACTAAGGTGAGTTGGTCAGTACTGACCAACTTCACAAAAATAATTAACCCAGGTTGGTTGTAGCCAAAAGATGAGTAACTTCGTCAGCACTATAGTGACTGAGAAATTGGTCATAATTATAGGGAGCCAAAGTATATCAGTGTACTGGTAGAGATAAAAGAGCTTGGCAGTGTGTGGGGAGGGTAGTGCTGATAGTGGTGGTTAAAGGGTACTAGGGATGTCTGCTTACAGTGGTGTTTATAGGGGAGAGCAGGCCGTATACGGCTGTAGTAATGGTGCTTGGTGGGGTGTTAAGCCTGCAATGCTTAACATGCTTACCATGAAGCGTGGGAGGGGCGCTGGATAACTTTCTGGATAGATGCAAAAGCTACTCATACTTTACCACATATTAAGATGTCTGTGCAAATAGTAAAGCAATATGTTGTATTATGGTAGTCAGTTATTTACTTTGTTTCCTTTTAGCATGAGTTGCCCAGTGTTCCAAATACAAACCCGTTTGCTGGAAGATGCTAAAAGGATGCTGTCGTGGTATATTTCACCAGAATCTGAACATATTGCCATGATTAATTGACGTTAATTGGAAAATATGGGCTTCATGAATGTCTAAATCAGCCAAAACAGTACTAACTTAGCCATGGTCTTCCATAGATAAACATGTTTACGCCAGTTTGACAACCCTTAGGGACTGGACAATGCCTATAGGTCCATGTGTATCTGTTGTCATGATGCACTAATTGACTGTGTTGGGTGCTACCTGTTGGGGCAGGTAGCAGTAGTACTCAAATACATGGTAATGGGACAGTAAATAAAGGGAGTGAGGGAATACAATGTTACAGATCAGGTTGTACTTACACACTTTATCAGAGCTACACCCTCAGAAAAGTGAGAGTCATTGTCGCTAAAACTACCCTCACCTGAGAGTCAGGCAGTGAGGGTAGTTTTAGCGACAATGACTCTCACTTTTCTGTGTGTGCACACAGTTCTAATGCGGCCATACCAGTTACACTCACGAGACACTCCCTAGGAGGATCTTCAGGAGTTAAACCTAAGCAAACCAGCTATATGCTCGTTGAATCCTAGGCATACCTTACTTGTTCATGAAGTCCAATGCAAATGTATCCTACATTTGTGGGACTTTCTCTATTTCTTATATTCCAGTTAAACCCTTGTTAGCAGCACAGATTATTATAATGATGCTGTAGTTGTCCATACGCTGTTCAGATTTAACCCCCTAGGTCCGGCCAGTCCTGGCGTAGAGGGGAGGGGGGGGCATGAGGCCCGGGGGGGGGGGGGGGCGGGGAGGTTCTAGCTGGGTTTGTCAGCATAAAGCATGGCTAAGCCCGGCCGTGAAGACGACCTATCGTATTCCACTCTGTGTCCACCGGACCCCATACTAACACACACAAACACACCGCCCTGAATACCAATGAAGCCCACCCCGGGTCAAGCGGCCAGCGAGATGGGGCTAAGGGCCATCCTGCAGCAAGAGATGGCAACACCTGAGGTACCCCTCTCTGTTTGAATATAGCCATCTTAATCCAAGGGACAGATTCATATGTGTGATAGTATATGCAAAAGGATTTGAGCCTAGAAGGAGAATGTGTTAGGAGAGTGACGCCTCTGATTGAGATTTGGACCCCTCAGAGAGGGCATTGATTGCTCGATATCTTTCTCAGAATGGCTAAGGGGGAGACTATGGAAGGAGAGGAGGGTAGAGGTGAGGATGGGTGTGAGATGGGAGGGTAGGCAGGGGTCTGGTATTGCGTTGAGGTGATAAGGGAGGGTAGGGAAGTAAAGAGTAGTTTAGATAGGGTAGGGAGCAAATGGCACGGAATGGGAGAATAGGGTGCTGAGGTTAGGGGCAAGATAGTAGAACCAAGGACTGGACAAAGGAAACTCGTACATTTAGTTGTAAATAACTGATAAGGCAGGAAGACCGACCTAATACCAGGAATGCTAGGATAAATTCAGCTAAAGGGGGATGGAGAATACTGTTGCGCAGAGAAGAAAACTGAATTTGGTGGGTACCCATGCTTTGTGGTACTAAATATCTGATATAGAGGATGAGTGCAAATGTATGTGGAAGAAAATAGGCTAGTGCAAGAAGGTTTAGGATACAATATTAAATAGCATTATGTATGTAATTCATGGAGAAGGTAAGGGAGAAGAATGATCTCAGATGGAATAATAAATGCAATATTACCTGTAATAATGGATGGGAATCGTGCTTGCTGTGTCTTCGTAGACATGTGCTCTTTAATGGGTCACACTTCCCTGTGTTTCAGTTACTGACTATGGGAATCATAGAGACCTGCTTCAGTGATATAGAATAAGAAACTAACATTCAGAATAAGCCGTCGGCATCAATTTCTGAAGTACATTATATTGTATTTATAAATGTGAAAAGATTATTTATCAGGAGTCACAGGTAATGTCAAACGTGACCATCGACAGCTATAGACGAACGAAAGTAATTAACAATGTAAACTCATTATAGGGGTAATTATATATTTACATATATTTTTATATTTATATATATAATATTATATATATATAAATATGTTTATATATATATATATATATATATATATATATATATATATATATGTATATATATGTATATATATATATATATATATATATATATATATATATATATATATATTTATATGTATGTATGTATATATATATATATATATATAATATATATATATATATATAATATATATATATATATATATAAATATATATATAATATAATATAATATTCACCTGTACATAGACTTACATATAAGAAGATAATAGATTGTATTTCCTTTTTAATTCATTTCTACGTCACTTTATATTCCCACACGTATTACCATAGAAATGCTGGCAGTCCCTGCTGGATGTGAAAAATACATCTACAAGGGGAAGCCAAAGAAAATGAGATCCTTAATTAGAATGTCTGTATTAGTATTCAATCAAAGTCCATGGCTGTGGAGACGGAGTAGGGCCCTGTGTTTTCTTCTTCGTCTATGGTGAGCTGGTTGGGTGCAGGAAAAACGGCCGGCTTTAGCCCCTTTAAGGGCAGCATACGGCTTTAGTTCTCAGTGGCCTTTGTTGGGTTTATACATTCATGAATTATGTGCAGCACTGGCAGGTAACTCGCACCGTGATGGTCCTACTGGACCGAGGCATTACCAATGGTTTGAATGAAGCCCTGTATACCCACCAGAGCTGCATTTATATATCATGGCAACCAAGGGCTTGACACAATAAAGCCCAATGCGACCCTAAAAGGATTTTAATGAGGAATGTGATTAAAATACAGGAGTTGTGCCGAGGTAGAAAGAAAGTATATACACTGAGTGCTTAGGGGTTATTTTTATGTAATTAGCATACATAGGACATGCCTGATAGCATGGTGTACCTTGTGCACGTTTCGCCATGCTCCTTTCAGGCTATAGGAGGCAAGATGTTTTGTATACTGTAGTATTATGGGAAATGCCACTGGTAAGTAATGCTCTAATGTAGGATTTTAATTGAGTTTCTTATAATTATGGTTACTTCTTACCAATAAAGTAACTCCACCATAGCATCATTACAGTCCACTGGCGGGGTCATAACGCTAGCAGATCAATAATGAAATGATGGTCCTGTTTAAGATGTCGGACATATATTTGGTTGGAGCTGGTGGTTCCCTACACCTCGTTTCTCTTCAGGAGTGGCCCACTAATTGAGTATGTATCTCAATGCAAGGTCCCTGGGGCTTCCAGTTAGATTTCTAAGCCGAACCAGACACAAAAAACAAGGATTGAGCTATTTTCTTATGTACTGTATAGGGGTAAAGCATCTCAGTATAAAGTTATGATATGTTATTTTCCAGGGGCCATCAATTCCTTTGACAGAGAAAACATTGCCATTGTGCCCTCCTCCCTGTAGTAGAAGGAGGAGGCCCATACCTTACCACCTTCTTGTGATAGAGCCTGGAGCCCTAGTCATATTCATAAGTCGGTAGGGGCTGGATTTTGTAGTCAAATGCAAGGGCCCATGCATACACTGCGAGTACTATAGTTATATTATATCCAGTCTTAAACCTATGGCCAGTATGGGAGCTGCTCCTCTTCCTGTTGTACAATAAGGAGTCCTAGTATCAAGCGTACAAGGGCACCCTCCTGTGGGACAAATAGAGTTGCAGCGTCGCGCCTATACATATATATATATACGGGAGCCTGGTAGAACAACACTGTGTATTGATACTGTACACTACAGGGTAAAGGTGCAGCACACACTGTGTTGTTGTCTGTAGACTGGGCCCCTGACCTGTCTGACACCAGTATTGTAGACTGGGCTGCTGACCTGTCTGACACCAGTATGGGGCTGCAGACGGTCCGGGCACTAAGGGGGTGTCTGTGTAAGCAGCATAGGAGGTCCACTCTGTGGGGGTTAACCCTCTAGTGACAGCACGATACATCAAGACACTGAGGGGGTGTCTGTGTAAGCAGCAGAGGAGGTCCACTCTGTGGGGGTTAACCCTCTAGTGACAGCATGATACATCAAGACACTGAGGGGGTGTCTGTGTAAGCAGCAGGGTAGGTGAGGGTTAACCATTTGTTGACAGCATCATGCATCAAGGCTTCATGTTGCGTCATATGTTGAGTCAACTCAGGAGTGTGCTAATGCTGTATGGATGGTGTGATGAGTAGGTCCAGCAGCGGCGAGTACTCATCACAGACCGAACTGATTTAATGTTGCATGTATGGCACAGTGCATCACATCACTATGTCGTACTTAAAGGTTTAAGGTAGGTATAGATCCTAAGAAGGACAGGGTAATAGGAGAATAATATTATTACTGCATATATGGGAGAAATTGTATGACAGCTAACCACGTTTATGGCAACGTAGTGCTTTAATATAATTCTCTTGTTGTCATGATGCATGATGATTGCAGCCCTAGCAAGCCATTCCGTGTATTCAAGCATCATGCCAACCTAATGGGTTGATACACACTCAAAGGGTCGACATGATACATGGATACAGCACTAGCTAGTAGACTCACCAGGTCTGCACAGGTAAAATGTGTTCCTCAAAGGGCGAGCTACCTTTGGGAATGGAGAAAACATCTAGCACCTGAATGATTTAAGACCACAACTGTGCGTAGGAGGATAGTTTATCTCGGAGGAGGAAGTGGGCAGGGCAACGACCTGTGAAGAAGGTATATAGACAGCCTCACCGCCATAGGTCACTCCTATTGTTGTTTTCCCTGGCTTGGTCCAGTGTCGGGGGATGTGCAGTCTACTGCCAAGTGAATGAATAAAGTTAAATACTCATGATGAACTTATAGAGCGTATCTCTGTAGTTTATCTTTTAAAATTAATATTCATCACATTGCAAGGGAGATCCACTTGTCTCCAAACAAATATCTTGAGAACAATGGGGCATGAGATGATTTCAATTCATCGCTCACTATTGTAAAATACAGCCCTCTCCGTACTCTGACAGTGTGATTTAGTGGGGTTGAAGTGCTGTGTTCATTAAGGCAATGAACTAAATATATTTTGAGCGGTGTAGAAATTGTGTCTTTCAGTCGTGAATACCCTTAAAGTAGAGGTAAAGAAGTATCAATTGAGCTAATCTGAACAATGGCTGGAGGATTGTTCCACTTGTATCCCGCTCTCTATACATCCCCATGCCTCATTGGGCCTGTATGCAGCCTGCGTCTCTCCCCAACCCCAACCACAAAGCAGCCAGTGAAATCAAGCATCCCCTGCCCGATAGAAAACCGGGAGTTGCTCTTGTATTCCGCCCAGCCAGAAGGAGACAATTGGCCCTCCAATACCCACATCCGGGCCGCTAGAGCCCTTTTAGGACCGCATAGTACTTTATTGTGCTGTGTCATTGGTCGTTATGATGCATGAGTGCAGCCTTGACGATTAACTCGCCAGGGCTGCATACATGCACCATGTCGATTCTACTGGAGTGTATCAACCCTTAAGTTTCAGCCTTACGCTTAAATGCAGCACTTGCGAGTCGCTGGCCAGGGCTGCATTCATGCATAATAAGGCTGAATGGCATTATGCATTAAAGCACTCTGCAGCCCTTAAAGGGCTAGGCGCCCCCGGCCACAGCGCACTGTGCTTATTGATTTGTGGCTTCTGCGGTGGCTTTACCAAGTCATGGACAAGTGGGTTGCCTTTAGGTTTTTGTGTGGTTAGGTTTGCCTTCCCCCTCCTTTCTCTCCCTCCACTCCATATGCCATTCATTGCTCTCACTAGCCTCTCCCCATCTCTCCTGGGATGCCTCTTACTTTATGGCGCTATTTACCGCTTTTGTCTCATTTCCTACGTACCTTGCCGCCTTGCACGTTCCCCTACCTCGCCCTACTTGCCTCCTTGTCTCCCTCTCCTCCTTCACCCCTCCCCCTCCCTCTCTCTTCTCCTCCCTCTCTCTCCCCCTCCCCCTCCCTCTCTCTTCCCCTCCCTCTCTCCCCCCTCCCTCCCTCCATGTCTACTTTCCTTCATCCATTCCTTCATCATTGCTCTCACTGACCTCTCCCCATCTCATTTGGGATGCCTACCATTTTCCTTTTTCATTTCCTTAATACATTAACCCCTCTCTCTCCCTTTCTCCCTTTCTCCCTCTCTTCCGTACTTTGTTGCAGATATACCCTTCATTCATTCCTCCTTATTCCTTCCTTCCTCTCTGTCTGTATCACTCAATGCCTCATTCTATTTTTGCATTGCCTTCCTTCTGGTCGACTTTGCCCATAAAGCTCCTCCTTCTCTTGTTTACCTTCAAAGCCTTCTATCAGTCTTCCAAAGTTTATCGGCCTCTGTTTGCTACTGTTGTGAATGTCCCTCCGCCCCTTTTCAATTACGGCCTATTTTCCCATTACCGTACAACCGCCAGTTAGACAGAGCCTTACTGAGCCCCGTAATTAACGGTTGTTTTCTAATGACGTGTTAATTATTCCGCCTCGGGGTGATTATGATCTAATTGTGGTGTGGAAGTGAAGTTCAATCAGCCATTAACCCTTTAGGGGCCGCACAGTGCCTTAATGACATATTCCCCTTTTCGGCATGATACTTGAATGCAGCCTGAGTAAAAACCTGCCAAGGCTGCATTCATGCATGATACTGATCATTCGCGAATGTTTCAACCCTGTAGGGTCGGCATGAGGCTTGAATCCAGCACTCATAAGTTACACTCTAGGGCTGCATTAATGCATCATGCCGCGAAAGGGCAAAGTGAATGAGAGCACTCTGGGGCCCAATAAGGTACCAATAATGGCGCCGGCTATGTGTCTTTTTGGTCCAGTCACCATTAGGTGATAGCCATTTCACGACATAATTATCAATCATTACGACTGGGTGAATTTGCAGATTGGGCTGTGCTGTGCTGAATGATTCATTTAGTTGTTTCTGGCGCTGTGTTGAAAGGCAAGTTTGTATGGTCTGGAAAGGATCTGTCTTTGGAGCTTAATATGCTCTGGAAATATCCTCCAGAAGTATGTCACTAATTCTGGGGTTGTTTCGGTGGTTGGGGTTAGTGGGGGTAGTAAAGTAAGTGTACATTCATAAACTATTTATCAATATTTGAATATGACTTGTGTTCTACGTTATCCTTGTTATGGCGGCAATGAGACCGGTTACTCCTGTACTATTACATGATGCCTCTTGTCTAAATGGGCAAGGCATTACACCACAAAACAACCATTTTCCTCATGATATTTTTTGATATTTCACAAACCTGCACCCTTCAATGTATGATAAAACTAGTTAGTTCATCAATTGCTTTGTTTGTGTTGTCGGGCCAACAGTGGCCTCTGTGAGAAACCAGAGTGTTAAAGGAATTATTGTGTGCTGCCCTGAAGTCAACAAACCTATTCATAAACTGGGAATTCTCACACATTTTACGACTTAAGAAGATAGATAGACAGAGGTTCACAAAAGATGTACCAAAAAACCGATTCGCCAGGTGCTATCTAACGCTTCCCCTTGTAAAGTGGAGCCACTATAACAGACATGTTTGTACCTAAGCTTAATGGCCAAAGTAGCGGATATATGTGTACACATATCTGAGTATAATTGCCTTAATCTAGCACTGCCTGCACCTGCTTCCCATTGTGATATAAAATGTACATGAAATGAAAGACTATGTTGGACTATGTAGTCCCTGTGATGTAGTGTAGTTTGTGTGCCTGCTCATACCTCCCATTCCCCTACACTACTTAGGCCCTACCACTCCCTATAATGTGTACTGTATGAGTAGTAGTGGAAAATGGGGCTTTGCAGATGGCGTAGGTATCCGTGGAACCGTTGTACAATGTCTTGATAAGCTCTGTTCCTGTGATTTAATGTCTAGATTACACCGCCACCATTTTGGTAGAGATTTACTACATGAAAGTGATGCCATTGTCTCTTCCTTCCTTTCTGCATTCATTATATTAGTACATAAAGAACTTAGCTGGCTTCATGAATGCCTCTATGATACCATACCAGACTTTTCAGGTTGAATTAATCTGGAGATCTAGTGTGGCCATCATAATTTTAAAATACAAAGGCTAGATGATGAAGATACTTTTACTATTGCAATGACGATTAGATGATTATACAGTGATGTGTAGCAGCAGGTTGCCGTGGTAGACAAAGTGGACAAATAGTTCGCGCCGCCTTGGGCTCTAATAATCTGCCCTCTCAGCACTTAACCCTTTAAGGACCGCATAGGGCCTTGATGTATTAGGCCCTTTGTCGTCCTGATATATGAACATAGCTCTGGCGAGAGCATTGCATTCATCCATCAATCTAAACCCCTCAGAGTGTATCAGCCCCGTATGGGTCATGATGCCTGAATGCAGCCTTGGCGTGTTATTCATTAGGGCTGCATGCACCCATACATGTGTCATGCATACAAAGGGCATTTCACATCAAAGGACTATGCGCCCCTTAAAGGGTCAACAACAAAGATCCCGGCCGAATCCCGGGTCCCATTTGTCACGTGACGTGATGTCACGTGACACCTGGTGTAGTTCTTACATCAGCCGCTAGATGGCAGCAGCTGCCATGCCGCGCGGCCTGTTGGGATAGCTCAATTTCCGCCGTCTGGCTCCGAGTCTTGTCAGCGGCTGATTTCCATTTTCCAGCCCGCTGCATGCTGGGATACAAAATGGTGGATGAATTAGGAAGATGCAATCAGACAGGATAGAGCAGGACACCCCCTCGTCATTTTGAGGCGGAGTGTGACGGAGGAATCGCTCTCTGTGGGGTTAAAATATGTAGCAGAGACGCCAGTGTCCTATCATATGTCTGGTCTAGACTCAAAGTTAGTTGAATAGATTATCATACATGTAGGGTAGTTTCACGTGGAGTCGGACATATACCTTGAGACGGACACCTGATTTTGTAGTTCAAGAATTTTAAGGCCTTTATTTGTGAATGATAATTAATTTTCAAAACATAGATGATAGAAGTAGTCGTGTACATGATTAACCTCAAATGGTACTGTCCGACTCAGACTATGTGTCCGACTCATGGTGAATCTACCCTATGTATATATAAGCCGCCAGTGGATAAAGGTGACCTTAAGCCTACAGAGAGGTGGTCATCTCAGCTGACACCTCCCCTCACTACAGAATGTACCCCCCTCCCCACCAACACCCCCCGGTTGTCCTGAGTTGTCAGAGTCACTGACTTGTTGCTGGTTTGTTTATGTTTCTATTGGAGGTGACAGTCCACGCAGTGGGAAATGTGGGACAGATTATAACTGGGTTTTCAACATTGATTAACTGTCCATGGCATAAAGATTAAGTTAGATCTGTTCATATCTGAATGAAGTGGGTCAATAGCAATCTTTAATGGCGAAATGGCATTTTATCATATTATTAATTCAGCACATATGAGAATTTCTGTTGGCAAAATCAAGCTATATCATCATATGATGTGTAATATAAGTCTGATACATTATAAAAAGATCGGATTCAAATTTTATACATCATCCTGCACTATTAATAACCCGTAATAACAGCCATCAGCTGCCTCCAAAGTATCATCAGATATCTAATAACAAGCATTAGATGACTCCTAGCGGTCATTGACTCTTTCATGACAGCCACATAGTCATCGCATGACCAATGCTTATCATCGGATCGCAAAGAATTGCCATCACATGACCAAGAATTGGCATCAGATCACCAAGGATTATTAACACTGCAGGACTGTGCGGCCACACCATGCCTCATTAGCAGGCTCAGCCCCAAGAACAGTTAACAAAACAATGCCTGCATTATGGATGTAAGTCTACCCCAAGAGCCGGCAGCTGGCAGTGGAGGCTAAGTGCTCGCTGTGATCTGAAATAATTTCAACTTAAGCAATGCTGTAGGAACTATTAACCATTTGAAACCATGCATTATGCATTAATGAATGCAGCCCTGGTGAGTTACTGGCCAGAGCTGCATTCAAGCATCATGCCGACCCTACAGTTACTTGCCGGGGTTACCCGTGGTGGCAGCATTGTTGCATCATGATGACAAATATCACCTTTGAGCTACATGTCGTCTTTACAGGGGGTTATGCAATGCTGCAGGCACTATTAGCCCATAGTGTTTGAATAAGAAATGCCCCTTGACGGTATGATAGGCCACGTTCATGCATTGTGACAACAAATAGGATAGCACATTAAGCATTAGGCGGCCCTTAAAGGGTTAAATGTCTCAGACTGAATTAGACTGAAATCAAATAGGAGACGAGAGGGTCCATTAGGGACTGACAGCGATAACTAGTCGTAATAGCATAATGAAGTGAGGGGAAGGAAGGGGTGGGGGGAATTACTAAGTGCATTCTGTGGCTGATAGAACTATGACTTATGAGTTGGAGCCTGGTTGAATGATATGTGTATGAAAAAAGTTGTTTGTCACCATATCCCCCACGGAAGCAGAATAGAGATTGAATGAGAAATATTACATTAAGGGCCATAAAGACTTGGAAGAGAATAATCTGAGATGCAGGCTTAAACAGACCCCAACATATTTGAATAAATTCAAAATAGCCCAGATGGCCCTGCAAATGTGGTCGGTACAGTGCAGTGGATTGGATGGTTTACTTGCCTGCTTCCTAACACTGCAACACTTTTTAGGGCCTCGTAATCTAAAGCCAGAAAAGTATAATGATTTAAAATGGTGTAGGAGACCTCCATGCACTAAGCCCAAGAAACATGAGTCCTGTGGTCAGGGATATGGCTGGGTAGAATCAGGAGCTATCTGGATTCGGGCAGCTCTCTTGGGCGGCAGCCATGTGCTATTTGCCTTGAGTTGAGGTAATAATGGAGGGGTAAGGTTGGGCAGGCAGAGAACCCGGCCAGAGAACCTGGGTTTCAGAACCTGGGCTGTCACGACATCGGCCTGCCATCATATTGACTGTGATCTCTGCCCCTTCTAGCCTCTACCCACGACTGCTACGGATAGGGTCTGTATCGTAATGCAGAGCCGGTGGGAGAGCCAGATAATCCAAAGTGGGCAGCTATGATTTCCTTAACCCATTCCATTATTACTTCAAAACTCTTAATGCTCCTGAAAAAGAAGGTGAGTTGGTCAGTATCTACTGGCCTGACTGACCTGGGTTGGTCATAAATGGAGCTAAAAATGGCTAAGGAATTCGGTCAGTACTGACTAAGGTTTCTAGCATAAGGAATATCAGCTTAGATGCTAAGTTTAGATATGAAAAGAAAAACATGATAGGAGTGAGCTTGGCCAGGTTATACACTGAATTTCACTGCTTTCCCCTATTGCTTCACATACACTGTAACAGCGTGCAGTCAGACCGTTCTGCTGCCCCTGGTGGCGTAAAACAGAACTATATGACCCTGCCGTCAGTCGGCACGTTGCTGTTATCACGGCGGCTTTACGACATGTGCTACCGTCGGCTCTAGGGTCTAGGTTCCCGCCGGTGACTGTCATTCTTTCACCCTGATGGTTTTCCATTACCTAATACAGCGTCCCCCGTGGATATGTTGGGGCCGGGTCTGATATTGGATAGTCCATATCTGGGAGCAGCCACGCAGATAGGATGATCCGCGCGCCCTACACCTTATTGAAAAACTAGAATATACACTATGCATCTCTATCTGGGCTTCCCCAGCCCAACTTAAAAGGGCCTTCTTCTCTTTTCTGTCCTTCTTTTGTGTCTGTCCCACATATATGCACGGACACTGCCACATGTATAAAACTATTTGTAAATTGATTTTAATGTATCTTACTCACTATAAATATGGCATTAACTGTCGAAATGGTGTAAACTAGCCATTACTCACTAACTCACTCAATTACTTCTCTATCTTTTTTAAATGAGGATACGTGAAGTAAACATTAGCCACTACATATAAAGTTTATTGCGTGCAACCCAACGTTGGACATTCTTTGTGTGGGCTGGCCAGATAGGATACCTGATGGCGTGTTTACAATGTCAATACAGCATATTATGGCATATATCTATACAAACCCATTATTCAAATAGAATAATGGATGTTTTTGTACGTTATTATGAAACAGTTCATTCTATAAACGTGATCTGTAGAAAGAACACGCACCTAAAGTATGGCCATACACCTACCTTGACAGGCCCAACACTTCGAGCGTTAATGTATAGCTATAGGTATATGGGTATACATTATTTGTACACGAATATAATAAAGCATTTCGAGATGCGTGATAGTCTGACATTAGACCTATTAGTTAGGTGACATCTGCTGTCAATTACTGTCAACTTGGCTGTCAACTATGGGCTGACCTGTGGTAGATAAACGTGTCTCTCTGACACTGGTTACATGAGTAGTATCTGATAGCATCACTACATCATAGCACCCAGTGCTGCTTGTTGTCGGGGGACCTTCTGTCCTTTTTACTTCTGGTCCTCTTAGTCCTTACTGCCTCCTCTCTGTCTCCCTGTACTCTGAGAAAAGTGTGTTACGTGTGCAGCCACTTTTAACAAACTTTAGTTTTGTAGCACACTACATGCTACTCAAAGTGTCTTGATCTCAAAAGTGTGTTACTCTTTAAATGCATGTTCACGCAACATACATATTTTAGAGTGTGCCTGTCTGCCTGTCTGCTTGCCTCCCTGTGTGCCTCCCTGCCTCCCTGCCTCACTGCCTCCATGCCTCCCTGCCTCCCTGCCCGTCTGCCCCCTATTAGTCTCCCAGTTTCCCTGCCTCCTTCACTGTCTGCCTCCCTACCTCATCAGCCATGTCAGTAGTATAGTATGTATCGGAACGGGACTATAGTTAAGTACTGTTTATTACTCAATCGACATGCAGCCAATCAGAGGCCTCCATTTGGTCACGTGACCCCCTCATTTGCATAATTACGTAATAGGCCACGCCCCCTCATTTGCATAATTACGTAATAGGCCACGCCCCCTTGATCACCAGCCAATCAGAGGCTTCCATTTGGTCACGTGACCCCTCATTTGCATAATAGGCCACACCCCCTTGATCACGTGACCCTTTCATTTGCATAATAAGCCACGCCCTCTTGATCACCAGTCAATCAGAGGTCGCCATTTGGTCACGCGACCCCCTCATTTGCATAATAGACCGCGCCCCCTTGATCACGCGACCCCTTCATTGACATGATAGACCACAACAACATCACGTGACTATCTTTGTTTGTAAACAACACCACGTGGCTCTCTTGTTTGTAAATAAGACCTACTAAGTTTAGGCATAGGTAACAGCAGTGTTTGTAAATAACGCCTACTATGTTTTCAGTCATAGGTGTCTAGAGCAGCAGCAGCAGCAGCATCTTCAGCAGCAGCAGCAGCAGCAGCCGCGTCATAAGTGTCTAGAGCAGTAGCCACGTCATAGATGACTAGTGCAGCAGCAGCAGCAGCATCTTCAGCAGCAGCAGCAGCAGCAGCAGCATCATAGGTGTCTAGAGCAGGAGTAGCAGGAGTGTCATAGGTGTCTAGAGCAGTGGCAGCAGCAGCAGCAGCATCATAGGTGTCTAGAGCAGGAGTAGCAGGAGCGTCATAGGTGTCTAGAGCAGTGGCATCATAGGTGTCTAGAGCAGGAGTAGCAGGAGCGTCATAGGTGTCTAGAGCAGTGGCAGCAGCAGTAGCAGCAGCGGCAGCAGCAGTAGCAGCAGCAGCATCAACAGTATCTTCAGCAAAAGCAGCAGCAGCCGCGTCATAGGTGTCTAGAGCAGTGGCAGCAGCAGTAGCAGCAGCGGCAGCAGCAGTAGCAGCAGCAGCATCAACAGTATCTTCAGCAAAAGCAGCAGCAGCCGCGTCATAGGTGTCTAGAGCAGCGGCAGCAGCATCTTCAGCAGCAGCAGCAGCAGTAGCAGCAGCGGCAGCAGTATCTTCAGCAGCAGCAGCGTCATAGGTGTCTAGAGCAGCAGCGTCATAGGTGTCTAGAGCATCAGCCGCAGCAGCAGCAGCATCTTCAGCAGCAGCAGCAGCGGCAGCAGCAGCCTCATCAGCAGCAGTAGCAGCAGCAGCAGCAACAGTTTGAGCATCAACAGCAGCTTCAGCAAAAGCAAAAGCCCGTAACTTAGCATCATGGGCATCAGCTATAGCCGTAACAGCGACACTGCGACTAGCAGAAGCAAAACAGACTATTTGTTTAGCAGCTGTACAAGCATTAATAGCATTAGCCCTAGCAGCAGCCGCAACAGCGGCACTTTTAGCAGACGTTGCAGCATCAGTAGCAGCAGCATCGTTAGCAAGAGCGGAAACAGTAGCAAAAAGATTAGCAGCACGAGCAGCAGCGGCGAGAGTAACAGCAACGTTGTTAGCAGCATTGGCAACTTCGTATGCTGCATGTGTAGCACGAACAGCGATACGAGCTTCACGTTTTGCACGAGCAGCAGCATTAGCTGCAGAAGTAGCCCTCACACTTTCCAGCCACCCGTACGAATCTTGATAAAAACCAACTTCCACCTTACGAGCTTCACGTTTTGCACGAGCAGCAGCATTAGCTGCAGAAGTAGCCCTCACACTTTCCAGCCACCCGTACGAATCTTGATAAAAACCAACCTCCACCTTGCTACTTGTTGACTCATCAGTAAACATGGACGTCTCCTCATGTGGTGTTGTCGCGGCTCTGTAGTAGTGTTGGGATTGCTCACATTCGGTAGAACGTAGAGTGATTCCTGATGACGCCATGCTGAAGGTGGTTGAAGAAGTGTGTGGGACTCATGTTTCACTCTCGCTTATGTACTAGGCTCCGAGATAAGCTTCTTAACTCAGGAGGAAAACTCTCACTAGGAAGGCGACCGGCTGTCTACCTGTGTAGGCGCGGGTTCGTTACATCTTTAATCCTGTTCGACCCTCCGAGGAAATACATGAAAAAAACAAAAGACTCGAATCCGCAGACAGTAGGAAGCTATAAGGAGCTTAACTCGTGTTTGATTTAAGCTGTCTACCACACGCACGCGCTTGTAGTCACAGCTAGAGTGGCAGACTTCTGTCCGCCCGCTGACGCATGACAATCGACTTTAGACACCCCCTGTAGTTTGTTTTTTTTGCATACACAGTTGACTAGCATCTTAAGCTCTTACTCAGCTATAAGCCCATAGACATGTAACGCGCATTACTCTTCTTTATGGTAATTATCAGATCGATTTAAGGGTGGAAAGAGCTTAGGTGATGTAGATCCCTCTCTAGCTGAAAACAGGCTTAGACTATAGCATGTAGGCAGCTGGCCGCGTTAAACACCCCTGTAGTTTTTTGTATACACTCTCGATCCCCTCTCTAGGTGAAAACAAAAGCTTAGAAGATGAGGTGATCCGGCCACTAGCTGGCGCGTCACACCTGGCGTTAATCACCCCCTGTAGGCTTTGTATACGCTCTCTAAGTGAAAAACAAAAAAGCTCCCTCCACGGGCTGGCGCGTCACACCTGTCGTTAAAACGCCCCCTGGAGTCTTAGTATACACAGGTGCCCCGCCTTATCTATTCACCAGCTATAAGCCCATATACGTGTACATGCGATTTTTGATACCCTCTCTGGAATAGGGTGGGGCTCAAGGTGAAAACAAGATTAGGCCATTCGCTCTCTCAGCTATATAAAGAGCCTCAATTGTTCTTGCAACAGCACTTCACCACCGGTACACTATCAGTCACGAGGCAGATGTTTGCGGCATGGGTCATACAGGTTACCTACTAATAGCGGTTTGGGTGAGTAGATCACTTTTTTCCCCTAAAAAACAACTAAAAAAAAACCACTTATGACTCAGGTATGTATATGTAGCACTGTTAGTGTAAGTACACAGTAGAATCTACTGTACTATAGACTCGGCCCTCTGAAGACGGCGGAGCGCGTTAATGCGCGGGTCTGTGGCGGCGTCACTTGTTTTTTATTCTAACTAAAAAGTCAGAAGTCGATCTACGACCTATCAAAGACAAATTTGTGATAAGTTCAAACTAAATAAGAGACAGTTTGAGCGTCTCTTAGTCGCTGTCAAAGATGCGAATAACGAACGCGCTGAGGGCGGGGTTCAGGTCACGTATAGTTCCTTGCTCTTTCGTCAGATGGCGCCACAATAGGGGATTTGTACATTCCTACGATGCTCGCGAACATTTCAACGCATAATGAGCTATATAGGCAACAAAGTGTGCTTCTGAATATATTAAAATATAAAAAACAATTCAATATTGTGTATTTCTGATAGAAATGAGGCAGTTTCTTTGAATACCAACTAAACTATAGCGAGATGAAAAATACCACACCATATCTAAGGCTTTATAAAAGATACATAGGCAGAAACTCTCGCCGAGTCGGCAATCTGAAAAACGAACCAACTCGTTGTGCCACAAGGGCCCCCACTCAACGGGGGCCTTTTGAGCTCAGGCATGTTGTTTCTCAACACTAGGTGTAATTAATTACGCCCATGTTGAGTAGCATCTACTAACCAACTGACAGTGTCAGTTGGTTGGCCCCTCTTTAGGGGCCACACAATAAATAAAGAATAGAGACCTAAGGGAACGTTCACAAACGTCTCCCCTTCCTACGGGGTGGGTGGGTCTTTGGGTTTAGTGACAAAACAGCGACATGTCAGTTCTCTTTTTTTTTCCAAGTCTACATATTATTTATGATTAAAAAAAATTTAAAAAAAAAACCACGCTAATAAAGTGCGCTGATCAAAAACTGAATAGAAAAATAACCAAAAATAGGTTGGTAGCTGATCGGTCGTTGTCACACGGTGCAGAAAATTTACCGCATATCGGACCAGGGGATAGTCTGGCAGCGACCCGCCACCCCGTTCACAAGCTGTGTACAGCACCCCGTTTCTCTTTGTCCATATTGGCTAAAAAAAAAAAAAAACAGGACATTGTTGACTTGGCTATTTTACCCGTCTGGGTCTTATTATTTAAACACCTCGTGTTGACCCTGTGGGGCAGCGGGTACATGGAATAAACGTGTCCAAGTGCACGCTATCTAACACATAACCGAAGGTTACTGAGTTATGTAATAATAGTTATGTAATAATAACTGACCTATGAGGTCGCCAGTCAGTTTGCCGTGATTATTTTGACACACTCTCAGTTACTCGTAGCACATTTAATACATAATTAGACTCAGCCTCATATAAGACAGTCTCGGCCACGCAGGCTGCATATCGGACCAGGGAGATAGTCTGGCAGTGACCCACCAGCCCGTCCACAACCTGTGTACAGCACCCCTTGTCTCTTTGTCCATATTGGCTAAAAAAAAACCAAAAAAAACAGGTCATTGTTGACTTTGGCTATTTTACCCGTCTGGGTCTTATTATTTAAATCACCTCGTCTTGACCCTGTGGGGCAGTGGGTATATGGAATAACCGTGTCCAAGTGTACTCTATCTAACACATAACCAAAGGTTACTGAGTTATGTAATAATAACCACCCTATGATCCTATGAAGGCGCCAGTCAGTTTGCCGTGATTATTTTGACATACTCTCAGTTACTCGTAGGGTATCTAATACATAGTTAGACTCAGCATCATATAAGACAGGCTCGGCCACGCCGGCTGCATATCGGACCAGGGAGATAGTCTGGCAGTGACCCAACAGCCCGTCCACAACCTGTGTACAGCACCCCGTGTCTCTTTGTAGATATTGGCTAAAAAAAAAAAACCCAAAAAAAAACAAAAAAACAGGTCATTGTTGACTTTGGCTATTTTACCCGTCTGGGTCTTATTATTTAAATCACCTCGTCTTGACCCTGTGGGGCAGCGGGTATATGGAATAACCGTGTCCAAGTGTACTCTATCTAACACATAACCAAAGGTTACTGAGTTATGTAATAATAACCACCCTATGATCCTATGAAGACGCCAGTCAGTTTGCCGTGATTATTTTGACATACTCTCAGTTACTCGTAGGGTATCTAATACATAGTTAGACTCAGCATCATATAAGACAGGCTCGGCCGCGCCAGCCGCATATCGTACCAGAGGGATAGTCTGGCAGCAACCTGCCATCCCGTCTACAATCTGTGTACAGCAGTCTGGACCAGACCGCCAACTCTGGGTATAGCATTCTGGATGCCTGTAGCAAGACTGGATCTAACCCTTTAATAGTCGCATAGCGCTTTAATGTGCAGTGCCCGTTGTCGTCATAAGTCATGAATGCGGCACTCAGAGTTCCTCACCAGGGCTGCATGCATGCATACACTGGCATATCGACAAAGGGTGTAGCGCATTAAAGCACTATTGCCACCTTTAGCATTAAAGCGCTGAGGGTTTTTTTTTTTTTTGATAGTGTAGAAACCAATATCTGTCTAATTAAACCCCTTATCAGTGCTGGTTTTTTTTTGGTTTTTTTTCACATACAAAAGAATTAGGTAATGGCGCTGCAGTACTCTGAAAAGCGGTGGCGGTGAATTTCCATTTAGATCCTGAAAAGGGGGGCGGTCAGATGGCGTCAAGGCTCTGATAAGTAGGGCAGTTAAAATCATATGATTACATTGAGCTAATTTTCTTGCTGAAAGGAATGAATAATTGTATTTGTATAAAATTCACACACACACACACACACACACACACACACACATCCCACACACACACACACACACACACACACACACACACACACACACACACACACACACACACACACACACACACACACACACACACACACACACACACTGGACACCTGATGATCTCCACACGATGACCTGATTGCCTTTTCCTAAAAAAAATGCCCAACTCGATCTACCTACTCAACAGGGTTTCAGTGTATAGCGTATTAGGGGTTTTTCTGATGCGTATATTATATTGAGATTGATTTTCAACTTTTGTGATCAGTGGTTGGTCCTTAAAAGGACCGTTTGGTAGAGAGAGGGTCGCAGGGACCTTGCTGCTGAAGCGGAGGGCGTGGTCATAACGCGTGGCAGTCCTTCAGCAGCTCCTCCAGCACGGCGGGCGGTAGTCCTTCCTCCATGCAGACTTGCTGCTTGACCTGCTCCACGCACCGGCGGATGAGTTGATCAGCGACGTTCTCGATCAGCTCATCCACCACACCCTCTGCTTCAGCAGCAGTCCGCTGTCTCTCCTCTCTCTGTAGCGAGGCAAAGAACTGCTTCTCCACGGCCGCATCGATCATAGATCGAGAAACGGCCACGAAGTTCTGTCTCTCCGCCTCCTCTCTCTGTTGCACGGCTACGAATTCCTTCTCCACGGCCGCATCGATCATAGATCGAGAAACGGCCACGAAGTTCACTCCGTGAGCCATTTTGTCGAACTGACTTCCTAGCCGCCTGAGAGATGCTGACGTCACACTATTTTCGACGACGCTATGACGCGCACGAGGTAGACAGACGACGTCGTTTCACTTCCTTATTTGGAGTTTGGGATCTTTTGACACCGAAGTCATACCGTACGGTCGCGATAAAGCAACTAGTGTTGAAAAGCGTGCCGGTCTTTTATAAGCGCCGGAGTATAAGAGCCTCCAAATGTTTTTTCTCAAGCACTAAAATCGCGACTTTGAATAAGCGCCAGCGCCTGGCTTGTATATAGCTCCTGAGTAAGAACTTCACCGAATTGAAAAGCCCTCCCTCAGAGCTCTTAATCGCGACAGTACGGTACAAATCTGATGTCAACCCGCGCCAAAAACAAAAAGGGTGTTCCGGTCACACGTACCTACGACGAGCGACCTTCAGCTATCACCACGTGAAGAGTGGGAAATAAATTTTGTACGGCAAGAAAACTGAAAACTGATAACGATTCCATTAGATAAGTATTTGGTTCCAATCTATGGCGAGATATTTCCACCAAAGCGATTGATTTATATGTCTGTAAGGTTCAGCTCTCCAACACTCTCCAATGTCCGCCGGTGCACGACGGTCGCCGCCCATCATTAGTCACAACTAAACTTCTGCTGGAGAGTGAAAGTTACGTTGAGTCTTGAGGTGCGCAGAGATACTATCTGCCGCAGCCTGATTTTAGTTCCACGCTATTTAGATAACCGCCCCATTTAAAATCTCTCTCTCGATCCTAGTAAAGGAAAAAAAAGGCTAGAGTTTATCATGGACGCGTCTCAGTTTTAGTCAAGCCGTAAAGTGAAGAACCAGAGCTTGTACATATTCCCACGTGGTGAGGGGTGACCCCGCGGGGCGTTCAGTTAGTACTGAGTCTATACTCAAGGTCAAGTTCCACTCTCTAAACAGAGCTTTAGCGACTCCGTCATATAGACTAGACCGCGCGCGCGATTTTTTTTTGCTGAAGCAGCTAATCGATGGAAGAGTAGAGAACAGGTGCTCGACCAAAAATCTGCTTCAGAGGCTTGTTATCAGGTATTAACAGTTAAATCAAAATATTTCAAAACATCCAGAAAAGCAGAATAACATGTCCTACGGGCTACAGCCGGGCACTGACGAGCAGACGGCGCTGACGTCATTTCAATCAGGTCACAGGGCTCTTTAGACACCTTTTCTGTAAGACCCGTCTCATACCTTAGTATATAATACCGTAAACACCGGTGATTAGTATATGATCACATTGGAGTCGCGGATCCACGAAGAGGCTGAATAAGCCTCGCGCGGACCCGCCACTTGAAAATGTGACATAATCTTACCATGCGCTTTGTTTTGTTTTTGTTTCTATTTACAACAGCAAACATTTCAAACAACCTATTGTTTTTTAAAATGATGAAAAATCAGCCCAAAAAAAAAAGTAAACATTTTAGAGCTAAATTTGTGGAGGATAGCCGGACATGCTGATGTCACTAGACCCCTAAATTCGATATGGTGACATGGGCATTTTCTTAAAATTCGATACGACGACACGGGCACGGACATCTAAGTGACATGGGACATGTGGCATTTCTTGAGTCCCTCATGTGCCATGGACCATAGTGACATGAGGAAAAAAAAAAAAAATGTTCAAAGAGTGCATCAGAAAAGTACCATTTCAAGCCTAAACATTTCGCCAAATTTTTTTTTCTCTTGGATGGTACTCGGCTTTGCAGTGTCTGGGTCCTTAAAAATGTACCAGAATGCTCAAATTCGGGTTCTAAATATTTTCAAAAAACGTTTTCTCCCTTAGTGACGTGTGACATGGCCATTTCTTAAATTCGACATACGGCTGCATGGGGAGGACCCACCCGTCAAGAGCCCCATGATGACTCATACCCGCCGCGTTCAAACTAGCGTGGTGGTTATAGGTAGACCTTCTTTCAGTATCCACGTGACCAGATCCATCGCCGTCTCTTGAGCAACAGTAACCGAGGTAACTAGGGTTATTGTTATCCGGGCCGTAAGACGACAGTCTGAGACAGTGTGTAGTCGCGTTTTGCTCTCCCTAATACTCTAATTCAAGTCGAGTTACCGCTAACCCCTACAAAAAGAGGGTCATTTGTGTAATTCAAAAGTCGTTCCTTTGTTAGCAATGAGGGGGTCGTTCTATTCATTGATTTTTTTTTTTTTTTTTTTTTTGTTTTTTTGTTTACAACAACAAGTCAAAGTACAGTCAATCAACCGAGATCCTTTCTACTCCGTGGGGGTGTAGAAGGATCTCCCCCCTGAGGTTACAAAGCCACCTCTTTATTTAAAGGGTTACGGGTCGCAAAGTCGCTTTCGCTTTCGCTTACAAGTCACAAAGTCGCATGAAATATTCAAGTCAAAAAGTCAAATTCATCAACTATCAGCACAGTCGTTTGAAAAGCATCAAGTCACCGAAAAACTCCTCTACAGTCACCTCCGACTCGCCTCCTCCCTACCCCCCCTAAAGGGGGGTAGAGAGGAAGCGATTCCCTAGAGATCAGATAATTTTTTTTTTTCTCCCGAGCAGACCCCAAAAGCCCCCCCTCCCCCCCAAGTGCCCGCCCACCCCATAAATAGTGCCCCCCTCCCCCCCTCCCCTCCCCATGCATCTTAAAGTGCCCCCCTCCCCCCCCCCTCCCCTCCCCTCGCCCCTTATAGAAGCCTCCCATTAGCTAGTCCAAGTCATGTGACCAAAAGGGAAGCGTAGTCTGTCTATTGTCTATATTATGCAAATGAGGGAGGGGGTCAGGTCACGTGACCAAGGGGGTGTGGCCTATTTTCTAAATAAAGAGCGCTTCCGGTCACGTGACCAAGAGGGTGTGGTCCTATTATGCAAATGAGGGGGTCACGTGATCCATGATTATGCAAATGAGGGAGTCACCTGACCAAATGGAAGCCACTGATTGGCTGGTGATCAAAGGGGCGTAGTCTACTATGCAAATGAGGGGGTCACGTGATCAAGGGGGCGTGGTCTATTATGCAAATGAGGGGGTCACGTGACCAAATGGGGGCCCCTGATTGGCTGGTGATCAAGGGGGCGTGGTCTATTACGTAATTATGCAAATGAGGGGCGTGGCCTATTACGTAATTATGCAAATGAGGGGGTCACGTGACCAAATGGAGGCCTCTGATTGGCTGCATGTCGATTGAGTAATAAACAGTACTTAACTATAGTCCCGTTCCGATACATACTATACTACTCATGTCCTTCTGTCACTCGGCCTCTCTACTGCCCCTCCAACAGCACCTATCATCCTATCTCGCTGCCCCATCCAATACTAGACAGCAAAGGTCAATGAGTGCCATTCTAGGCCCTGATATGCAGGGCCCTTAAACTGACCCTGTCTGAGATGGGTATTAAGACCACACAGATACTGCCCTGATGCCCTCAAGTTGATTTAATGACCGCTTAATAGCAATTAGTGAGGTCAACACTTGGCACGAGATGGAGAAGTGATTCGCTTTTAAAGGGCACTCTGAAGGTCATGATCTTAGATTGAAAGTTGCTCCATTCACCTGGTTGGTCCGACCCTGGTATGGCGCACCGAGGCAATTCAAGTTTAGATCTAATTAGGTTTAGAACTAAGTGCTGATAATCATATTTTTCCCCGGATTAGTCTACATGATCACCGTGGTGACCAATGTAACGCATTGTTACGCTTCTGGAATACTGATAAAGGCATGGCTGTTGGGCCCAAAAAAAAAAAGCTGTTTCAGGCTACATTGTCTGAAAATTGATGGTACGTAGATTGGATCTTTTTTCTGTTTTACATAGGCCTCAAAACTACCCGAAAATTGACTCCTGAAGTACATGTTTTAAAAATTAAATGAAAACATCTAGGGTCGGCCCTGTCTGGCTCGGTAAGATCGGGTAACCCGAAACTCTTTTCTGTGGTTTTGGCATCAGTTTAGCCATTTACATGCGCGACTATTTGTATGGCTTTGGGGTTAAAGTATAGAACTACAGTGAAGTTTAACTCACGATTCGGAATAACAAAAATCTGTCAGGTCCACAGTAACCTTATATCCCGACTCCACTGCAATACGCACCATACTCCCTCACCCCCGGGCCTCCAACCTCCCCTCCCCTCAGTCTAAAGGTCAAACGGCTTGTGTAAGAGAGAAGAAACTCTTGTAACACAAAACCACACACACACCGGAACCTCCCTCGTGTCACGCACGCGCACACAGCACCGTCCCAGAAGTCAGTGCGGCAGGGCGGCCGTCACGTGACTTGTCGTCATGGAGACGTCATGCGCCGCCTGGTGGGGCGTGCGGAACTAGAGCCGTGTAAATAGATAAGGGACAAATGGTGGGGGAGGGGGGAGGCTGGGGGATGAGGGGGAGTCCAGGAGATAGGTCAGCATTGGGTTGGTGCAGCAAAACTGGAAATCTAGGATCAGGAGACGGGATGAGGGGGACAGGAAGGGGAAAGTGCAAGGAGAAGGAGGAAGAGGGGGAGAGGAAAGAAAAGGTTTGGGGGCTCAGATTCCTGAGGGAGGCAGGGGTGGATGGAGGGAGGGATGGAGGGAGGGAGGGGGGGAGGGATGGATGGAGGGGGCGAAGAGGACTTGGAGACGAAAATAAAAGGGAACAGGGACGGAGGATAAGAGAGGCAAGACGAGAAAATGTGAGAGGGGCTCTCCGCTGAAAGACAGACCCCGAATACAGCATCAAGACAGAGATAGAGAAAGTGACAGGGAGAAATGTCTGGACATAGGAGGCGGTCCCCTATATCTGAACGCTCTTGGTGTACTGATGACGTTATGCTTTTAGGCAGTGTGGGGATGGAGGGGAGGGTCAAGCAAGCCACCATCCAGGGGTGAAGGGAGGGCAAGAAGATCAATTCACAGACACATTATGGTGTGTGGTTCCACCACCGCGTGGCGCCACTTTAAAAAGCGCGGGAAACTAGGTGGTTAGATGTGTTTGTCGTCTGCTAACATGAGCGCACAGTGGACGCCGTGTTTGTGTAGCTGTGGGCAGGGTTCTAGACTACAGGCTCTACGTCTGTGTCCCAATGTGGCACTATTACATATAGATAGTCCTGAAAATGTAGCAAAACTTCAGGGCTATTTGATTCTTGGTCCCTTTTGGTATATTTGACTTATCACTCTCGTTATGAAAAGGCCATGCTAATATTCCCAAAATTCCTCTTGCCACAGAAACAATTGCTAAGGTTACCATTGTCCCAAACAAATAGAGAAATAGCTGAAAATAGTTCAAAAGTGTTAGATTTGGCAGTGTGAGTTTAGTTCCGTTCCGTTTCAGTAAGCTCTAAATGAGACTCATGTATTACAACGTACAAGCAAATGTGATTTTTTTTTCATTTGTAACTGAACCAAACGTTGAATTGATATATCTATTAAATGTCCAGAGAATGTCTATTTGATACATGCAATAAATATTGCATATATATATAGTTAAGCTCAAAAACTGCTTCCCTCTTCCACCCTAACACAGAGCAGGTTAGTTTTGTGGTTAGTCTGCTGTCCGTGCAGCCCTCACCGAGCTGCTGTATAGTTGACTGTAGACATATGGATATAGCAGACATTGATCAGGACTGGACGGGTTGATGGGGCGGCATGAAGAACAGTCTGCAGTAAACACAACATGGCTGAATTCAAACACTACCAAAGTCAGATCCAATTAAATGTCACGTGACTCAACTAAAGCTGTCCAAACTTACTGCAGCTGACTCAATGTTAGTGCGTTTGTTCAGTTTGTCAGTGGGTTTTCAGCTGTTTTGGGGGTTCTGTTTTTTCCATTTCCCAAGTTGAACACTATTTGATTACTTAGTGTTATAGCTATGTTTTCATTGTACTTAATATTCTTCATCTTTTTATCTTGCAGGTAGGCATCATTATACGAACTGTGGTTATCGCAATACCGTAAGTCAAACTTAAAAACTGAGAATGTAACATTAGGTGTAAGTAATAATCATCTCCATAAAGATGTACCAGGATGTAGATTAAGATCCTGCTCCCTTTAATTTGATTTCCATGATGTGGTTACTACTTGGTCTACTCTATGCTGCAAGTGCTAATTTTGAATTGCACCCTATGGAGCAATTAACTTTTCTTTCTTTGGGTCTAGTTTAGCAATATTGAAATGTTGGGTTGGGGGGGAGGGGGTCTGGTAGAAAAGGATGAACATGATATAAAGGAAAAGATGAAGTAACTCCATACAGGATGTGCCATAGAGTAACATGAGACCAATATGTAGGACTCCCCAACCCTCCTGCCATCATGCCATAAAGTAGCACTAAATGAGGTATCCCTATCTAAAGACAGCACTCCCCCATGGGGCTCCCTAGTATGCAGCCATAGATTAAATGTTACAAATGGTTACAAACACAGTTCCCAAGGAGAAAGTGTTATATCATAGTTATAAAGCCATCTTATGTGACAGGCGATGTGTCTGCGTCATCTTGAATTCATCTGTCATCTTTATATGGCTGACTTCTACTGAGATCCCATTAGCTGAAAGTATCCAATGCTAATTCTGTCTCAAATGGAACGGTATTTCACAAAGGAGGTATTTCTAGATCTTGCCAGCCCCAATTCCCTCTCCACAGGCTGGCCTTGCCAACTGATTGTGTAATTATACCTAGCAATCCCCCCCCTCCCCCCATCTCACAAGAGGGAGATTTTGTGACGATTGGTGCCAGCAATGACTAAATGATATATCATACTATGCTATATCTAATAACATACCGAAATTGGCTGTTTAGGTACCTACTAAATCTGGCAAGACCACGGGAGAGTGGTATCAAAAAGAGTAATGTACGATAAATTTCTCTTCAATGATGGTCCTGTGCCAGAGTAAATACTAATGAAATGGAGAGGGGCCAAGGCATGTGAATGGGAAATTGCAGTCGCCAAAGGGGATTTTCATTTCCACTACAAATCTACCACATGTTGGGCAACATATTAGATTTATGGCAAAGATTTATGGCAGTATTTTCTCATATCGCTGCAACATTGGAATCAATGAGATACTGGGGTGTTTTTAATTTGCTGGACTTCGCTGGATGAGAAATGATGCCCTGGTCCCCTGTAGTTTATTGGCATGACCCCTGGCACAGGTCAAAGGGAGTAGTAGGCATGTCAAGAGGGTAATAGGGCTTGTGCGCCATTCACAGCAGCACTGGCATTACTACCGAAATGAATAGGATAGGATCCAATTGATATTGAGCCCCCACCGATTTCTTTAAAGAATTTCTAGATTTGTTTGGTCAGACATTGAAGATGCAACCATAATCTTCAGTTTCAAATATCTCCATAAGAGAAATAAAAGCATGTGTACCTAGATGTATATATTAGAGTACATACAATGTATGCCATCTACAAAGTCCCACTTCCCCATACTACTCACACAGTGAGTTAGGCTGCTGCTGACAGTAAGTAGTGCAGTGAAATGGGAGGTAGGAGCAGGCGCTGAAATTGCAACACAGAGAAAAGAAACAGCGTCAAAAGGGAGTCCAGGCTGCTTCCAGAATGACTACCCTCTTTAGGGCAGCCTAGGCCCTTATGTGACTCCCTTAGGTAAGTCAGGGAACTATGTGACTCCCCCAGGTGACTCCCTTAGGTAGGCTAGGGAGTCACCCACAACAACCTGGGCTCCCCTAGAGAGGGGAGTCATTCTGGAGGCAACCTGGACACCCTTTTGACGCTGTTTCTTCTTTCTGGGAAGTTACTTTCAACATTTCAACTAACTTACTAAAAATCTAGACATTCTTTAAAAACCTGTTTACATAGTGCTTATTGAGAAAGCTTTACCATGGTCTGCATTAACCTTGAGGAGTAGACACAGACCTGAGATATTGACGAGAGGGTGTGTGTGTGGGGGGGGGGGTCTGATTACTTTGCCCATCTTATGAGCAACTGATAGCTGAGTCTGAAATGAGAACTGGCTAACTGTGCAGCGACTCCAATGTCCTGACAGGCTGCTGGGTTGGAAGGAAGGAGGCTTGTGCTGTCAGCCAATGACAGCACACAGACAGCACACAGACAGCACACAGACAGCACACAGACAGCACACAGACAGCACACAGACAGCACACAGACAGCACACAGACAGCACACAGACAGCACACAGACAGCACACAGACAGCACACAGAATTACCTTCCTTAACACAGACCTATATTTACAGCTGGTATCTCTGATTTGGCAGATTGCAATTGTGGGTGGGGGAGACCAATAGACCAATGAGCAGAAAATGGTGATTTTCTCAAAATAAGGTTGTGTTTACATTAGTTCTAGCAGCATCCTCATAACATTGCCTGTATGGGTATGTTTGAGAACATCTCATATCAGGAGATTAACAAGGCAATCACCTTTCATATAGTCTATATTGGAATGCAGGCTACGTGTTGAGGCAATTATCATGTATTTGCTGGTCACGCTTCAGAAACTTTATCAACAATTTTCCTTAAAGGTCACCCTTTTCTGCAGCTTTGGTCTATAGGTGTAATAAACAAGCTGTCCCCATCTTGCCAGCACTGTGAGTCATCGCTGGCATTCAGACACCATACTGGGAAGTAGTTTCCAGCTGCCACTGGTTTAAAAAGATGGGGACTTGTGCATGGACAGATGTGAACTGGACACGCTATAAGGGTTCACTAGATAAGACGGCTATCTTTCTTATAGCACACCAAGAGGGACTTGCAATGAAGAAAAAGGCAGAGGCAAATTAAGTAAGAGAAAAGAATAAAAAGAGAAAAGAACAAAAAGAATAAAATCGACTTAACTAAAATTGCATCCAGTTCGGAATGGGGGAGACCACGGGGCAATACGGGGTATACTAGCGGGTCACGTGACCCATGGTACACCAGACGCCCTAGTGCTATAAATAACCACACCCAGACCTCGCCAACCAATCAGCACCCTACACACACTCACGTGACCCACTCAGGGCACCAGCCTCTATTCTCATGGTGTAGCTGGTTCTCGTAAAGCTCTCTGAGATCTCGTGTTACTCTGGGATTTATTCCCCCCCTGCTCCTCCTACACCATAACCCTGTGTATATGTGTGTGGGGGGGGGGGGATACAGGGGCAGGGCGCTTGGAGCGGAAGTACCCCGGGAAGTACCCAACCACGCCAAAGTGGATCTGTTATGGCGGCACCATCAGCGTCGAGTGCATACTGCCATGGGCTGTGATTGGCTGAGGGGAGATGTAAGGGTGCCTGTGATTGGTCAGTTGGCTGAGCGAGGTGACAGAGTGCCAGGACGCATGTTGTCACGTGATCAGCGTGCATACATCATTGTTAATACTATTATGGCCACCAGAGGGCAGCACATGAATGTCAGGGTCAAGGACATCATGGCCAAGGTCAAGGACGTGACTAGCAAGATGGTATGTTAGTACCACTACTACTGTCAAGGACATTTGTACCAAGGTCAATTGCGTCAGGATGAAGGTCAATTATGCCATTAAGGTATCGGACACTGGTATGGAGATCATTATTCAGTGTATGAGATGCTTAACACTTGGCAGACGCAAACATGCATTATCTGATCCATATTTTGCTATCAGCAATGCTCATCAGTCACGTTGGAATGATAAGTCTAGTCTAAGAATCTACTTTCACCGGATGATACATGATCTGACCACCTTACCTGCCCCCTCCCCAGCCTCAACAGTCCCACACTGACACACAATACGTGGTATCAGATCTGTGAGTGACAGTATCTACTGTGTGTGTGTTCTGCTGCCTGAAGAGAGGGTCCCCAGGGCGGGCTGATAGGGGGAGGTGTGTGTGTGTGGGGGGGGGGGGTGTCTGACATGGCTCCCAGTGTAAGGACATTATCTACACCTACCTCTCATATTGTCATGTAATCATATTACCAGGGGTAACAAGTGAGGTTATCAACTGGGCTATAGCTGTCAGTTTGATTCTGTTTCTGTGTACATGTACTAAGTCTTCTTCCTTGTGTATATTTATTGTTTCAAATATTTATTTCATGTGGGATACAATAGAATCTAAGATCGCCATATATAGGGGTCTTTTGCTTCAATCCTCCTCTCATTCCATCTTCTGCACCTCTAATTCCTTCTCTATGTAAAGTCACAAAGTGATTTGTAAGTGAGTGAGCAATTGCCCTTGACATGCGCGCATTTCATTTACGCCACCCAATGTACTGTCAGGCCACTGTCCAGCAGTGTTCAGGTCCACATAGCCCTGCCACCCCCTGTCCACAACTTCAGCACGGATGGTGGCCTCTGATGAAGAACTGATGAGTCGGGTCTCCACTAAGGGAGTCCACATCAAAGCTGTGACATGGCTGGTCATGCCTCCTGCCTCTCCTCCCTCTTCCCTCTGCCTCCCTTGCCTTACCTCCCAGCCTCCTCCTCTCTCTGAGTCGAATCCCTAACCCTTCAACTCCTTCTTTATCCATCACCTCCCTATTGATCCCCCTCCCCTTTAATTCCCCCTCTCCCCTTAATTCCCAATCTCGCTTCAATTCCCTCTTTCCCCTTTTATTTCCCGTCTTTCCTTTGACCCCCTTCCTACGCTTAAACCCTCTCTCCCCTTCGTTTCTCCGTCTCCTCTTCAATTCCCCTTCTCTTCTCCAATTCCTTCTCTCCCCTGCAATTCTCTCTACCGGTCTTACCTAGTCTCCCTCCTCAGGTGCCCACTCAGTCGCCCTCTCTTCCCTGACCTCCAGGCACCACTCCTCCTTATGTACGGCTTTCCTCCTGCGTCTCTCGCTGCCCAGTGCTGGTCAGACCAGCCTTTCAGGCCCTCCACCACCCATTACAATTACCCCATCACTTCTAGCTGAGTAAAGTATTGGGCTGACCCCCCTCCCTCCCTGCCTCTTTCCACATCTATACTTAACCTCAGTGGTCCCCACCTCTTACAGTCACCACTACCGGGTCCCCTGTTAACCACTGGCCATTTCTCATGCTACTGGCCAGCAACCACATGCTACTATACTTTAGTTGTTACCACTAGTGTCAATGCTTTATAGGCCAGCCATCTACTATTTTCCCCCTCAGAAGTGTACATTAAAATATGAGCTGGTGCCTAGGACATGTTCATTAATATGTAAGTTGCTTCCCTACCCATATACTTTAGAAATAGAAACTAGTAGGCAAATGAATTGTGGATACACATTTCTGTGGTTATTCCCCTTTAATACTAGCATGTAAAGAGGGAAATAACTTTGCCTAAATAGCTCTAAATTCTCCGGCATTGCTTGTGAAGAGCCTCAAGTCACACTTTGCTTGGAAAATGCAGATCTCTGTCACCCTCAATTTGAGGATGTCAACAGCCAAATCACACAGCTCAAAACACGACCAGAGACTTCCATAATGAGGCTGACGTCCCTCGGCGGCCATTACTGGTAAAACGGATAATTTCCTTAGGAGTGAGGAGCTCTGCGCCTTATCAGTCACCAAATCAAATTGAAGCCAACCGTTGCTCATCATGAGTCAAACCAAGAAGTGTGGGAATGGATGTCATTTCCATGTAACATTGATAAAACAGAGTATACAAAGCATGTAACTGCTTATTTACAACGTGTCTGACTATTTCTGTTTTTTCTTATACATGTAGTAGAAAATAACATGGGCATTGAAGGCAGCAAAAATCACAAAACATTTAATGTTAGTGTCTGAAAAGAGGAAATTATGGCATTTTGTGTAATTAGAAAAAGGATCGACAGTGTGTGGGCCAGAAATAGAACAGTTTTGATTGGAATCATTTCGTTGATGAATCTTTTTCAAATGATTTCTTGTGTTTGAGTTGCAATCAACAAAAAAGCATTGAAACTAAAAGTCTGCCAGCTGACTGGTTAAATATTGGTCCAAATATTGGAAAGCTACAGTTCACAGCTTTGTCACTACCATACATAGATCAATAAAACTTCCCCTGTTGCCTTAGTACCACACATTACAGTGCGGGGAATGAATGAACCCTTGGTTCGAAATATAATTCAGGTTTCTAATTAGTGCATTGAGAAAAGCATACAACATAATTATAGTGTATAGGTCGATAACAGCACAATCTGAAAACCCTCAATTGTACTCAATCATACTCCAAATCACTAAAGATAAGTTACCAATATGCGTGCATAAATTACATTGAATACAATATCTAACCTGGAGGTTTTCAGCTTATAAACTGGATCACCTTACCACCCTGATTAAGATGGAAAGTGAAAACTAGGTCACGGACAGCCCTGCAAACAGCAGCTCTGGGCTTAGGCAGTATCTCTCCATTCTCCTCGCCTTTAAATGAAATTACTTTTTCCCCAAGGGACAGAAAGACACATTTGACACCAGGATGCCAATCAAAGAGTGACACAACCTCCGGTTCAGAAAAATAAATCTCCCTGGTCAATTCAAAGGGATAAGGAGAAAGGGGCTGGCAAAAGAGAGTTACCCAGAAGGGGAAAAGGATGAAAAAGTTGTGTTGAGCTCTCCTCAGTCAATTAATCCAAACGTTTTTCACCTTAACAAATGCCAGGACATGATTATGAAACCCCAAACTCAAAGGAACTCATTTACCCAGGAAGAGGATCAGAGAGACAGGCTGAGATCATTCGTTGGACCAGTGAGGGGCCATCCTGAGCTTTCCTATAAAAATTGTAGAAATACTCTGTAGATGAATTTAGATGAGAGAAAAAAAAGCTTTGAGTCATAACTGCAGTGGTGCCTGGTGGCAGGACGTATGGTTCGCAGGTTGTGTGTCCGCTCAATTCTTGGAGAGGGCAATGTGAAGTGAGTAGTGTACCTACTGACAGTCTGTCATTGAGTTGCAAGGACATCGAGTTGCAAGGTAAAAGGACCAAATGCAACCCTCATATCCATAGACATCAAACAAGTTGTCTTTCAGCATTCTTCCTCATTTGCCGCTAATTTGGTTATCGCTACCATTAGCGATGATGCTCTTAAATGACCTAGTTCTATATTTTGACATTTTCAGCAGGCGTCAGTCCTTCTTATGAATTGTATAACGGAATTACTATATAGCCTCTTAAAATGGCTACAATGCTATCCACACTGTGACAGCGAATTATGGGAATAGAGGCAATGTGCTGTCTACTTGGATGGCAAATTGCCTTTCCGAAAAGGGCACAATACCGTCAATATAGTCAAATACATAACTCTGCTGTATATGCTGTGCAACAATGAAGACATAAAAGATTAAGCCATCAGACACAGCCTTGGCAAACAGCTGAAACCATTAAATGTGGCCTAGCCTTTAAAATGGCGAGATCACATGTCAAATACATCCACTGCCTAGCTTTCTGCGCATTGACGCACACATTGAGTGCATGCAATACATGATGATGTCTATGTCATATTAGTGCCTCTACATGGGTACCCACATAATTGACCGTGTCGCCGTGTCGATTTGTAGCAAAGGGGCCGTGTCGCCGTGTCGATTTTTATCCATATAGAATATACTAGGGCCTAAAAAAAAGGTCTGTGTCCGTCGATTTTTAAAGGGGCCGTGTCGCCCGTGTGGCCCGTGTCGATTTTTACCCATGTAGGGGCACATATTATGAAAATATAAATGGAGTGAAATCTGTTTTTCCCCAAAGCAGTGTAACCTTTCTATATCTTTTGTTGTTATGAAAGATCAGTGCAGAAAATGTATGTTGCATTTATCTGGCCTAATACCTATCGAGACAGCGTACAACCTAAATGGTGACAAAAAAAAGGCAAATTGTAGATATTCTCCAAGATAACAGCAAGTATTCAAAAAACACCCTTTTCTTTATTACAATCAAAACCTTCTGCACTTAACATGCCTGCTCAAGCACCTGAGGACTTATTCAGCTCACCTAAGCTTATATAACCGGCGTTCATCTATGGCCAGCCAATGGTACATTTATAAAATGCCCAGTACTATAATAACCCATTGTAATATTAAAGATTAAAGCCCCTCCCCCCCCCCAAATTGAATTCAGATTGTAATTTTGATATGGTGAAGGATATGGCCATGGCTTGGTATTTAGCAAAAGAAAATGGGGTACCCATACTTGTTTCTTCAGAAATTGTACATGAACATGACAGACAGTGGCAAGTGACAGCTCTGCACACACCAGTGGACACCACCACCTGGTAGGAGCATAATGTACAACTACAGTTTAGCACCGTCCCACAGCTGTCAGGCCTCAGTGGCCACATGCATAGGGTACTGGTCTGGAGTCTGAAAGGTCCCCAGATAAATCTTGCCAGGGTATGCTTTGACGGGGAAAATTTTTTCCCCCGCTTAGTCTCTAGCATGCATCTTGTCCAAAGGCTTGCAGAAAATTCTGCTTAACTAATGCCTTTATAATGTGTATTGATAAGAGAAGATGAAATAGCTTCATTAGAATACATACAAACTCAATACATAGACAGAGCTGCACGCTAAAGTGACCATGTCAGTGGTTATTGCACGCTGGCCGTAGGCCTAGTGCAATATGGCCCATGCACTGTGAGTGCAATAACCACTGATGAGGTCACTTTTAAGTGACGCTCTGTGTTTATTTCATGGTATTTCAATCTAAAACAGATTGCCAGTCCATGTTTGCTTACTTCCACAGCGTTTGTTTACTTCCGCGCTGTTTGTTTACTTCTGCCCCATCGCCATTTTGAATTTCGCATAGGTCACGTGACCCTCGGAGCGTGAAATACGGCCACAGCGTGCAATACGGCCCAGGGTTATTGCACGCTAATATCGGGACTGGATCTCCCATTGGTTTAATATTGACAGACCGTATTCACCATGAAATAAAAGTTTGACCTTTCCTCCATTTTTATCTATGTACATGTAACAGAACTGCCATCCAAACTGATATGAGATCATTGTCGTTAAAAAGGATTGAATGCAAAAGTGTTGTCATTATATCTGTTGTAAATGAAAGCGCTTTTTACTTTGGACAATATGCATCTATTGTGAAATGGAGAACCTTTAAACAGGTTTCCAGTACAAACAGCTTTTATGATGGCGTGACCTTATATCTACTTCTCTTAATGGACAATCAGGTGATACCTGGACGATTTCTTATGTCATCCCTGATAGATATAAAGTCACAGGTCAGTTTTCAAATCAATTTGCATCAAACAAAGCACGTTTAACTTTATAATGATTGGTTAGGTTTCTGTTTTCCCCCTTTTAGCGAGTCTATAATAAGTATAAGGATCAAGAACTTTAGCATGAATTCATCACTATCCCTAACATGGCCTAAGTTGCTACATGGCCATTATACCCACACTACCTAGATTTATGAGTGCATCAGTGCACCTCACTGTAACCTCACTGTAGCAGTAGGATCGGTTAGGCCCCTCGTATTGTGAAGTGTTAAGCCTAATTAAGGACTAACATGCTTACCACAGACCAAGGTAATAATCCAGTAAACCCAAAATTGATTACCAGCTATTTACCCTAATCCCTGAGGGTCTTAATGCCTGTGGGGCAGCTGTAAAGGACAGATTAACCCCTCAGTATCCAGCTCTGGGGCTTTGTCTCAGCCAAGAGTACCTCAATCACTCCCGGGTGGCCTAGGGTAGGTGTTGTGGGCTGAGACAGCTGAAAAAGAAAGCGGTCAAATTCATTATGCTAGTTGTTGGTCACAGATCCTTTATGGACATTTTGATATCATCATAAATCATCAAGCCTTCAGTTGACATCAATAACCTATTTGAGTCAAACTATTATTTTGCCTCAGTTCATATAACCAATAATGGTATGCTGCAATTGTATGCAATGAGAGAAATCATGTCTGATTGGATCCACACATTCCAGACAAGCCTTGAGCAATCCTTACTCCAATGTAGAAAATACCTAGCAAGTAGGCGGTTGGAAGGGCAAAATCATCAATTTAGTTCTATCCCCGGAGGAGCCTCATCAGCCTTTGCAAGCTACCACTTTGTCATTAGATCCATTTTTCTAGCTCAGATTAATGGTCCAAATGGCAGCAGCTGGAACTATTGAAATCAATGATTTGGTTCTGTACAGACTGAGATTTCATGGTGGCGTTTGAAGACTGCATCTCATTTAAAGATGCAGATTGGTCTTTTCATAGTCTGATACAGAGGTAGAAAGTAGAAGAGTCTTTTTCACCTCGAGAAAAAAATGTATGATGGATATTTTCCGATCCAGACATTTCCCAAATTTAATTAGTCTAATACCATCAATTATGACTGAAAGCATGGCTGGATAAAATAGTGTTATTTCTTGTCCTTCAACTTTGGATTTCAAATTCCAGTATGAAGTAGGCTCTGATTGATGGTTCATGCTGAAACCTATTTCTGAAAGTCTGAAACTTCACTGCTTCATAATTGCCAATCAGTAGTCTTTTATAAATCTATCTTTCCTCTTTTTATGGATATCCAGTTGTTTTTAGATGCATCAAGATACAGGTTCTTTTTTCCATATACATGATATTCTTGGATTCAAATTCTCGGACACATGATACATATTTATAACTGTTAACTGTCTCACTGTTTCCTCCTAATTTCTTAAGGTGTTATTTCTTCCAACAGAGATGCACATTAAGCCAGTAGAAGCAATCATGAAATATCACCTCAGCCTGATAAATGCATTTCCCATGCCAGATGCATCTACTATTAGATAAGAGGAGACGGAAGAAGGCATCATCCTTTAACACCTTTCATCTGTGATGTGAAATGCCAGCTTTAGTGCCTCACATATCACAGGTTGATTACGGCTTTACCTTCACCCTCTGCGCATCCTTAATTATCTAGCCATAGCTTTTTCGACGTCTTTTATAAATGCAGCCGGAAGAGTCTCATCTCCCATAGTCCCATGTCATCATCAGAGCAAGGTTCCATATCTTGAGGGAGGTCTCTAATACACCGACACCTCTGTTTGATGTAGCCTTACACATGAGAAGTAGACTGGTAGAGATATAGAGTAAAAGGATACTTCCATTTTAAATTGTTGCAAATTTCTGCTCTTTTCACTCTATGCCAATGCATTGCATAGCATAATCTTGTAATAGTAAAGCTGAAAGAGCAGACTTTATTTTTGTCTGTATAGATACGGCCACCACATGTGCCTTGTGTAGGACTTTAGACCTCATAGGAAGGTAGTAAAGGGAGACAGAAAATTTGAAACCAAAAGGATGAAAGAGGGAAGAAAGAGGATTGGTGGATCAGGGAGGCATCTTCATGGTTAACAAGCGGCCATCTAGGCATACTCATTTACCTCGGTTTTTACCTGGCTAGTGTGTGTATGTATAAGGGGAGGCTGATGCTGCAGTCTGGGAGGGGGTGACAAGGTGCCTCATAGCATCACCATTACAGGTATATTATAAGGACATTGATAGGGAGAAGACAGTCTGACCTTATATAGCAGGATCATCAAAGAATACATCTGATACAGGTATCCACAACACTGTCATTCAGAGGTTGTACTTGTGCTATAGTGGGACATAAACAAGGTCGAATTGGTGCATAGTGATGTTATGGTAAATTGAGTATCTGGTGGTAAATGTTTATCAGAGAGGCTGAACATGTCCATAATATTCATTTGGATCAGTTTAGTAGGTGCTCTCTGATAGTTTCCGTAATTAACATATTTAATCATGTTGTATAGTTGGATGTTAGATTGGAACAAACTAATGTTATTGATGTGTGTTTCATTCGTTTCTTTTTCTCTTGCAGGTAGGCATCAACATACCAACAACCCTTTTGGTTATCATGAAACAGTAAGTCAAACTGAACTCAGTCAAAAGTTATCATTTTGTGTTTAAGATTACTCTGAGCAATGACAGGGCAAAAATTAGAATCTGAACATTTTTCTCAGTAGAACCAAATTATAAAATGCACAAAAATACATAGGCTGACCAACAATGTTTGTCAGAGATCCACCCGTAGCTAGTCCTCCCACTTTACCAGAAATGTCAACTTTATTACTTCTGTATAAGAAGTTCCCACTATTACGGAAAGTTACAAACCTATTTTCTAAGGAGAATAAGACTATATCATCGTTACAAAGACATCACGTATGACAAGCAATGTATCTGTGTCATTTCAAAACCATCTATCATCTTTATATTGGCAACTTCAGATGAGATCCCATTACCCGGAAGTATCTCCTACTAATTCTATCCCAAATGGAATGGTATTTTTCAAAGGCGCTCTGCACTATATCTCACCAATCCCAATCCATCCCCCTGCAGAGACCCCCTTTGGTCATATAATTGTGTAATTATATCAAGACCCTCCTCCCCCATCTACCATGATAGAGATGTGGTGAGGATTGTTAGGAGCAATAAGAATTAATTAGCATGGGTATGGTGAATCTATAGCTGGACCTAAGACTCAGTTTTTTGTATCAATACTGGGGTGTACTGAGTTGTTAGACATCCCCGGACAAAGCTTGTGCACCATTCACATTGTTATAAGAGCAATATAATTCACTCGGGCACTAATGCTTGCTGGGGGACACTCATGTTCATACTAAGGATGCTTATATATATATATTCCTTTAATAACACTAGATTATGGGGTAATTCTTACTAGGTTCTTCATTTCAATTGTCAACATGTCAAAATACTACTTCAATAGGGCCTCGAAGAATTCTAATCAAGTGTAATGTCACCTAAAAAGATCAGGTGGTGTTACACTTCCTGAACCAGTTTCTCATTACCTTTCTCCTCGCCGACTGCTGATGCTGAGTCTGGGATGAGATCTGGCTCCAATATTCTGTCGGCAACTGTAGCGGGAGCAGGTCTGCAGTCAGGCCTGTCACCCGCTGAGGACATACGGACAGCACAGAGACCTGTCCTCATTCCCACAGACATGTTTACTATTGTCATCTGTGGGAGGGTGATCGAGTAGGGGGAGTAGCAGCACTGAATTAGGACTGTCAGAAAAGCATACTAATAAGAGACTAGACAGAGAAGGTAGACAGCTGTAAAATATACTAACAGCTAACTAAAATGGCAAGGGAATTACAGAAGAACTAGAGATTGGTGAAAGCTGGGGAACTGTTCGCTAGAATACATACTGGAATGGTAAGGTAATGTGGTATAAATAAATAACCTCAACATAAATTGCATCCTCTAAAGCCGAGGGCCAACCTGTCCAGGTGCCCCTCTCCATCACCAGACACCCTAGTGCTATAAATAACCACACCCAGACCACACCAACCGATTACATGTAGCACCCTACACACACTCAAGTGACCCACTCACGGCACTATTTTTTACAGCGTTGCGGAATCTCGCAAAGCTTGGATTTATTCTCCATCCTCCTCCTCCTAAACTGTAACACTCAGTGGGAGGCATGAACCCCTGGGGGCGGTCTGTGCTGGTTAATATGGCAGGAAAGATTTAGTCTGGAAGAACATGACAAGCTGGAAGTGGAACTGTTATGGCGCCATCGGTGTGAAGTGCACATGACTGGTACCTGGTATTGGCTGAGCAAATATGTAAAAATGTCTGTGATTTGTCAGCTGAGGGAGGTTTATTGACATTGGGCCAGGGCTTACATTGTCACATGATCAGTGTGCAGGTCAAGGACATCATGGGCAAAGTAAATGAGGTGACTAGATTATCACTGATACTATTGTCAAGGATGCTAGTCCACGACCAAGGTTAATAGCTTCATGCCTGTGGTCAATTGGGCCATGATTTGATTGATTAATGGTATAAAGGACCTAGGTCAAGGACATATTATCTAGATAACATCTAGATGGCACGTTATTTTAACTATGTTTTATCTTTGGCAGTCAGGAACTAACAATATCTAATCTGCACGCAAGTATAATTCCTGTCTGATGCATATAAATGTTTAGTTTAGTTTAAAAGTTCTACTTTGTCCCAATGATGCATGGTCTGGCCACATTACCCGCCCCCTCCCCCCGTCTGTGCAGTCCCACACTGACACATGACAAGCTCTATCAGATCTAGAAGTGACAGTATCTATCTGCAGATGTATTGGGTGGTCTGACAAGAGGGCAGCTGGTATGGGGAGATAGGGAAAGGTGTGTATTTGGGGGAGGGGGTGGTCTGCCTGATATAATAAACGTTAATCTACAGCAACCTCTCATATTGTCATGTAATCACAGGGTCATGTAAGCTTATCAATTCAGAAATAGTCTATTAAATCGTTTGTTTTATTGTTTCCATTTTAGTATATGCAGGTCTTGTCTTGATAGCTTAATATGTTTTGTTTTTTTTAAATTTACACTAGGAAATGAAAATGAGTCCCCCCTCTGCACACACGAAACACACGAACATCTAGGTTGGACGTTGATCTAAATAATGGAAGCTGTATGACATGGTTATACATCATGTACATTTCTAGAGAGATCAAGATAGGTGCTAGAAAAGAACAAGCTGAATAATGAAAATATGATATGCTTGCGTAGCATGTTTGTCTTCTTCAGGGCCAATAACGTCTAGACAGATGAATTGGGTCAACAATGCAAAAAAGATTATCCAAAAGAAATTAATATCTATTCTAATATGAAACCTTATGATAGAACTGCTCGTTCATATTTGTATAATATGACGGCCTCCCCCATGTAACATGAGATGATGTTGGTGTCAAGGCTGGCACAGAGTGCATTTCGTACCTGGTATTCAATACTGTTTATAAAGTGGCCTGATGCTTCTGGCTCCAGTATTGATATTTGTGTAAGGATGTATATCTGTAGAAGTGAACACAAAGGAACAGACGAATTATTGCCTTTTCATTTTGAAGATAATGATTGAATGTCTTTTTGATTGATAATCTGAGCCCAGGCTAGCTTGTAATTACCAGAAATATAATGCTTAGAATGAGCCTACTCCTGTACCATCTGAGAAGGTAGACACATCTACCCTCTTGGTCTAGGGTTTCCATATGAGGCTATAGCAGTGTCAGTAACTGTAGACATTGTTAGGTTGGTGGTAGGGGGAGGAATGGAGGAGGCAGCTGCTATAGTATCAGCCCGGCTGGATGGCAGCCTCACCACTTTGCAGTGGGTGTTTTAGATGTGCTCTTGGCCTTTGGTAAAACAAATAGAGATTACAAGATCAAATAGAGTGGCCGGGTGGGAAAATGCTTACATTTTTAGGAATATTACTCATAATATTTGATCTGGTCTAGGTGGAATTATTTCAAGGTAATGTAACTGATTGGAGAGAGATTAGAAGATAATATGGTGAATGATACAGACTCCTACAGACCCTTTTATGTTACCCCACTTTTTTCTGTGTCTCCACTACATCCATTCTTATCTAACTATTGCTTCCTTGCTCTTTCTTCTTTTCCTCCTTTTTACCTATCCCCCTCCCCACCCCTCACTCAATGTTAGACAGTGATGTTTAACTAGTGTGCAATTGGCAATAGTCAGTATTGACCTTCACACAGGGCCCTTTGGCACCACTCAGTACACTGTTCACCAGTCACCAACTACATTCAACCTCTCCCCAGCCCTGGCCCTCTACTCTCCACAACCCCAGCCCTGTCCAGCACCAAGGGCAGCCTCTGATGAAGAATTGATGAGTTGAGTCTCCGCTGACGGAGCCAACATCAAAGCCTTGTTGGTATTTGTCAATCCTCCTCCCTACTTCACTGCCTTCCACACTTCTAGCTATGCCCCCTGCTTCAACATTGTTTCTATCTCCCCCAGTCCTTCTCTTCCCTTCTTTCCTTAAATCACTTACCTTTCCAAATCTCGCCTTCCTTTGCATATCCCCCTTACTCCCTTCTCTCGCCTACTCCTTTCTCTATTTTGTTATAATTTATCCGTCCCTCCCCCATACTTCCTCCCTCTGTCTGCCCGTTCTACATTTACACCTATCCTATTTGGTTCCCACCTCCCCTGTCAGGCATTGGACATTACTCACATTATTACCCAACAAACATGTTCCAACCACTACAGGAAGCAGTTCGATTTTTACAAACTAGGGGTTTTGATCTATCTAATAGACAATGTATACTGTCATTGCTCCTCTCTTTTTCCTGTCTCTATCTGATCACTTGAAGATTGCTTTCAGGTATCTTTCCCCACTTGATCAGCAACATGCACAGTACTATCAGCCATAATCGTGCTATCTTAACTTGAAACTTAAGATTGTATCCGTTTGAGACTCTTTTTGACAGGATCTAGAAGGATTGAAAAAGGTCAAGGTTTAGTTCATCCACACACATATTCTGATGGTAGAGTACATAGTTCTCAGAATTGCTTCTGAATCACGGCATTGTCACAACAGCATGGCCTGCTTGGAGCGTTGAAATCTGTACCAGCCTTAATTTTGGAATGTCAACAACCAAATAACTCAACTCAAAACATGGCCAGAGACTTTCGGAACAGGGCTGATATGACCAGGAGGAAGTTGGAATCCCCTGGTGGCCATTACTGGTAAAATGGTTAATTTCCTGAGGAGAGCGGGGCTCTGTGCCTTATCAGTCACCAAATCAAATTGAAGCTAACTGCTACTCGGCATGGATCAGGCCAAGGACGTGTGGGGACGGATGCAATTTTTGGATGTTACATTGGTAAAACAGAAGGCAAAAACCAAGAAACAGCTTATTTACAATGTGGCCAACCAGTACGTTTTTCTCATACTTGCAGCAGAAGAAAGTAAAAGAATTTAACAAATGTGGGAATTGAAGAAGGCAAAAACAACAAAGCATGTAATGTTACCATCTGAAAAGAAGAAATTATTGCATGTTGTGCAATGGGAAAAAATTGTGTGGCCCATGAATAGAAAGATTTTGATTAGAATCATTTTCATCATTGAATGTTTTTCTCATGATTAATTTTTGCTGTGTTTTAGAGATGATCAGCAAAGAGCATTGAAACCAAATGTCCGCCAGTTGCCTGATTAAGTGTTACACACTCATGGAAAAGTTCTGCAGTTGTTATGTGCTTGGGAGGTGCTTGGATTCCCTAAAATGTTGGCCTTGATATGTCAAAGCTCGTCTTAAATTTAAGAGGTGGCTTCCTCAAACATTCAGTCCATTTATCACAGCTTCAGCAGCTGTTTGTTGCTTTTTCATATATACAGTGATATATTCAATCTTTTTTTACGTTACCTAATAGAAAATGAAATATGCTTGGTTAGGTTTGTACAAGTTTCCCTTTCCAATTTTATGCACACAAATTGACAGACGAATGTTCATCTGTTTGAAAGACGCAACTTTTGGTGAAACTTAATCAGTGCAATTTTAAGGAGAACAAAAAAAATGGATCAGATTATCCTGACTACTGAAAATGTAATTTCAACATTTTTTCACTATTTGTTCATGCAATAATGGAGCAAAACCTGACCCAGATTTGGGGAAGTTTTAAAGGTATTCCGTTCACAGTTAAAGGTCGCATGTGGGGTGTCCCAGCTCTTCATATTGCAACAAAAATCTGATATGATTCATCCCGAAATTGAGAACATTAGCTTGGAGTGAGGGGGGGAGACATAAGCAGAAAATTGAATTGAATGCAGGTTAATTTATTTCACCATTGGGACAGTGATGGGACATTTCTATTCCCGTACTTGTAGTTCTCTCTACATTGCCATGACAGAGTGATACAGAAGAAATAATACTTTGCCCGTCACCTGAACCTTATCATCATAAAAGGGTTCAACTTAAATGTTGTACCCATTTTTCTAAGAATGACAAATATTTTAGGCAATTCTTACCATATTAACAGCAAGTATATTGGGTCAATACAGAAAGTCAAGTATTAAAGACTTCGATGGCTGATACAAGTGTCGCACGAGGCTGGTCAAGCCATTTTTATCGCCCCTTGTGTTCAACATGCCATCATTATTGTTTTGAAATAAATCCCTGGTTAGGTTTAAGAGGTCGCCACTTTGAGCACTCATAACATGTAATAGGTAGACACATGACCACAGCACCCAGATTTATGAGTACCTTGGTGCACCTGCCTGTAATAGTGGGATTAGTTAGGTGCTGAGCCTAATTAAGTGCTAACATGCTTACCATAGCGCCACCCAATGATCAAGTCAATCTTACATGCTTACCACAGGCCTAGCCAGCGATCCAGTAAATGCAGAATGGATAACCAGCTATTTACCCTAATCCCTGAGGGTCTTTTTGCCTGTGAGGCAGCAGTAAAGGGCAGATTAACCCCTCAGTAACCAGCACTGGGGCTTTGTCTCAGCACAGGGTATCTTAATCACTCCCAGGGTTGGTGAGGGGCTGGGTGTTGGACTGCACCTGCTGGTGTCGGTCAACTACAAAGAAAGCAGTCACATTCAGTGTGCTGGTAGCTGGTCATTAAACCACAGACAATTCTCATGAAACCATTATCATGGCTAAGCCACCCAATATGCGCAAGTAACCTGAACTTGTTGAGTCAAATACATTTATGACCCATTTCATACCACCAAATATTATGTAGTGCAAACTACAAGCATTTATGACAAAATAAAGCATGTCTGATGGGATCCACACATTCCAAAATAGCCTTTAGCAATCATCACCCCTGAGTGGAAAGTACATGGCAAGAAGGTGGTTGAAACAGCAAAAGGGAAAATTATTAACTTAGTTCTATGCATGGAGGAGCCTCATTATTATTTATCAGTCACCATTTTGTTTTAGATTGATGGCCTCCTAATGCCAGCAGCTGGAACTATTGACATCAGTGATTTGGTTCTGTACAGACTGAGATTTCATGGTTGTGTTGAAGACTGCATCTTAAGATGCAACTCGCTTCAGTCTTCTAATAGACTGATACGGGAGTAGAAAGTGGATGAGCATTTTCTTCAATATTGAGAGGAAAATGTGTTTTCCCTTCTGTACATTTCCTAAATTGATTAGTTTAATACCATCAATCATGTCTGACATCATGGTGAAATGTTAAAGTTATTTTGTGTCCTTCCGGGTTAGCAGGTCGTGATGATTCCCACTTCTGAAAATCTAAAACGTCTCTGATTCATAATTGGCAATCAATAACCTATGATAAAAACACATCACTTTCTCTTTCTATGTATATCTAGCTGTTATTGTTTTTCACAAATGTGAACAGAGATGTTCTCTTTCCATATGTCCTATTCTTGGATTAGAATTAGAATTATTCGACAAATTAATCATAGGAGAAATAGATATGCTACATATATATATACATACATGATAGGATACTGTGTTTCTCCAGATGTCTTAAGATGTTTGATCCTTAAACAGAGATGCACATTAAGCCAGTAGAAACAGTCATGATATATCACCTCAGCCTGACAAATGCATTTCCCATGCCAAATACATCCATAATTAGAAAAGAGATAACAGAACGAGGCATCATCTGTTAACACCTGTTTCATGTGATGTAAAATGTCAGGTTTAGTGCCTCATATATCACAGGATGGCTGTGCCTTTACCTTTATCTTTAGCGCATCCTTAATTATCTAGTCATAGCTTTTACAGCATCTCATACAAATACAGCCGGAAGAGCCTCATCTCACATAGCTCCTCATCATCATCAGACTGAGGCTCCTAAATCTCGAAGCAGGTGTCTAATACACTAGCACCTGTACTTGTCTGACATAGCCTCAATGCAGTCCGTACACTTGGGTAGCAGAGCTGTAGAGTAAAAGGATAAAGACACTTCAAACGGATGGTAGCTTACTGCTCTTTTCACTCTGTCTGTTCATTACATAGCATACACTTGTATCAGTTGTAAAGGCAGACCTTCCTCTTTTATGTATAGATTCGGCCATGACATAACTTGTTGAAGACATAGCTTAGGAAGGGACTTAATGAAAGGAAATAAAGGTATGCAGTATCTACATCATAGGAAAGTGGTAGAGGGAATTAGAAAATTAAAAAGATGGAAGGATGACAGAAGGAAGCAAAGAAGAGGGGGGTGAGGCAGACATCAAGGTTAGTAAGCAGCCATCTAGGCAGGAAAAGACATGCACCGCTTTAACATCAATTAACATGTTTGTGCCCTAATAGTTTTACCTGATTCGTGTCTAGTTGGTGAGAATTTAGGGAAGAATTAAAAGATGCAGCCATAGCATCACCAATACAGGTAGAAATGATATAGGGGTAATGATGGTTAGAAGATAGTCTTTGATAGTAGGAAGATCAAAGAAGAGATTTGATCACAGAGGTTACAGGTTTTCATTATGATGTGACTTCAACATTACATTCGTTCTGACCCTGATGTTTTGGTAAATTGAGTATGACCCTAGGTAGGGCATGTTTATTGGAGAGTCTGGACATGGCCATAATGTTCAGAATTAGTTCAGTAGGTGTTTTCTGGGGATTCCCTTAATCAATACATTCAATAATGCTGAATATTAAATTGAACCAAGCTCATTTTACTGGTGTGGTGTTACTACTATTTTTATTTTTCTCTTGCAGGTAAGCATCAACATACCGACTACACCCGTTATCACGAAATCGTAAGTCAAACTGAACTCGAGCAAAAAACAATTATTTAGTTTCTCAGCTAAAACAGAGCATAATTATTCAGAATCTGAGTATTTATTTGGTTTAAGCGAACCCATGCACAAAGTAAAGTGCCTGCCTAGACAGAAACATATCACGAGAAGTCTGATCCAGCCTAAATGGTCTGACCATATTTGTCAGATGCTGACCATTATCCATCCACGCTCTTAAGTTAAGTATTTTTTCTACATCACTTCTGTATTAGAAATCCCTATCTAAAGATGGCACTTGTCCCTGGGGTAGCTTGCATCTATAATATTATAGGATGAATGGTTAAAAACAAATTTGTCTGGACCAAAAGCGCTATATCATAGTTACAAAGCCATTTCAAATGTCAAGCAATGCATATGTATCATTTCAAAACCTTCTATCATCTTCGTGCTATCACATGTTCAAAATGGAATTCAATTACTTTGAGGTATCTGCTAGTAAGTCTATCCAAAATACAATGTATTTTTTCAAGGGTGTTCTTTACTTTATTTCCACCTCCACCGATCCCTATCCTCCTGCAAACACATCATTGCGTAATACATCAAGATCATCTTCCCCCATCTACTTCCATAGGAGGACATTGTAGTGAGGATTTATCAGAGGAATAAGAATCACTTTGCTTGGATATATTGAATAAGGGCAGTCTTTCTAATATTGCTGCAACATTGTAATCAATATATGGGTGTAGATAATTTGCTGGGCATACCTGGGTTAAGAGTGATGCCCTAGTCCCCCAGGTTGGGAGATGTGTAGTGGGAGACCCAAATGGGACTCTCATACAGGGCTTTAAGAACCAAGCTCTACCGTATTGTGGACAAGCCTGGTGACTGGCCTTTTATATGGCCCCATGGTTGGTCAATGTCCAGCACCTAGCACACACCCCACCAGGTTAGGAGATGTAGTAAAATATGGCTCTGTAAAATTCCACTCAGGGCCACTGCATGGCTGCTAAGAGACAGTCGTGTTCATGATAAGGCCACTGAAAGAATGGCTTAAAAAATAATTAGCAGAAATAAGATTCTGAAGTCCTCAGGAAAGGAAACCTCAAAGGGAAGGTAAATGATACAAATAGAATAACCATATTGCATCCTACATGGTGAGAGGGGGGGATGTCGATATAGGTCTAGCCATCATGTGACCCCCACCACACTAGACACCTTGTTACTATCAATATAAATAACCCAGACCTCGCCGCCCAATCAGTTCCCTACACATACTACCGTGACTCACACAGGACACCACTCACAATTTTACAGCTCACCCAGATTTCATGTTACTCTGGGATTTATTCTCCATCCTACTTGTCCTATGCCATAATGCTGAGAGGCATGTGCCCCTGGGGGCGGGCTGTGCTTGTAAATGGTGGAGGGCACTCGGGGCCCGGAAGTACATGACCAACTAGAATTGCATCTGAAATGAGGCCACTGAGGCAAGTGCATATGTGATTGGTTGTGTGAAAAGACCTGTGATTGGTCAGCTGAGGGCGATGTATTGACATTGGGCCAGGGCTTACATTGTCACATGACCAGTGTGCATACCTCATTCTTACTACTTTGTATGAACAATAGAGTGCAGCATGTCAGTATTAAGGTCTAGGACACCATAGACCTTGTCAAGCATGTGACTAGATTATCTGTTGCACTATTGTCAAGGATGTCAGTCCCCATCACGGTTATAGCTTCATGACTATGCCATGGTTTGATATACTAATGAAATGATGACATGACATTAGTCTAGCTATGGTCTGGCACTTATTGCATTGTTATTTGAAATGTGAAATGTTTAATCAGTCAGGAACCAACAATATCTGATCCATATTTTAGTATAATTCCCTGACAGCCACATCTAAATGTTTAGTTTAATCCAAGAATCTGATTTGACTGCATGATCTGACCACATTATCTAACACCAGTGTGTACAGTCCCGCATTGATACACAACAAGCTCTATCTGATCTTAAAGTGACACTATCTATATCTGCAATTTTTTTGAATGGGAACAAGGGAAGCAGCTGAAATGGACAGATAATGAGGTGTGTGGGCGTGGGTCTGGGTGTGGCAGGGGATGCCTGATAAAATAAGGAGGGATAGTATTTACCCTGGTCAACTTCTCATATTTAAATTTCTCATGTTGACGTGTGAGATTTCCGATAGAAATATACTCTTCAATTTAATGTTGCACTACTCAAATTATCTGTTTTATTGTTTCCACTTTTTCTATAATTTGAGTTTATACTGCATTTATTGTCACAGTGTGATGTTCATAAATACAGTATAAGTCAATTTGGTAAGTAAGCAAGCTAAATTCTAACAGATTAATTCAGAGTCCTTGAGAATCCATTGATATTCACACTAAAAGATATAATAATATTATGAAACACAGCCCCCTTACATATATAGGAGCACCATCAAGACCAAATAACTAATGCAAAGTGTATGCAGAGTTATACATTATCCAGCTTTCTATGGGAATCCAGACTGCTGCTCGAGGATAACAATCTGAATAAGGGAGTACAGATTTGCTTGCTCAGCATATTTCTCGGGGATCATTGATGTCACAATGATATTGTTTCAACAATGGAAAGTCATCCATGAGAAACTAAAGCCGATTTCAATATGAAACATTAAACCTGATGATTGAACTGCTAGTCCAGATATGTGTAACCTGATGACAACCCCTGTGTAGCATGAGTATATATGTTGGTACCAAAGCAGATACAGGCTGTACTTCTATGCGGATCTATAATACAGGGTATAGAGTGGGCTGGTGCTTTTGGCCCTGGTATTTACATATATGTAAGAATTTAAATAGACCAAATCCAAAAGAACAGAGAGTTAAATGTCTTTTCATTTTGAGGGTGTCTTATACATGTATTTTGATTGAGAGTCTGAGCCCAGAATAATTGCCAATAGTCTGAAATACAATGCCAAAGATCAGCCTACTCCACTACCTGTACCAGCTAGGGAAGTAGACTGGTCTGCCCTATAGATCTAGGGTTCACCCAAGAGGGTATGGCAGTGTCAGTAACTGTAGACATAGTTAGGTTGGTAGTTGGGGGAGGAATGGGGGAAGCAGCTGTAGCAGTATATTAGCCTCCCTAGATGGCAGACTCACTACTTTTCAGTGGTGCCTTAGATGTGCTCTTGGCCTTTGGTAAAACAAATAGAGACTACAAGATCAAATGGGGGATGGCTTCTCCAGTAGCTGGCTGGGAAGGTGATTATAATTTGTGGATATTAAAGGTGCTATTTGATCTGGTTGAGGGAGGATAATTTCAAGGGAATATGTCTGATTAAGAAGAGATCAGAAAGAATGAGTATGGTGAATGATAGATAGGTGGGTAGTAGCCCTTCTTGCTGTCCCTTTTCCTTCATTTCATTTTTGTCTATCCACTAAATACATCCCTTCTCTTATCTAACTATTGCTTCCCCTCCCCTCTCTCCTTTCCCCTCCTCTGCCTACCTGTTTGCCCCCTCCCCCACTGCCCCACTCCAATTTCCTTATGTTTCATCCAAGGTCGTACAGTAATTTGTAATTGAGTGTGCAATTGGCATTAGTCAGTATTGACCTTCACCAGAGCTCTTTCACACCACTCAGTACACTGGTCATCAATGTCCACTACCACACAGCCCTGCCCTGCCCTTGTCCACAGCTTCAGCCCTGGTCAGCACCAACGGTGGCCTCTGATGAAGAATTGATGAGTTGAGTCTCCGCTAAGGGAGCCCACATCAAAGCTGTGTTGTTATTAGTCATGCCTCCTACCTACTACACTCCCTTTTACATCTCCCCCTGTGCCCCCTGCTTCAATCTGCCTTTCTATCTCCCCCATTCCTCCTCTTCGCTTATCTTCCCCTTAATCGCTCTTCCCTATATCCCCCTCCTGTGGGTTCCCTACCTTATTTCCCGCCCTATCTATCTCACCCATCTATACTCTCACTCTATCCATCTCTCCCATCTTCCCTACCTCTACTCCCTTACATATTTCCCTTCTTTCTCCTTCCTCCCCCTTTTCCTCCCCCATAGATTTCACCCTGTCCTCTACCACTCATCCTGCCCCCGTCCCAGCACATTACCCTCCAGTCTCTTCCTCCAGCTCTCCGCCCCTTTTACATTTAAACCTAACCTCATTGGTCCCCCACCCTTTACATCCACCACCAATGCTCCCCCTTTAACCCATGTACATCCACCCAGACACCATGTAACAAACATCACAGCAGGTCCAATGTTAACAATTAAGAGTCCATTGATATCAATATTATGTAACATAATGATGGACAGGAATCTGTTGAAGGGTAGAGTGCATTAGTTCAGCTCTTTATGTGTTGGCAGTTATAAGATGACCGTCAAGGTTCTCCTTACTTCCGCTCTAGTAGGTACAGATTATTGACTTCTGATTATGTTTTGCTTTTTGCCCGCTGTGAAAGAAATTTGTCCATGTAGGCCTTCTAAATGAAGTCCCACAATTTATAGTAAATAATTGCATACTCTAGATCACAAGAACACAGACTCTGGTTGCCATCTCTGGCATCCTCAATTTTGGAATGTCAACAACCAAATCACACAGCTCAAAATACCCCTGGAGTCTTCCATAATGAGGCTGATCCAACCAGAATGAGGCTGGAATCTCCTGGTGGCCATTACTGGTAAAATAGTTAATTTCATAAGGAGTGAGGAGCTCTGCGCCTTATCAGTCGCCAAATCAAATTGAAGTTAACCGCTACTCAGCGAGGTTCAAGTCAAGGACGTGTGGGGGACGCATGCCATTTTGGATGTTACATTGATAAAACAGAATGCAAAAACCAAGAAACAGCTTATTTACAATGTGACCGACCGGGTAGTTTTTCCTCATACTTGCATTAAAAGAAGAAAATAAAAAGAATAAAAAATCAATGTTGGAATTGAAGACAGCAAAAAAATGTAAAGATTAATGTTAGCATCTGAAAAGAGTAAATTATGGCATGTTGTGCAATTAGAGAAATTTCCATTGTGTGGGCCAGAAATAGAAAGATCATGATTGGAATCATTTTCGTCATTGAATACTTTTCTCACAATTAATTTGTTGTGTTTTAGTTGCAATCAGCAAAGAGCATCGGAACTAAAAATCTGCCATCTGCTTGATTAAAAGTTCCATGCATTGGCAAGAGTTCCTGGGTTCATTTCTCTGACAAGAAGAAGGCTGGTAGGATGATAAGGTTGATGACTGACATCTATTACAAGATTCTCATTGTTTGCATTATTAGAATTATTGCATAGATACATACTATTTCATCAATGTTAACAAAGTGAACAATCTCAGAAGTGTACCATAAAAAGATACAGGTACCAACTGAGAGAAGATTTCTACCGTTAAAGAATGGATGCCTCAATGCAGTATGATAACTTACAAAAATGTGTACCTACTACCTGTCAACCAGGGTCCCAGGATTGGAATATCATACACAGTGATTACACAATCAAGACAACATTAAACATGTTGAATATGGCTCAGATTACATCAGGAGACAATCTCCAATGCTACCCCATGTCTGAATCATCCTGAAGTCCCAGAGAGAACCCTCTCACAGTTGTAAATGTAGGATTGAACCAAGTAAAGACAGCATATAATTAGGCTGGAACCCCAATGACAATGGCATTAGTCCTGTGACATTGTGGAAAAAATCTAAAATAATTTGAACATCTTTCCATTGAGGTGTACATTTGTCTACTGATGTTCCAGTTCATAGACTTGATCACATGCACCACCCTTTGCCAACACCAGCTGATAACTAGCTGAAGCAGCTGCCCTGGTCTATAGATGGCAGCGGTTTTAAATTCTATCCATTCTCTTCGTATAACTTTTTCCCAAAGGGCTTAAAGACACATTTGACACCAGGATACCAATCAAAGAGTGACACAATCTCTTTTTCAGAAAAAAAGAATACCCCAGTAAATTCAAAGGGATAAGGAGAAAGGGGCTGGCAAAAGAGGGTTACTAAGAAGCAGCAAACAATAAAAAGAAATTGTATTGAGCTCTCCTCAGTCAATTAATCCAAAGGTTTTTTTCTTCCTTTGCAAATGGCAGGACATGATTATGAAACCCCAAACTCAAAGGAACCCAAACTAATTATTTCAGGGAGGGGATCTGAAAGGCAGCTGATATTAGTTTAAGGGGCTTGACAGTCTACGGTCCTGTGTTGGATCAGTTAGAGTCCATCTAGAACTGTATGAGGAAGATGTAGTTTGATATCTTGCGGGTCTATTTATACAATTTAGTGAGACCAATAACATAAATGATACTTAAATACCAGTGACATTATTGAAATACTAAATCTGCTAATGACTGCTAATGTAGTCAAGATCATGTTGTTAATGATCTACTGGCTCGCTCAGACAGTTAGTATGACAATTAATTCTTAGTAAAATTTGAATTGGATGATCACACTGTTAATTGCAGTGTAGCAGAATGGATTTTGAGTTCTAACAAATAAACCCTCTCCCGCCCATTCACCCCGGCAACCAGAACCTTACGCTAGCTGAGGAAAGCAAGGCCAAGTAACCTAAACCAGTAGAGTTACAATATCTAGCGGTTTTACAATCAGTGCTAAACTGCTGTAAAGGTAACTTATACTTCCTAAGAAAACAAACAGAAAACTATGATATCCTTACCTCAGTTTTCTTACCATTTCTTATCATATCACCCATCTTACATTTTATGTCGGCATTGCAAGCAGAAAGAAATACAAAGCTGAGGGAGTATGAGAAGAGACACCTGCTGACATTTCTCATCACTATTTTTGTTAAGGACATAATAAATGCAGTGAATGTCTGGGGAAGCCACCTGTGAGATTTAAAACCAGCATTGACATTTCAGGAAATCCCAGCTCTGCCCATTATGGCACACAGCAACTGCAACAGAACCATTTTTAATGTGGCATAGTCCCATAAAGTATCTATTTCATGTCATTAGGGTTGCCATGGTAATTTAGGTGAAAACGAATACAGCTTTAAGGAGGACCAGCATGCAACAGTAGGACGTGTTTAGTGTTTGTGATAACGGATCAGATGCCACCTTAACCCTTTAAGGACGGATGTGGCTAAGAGAATAAATGTGTCGTCATGCTGCACCAATGCAGCCCCGGCGTGTAGCTCGCCGGTGCTGCACAGGTGCATCCTGCCGACCCTTTTGTGATGTATTGACCCCATAGGGTCGTCATGATGCATGAATGCAGCCCTGGTGAGTCACTCACCAGGGCTGCATTCATGCATGATGCCGTCCTTAAAGGGTTAGAGGAGAGGGCACATTTAATGGGTCTGGCCTGATGTCACTGTGCTGTCAGGTGGTTTAACCCCTTTATTTCACAGAACACAAAGCTAAGTTGCTCAAAATATTCGGCTGACCATGACATCAATGTGCCCCTCTAAATAATGTGTTATCATAGCGCTAGATTTTTTATCAAGTACGATTCTACACACCATATGTATTACATATGAGGGCTTTTCAGTGACCACAGTGATTTCTAGTGACCTTCTCCCCATTGGATGCACACAACTAAATCAGAGAAAACCCTAGTTGAGAAGTTTGACTGGTTCAATTTATGATTGAATCACAACACAAGGTCAAGATAGATCAGGTATCCGGGGCATTTGCTTGATTGTAATTTCACCCTTATCTCACCCCGAAGGATTAGATACACTGCTCTAGAAAGTGTCATGTTTACACTGACAAGTTTCAAGTTAGGCTTCACAGCTACTCAAAATACAACCTGAATCTGACAAGGCTCAAATTTAGATTCTAATCCTTAATGTAATATCAGAATAGGATATATTCATTCTAAAGCTACACATTGATTGGACACTGAGATTCCTACTCAAAACATTCAGTAACGCTAGTTACTTTCAGGTTTGTTTCTCATTGAGAGTATGATCCTTATGCACTAAACCTAATTGCTACAAGTTGTTAGTAAGATATTCAACTTTTCATCTCATTTCTCTTTTTCACGACACATGGTATACTACTCTCCCCAGTAATGATACGAAAACAGGGCTTATTGTTGTATTGCAATGAATACAAATAGTAAATGAAACTCCATCTGTTTTAAATTGAAAATGCTTTTTACTCTGAACAATATGTGACTTGTGTGTCGATCTGTCTGCAAAAAACGGATAGATGATTCAAAAGCTTGTATGAAACTGCAATGTATGACACTGCTGTCTTTCCTCACTGTCAATCGAGTCTCATAGATGTAGTGTCATATATCCATTCATCAAAGTCACACCAAACCTATTTCATATAATTATAGCGTAGTATTTTTCTGATTACAGAAAACGTTGAAGTCAATAAAGCACAAAAGACAATGAATACTTTCTCCCTTTTTGAACAATAGTTTCACATCTTTACATTTTCTAGGATGTTTGTACACAGCCTTAGGAGACAAAAGCACCCTCCCCTCCAATATCCTTGCCAGAGTTACCAATAAATATTACTAAATCAAATTTGAATTATGATACTGGAAAAAGCACCTTAGATAAACTAAACTTAGATATGATGGGGATTTATCGTCATGTTTAACATGGCCTTAGTAGACCACCAAGATTTAAGAGTACATCTGTCTGTAGCAGTGTGATTGGTAACGCCCCTTGCATTGGCAGGTGTTAAGCCTAATTAAGGGCTAACATGCTTACTACAGGCCCAGGCAGTGATCCAGTGAAACGAGAATGGATTACCAGCTATTTACCCTAATCCCTGAGTGTCTTAATGCCTGTGGGGCAGCTGTAAAATTTAGATTAACCCCTCAGTAACCAGCTCTGGGGCTTTGTCTCAGCACAGGGTATCTTAATGATTGTTCTTGCAAAGGAACTGAAGCTATTGATAGTTGTCATGCAGGACATGCTGTAATGCAAAGCCGATGGACAAATAAACCACACTCTAAAAACAGTGTGTTACGTTTACACACTTTTCAACACACTTTTCTGAAGCCACTTTTAACACACTTTTTTGTGGTAACACACTACACACTTTTGGCAAAAGTGTGTTGAATCTAAAAAGTGTGTTGGTGTACAAAGCCATGGTATTGAGGAGGTGGGGGTTAAAATAGCTGTTCTACACCTTACAGAGTGTGTCAGGTGCCGTGGCTGAGTGGTCTAGGGGCTGGCACATGAGTCCTATCCATGCAGGTTCGAATCCCTTGACAATTATTGTTTTTTTCAATATCAAGTATGATTACTTTCTATATGGGTTAAGAGTTAAATTAGTATAGATTTATTTAATTTCTTGTCAGGTCTATTCATGTTCATACTGTGCATATACTGTGCGTATCACTTTTAAATGCTTCTTATATCTAGGAAAAGGGTTTATTGAACCGCTCATAATATATAGAAAAGTGGGAATAGAAGTATTATATCAAAACTGACTTTGTATTGACAGTGAACAAATCATAGTCAACCACTTTGAACACATCCTAGCTCATGACCCTGGCGAAACTGACACACCTGATAACCAACTGGTGACTGTGGCGCAATGTGCCATGACCGTACCACTGTCAGATAGCGTGGGATGGCTGCTCTCACAACCTTTTCTCAGAGTCTCCAGTGGTCCATTGTAGCCTTTTCCCCTCCCGGCTAGGACCACCTTCGTCAACACTGATATCTGCTATATCTTTACCAGTCGCAAGTGTATTATGCTTCTACGGGTTGAAGGGGATCGGTGCAAGTCTCATGGGAGACCAGGACACCGAAGGTTCACCGCAGTCTGTCTACCGACACTTACAGACGCGACTCCTGTCAGGACAACTTGTTTCACTTGGGAAGATTTGGTGCCAGGTCTTCTCTAGGGATCGAACCCAGGACCTCTCACACACTTGTCCAGCCACTTGCTCAGTAGGCCACCAAATCTCCTTGTACAATCATGGTGTACTCCCCACTCAAATAGGTACCAGAACACACAACAGTGAGGAGACACAAAGTATTCTCAAAGATCACACAACTTCTTACCAGTTACCAGTAAGCTATATAACTTACCCTTGGGTATTGATATGTTATGACAGGAAGTGGTTCTTAGACAATACAAAGACCGCCCTTATTGAGGGATGCCAATGTACTGACTAATAATTTGCAGGGCTTTATATCTATTATAAAGACAATAGTTAATCAGCTATTGATAAGCCATGCTTTTACAGCCTTGCAGAACCTCTAATGAGGTCTTATATGGGATGGTTATTTGGTTCATGCAAAGAGCATGTGTGTATAGTTGAAGAGAATAAACTTCCCATCTATTTCTAATATGGATCGAGTGAGTTTGCTCATTCAATGAGATTCAAATAATACAGTTCTTGTATGTATCTCATTGCAAAGTAAATAGGTGTCATATCTTTTATTGTAGTAGAGAGGATTGGTTGGGGAGGGGGTTGTAAAACAGTTCAACCCCTCCTGAGGGGAAGAGAAATTTGACACTTCTTGAGGGGGGGGGGCTAAAATATTATGGTCCTTCTTAGAAAATAAACATTTCCATTTGACGGTCAGCCCCATTGGGAATTGGGAATCGAGCCACTGCGACAGCTACTATATGGCTGTAAGAATGTAGCATAGGTACATGATAGAGCTTTACTGCTGCTGCCCCCTTTTGTATATGATACACACCTCTATGACCTCAAGTGTGTAAGCAGGTAAGTGAGTTGACAAAAAGTGTGTTACAATTCATAAGTGTGTAAAATATCAAAGTGTGTTGCAAATTTATGTGTGTTACTCTTAAAGCATGTTCCCACAACACACTGTTCTTAGAGTGCAGTCTATTTATTTGGTATTCACTGAACTATTTGATCTTAAGAAAATTAGCTAGTGTTGCTTTTGATGGCTTCCACCGGATATGTAAACTCTGTTGGACTATCTGGTTGAATCCGCCAACAATCCCAGCATAGAAAAACAACAGCAAAGGGAATATTAAGAGTAGTGTATTAGTTGTGCATAAAAGACCATCCAACCAGCAAAATCAACTCCATGGAGTTCGCACTTTCTAGACTATCCTTATTCAAGCATTACCCTAGAGCAGAAAATACATAGTGTGAAGGCAGTTGAAATTTTTAAAAAACAAAAAAAAACGAAAATCACCAATCAGGTTTTATGCATTGAGGAGTGTCATCACACTTATTACAAACTGCCATCTTGGTTTTATATCCCTTCTCTCAGTATCCAGATTGATAGCCTCCTACTGAAGGCAGCTGGAACTATTGAAACCAGTAATTGGGTTATGTATGTTGTGAGATTTCATGGCAGTGTTTTAGGAGAGCATCTCATTTCAAGATGAAGATTGGATTCAGGGAATCATATAGTCTTAGGACAGCAGAAAGGACGAGCCATTTACATTTTAAATGCTGGGAAAGAAATGGATGTGCTCATATGAAGGTTTTCCTTCAAGGTATTTACCAAATTGAATTAAATTAATGCTGTCCATTACGTCTGAATGCATCACAGTATAAAATATAATCCTTCAACTTTTAGAAATTAAAATTTCCTTGGAGATAAAATGGTTCTTTGATGAATGGCTCATAATCAGCTCAAATATCTGAAACTGTACCGCTTTATAATTGGCAATTTGCAAATAAATGAGCACAAGCTTTTGAGTCATGTAAACTTTTTTTTTTGTTAAAAGAGAAGACTATCCAGTACCTTTAATTTTAAGCAGGGTTATGTATATAGTCCACACTGTGTGAGCACATTTAGAAACATATTCATAATGCATAAATCTTCACACCTTTTTATCATTAAGGCACTAGGTCCCAACCGGGTCCTTTTGACCTTTTTATCATTAAAGTTAATTTCTCCTCATACTACACATGCTACCTTAAAAAAAAAAGTGTGTACCTCACTCACCGTTATATCTTCAGAGTAGACAGAGATGGCCATTAAGCCAGTGGAAACATTGATTAAATATCATCTCAGTGCAGAAAAGCATTTCCCCCTGCTGAATGCATCTATTGTTTCAGATATGAAGAACAAGGCTTTTATCAGTGACGTTAAATGTCAGATTCAGCATCTCACACATACATCACAAGGTGACAGCCGTTTTCCCATCATCCTTAGCACCTTCCCTAATTATCTAGTCCCAGGTTTTTTCTTGTCTCTCACAAATGCAGCCGGAAGCGGATCATCTGCCAGAGTTGTTAGCTCATTTCCCGTAGCTATCAGAGCAAAGCCTTTTAATCTTGAAGCAGGTGTCTAATATGCCAACACCTGTGTCTGACGGATATAGCCTCGATACAGTTCTTAGATAGGTAAAGCTAGGTAAAAGGAGACCTCCTTCTCATTACTCTATCATATATCTATTGCTTTATGTGAACTGAAGATCTAGGATTATCTACCTTCATTTCACCACATGATAGATACAAGTGCTATATGCCTTGTAATTAGTTTGAGCTTAATAAACCTATTTAAAGCGGATAGGACCGTTTAGAGCATTTAAGGGAGGAAGGTGACAAAATGTACCATCCACCATAGGTAGATTAGAAAGGAGTTACTAGACGGGAGACAGGTCTGGCCTGATATATCTGGATGATCAAAGAGGATGTCTGATGTCTGATGTTACAGGTATTTATCATGGGTCTGAGATGTTGTTATGTGTCAAACATCAACACTACTGAAAATATAGCTATTTTCGCGAAAATACAATTTCAGACTTCCAAGAGTAACTCAGAAATCCCTCATGCCATCACAGAGATGACTGATTACAACTGTATAATGCAAGGTGGAAATAAGAGGAGAATAAGTAACCGTGGCTCGGATAGTGACAAGTGACTGAGGGGACAAATGGAATGGCAGACTTCAGACAGGAAATAAAACACAAAAGAACAGGTGGCAAATAAATGAGGGAAATGGGGAAAAAAAGGGGGGGGGGGGTAGTGATAGGCAAGTCTATGGATCAGACTAACTGCAGAGATGGGTGAGTGCATTGGGAAAATAGGACAGACAGTAATAGAGGAGAAGGTTAAGGGGTGGAGGGAGTGATGCCTGCTGGTTGTGGGAGGGAGGAATTAAACAACATGAGTGATGGAAGTGGATTATATGAATGCGAGTAGGCCATAGAGTACAATCTAAAAGCAGCCCAGACTCTAACCCTCCCCCTCATGCCCCTACTAGCCCCCACCTCCCCAGCTCCCACCCCACGCTGAGTGGGTATAGTTTAGGCAGTTATGACCCTATCTGTCAATGTTTTTGTTTACTGCCGCGAGTAATGCATAAAGTTGTCGCTAGGAGGCAGTTGAGCCTGGCAGGAGGTGAGGGTAAAAAGGTTTGACCCCTGACCTGTAGCCCTATTTCACAATTAATCTGGGTGTTAGATGATGCACATGTCGCGGATCCATCATAAAACCCCTGTATATGAGGAGGGAGGAGGAATTGGGCAGAGGGGGGGGGGGATGGGGCAGGGAGGGGATTGCCCTCCTCAATTCCACTCATGCAGGCAGTTATAGCCTGATGGGTCCGCACCATGCACAAGTAGGTGCAAGAGTGTAGGAGAGGTAAGGGAGATGTAGCATGTTTATATATACACAATGTAGTTTGTTTAAGAAATATGTGAAAAAGATCTCCATTTTTCAGTGCTGTTGTTAATGGTATTTTAACACGACCCAAAGAATGTATTTTCCATATTTTAAAAGACATATTATCTGAAACCAGATGTACAAAGCAGAACTGACTGATATCTACCCTCTCTCTCTCTCTCTCTTCTTGTCTCAGGAGTGATAGAGAAAAATGTCTCAATTTGTTTGAATCGAATAGGCTTTTACTCCAATTAATACATGTCACCTTTGTTTGTGAATCTGCTTGCAATAAAAGAGAGAACATACATAAAATCAAATAAACTGCCATGTTCTTTCTCCCTTATATAGATAGATTCAGTGTCATATGTCACATGGAATGATATTTCTTGATTACAGAAAACTTTAAACTTTGAAGCACAATGAAGACTTTCTATCTCTAGGAAGTAAGTAGCATATCTTTGCATTATCTGACATGGTTGTAGAAAAACCAGGAATGGATAGCTCCTCTCCTAATATCCTTCCCTGAGAGTCCACTAAGTAATACTAAGACAAATACCCTGCCGCTTCCACCACTTAGTTATAGTACTAAAACAAAGTACTGAGCTTATCAAAGGGAACTCATCCCAATGCATAACAGACACATGGCCACCCTGATTTATGTGTACATCGGTGCACCTGTCTGTTGAAATGGGATTACTTAGGCCACTTGCACTGAGAAGTGTTGAGCCTAATTAAGGACTAACATGCTTACGACAAGCCCAAGCAGTGATCCAGTAAATCCAGAATGGATTACCAGCTATTTACCCTAATCCCTGAGGGTCCTAATGCCTGTGGGGCAGCTGTAAAGGGCAGATTAACCCCTCAGTAACCAACCATGGGGTATTAATTGTCACCGCCAAAAATACCTCAATCACTGAACACAGCCAGTAATACACTGTGTTCTTCCTACATTCATGATCTGTTCTGGAAAAAGACTGGCCATCATCAGGCTAGTGGTGGAGAATATCCATGCAGTATAAGACATGTGGTTACACTAAGGCAAAGGACATTTTAACCAGTCCTTTCATACGGTCTTTACAGAGGAATTCAATCAGAAAATTATCTGATGTAGCTTCTCGTGGGGTCAACCTGCAATGCAAACTTTGTGCTTGAATCCATTCTCCACCTTCCTCCACCAGCCCAGCAACAGCAAGGAAAACTGTCAAGAGAACTGTGTCAGTTGTCCACTAAATCTATTGCTACTTTAAGCATGGAGGCAATAAAACATTGATCAACAACTTTATGATTCAGCTGAGACTGAGTTGGTCAACCAAATCTGTCGAGTAAAATATCTTTCATTCAACTTTACTACTTTGTTCATCAATAACCATCTTTGCTACCTAAAATTGTATCCAACCATCCAAATTAACTCTAATTATCTTTATTCATGAATTTATCTCAAGTAGAAAATGCAACATACTAAGGCAATCAAATCTTTAAAAAAAAGAGAAGAAAAAACACCATTTAAGTTTGCATTAAGAAGCATCATCAATGTCATTACCAGCTGCCATTTTGTTTTTACACCTTCTTCTTTCTGCATTTAAATTGATAGCCGTCTAGTGACGGCAGCTGGAACTATTGAAACCAGTGATTGGCTTATGTATGGAGTGAGATTTCATGGCAGTGTTTTAGGAGAGCATCTCATTTCAAGATGAAGATTGGATTCAGGGAATCTTACAGTATAAGGACAGTAGAAAAGATGAGACATTTGCATTTTAAAAGCTGGGAAAAAAATGGATGTGCTCATTTAAGGAACTTTCCTTCCAGACATTTATGCAATTTAATTAGATTAATGCCATCAATTATGTATGAATTCTTCACCATATAAGATATAGTCTTTTGACTAAGGATTTTTCATTAGATTTCTTGGACATAAAATGGTTGTGTCATTAATGGCTAATGATAATTCATACTTGCAAATTCCTGGAATATCACTGTTTTATAATTGGCAATTTGCAAATAAATGAGCACAACCTTTTGATACAACTTCTGTAGAAGATTACATTATCATCAGTGCACAAGAAATACAGTTACAAAGCACAAATGTTCACAACTTTGTCATATTTGTCTAGGACTGCCCGGCTAGGCAAGTCGTACAAGGCTTTGAGGACCACACTCGACCGTTTGAGGACAAGCCAGGGTGAAGCTGCCTTATATAGGAGGCTCCCAGGCCAGCTGACCCTTGTCCAGCACCTAGCATACCCCCCCCCCCCCACCCCTACACTGAGTGCTGGGGTGGAGGGTGGTCTAACCCTGACCCCCTCTCTCACCTGAAGACCACTACTGCTGGTGCAGGAGGGGGGAGGGGGTTGTGGTTAGCAGAGGCAGGCCTCATGCTTACACACTGCCCTGTCATATTTAGTGCTCTCATATATGCCCATCTGTGCTACAGATACTAAATAACAAGAAAATAGCTCTCCCCTGTGTTTTGTCTCTCATTGTTATAGCTTCAGACAGTGATGGTGATTAAGCCAATGGAGACAATCATGAAATATCAACTCAATGCAGAAAGGCATTTCCCCCTGCTAGATGCTCTATAATTAAATAAAGGAGGCATTGCCTTTTATCTGGAAAGTTAAATGTCAGATTTAGCATTTCACATTAATCACACAATGATGATCTTTTTCTCAAGACTCTAAGTACCTTCCTTGATTATCTAGTCAGAGCATATCTTACAAATGCAGCTGGAAGCGGACCATCTACCCATGGTTGTCAGCTCATCTTCTGTAGCCATCCAGGGGAAGCCGCTTAATCTTAAAGCAGGTGTCTATTATGCAAACATATATGTGTCTCGCTGATATAGCCCCAATGCAGTTCTTAAGCCTGGAAAAAGAGACACTTAAAGTATACTTGGATGTTTTCTTCTGTGTAGTCTATCCCATGTCAGTAACACTTCAGGGTAATCTATCTTCCCTTCATCACACATAATTACAATCGCTATATGCCTGTCGTATAAGTTTGAGCATAAAAGAGCCTTATAAAAGCAGATAGGAGCATCTAGAGAATTTGTAGGAGGAATAGGAGGGGCAGTTGTACAAGGCCTGGTAGATCAGAAAGTAGTTTATAGAGAGGAGACGGTCTGGCCTTATATATCTGGATGATTAGAAAGGACTTCTGATGTTACAGGTATCTATCATAGATCTAGGAATATTGAAATCTCTTCAATATCAACGCTATACTGTCAATAACTCATACTTATTTACGTCTTTGCATTTTTTCCTCCCCTCCCCTCATGCCCTACTCTCTAACTAGATGCCTCCCCCCCTACCACCATTCAACCAGTCCTATATTTAACTGTTTCCTGCCTGTCTCACAGAAAATATTTATCACTCCCTCTCCCTATAGTAATTATTTTCATCAGAATATATTGCTTGTTCAGTACGACCAACGCAGACTGGGGAGCACATCATGTAGCACAAACTGGGTTAATACACATCAGTTCTATGTCTAAACGCCCTCAGTCATCCGCTGCTGAAGTATCTTCACTCACAACTACCTTTGCCTGCTTTTTCATTTTTTCAGCACTGCTTTGGTGCATCTTTTTGAAGTATATCAAATCAACAGGTTTGGTGTGATACACAAAAGCCTGTGCTGCATTCATGGATCATGCCGCCCTTAAAGGGTTAGATACTGGCCTTGCTATATATATGCAGCAGCTGCCTTCTAGACCTATTTGTTATCTAGACTAGACTAGCTAGTCTTAGTGCACTGAGTGCATAGCATCTAACATACCGCTAACTTAGAAATCTAACATGGCTCAATCAGGGTGATTGATAATAATTCAGCAAGTGACAAATGAGTTAATGTAGGCTTCAGGAGCGACTCATGAGTGCCTCATACCACAACCAAGATGACTGATTAATACTGAAAATGCAGTGGAGAGTGATTCAGGGGATGAATGGTATGGCATATTTAACTCAAGAGATAAAACAGATCGGGATTGGTGGCAGCAGAAAAGATGGAGCATTAGAAATAAGGAATGAGTTAATGAGCAGCCAGTCTATGTATGAGACACACTGCATGGATGGATGATTGAAGAAAGAGTAAAAGAGGACAGACAATCAACGGATTAAACAGGGGAGGGGATGAAATATGAAGAGACCAATGAATTAGAGTTTGGCCTAGGAAGATTTTGGGTAACGAAGCAGGGAAAGGGAGATGGAAAATGAAACCAACAGAAAGAGGCAGAAATACAAAGCCATGTAGGGAGAGGCAGGATGAGTTGGGTGAAGGAGGCAGATTAGAAGCAATGGGAGAGCAGAAGGAAAAGGTGGATTATCCATAGGCACGCAGATAGACCATAGAGTACAATCTAAAAGCAACCCAGACTCTGACCTCCCCATCAACTCCCCAACCCTCCACCCCATGCTGAGTGGGTATAGTTTAGGCAGTTATGGCCCTATCTGTCAATGTTTTTGTTTACTGCCGCGAGTAATGCATAAAGTTGTCGCTAGGAGGCAGTTCAGCCTGGCAGGAGGGAAGGGTAAAAAGTTTTGAACCCTGACCTGTAGCCCTATTTCACAATTAGTCTGGACATTAGGTGGCACACATGTCGCGGATCCATCATAAAACCCCTGTATATGAGAAAGGAGGAGGGAGAGGAGGGGGAAATGGGACAGGGAGGGAATTGCCACCCTCCTCCTTCTACCATGTAATAACCATCCTCAATTCCAACCCTAACTCACACGGTGGTTTTTGCCTGAGGATTCCCTACCATACAGGTGCAAGTGTCTGGGAGAGGAGTCAAAGATCAATGTAGCTTGTTCAAAAATGTGTGCAACACACAAATTTACTGAGCTTAACTTAAGTGTATTTTAACTGGAACCAGAGAATGAAGTTTTGTTCCCTTTAAACAACTCATATCTAACATCAGAATCAAAACATTTTAGAACTGATTGATATATAACCTCTCTGTCTTTTCTTCCCCTATAAGCGATAGTGATTAATTGAAAAGGCTTTTACTGTGAACAATATATGGCATTTATTCTTGGATCTGCAATAAAAGATAGGGCATTCAAAATATTATACATGTGTATAGGAAACTGCTATTCATGTTTCTGTTACATCAGCCCACTTTTGCTGAGAGGCAAATGACACTGATGTGCTGATATTTTTTCACTTTAAAGTGTCCATAATGTACAAAGCCTTACCGGAGAGTCCAAAGAGTAATCCTAAAACAAATAAGATTTACGTGTACATCAGTGCACCTGCCTGTAGTAGTGGGATTGGTTAGACTTCTTGCACTGAGAGGTGTTGAGCCTCATTAAGGACTTACATGCTTACCACAGGCCTAGGCGGTGATCCAGTAAATCCAGAATGGATTACCGGCTATTTACCCTAATCCCTGAGGGTCTTAATGCCTGTGGGGAAGCTGTAAAGGGCAAATTAACCCCTCAGTAACCAGCTCTAGGGTATTGTCACAGCCAGAAATACCTCAATCTCTGGGGTATTGTCTCAGCACAGGGTATCTGAATTGCTACGGTGGTGTACTGTTTTTCTGATGCTCTTCATGATCTTTTCTAGAAAAAGGCTGGCCATCATCAAGCAAGTGGTGGATAAGGTCCATACACTCAGCTGGAGGACATTTAAACCAGTCCTTTCATTCGGGAATTTAATCAATAAAATCATCCACTGTAGCTTTTGATAGGTTTCACCAGATATGCAAACTTGGTTCAACTGTTTGCTTGAATCTGCCAACCACCTCCAGTACCCAAAAAAGAATTATGATTCAGCAACTACTACGTTGCTACTCGATTATCATCAGTACTACCTAAACGGATATCCAACCATCAAAATCAACTCTGTGGAATTCACACCTTTCAGACTATCATTGTTCAAGTATTACTCCCGAGCTGAAAATGCATAGTACTAAGGCAGTTGAAACTAGAAAAAGAGAAAATCACCAATTTAGTTGGGGAGCCCATTACCAACCACCATTTTGTTTTTACACCCCTTCTTTTTGGCCATAGATTGATAGCCTCCTGATGACTGCAGCTGGAACTATTGAAACCAGTGATTCAGTTATGTATGGGGAGAGATTTTATGGTAATGTTTTGGAAGAGCATCTCATTTCAGGATGAAGATCTCCTATTCTAAGGACAGTAGAAAAGATGAGGCATTTGCATTTTAAAAGGTGAGAAAAAGTGGATGTAGCAGACATTTATGAAATTTAATTTGATTAATGCCATTAATTATGTCTGAATGCGTCTGAGTATAAAATAGTCTTTCAACTTAGGATTTAAACTTTATTGGATATAAAAGTGTTTCACTGATTAATGGCTCATGATGATTCCTACTTGCAGATTTCTGGGATTTTACTGCTTTAAAATTTGGCGACTTTCAATTAAATGAGCACAACCTTTTGGTACAGATATATTTTTGTATTTTCAGTTGAAGAGGAAGAACATGTCTATATATATATTAACCAGATTATCTACTTACTTCAGACAGAGATAGCCATCCAACGGAAACAATGATTGAATATCATCAAAGTGCAGGAAAGCATTTCTCCCTGTTAGATACATGTTTAATATAATATAGAAGCAGAACAACGCAGTGCCTTTTATCAGCAGTGTTTAATGTCGGATTAGGTATCTCACATATATTACAAAAAGACAGACATTTTCCCATCGTCCTTAGAACGTTCCCTAATCATCTAGTCCAAGGCTTTTTCTCGTCTCTTACAAATTCAGCCTGAAGCGGATCATAAGCTCATCTCCTGTGTAGGGTCAGCTACGTTTTTCTAGGTAGGATTGGGTAAACTGAAACACGCCTTTAGTATTATGGTTTCAAAAAATTCAGTAAAATCAGTAGGCTATTTAAACATTGCTGCACATATTGCCCTGCTCTGTTGTACAGCCCCTCCCCTTCCTTAATACAACGGTCTGCAGCTCCTCGGTGCTATCGAATTCACCCTAGGTTTCTCCCTAACAGCAGATTTTCCGTCTAAATTCCCGATAACGACCGCGCGATAATTCACGCATTTTCCGCGCCTATTGACATTCCCAATGGCTGTTAGGGCCCAAACGAGGAGACACATCAACGTGCTAGTATTGTTTATTTTTTGTTAATTCGGGTGATATTTCTCTGTGTGACGTTTTATGGCGCTGATAATGGCGTCATAGTGACGCTCGTTAGTGATAGGGGGAGCCACCAGCGACGTAAATATGAAAGCGAGGCCGATAATTGTTGTTTTATTCATGGATTTCCGGTGCAGAGGCTAGCGTTCCATCTCGTACGGTCTCGCGAGGTTTTGGCTTGCTGCGAGAAGACAAATGGCGGCAGTAGTACCTAAATCTCCCGGTAGAGGGGGCGGTGGTAGAATGGGGCGCCTTCTGCGCTGGTTCCCAACACACAGAGATGGGGACTTAATTCACACCAACTCATGAACCTCATTCTGAACTTTTGCTACCCTCACTTGGATAATACCTCAGCTGTCTCCCTACCTTCCGCTGTCATAATGTTCTGATATGTTCTCCTCCCCTACACCATCTGCTTGCATGTTCCCATCTTGCATCTATCTCTGACTGTCTCTCTCTCTCTGTCTCTTTTTCTCCTCCTCTCTCTAATTCCCTCCCTCCGTCCACACCCTGCCACCCATCCTTTCCTGTTTGGCCCACTTGCAGGGGCGTGGCAAGCACTTTCAAAGTGGAGGAGTGGAGGACATTAGCATTTCTTCCTATTAGATGGATACCATATTTTGTCCACCTGAGAGAATAGTCTGAGAACAGAAGTCATACGAGGTCCAACTCTAATGAAACGTATGAGTACAGTAGCAAGGGCTACTGTTTGAGGAAGGGAGGGATCCGAGATAATGAATGTTCAAGTTGGTGAGGGCCGACTGTACATGTTGAATCTATGCATATAGCCATTCAGCTTTTGCCCTCTGACATTTCAGGATAGCTCCAAATGTCATATTCAAGTTGATCACAAGCAGTACAGCCGTGTGTCGGGTCATATGACTGTTACATACTGTTCTGTGTGTGTGTGGAGGCGGGTACAGTTTGATGAGAAACATATTCAACGTATTCATATCTAACTTATGTTGGGTTTTTATGTATCCAGCCTCTTGTACAGCTAAGTAGCAGTTGTGAAATGAGAATTGTAAAAGTTGAATATTGGTCTTAATACACCACCTGCTAGAAATACAGTAATAAGATACGATAAGCCTCTAATAAGGGTCAAATTTATATCCTATATCCACACACTTCATACCTATCAAGTGAAATTGATATATCATATGACACCACACAATCACCTTATTACACACACCCCTCCCCCCCCCCCCACCCCAGACACATGGTCCTTTAGACTACACTCACTCACACATGTCACACACACACGGAGGTATTCAATACACACCTGGGGGAGCAGGCAGTTTCCATGACTACCCCCCCCCCACACACACACACAGCTTCTGGGGACATCCAGCCCCCGACCCTCTCGCACATCTAGGTAAGGGTCCTCAGTCAGTGTGCCATATGTTGTGTCCAGACTCAGTCCCACTCCCTGCACTTGCGGAAAACCAGATTCACAAAGGTATACATCTACCCCTGTCTGCTAATGCAGTAATATTGTATGACGATATAATACTGATATTATCACCAGGGGGTTTAGGCCAATGCAGCAAACAAGGTTCTCTCTTCTCAGGAGTTGATAATGTGCCCCCCTCTTTCTGAGATTCAACTGGCAAGAACGCAAACACTACACTATTATCCTGCAATCTGATACAATGTCTTTGCTGATACACACCATTTGGTAAAGCTCCTGTCAGTTGCTGGCAAACCAGATATAAAGTTTTGGAGTCTGGTACCAGCCTAAATGTCGCGGATTAAGGCCAAAATGGCAAGCAGTTTCAAAGGTTAACCGTATAACAATGTCCTTGCTGCAGTCTAAACCGCCCACACCTGTGGTACATGTACAGCCCGGTAGGGGCAGCACCCACCTCTCGGCCGCCTCCTGATGTCAATACCACCTGGCGGCGCCGCACAGAACCAGCCTCCTGTGTGCGCGCGCACCGTGTTTTGGGGCTCCTCAGCTGTTTGCCTCTTTACACAGTTTTTGCTGCTGTCCACATTTCTGTGTCTAGTTTTTGGTCGTGTTGGCCGCTGCTGCTGCTGCCCTCTGGTCTGTGTGCGGCATAGCTGAGCTGTCACCCGGCGTGTAGGCGTGTCAGTGTGTGGGGTGGGATACATTGGACTGTACGTACTGTGCACGTGGCCGTGTCCAGAGACTACTACAAGGTGCTACCAGGCCTTGTACTGGGTCTGCTTTGATATAGCTGCAGGACAGGAGGTGAGTCAAGTGTTTTTCATCACGTTGTAAAAAGAGAGACATAAAGAGTGCTACATATTATACTGGTTTAGTTTTACAGAGACGGAAGGAAGAAAGGAAGTGGAACATACTAGGGGTGAAGGAACAGCAGTAAGGGCAAGGAGGGAACAGCAGGGGAAGGTATGGCAGGAAAAGGATGGACTGGGGTTGATGAAGGTTGGGAAGGGGGATCAGGGGAAGGTATGGCAGGAAAAGGGTGGACTGGGGTTGATGAAGGCTGGGAAGGGGGATCAGGGGAATGTAGGGCAGAGGAAGTAAGCGCAGATTAAGGAGAGTATATTATGCGAGAGAAAAGCAGAAAAGGAAGGGCAGGGAAGGTACAGTAGTGGAAGAAAGGTCATAGAAAGGAGGGTCAGAGGAAGACAAGGGACGGAAGAGCAGCACAAGGAAGGTAGGGGCAGGAAGAGCAGGGTAGGAAGGGTACAGAAAGGAAAGTCAGAGTAAGGAGGACAGAGGAAGGAAAGGCAGGGATGAAAATGCCAACAGGAGGAAGGGCAGGGGAAGGAAAAGCAGTGGAGGAAAGGGGAAGGAAGAGCATGATAAATACAGAAAGAATAGGGAGCAAAGAGCTAGAGAGGAAAAGATAGCTGGAGTCTGTAGGAGAGGTAATATGACACACTGTATTCACACGCCTCTGGCACCACGTCAATATTATGGCATTCCCTGGCCACCACACCAGTAGTTACCTCACCTATGTCCTCCATAATAGAGCCCAAATCGACTTCATTCTCACGATGGTACCTAAACATGCCAACAGGCTAGATTACACCCCTCCCCCTGCCAAATGGTATTTGCATCTGGAGGGAGCAATTTCTGGAGAGGATATGAGGCTACTGTACCGATAACGTGTAACCACCACGCCTCATAATTAAGCGCCGGTCTAGAATATGCGCCGGGCTGTAGGGGTAGTCGACTGTCATTTATAAGCGTAAGGGGTATATGTGTCACTAATTGATTGTCCGCATATTAAATAGATCGGTTGCATACTTATTACTATTATACAAAATTAAAAGAGTCGGCCCCAATACCTAGCATCCTCCCCTCCCCCCTCACCATTCGACAAGGGGACTTTGCCCCCCCCCCCCTTGTTGACCCGTGGATACGGCTGTGTGTATTGACGGACATATCGGCGTTACAGTACACCGTACAAACACACAGGATCAATGCTGTGTGTATAGGTGTGCTCCCCCCCCCCCCCCCCCCCCCCCCCCACTGTGTACATGTAGGTATTAGCCTCCTCCATGTGCTGACGTGGCCGCTACATGAGACTGGGACGCAGGGGGGGGGGGCACTCAAATTTATGTTGACACGGGTGTGCGACTGGGCCTCTGACAAGCCCTTATCCTAGGCTAGAGGGATTTTGGAAAAAGTGTCTCGGCTCTATGCTTTCGAAAATTTTATGGAAACCTATATCATGAGTTTTTAGAGTGATTCTGGTCAAAAGTCCTTATGTTTAAACAAATTTACCAAAAATTGACCGTTCAAAGGTTAAATTTGGAAAAAAAATTACCCCTTTTTATGACTTTTGATTTATGAATTTTAAAAAGTGACCCTTGGCTAGAAGAATTTCGTTGGAAACAGACCCTTAGCTAAGTGGAGTGCCAGCCGCACACCTGTGTACAAAAAATATACCAAGTTGGGGAGGGGGGACGCAGGGTGGGCAGTCTTCTCACAGGTGTATACAATCAATACCCCCCCCCCCCCCACACACACACACACACACTCACCTAGCGTGTAACACATGTTGCCTCTATCTTTATTGATTTAATTGAATTCTTATATAAACTGAGCTACTAATGTGTTAAGCTGACCCTCACACATACACTATCCTCACCTGCGAAGAAGAAGTATACAGCTCTGCTATAGCTCAGTTTATACAAAAATACAATTAAATCAATAATGATGAATACAATTAAATCAATAGTGATGAATCTTTATAAATCTAATTATATTCTTGTATAAACTGAGCTACTAATGTATTAAGTTCCAGTGGGCAGCCTCCAACCAACCCCAGCCATCCTTTATTCTCTATATACTCTCCTATCACAGCCCTATCTACTCGTTACACACCAGCACGTGAACAGTGAGCGATAATAAGTTGACACCAGGTAGGTGCAACCTGCAATCTGCCGTATCAAGGTCCTGCATACAACAGCAGCAGAAACACCAATACCTGACAACAACAGGGAAGAGCTGACCACTCTAATTAGTCCCTACAAATGTAATGGCAGCATCGTGCTTTAATGAACCATCCTTACTTGTAGTTATATTGAATTGATATAGCATTGGCGAGCGCTGCATTCATGCATCTTGCCGACCCTAGGCTATGGGGTTGATACATTCATGAAGGGTCGGCATGATGCAGCAATGCACCTCGCCAGTATTGCATTAGTGCATCGTGAATATATACCACCTGAGGTAGCATGCCGTCCTTAAGGAGTTATTCCCCAGTGTCCGGAGGAGGTGTACGTGTTTGGTTTATGTGACAGGTGGAGGTGCGTACAGAGGTGCGTACAGCAGTAATGAGTGCTGGATGGGAGTGAAGACTGGGCAACAGGTGCATACTGAATAGTTGCACAACGGTGAGGGGACTTGGTACTAAAGGTATGGGAAGAAGAGTAGACGTGGGGTGGGCAAGGGTTTGGGTGAGAGGAATTAAGAGAGAGTGAGTGAGAGAGAGAGAGTGTGAGAGAGAGAGAGAGAGAGAGACCGAGAGAGACAGAGAGAGACAGGGAGAGACAGAGAGACACAGAGAGACGCAGAGAGAGAGAAAGAGAGACACACACAGAGACACAGAGAGACACAGAGAGACACAGAGAGACTACCACGCTAACGGACCAAAGCGAAAAGGATAAGAACGAAGCTAAGCAGGCCTAATCTTCCGTCAATTAAAAAGCTAAATCCGCAGTGTATAATGTTATAATTGAGGATATACACATGATGCAGCGCTACCAATGACGTATTGCTTCTGTGATAAGACCGCCTCTGCAGGGACTCATTTAGCCCTTTAAGGGCCGCATAGTGATTCAATATCCTAGATGCCCTTTTCGTCATGATGAAAGAAAAGCGGCCCTGGTGAGGCAGGGTTTAATGCATGCATCAGACCGTTCCTTCGAGAGTGTATCAACCCTATATGGTCGGCATGATGCTTGAATGCAACACTGGTGAGTTACGCGCCAGGGCTGCATCATGTCAACTAATGGCATGATACATTAAAGCAGTGTGCAGGCTGTAGAGAGCTAACTCTCCGTCCGCGGCTACAGCCCCATATGTGTGGCACCCTGTCCCGGCTCTCACCGATACATCAGCATCAGCCGTCTACATGTCAACGTCTAGCCATCTAAACTGATAATTACTCCGTCTAGAGGCATTTAATAGCCGCATGGTGCTTCAATTCACCATGTCCTTTTGAAGGCTTAATTCTTAAACACTGCCCATAGCGAGTGACTAGCCAGTCCTGCATCCATGGATCATGCATCATGCCGACCCTCCTGGGTTGATACACTCCCGAAGGTTCGACATGATACAGCAATGCAGTACATTTGCAGCTGGTTAGCAGAGTATGATTGCAAATGGACACAAAGCCTTGAGCCAACATGCGGTCCTTAAAGGGTTACCTACAGTCAATTGACAAGGGCCAGACACACTTTGACAGCACCAGACTGTCGGCAATGTGTGATACGTGTACTGATTAGAAAACATATAACAGTGAAGCCAACGTGAGAAAAATATTTGTATTCAAGTGACGCGTTTAAGAATACATATATAGAATTGCTACCCGATATGCCTCTCACCCACCTCTCGCCTACCTTCTCTCTAGAGATTTTTTTTTTTAAATAGAAAATAAAATTGCGGAAAAACACCCCCCTCCCACTTTGGGCTCTATGCCGTTTACGACAATTTATGCGTCTGCATGGTAGCCATCCATGTTGAGTTATCACTGACTAAGTATGAATATGAAAGCTACCTACACCCGTAGACAAATAATCACCGATGAAATGGAGTAGCACCTACTCTATACAGCACAGTACAGTACGATAGGGAGTAGCTCAGTCTGATACAGCAGGGCAGTAACTCAGTCCCACTAGCAAGAGTAACAAAGTACTCATGTAGATCCCCACAGAGAGTGGAGGGAGGGAGGAGAGGGGTGTGTGTGGCGGGGGGGGGGGGGGGCTGAGACCAAAGGCAGAGCTGTGACAAGTGTCGAACTGCTCCTTGGGCCCTCCTCTCAGCGCCCTGGTCGTTTATAGGGCTGAGTGATCTGAGACACTGATCCTACAGACTCCTGTGAGACCCCCCCCCCCCCACCCCACCCCTCACCCGTCCCCCTACTACACATACTGTACTTAACCCTTTAAGGACCGATTGATGCCCCACTGGGTTATTTTCTACCTCATGATGCCCCAAGGGCGTGAGGGCGAGTAACCCGGGTGGGTGCTAGCATGTGTATCAAGACGGTAGGGTCGGCATGATGCATGACTGGAGCCCTGACCACTTACTTGCCATGGGTACATTCATGCATCATGCCGACCAAAGGGCACAGTACATTAATGCAGCACTCTGGCAGTGAATGGTTACCAGCCCCACTCACCCACAGCCCCCAGGGAGCTACTTGAGAGGGCGCAGTAAACGGGCGTATGGGCAGAGATCAATAGGACGGGTAAACATATCACGTGCATGGTGCCGAGAGGGTGGTGGGAGGCGGGGGGGGGGAGGAAGAGGGCGGGGGGGGGGGGGGGGAGAAAACAGGAGAGTGGTTTCAGAGGGGAGGAGAGGCGATCTGAGGACAAAACGGGCAGTGCACTGTAAAAAGTTGGTTGCCATTTTTGTAGGTGCAAAGTAGATTCTACCATAGGTATACAGTTTATTGTAGGTACACAGAAGAATAAACTGTACATCTATAGTATATTCTACTGTAAATCCGGTATACAGTAGATTCTACTGTAGATCTACAGTGGATTCTACTGTGTACCTACACTAACTATTTACAGTGTGGGATGGTTGACAGTTGATACTGTAGAGACACCAATAGAACAGCTGTGGAAGAGGAGAAGGAACACGAGCATCTACACATATAATTGGGGGGCCAGCCTAAAAATGTGAAGGGGGGTTGGTGTGGTGACCAATAGTCTGTCTGAGTGTTGTTCAAGGGTATATTTAGTGTGCTGATTCCGAATCTGCCATGTGTAAAGTGATATCTTTGTCGCAACAAGGTCAAATACAAGGTCAAATGTCCCGATTTGGTATAAGAATGCATGGGATTAGTTTAATCAGGGTAATGGCAGTTAAATCAAATAGTTCATTCTATTTTATATGCAATCATTTGTACTGGTACTACATCAACAGCATGACTAAGACAGATGCAAGTCACATACGTAAGAGGAATAAGCTTCACCTTTAATATTTTTGTATTTGTTTCAAGATGTGTGTACTCATTTCAGTCTCATGTTTACATCATACCGTGACCTTTGACCTTGAATTTGACCTTGTTGCGACATAAATATCACTTTACACATGGCAGATTCGGAATCAGCACACTAAATATACTCTAGTACAACACTCAGAGAGATTATTGGGCTCCACACCAACCTAAAGTTAAATATCAACATTTGGTCTTTCTGGCCCCCCAAGTAATAGAAAGAAGGTGATGGTGACAGAGTCTGGCAATGCTGGGCTCTAAAATGGCACATATAGAGCCCATATGATGCAGTCTGGCGATGCATTTCCAGGTCAAGTACCAGGAACGTTATTGCTTTTTGTATTTCTGAATTATTTGTTTTTGCTGTTTTCTTACTTTCTTTAGACATTCCTTCTATTTTCCCTGGGTGGCTGTTAACGGTGCCTGTTAGCAGTGTAAAAGCCTTAAGGTAAACATTTAAAAAATGCCAATATCCTGACATTACTACACTTTGAACAGTGAGGCTCTTCTAATCAACTCGACCACATGAAGGCCCCTGACAAGCTGTAGCCTAGCGTGTTAGGCTGGCAGAACAGGCGGCCAGAATTACCTCTATCACTACAACCAGCCACGCACCGGCCGACCCCAGTGTAACATGGAGCCACCTTACTGCACCAAAAAGGGGCAAATAACAAGAATGGGAAAGAAAAAAACATGGGAAGTCCATATCCGGTGCTCCCAAGGCGGCGTCCGTCCGTGCTTCCGGCGGAAGCTGCGCAGGGGGTTGTGGGAAGGTTGCGTGACTCCATTTACCTGTGGGGGTCCCAGGGGAGGTGTGTTGGTCGGGGAGCGCTGATCGCACAGGTCACCCTGCCCACCTGGGAGCTGCTCTGTACACGTGTAGGGGAGGTGTATACTGGCCTCCTGTGCCGTGTCACTCTGTAGTATACAGGTGTCGCTGCTATGCTAGACAGGACAGGGCCGAGTTGTGACTAATCTACAGAACAACCATGGTTACTGATATCATTACCATGGTTACTGATATCATGACCATGGTTACTAATACCATGACCATGGTTACTGATACCATGACCATGGCCATGGATATTAATATCATTAACATGGTTACTGATATCATTACTATGGTAACTGATATAGTTACTATGGTTACGGACAACATTATCATGGCTACTGATAACATTATCATGGTTACTGATAATAATTAGATGGTGACTGATGCCATAAACATAGTTACAAATTAATAATACCATGGTGACTGATGACATTACAACGGTAGCTGATAATATCAATTTACCTTGGTTACATATTATCATTAGCCATACATTAGCTACAGTTATCCTACCCTAATAGCCTGTTTAAGCGCAGGGGTCTCAAATTAGCACATGTCTCATTTAAGAGCAGGTCTAGGACCCCTCTGAAACCCAAAATCTCTCTTTAAAGAGACTCATATAAGGCCAGGTCCCTGTATATTAAAGTGGAGGGGGTAGCAGGGCCTTGAAAATTATAAGCGGAGGCGCACTTAAACTACGGTACTGCGGTAATTAGACCATGTTTCCTATGGAGACTACGGAGGCACCACGGTTCGATTGAGGTACTGAATGTAGGAATGAGATTGTAAATACAATGCAGAACAATGGACTCCAGAATCAACAATTGTAACGACAACATAAGCTGAATTTATGGTGTATCTTCTTATTTTTTAACATGAATTTACTAGCCAGGCTCTTTGCAAACCCTAAAATTGATCAAATAATGGTTAAAAATACAAGAATTTCTTCAAAATTGCATTAAAAAGTAGGGTTGGCAGTAATTACATACTGTACCGTCGCGATAAAGCGCCTGGTCTTAAAAGAGCGCCGGTCTTGAATAAGCGCCGGGGGTATAAGGGTACCCAAATCTTTCTTAAGCACTAAAATCATGACCTTGAATAAGCGCCTGTCTTGTATAAGCGCCTGTGTAAGAGCCCCGCCAAATTGAAGAGCCCCCCAGTGCTTAATCGCGACGTTACGGTAGGGTCGGTCGGGTGACCTGAAACGAACCTTTTTTTTTTCCTTATTTGGAATCAAATATGAAATATTAAATCAATATATGACCAAATGTCACAGATCGTCCTGATTTGAACTTTTTTCCTTCTCTAATCAATAAAATGTTCCAAATGTCATATAAAGTTATCTTTTTGGTCTAGTATGGTCAGGCTTGGATAGGTCTACGAGGGAAACCATGGTTTGACCTATGTCAGACCCTTATTTAGGGGACAAGGGGGGCAAAAACACCCAAAAATGGACCTTTTTTGACAATAAAAAAAATAATTTGACATTATCCTGTAAGTACCCCTCTATAAATAGAGCTATCTGCACATATCTTTTTTTTGCCTGTTCCCCCATATGGTACGGAACATTTTAAGACCATTTAGGCCTATGTGATATGTTTGATAAATATTATGTATGATCAAAAGTGCTGGGGTAGTTTTGCATAGACACGACTGAGCCCAAACAAAACATGGCCCTGCCTAAATATAAATGTAGTATGAACATAGTAAATATGTTGCAGAAAAAGCGTAAATTATGTACCTATACAATAAAAAAAAAATTGTAAGTCTACCTCCAATAGCATATCCTGTAGAGCCCATTGACCTTTGACCATGTTCCAGGGGTAGTTTGACCATAGACACGACTGAGCCCGAGTAGATACGACTGAGCCCTTTGATGAAAAGACACTAAGGGGACCTATTATGCACATCTCAAGTTATTTCTATTATAACTTAGAATGTATTATTCATATTTAGAAAGAAATTTCCTGGTAGTTTTGGCTTATAGATCAGAATACTTTGTCATACACCAGTTATCACAGTAGACACGACTGAGCCCTCCCTATAAACCTTTCAATCCATATAACATGCTCCAAACCATGTACAGTCAATTCCTACCTTACTGTAGCCATTCTAGTACAAAAACCCTATAAATTACTGTAAGTGGACGGGATCCCTATAAAATGCACCATTTTTCATAGGGAATTATCCCTACACTTTATAAAGTGGGCTCAGTCGTGTCTATGCACCTACATATGACCCTGTACTGTAGATTTAATAATGATATTTAACCTACCCAAATATATGGTCTATAATCCCCAACAACTATACTATTTGTATAAAAAAAATTGAAATCCTATTCAAACATTTACTTTTGACCCCCCTGGCAGCTCAAATCCAGACGATTCATGACATTTGGTCATATGTACACATAAACCGGTGTGAAACATGTTGACCGAATTAAAGTGAATCGTGAAATATGGAACCAGCCGGTGATGAGCACCTTCCACTGGGCTCTAATCGGCCGAAGTTATCTAGGAAATGTATGGGCTTAATCAGCCGAAGTTCCGCAGTGGACTGTAGACAAATACTCTGTAAGTTGTAGACTTCAGTAGCTTTATGTTCAACTGTTGTAGAATGAGACCCTGTTATAATGTATGGGTAACTGCAGCCTCAGGTCAGGGAAGTGTTTGGCCTTGGTCCTACTGGGAGCTGGACCTGTGACCTGTAGCACGTCCAGGTCCCACCACCAGGAGCTCTGGTAGTCCTGACAACCCCTACTACAAACCTGTCCTGACTGCAGGTCATGTGTCTGGTCACTCTGCTGACTGGGTATGTTAGGGTAATAGCTTTATCCTGCATACACGGCTTCGGTATCCAGGGTGCTTTACTGTTATAAGTCTAATGTAGTGTAAGCCTATATAGATAACATTTAATCATATCTGGCTATTCTCACACTAACAGTGGGTATTGCTTATCATCAAAATATTAAATTTGAAAATAAGTGTATCACTTTTGCGTCAAATGTATATCACTCGATATGTATCAAATACCTATATGGAATGAGATATGGCAAAGGAATGGCTTTAGAAAACAGACAGACTAGACTCCGAATCAGACCAGACTATAACACTGCTAAATGCAACAAGAACTGGCTGATGACAAAAATAAAGAAACAGGATCAAAAGAAGAAAGAAAGAAAACCACTGCAATCTGAATGAGGAGACAAACCTCTCGCTGGTACCAATTCGCTACCACTGTCTTGTTCCCTGTTTACATATTATCACCAAGCTCCTTCGGGAACCAGCCTGTCCTGTCCACTCTCCTCACACAGGCGTGCCTACACAGTGCCTCTGTTTGGAGACTAGCTGATTAGCCATTCCTCCTCACATCGTCCCAGGAGCACCGAGTGGAATGTGTCCAGACCCCCCGCAGAGGTGTTACAGGACCCTGGAGGTGTTACAGCCACTGGGCTGGACTACTACGACTGCGGGGGGAGACTGTGATTGTGCAGGCTACTTGATATATTCAGCTTGGGTATTGAATTAGTAACTCACAAGTTGGACCTTCTGGGTCTACCTGCATGTGTGTCTGTATGTCTGCCTGCCTCTCCGCCAGCTGCCCCATCTACCCTGTACCCTGCCCCCTACTCTCCCTATGTACTGTTATATACCCAGTGCTTTATTCAAACGCCTCTACTGCCCCTTAGCAGTTCTACTGGCCTTTACTATCCCTCACTTCATCCCTCGCTGTCCCTGCCCTTTGTTTCCATTGCTGGCGCCCCCCTCTATTTTCTCCCCCTCCCCCCCCCCTTCCGTTCTCTCTTCACTGGTATCCTGCTGTCCCCTATTCCATGACTCCCGTCTCCTGCCCTCTGGCCCGCGTCTCCTTCCCCTCCCCTCCCCCTCCCACCTGCCCCCTCCCCCTCCCCCCTGCCCCTCTAACCCCCTTTCCACTGCACCCTATCCCCGTATCTTCCTGCCCCCTGCATGCTGTCCCCTGCCCTCTACCCCCTGCCCACTGTCCCTAGTCCCCTAGTCCCCTGTTCCCCTGTTCCCCTGTTCTCATGTCCCTATGTTCTCCTATCCCTATGTTCTCCTATCCCCCGCCCCCTACCCCCTATCCCACTGTCCCCTGTCCCCCTGTCCCCCTGTTCTCTTGTCCCCCTGTTCTCCTGTCCCCCTGCCCCCTACCCCCTATCCCCTCTCCCCATGCCCCCTGCCCCCTATCCCCCTTCCCACTGTCCCCCTATTCCCCTGTTCTCCTGTCCCCTGTCCCCCTGCCCCCTGTCCCCCTGCCCACTGTGCCCTGTCCCCCGTTCCCCTGTCTCCCTGTTCTTGTATCCCCTGCCCCCTACCCCCTGTCCCCCTCCCCCTGTCCCCATGTCCCCCTGTCCCCTACCCCCCTTCCCACTGTCCCCTGTTCGCCTGCCCCCATACCCCTGCCCCCTGTCCTTTCTCCTCCCCCCCCCCCCCGGTGTGGGTTGGACAGTTTCCACATGGTTGTGGCTGTGATGGATGCCGAGTGCGGCTATCTAGGCAGGGTGGGGCTGATGTGTTATTCATGAACCCTGTCTGGTTTAATTCCTATCTAAATTCATGTAGACGGCAAAAAGGAATGTGGCCGCATTGTTGGCACCAACCTCCACCACCAACCCATCCCCTAATAACCCTTTACGGACGGCATATCATGTCACTAAAAGGTGAAATTTGTCGTCATGATGCACCAATGAGTAACTCGCCAGGGCTGCATTGGTGCCTCATGCCGATCCTTCCGGAGTTTATCAGCCCCATAGAGTCGGCATGATGCGTGAATGCGTGAATACTTGCCAGGGCTGCATTCATGCATCATGACGACCAAGGGCATGATGTATTAAGGCATCATTCCGTCCTTAAAGGGTTAATATGGGCGCTGCCCCAACCCTCCCGCTCCCCATAGTCCCTACCATGGGCGCCGCGTGTGTCTACTAACTATGTTACCTATGTCTGATTTACAGTGACATGATCTCCCTGATACCTTATTAGTTCTCGTTGATTGAGTAGAAGTCCTACCTGGACTCCTCCGCCATCTAGGTTAGGGTCCTGCCGACTGACCTCAAATACAAATGTGAATAATTGGAAGCAGTATTAGGCATCAAAGAGACATCTAACAGACAGTTGGTGATCTCATCCCCAGGACACCTACACTGTAAATAGTTAGTGTATGTACACTGTAGAATCTACTGTAGATCTACAGTAGAATCTACTGTAGAATGGATTTACAGTATAATCTATTGTAGATTTACAGTAGATTCTACTGTTTACCTACAATGAACTGTACACCTACAGTAGAATCTACTCTGCACCTGCAAAAATGGCAAGCAACTTTTTACAGTGTATTTGTGTTAAGACTTTACCTGCTGCTAAGTAATTACTACTATACTACTCAGGGAGGAAATGGTACTGTATCGTTTAGATAATACGGTAAGGTAATAAACCTCATATAACTGGTGTCCTCTATCGTACCGCACACTGCCGTCCGCTGATACCTGTCAATAGATCTGGCCCTGGCTGTCTATGTCCTCCCAGATAAAAAAAAACACTGTTTCATGGTGTGGCTCAGGCCGTAATTGACTTAGCTTCCTTTTTCTTCTTGTTGCTATAGATTTTCTTTTATAATTCACGCATTCGGACATGTTCAATTGATCTGGCTCTCCTGCCACACCTTGCCTGTGCCTCGGCGAATTACTCACCAACCTGTCCTCGTGCAGTATGACTGTCCAGGATCTGGCCTTGGCAGCTTCTATAATAGTGTCCTCACTCTAAGGTCCTGTGAGAGACTGTCAACCTGTATTTCTGTCCTTATACTGCTTGTGTTGGGCCTAATCCAAGCCTGGAGGAGGTCGATATGGGGGATGGGAGGGCTCGGTGTGTTGGGGGGGGGGTACCCTGGAGGAGACTGAGAGGCTTCGTACATTGATAACAGGGACAGCATGTTACTAAGGGTTTGGGTATCATGGGAAGGAGGTACCTAGCCCTGCTCAACAGTGCCTGCCTACGACCAACTACTGTATACTGCATCCTGTAGGGGGTATCTTATATGCATCGGACATATATTGGATAATGATTATTCTTGTAATAAATCTATATGTTTGATCAACATCTGATATTCATAAAATAAAATGCTGTAGGTGAAATTATTTGCAATTCTAACTATCTGAATGGAGACATAATTAAGATCTACATAGAAATGACGCTGATCTAGATGATTTCTGACGTTTATGGATATCCTTCCTCATCATGACGCCCTCCATGTGATCAGACAACAGACATATATAGAAGGGGGATGTGAGAGGATCGATGAAGGGTGATACTGTGATAAATTAGCCTCATCGTCCAAAGTTCCCACAGCCCCCCCCCTCCCCCCAGCCCCCCGTCGCCTGTGTGGAGGGTGACAGTAGCGGGTTGGCAGCAGCAGCTGTCAGTGTCTAAGGACGCCACTTACTACACACCCACACTACTACACTGTCTCTACCCCTCAGTCCTTAACCCTTTAAATGCCACATATTGAACCATTAAATTCCTTGCATCCATTTTAGGGGGATAGGTATGATTATAATCAACCTCAGGACCATGGAAATGTGTGTTGCTAGGCAGATAAACAATAAGAATAGCCGTTGCTAGGCAACCAGCTGTATTAGCAACACACCAATAGAACCATTGAATCCCTTGGGTCAATGTTAGGGGGGTAGGTAGGATTATAATCAACCTCAGGACCATGGAAATGTGTGTTGCTAGGCAGATAAACAATTAGAATAGCCGTTGCTAGGTAACCAGCTGTATTAGCATCATGCCCTCGCCGACCCTACACGGTTTAGATGCTGCCTAAAGGTCAGCATGATGCACCAATGCAGCAATGGAGAGTTACTTGCCGGGGCTGCATTAGTGCATTTTGATGACAATTTAATGTAATTTTTTAGCGACATGTTGTTAATAAATTAATACACTTTGCTGCTATGTCAGGATGAATGCAGCTCTGGCAGGTAGATCGTCAGTATGACAATGGTACATGCATGCACCATGCCGACCCGACTGGCTTGTCTCACTCGTAAAGGGTCTGCTTTATGTGGAAATGCAGCACCAGCGAGTTAATCGCCAGTGCTGTATACATGTGTCATGTAGACAGAGGGTTATACAGTAGTATACATTGGAGCACCATGCTGTCCTTAGAGAGTAGCAGAAACTGGCAGTTGTCCATAGCTACTGTTGCTGTTCTGACATTGAGAATACAGCCTCACTGTATGGAGGCTACAGGGGATGTCTATCGAGGAATTCATATTAATTCCACATACTATTTTCCACTTGCCATGTGTTTAAGTATTAACAAGTTTCTTACTTATTTCTAATCATGTCTCCATTTTTCCTCTCTTTGCAGAACATTTGGAAATACCACAAGAGTGTCTGATAAATAAGGTAAGGTTACAATGCCTTGCTTTTACTTTTGCTGTGTTGGCATGAGTCCGACATCAGTCCGGATATTAACAGGCGATCTCATATCAAAGATACAAGCCACGTATTTGTCAGCCAATTGCAGGGACAGCGTCTCATATTAAAGAACAGTAACACAAAAGCCGCCCTGAATACTAACTTCTCACCCCCTCCACCGACCTAACCCTCCCTCTGTGGAAATTGGAGAGGAAAATGAGAAAAATAACAAAAGAGGAGGGAAAAAGTCTTCATGGTTGTGGCATTGTTAGCAGTGGGCAGTATATAAGCCCTGGATGCCTGTCTTGAATACTACTCACCCTCCACTACAGTCACCTCTCCTCTCACCCTGCCCTGTACTGTCTCCAGCACTATCTCTAGACCATTTGAGACCCGCAAAGTGCGTTAATGTGCTATGCCCTATGTCGTCATGATGCCTGAATGCAACCCTGTATGGTCACCAGTGATACATTCAAGCATCATGCCGACTCTTTAGGAGTGCAAGAAACCTCAAGGAGTCGTCATGATGCTTGACTACAGTACTGCTCTGCAGGGCTACAATCATGTATCACGGCGAAAAAGTTCACATATCACATTAAAGCACTATGTAACCCTAAAAGGGATAACAGTAGCCCCCTCCCCTGTTCTATATACTATAGCAGCCCTCCCTACGTGCCCGCTGCAGTCACAGTCTCCACAGAACTGATAAGATGAAGAGACATATCCCCTTGTGTCAGTAACTCCACGTCTTTGAAGTACCCTGCACTATACAGTCCATAGAGTGTATGGGGTGGGGTATGGAGGGGGGGGGTAATATCCAACTGATGAGATACACAGTGGATTCCCTTTCTGTGGCAGATACCTGTGTGGTGTATGGGGATTACACAGTCTGGGATCACGTGCACAGAGAAAAGAAACAAGAGTCAAAAGGGAGGTCAGATTGACTCCCCTCTCTAGGACAGCCCTGGTCCTTATGTGACTCCCATACATGAGCCTACAATGTGACTCCCCTAGGCGACTCGCTTAGGTGAGCGAGGGAATCACCTTGGCATCCTTAATCATGCAGCCAGGGGGCGAGGGTTCCCCTAAAGAGGGGACTCATTCTGGAGGCCGCCTTAACTCCCTTTTGACCCTGTTTCTTTTCAGTGTGTGTCTGTAGGGGTTCTCAGCGGGCATGTGCTGCGATATGAGTAGATGTATTCTGACAGTGAGGCCCTCTAGTGGCCATGTAATCATCTATTGTACATATACACAGGGATGCAGCACTGTTACTGCTGGTGCCGTATACAGGTGTGTAGGATTCCCTGTAGAACCTAATCTCCAGTCTGTGCCTCCTATGAGTTGATGAGATAAGGTACTTCTGTGAAAGCCCCCCCCCCCTCTAGCCCTTTAAGGGCCGCATGATGCTTAAATGCACTATTCCTTTTATTGTCATGATACATGAATGCAGCCCTGGCAAGTAATCGATCAGTGCTGCATACAAGCAGCATGCCGATCCTACGGGGTTGATACACTCCATGAGGGTCGGCTTGAAGAGAGTAAGGAAACATCGTTGCGCAAGCGTTCAATGGCTACTTAGGGCATTCTGCATTCGTTGTTATCATGTATGAATGCAGTCCTGGCACCAAGGCAGTGTTCATACACGATGACAACGAAGGCGTGATGCATGGATGGATTATGTGGCCCTTGAACACAACAATATTTCTATTCACGCTTTCTAGGCTCCAAGAGCCCAACACTGCTAGGCTGTGAGAAAAGAGTCTATCATTGCTATACCCTTTAGTAAATCAGATAATCTAAACTAGATATTTAGTCGAAATGAACCATATCATCCATCCCTGGAAGTTTTGAATGCAATTCACAACCAGCGCTTATACCGCAAGCGAGGGATTGGATGGTACAAAATAGGACAAATATTGAACAGCTGAAGGGCGGTTTGGTATTAATCCTCTCATTGAAACTGTCTGGGGTACCAATATCCAATGAAACGTTGCCGCGGGATATTTACAACACCCGCCTCCAAGTAGAATCAATCAGTCTCCAAGATCCAATCAATGGGAATATTTAAATACAGATCATAGTACGGTCATGCAACTCGCCGGCGCTGTATTGGTGCATCATCTCAACCCAACAATAGTGTATTCTATCCTGTTGGATCGGCATGATCCATGGATACAAAACAGGTGGCTTACTCGCCAGTGCTACATTCAGGACTCATGGGAAATGTATAGTACCAAGAGCAAAGTGTGTAGTAGCGGGAGCTTCTATGACAGTGACAGCCCACCTACTCATAGTTCTCTAGTCTAGAGAATCACCAATAAGTCACCAGAGCGATGCCAGGGTTCAAAGTTCTGGGCAGCACCTCAGCCATATTGTTAGGGATTCCCTCCAAAAATAATGGATGTTACGTTATTGCTCTCCCTATTTTCACAATGGTCCATAGTACAAAACAGTGTGCACAAGTTGACCATTAAGCTCACAGATCAGTCTTTGATGCACCAATAAGAAGGGAAACTGAAGCATCCAATTTTCACCAAACACACACAGGTCTAACTGGTCTTCTGTGCAGACACATGCCACAACTAAACTAAACTATCCAGTAGTGACCGCTGTGTGTAGAACTGCATACCTGAATGGGAAAGGTATTTCTTCCTCTCTCAAGGGCTGAGACTGCCAAACAGATGTCTTGAATGTTTGCACTACTCAGTCTGAATTAGGAGCTTCCACTCAGCTAATACCAATAATGCTTTGCAACCTTAGCTACAAGCTGGCTCCACCTCGACCTCTGTTTCTGAGCGTCATTGCTGGCACCAAAGGTTGCTGGTTAAAATAGTTCCTGTGTGCTTGGTGCTGTAGTATTAAAAGTGCAGATGAGTACCACGTAGGAATCCCCCCCAATATACGGGGGAAGTGACGCGGTCATGGCCCCTCAAATACGATGTCGCTCGGACGCGTCCGAGGAGGAGTTGGGGCCAGCTTGCCTTAGCTATTGTATTGGTCCGTGCACACGATGGAGAATGAAAATCCAATAAAAACATACCATACATATTCTGGTCCAAAGTTCATCTAGCCGGCTGGTAACTTCCTCACATGTGGACTAGGTACAGCTGCGACATACAGGACCCTTACCTAGATGTGGGAATGGTCCATGTTTGCTCCTCATTGAGGCACAATACGATCATTAAGGCAGCCCTGTATCTGCAGTCTTAATATAGGACGCCCCTGTTAACTCATTAAAAACGGCATGACAGTAAAGGGGCTTTGTCATGCATGATGCACTCGCTGGTACTACAGTGGTGCAACCCTTCAGGAGTGTATCAACCCTGTAGCCTAAGCATGTTGCCTGAATGCAGCTCTTGCAAATTATTCACTACGGCTGCATTCATGATGACGATAATTGGTATAATGCAATAAAGCTCAATGCAGCCCTTAAAGGGTTAAAGAACACCAGGCAGGCAACTGGATCTTTGCTTTGAGTAGAAAGGGATCTGAGAGGGAGGCAGGCCATCATTTAGTAATGGGAGCTCCCCTCAGAGGGTTGCCGCAGCAAATAGAGTCTAGACCTGCCCAGTAGTTGTGAGTTGTGCTGGGGAGCTGCCACTTGTTTGCCGTCCTGTGTTCTCCTGTTGTGATGGGCTGTGGATGGTTTCCTGTTGGTACACTGATATTCTTTGGCTCCCTATATGATCACCTCTCAGTCCCTATAGACTAGCCTAACCAAGTTAGTCATTGTTTTGCTATCTGTACGAGCAAGCTAGGTTAGTTAATATTGTCAGGTTGGCCAGTACTGACTAGCTCATCCTAGTCTCCTGTAGTTCAATGAGTCTTAGGCTAAGTCCTTTTGAGTAAGGTATTAGCCATATGTTGTGCATGTATGTTTTGCCTCAGTCCGTTTTGAATAGCAATTGTCACTATGACTTACCTGGGCTAGCCACTTCAGACTAAGGGCCGGGGCATTTAGATTTTCTGTGTACTACAGATAGTCTTACTACGAGCGGTACATCCTAATGAAACTGTACTTCACACATTGTATGGAATTGAATTATTGACTGATTTAATTTGGTACATTCCGTATGCATATAGAACTACTGCCGTCTCTTCTGTCCCTTCATATCGTAGGAATAATGACGCTTGATTCATCTGTTTCGTCTACAGTTCCACGGCAGGGACACTGAATATTTTGGTATCAAATGCTCATAATTTCAATCAAATTTAATTTTAAGCTGATATCATGAATATAAGTCCATAGAACTAACATAATCTTTCAAATGGAATCAGGTGAATATAAGACTTCCATCTGAGTGCAAATCATTTTGTTGGACGCATGTGTACATACATGTGTGCATCATGCCGATGCTATTTGATTGATAGACTCCCAGATGGCCGGCATGATGCACTGGTGCATCACCAGGAACTTAATTGTTTGTGCTGCATTGGTGCATCACGATGACTAATGAACATGAGACATCATGCTGCCATTAAAGTGTACAGCATTACGACAAAGTTTTGTAAGTCTATCCTGGATCTGAAGCTACTTTGTAAAGTAGTATTTACATAGGGCTGATGGTAATAAGGACTAGAAATAGCGTGAGGCCTAATGGATTCCGCCCTGACATAAATCTATTTATGTCGGAATTCCTCAACATTTTCTGTTTCATCTCTAGAAACTAACTTTTCTAACTCCCTCATTGTCTGGTACATGATTAACCCTTTAAGGGCTGTGAAGTGCCTCAATATACTATGCCTTTTATCATGATGCATGAATCCAGCCCCTGGTGAGTCTACCTTGCCAGGGCTGTGCCCATGCATCATGCCGGCCCTTCATGCGTGTATCAACCCAATAGGGTCGGCAAGATGCATGAATGCAGCACTCGCCAGTGCTGCATCCCTGCATCATAATGACTAAGGGCATCATTCATTAAAGCACTATTGAGCCCTTCACGGTTCATCCCCTCCCTCCCCCCAGCCCCAGACCCCTGGAGTAAATGGCATCTTGCACTTTGTAGGAACTTGCGAGGGGAGGAGACATGGATATTCTGCAGTGTTTAATTAGTTTTGCCTCCATTAGATTACTGCGCCATGTTATACCTGAGGCATCAAAGGGCTCAGCAGCTACTACACAGCTAACTGTCTAAACTAATATGGACGTCTAGACGCAAGGGTAGTCTGGGAAGAACTAGAATCTAGCAATAACTCTATGGGAAAATGCTATATGTTATTCTACATTACACATAAAGTCCCTAGTCAGAATAACCTTTCCATTTCCTGTATGTATTACATGTATGTCTTATATTGTTACCATGTAAGAAAAATGCTATGGCAACATCTAGTGGTGCCCACGAACCAGTGCCCAGTGCTTATTGACATGAAATATTTCACAGCTGTATAGCTACATAAGTGTACTGCCCTCTGCTGACATGGTTATTGCTGGATAGGCTATTTTACATACACTGGTAGCTAATTGAATAACATTTTACGTCTATTTACAAGCTAGGAGTACACTGCGCAAGTAGTATAGTATGTATCGGAACGGGACTATAGTTAAGTACTGTTTATTACTCAATCGACATGCAGCCAATCAGAGGCCTCCATTTGGTCACGTGACCGGAAGTGACCTACTTAGGGGATTAGTGGTGACGTCACGTGACCTAGTTAGCCAATCAGAGGCCTCCATTTGGTCACGTGACCGGAAGTGACCTACTTAGGGGATTAGCGGTGCATTCTGGGTAACCCTGAAGCCAATCAGAGGCCTCCATTGGGTGACCGGAAGTGACCTACTTAGGGGATGGTGCATTCTGGGTAACCTACTGACCTACTTAGGGGACCGGAAGTGACGTCACATGACCTAATGGCCAACCGGAAGTGACCTCATTGAGGATCACGTGACCGGAAGTGACCTGATTGATCACGTGACCGGAAGAAGAAGAAGAAGAAGAAGAAGAAGAAGAAGAAGAAGAAGTGACGTCACGCGACTTAATGAAGAGATGAGCGTCTTTAAGGGGTCACGGGCTTTAAAATGTGATATCTTTTTTTTTGGAGGAGGAGGCGAGTCTCTTATTTTTTTTCGGTAAACTAATAAAAAACACTACGATATAAGTTTTTTTTTCTTTTTTTTTCATTTTTTATTGTTTTACGAGCGACTGGAAGTGACTTATTGAACTAGGTAGAAGCGTTCTTTAGAGTGTATAAGGGGGGGAGGGGAGGGGAGGGGGGGAGGGGGGCCCCTTTAAGATGCATGGGGAGGGGGGCGCTTTTAGGATGCATGGGGCGGGTGGTGGGGGGGAGGGGGGGAGGGGGGAGGGGGGCACTCTAGGGGGGTGGGGGAGCACTCTAAGGGGCGTTTGTCTCTTTTAAGAAAAAAAGAAAAGAAAAAGATTTCAATCGAGAGACACGCTTCTTCCTCTCGAGAGGAAGAAGCGTGTCTCTTCGTTTTTTTTTTGTTTATCACGTGCTGCGATGAGGCGATCAGCTGCGACTGGAGGAAGTGACACTTTAAGAGATCGCGCGTCTTAATTGTTATGATATTTTTTTTTTTTACTTACTAATAAAGAAGACGTATGAAAATAAAACACAACAATTCACATGTCCGTCGTTCTCGTTGTTTCTTGCTTGATAAAGTCAAGTAATATCGCGATGCCGAGGCCAAACTTTCCCATGTCCTCAGTCAACACTCGAAGGAGTTCAAAAGGCGTACCGCCGGCGCCGTCAGCTTCATCTTGCCACATTTTCAACACTCGGAAGGCCCACTCAGCGGGACTTCCTCCGTATTCGCATTCTTCAGCGATCTTATCTAACCTCTCAGGCGACAATTTTAAATGGTCCCCCACCTCTTTCCACCTGCTACCCAGACGTCTGCCGAGGGTGCCCAAGTGCTTATGCATCGCGCGCGAGTCGGGGTTTTCGAAATCCAACCCCTGTCTGTGGAGAAGGGCCATCCACTGAGCCAACAGTTCCATGCGTCTTATGCGGGTGAAGACGCGACCGAGCTCGCCCCATCTATGACGATGCGGGGTTTCACCCCACCACACTCGGAACATCGCCGTACACAGCTCCTCCGGTGTCTTGACACTGCGCTCTACTAGAGCATCCATACGGGCGGCGCTGACTTTTAAGCTACTGCCCAACTCTCTCCAACAGCCGCTCAACTCTTTACCTAGTTGACGAAGCAAGGCGTCACTATAGGCTAACCGCCGCTGTCCTACCTGTCGGGTCTCCCCATCATCGGTCTGCTGCCTCGCGCCGCGTCTCACGTCGTCAAGCCGCATTAACTTTTTTTCAGGCGCACCGGGCGGTGAAGGCGAGCTTGAAAGTGGAATAGCTTGAGCCATCTCGTCTCGTCTTGGCGGCGGCGGCAGCGGCGGCGGCGGCGGCGGCGGCGGTGGCGGCGGTGGTGGTGGTGGCGGTGGTGGTGGTAGTAGCCGTTACTGGGGTCAGAGGCGATATGTTTTTTTTCCAACAGAAATGAGAGCTTTTTATACAGAGGGAGTTTAATCCCATTTCCAACAGCGCTCCAGCTGTCTAGCGCCCTGTCCGCATGACGCTTTTTCAGCCGCTCCGCTCCTTAAGAGCTTAGATGACGAGGGGGTGTGGCATCGCTATCCGTGGAGACCAGCTGAAAACGGTGTTTTTTCCTCACTCATAGCCTTAATACCTCCTACCCCCTACCCGAGGACGTCTCCCTCCCTCTGACATTCATTGTAACAAACGTCAGAGGTCAGGTGAAAATCGGATTTTTTTTCATGCACAGCCTTAGGCAGCTGTCACCCCTCCCTATTGAACTAGCCGGCCGCCCGCCCGCCTGGCCGGCCCGGTCTACTCACCACGGCAGGAGGTGGCGATTTTTGTCTTACACTTAAGTCGCTCACCACATGCACACGCCTCTACTCACAGACAGACACGTTCGTCTTAGGGGGGTCCTGCTTCACGCCACACGCCTCCTGTAGTTTTTTTTTGTATACACACTGTAAGCTCATCACCGTTACCGTTAATCCTTTATACAGCTAACGCGCGCTGAATGGCTGAACAGGGTGGTAAGCGGCTTAGCTCACCACAGTGGATCCCTCAAAAAGGGATCCAGCTGAAAACGTCATACCTTATGTCTTTGTGAATGGCCGCCGCCGGTCAGTCGACGGCAGGCAGCAACCGCTTAACCCTTTATACAGCTAATGCGCGTTGAATTGCTGAACAGGGTGGTAAGCGGCTTAGCTCATCATCACAGTCGATCTCTCAAAAGAGGGGGGGGGAAAGGGATCCAGCTGAAAACGTCATGCCTTATGTCTTTTTGTTTCTCTTTGTGAATGGCCGCCGACCAGCCGGCGGCAGCTGAACAGGGTCGGTAAGTAGCTTAGCTCTAGAAGCGAGAAGGCGTATATAAGGGGCTTGGAAACCTCCATTCACTCACTCATTCTTTTTTGCTGCTCTCTACAGTCACCACCATGAGCAAAAGACAACAGCTAGCGGCGTTCAAGAACAAGAAGACTACGCGGAACAGCGTTCGTTTAGCGTCAGTGCCTGCTCTTGCTACTGAACATGAGACTACCGCCGCAGCCGGTTGGTCTTATCACCCTCCTGCTGTAGCGAGCGCTCGCGGCAGTAGTAGTAGTAGTAGTAGTAGCAGTAGCACTAGTAGTAGCAGTAGTAGTAGTAGTGGTAGTAGTACTAGTAGTACTACTGGTAGCAGTCGTCGTGCTAGCGACGTTGTTACACTCGCGACGGTAAACGTTGCTGCTAAGCGCGCTGCCGCTGCTACCGCCGTCCCGCCTGCCGCTGCTGCTGCTGCTGCTGCTGCTGCTGCTGCGCCTGCTACTGCTGCGCTTGCTACGGCTGCGCCTGCTGAGGCTGCTGCTGCGCCTGCTACTGTTGCGTCTGCTGCGGCTGCGCCTGCTGCGGCTGCTTCTGCTGCACTTGCTGCTACTGCTACTACTACTGACGACAACGCTCCTGGCACAGCGCAGTACTGGCAACCGGGTTTTTACCTCCCCACTACTGTTGATGACTTTGATGACCTGCCGCACGTTGCACAGCCCCTCTCCTCCACCACTACATCGACGGACGCCCTCGACGCCGCTCGCGCTGAGAGTTACAGCTATTCGGACACTCAGCCCCTGAACCGAGAAGAAGAGGAGGAGGAGGAGCAGCAACAGGGTGAGACAGAGAACGACGCTGACGACGAGGCGTACGAAGAACCCGAAGGGCAAGGGGTGAGCGGTACGTTTTTCGGCTTCCCTCTTCGACCTTTCGACCTCACTTCCTCCACTGCTAGCGCCCCCCCGTCCGGTCCGTGGCGACTGCCCTCACCGCCACCTTACGAGGGCGGCGGCGGCGCTTCATCTTCTACCGCTACACACAGCACGGACGGCGTGTGGCTGCGCTGTTCCAACAACGAGACCTCCGATACCACCAGCGCTGACGCTGCTCCTGCTATCGGTTCTGCTGCTGATTCAGCTCACGCTGATGGTGTTACTCATCCTGCGGGTGTGAAACGTTCTAAGGTGAGTTCCAGAACAACAAGGCCCACTAAGAAGAGAAAAATACAAGAAAAAGAAGGAGATGGACGAGAAGAAGCAGAGAAAACACTCGGGTTAGAGTTCTGCTTAGACGGAGCTTTGACGCTGGAGATCTGGGAGGACGTGGCTAGACTGTCTAGGAGGCCGCGCTACACAAAAGACGGCCAGGTGAAAGAGGCGTCTCTGACCAGAAGCAAGCGAGTGCACTTCACGGCCGACGCGCTGCGCGAGCTCATAGCACGCATCGCCGATATCCGCGCAGTGGTGCGCATACGCGACACAGCGGCCGCGCAAGGAAAACCTAATCACACCCCCTGGTTCGCAGTGCTGGATGAGGCGGGCGAAGTGTACGCAGCTGTGAGCTACTACAGCGGTAAGAACCTCGTCCACGTGCGCAAGTACGAAGGTCCTGACAAAAAACCCACACAGCAGGGGGTGACGCTGTCCGCCAGAGCGCTCAAAGAGTTGGATGACAAAACAGAGATCATTCTGAAATATCTCGGCATAGATTCGGAATGAGAGACGCTCAACGCTCACGCGCGCACACACACACACACAGCGTTTGACGTACGCTGTATGAGACAGACAGACAGACAGACAGACAGACGGATACACAGACAGCAGACAGAAAGATAGTTACATAGACGACAGATTGATAGATGGCTAGATAGATAGATAGATAGTTAGACGGCTAAGTAGTTGGTAACCGAGTGAAAAAAAACATGACACAGTACGTATGCGAAAAGTGTTTCAAAATGTTTAAAAGAGCGTACAACCACGAGAGACACGTAGAAAATTGTAGAGTAGTAGCTAAGTTTTGCCCTCTATGCGGCGAAGGGGATTGCCGAAAGAGCGCTTGTCGACGCGAATCTCTGGACGGGGTGACCGTCCCTCCGCGCATATGTGCTGTACCGAACGGGGAGGAAACGTTCACGGCGAATTGGCCTGCGATACAAACGGGCGTCAGGATGCACGGGACTCGCGTGAGTGTAACAAACTTCAGGCTACCAACCGGCGAGTTGAGTGACGCTGTAGATACTATGCGTCGCATTCACTTGACACAAAGATTCAGATACAAAGTGGGTTTCTCGGTAGGCTTACTGTTACAACACAGAGAAGACAAGAGCAAACTGCGCTACTTCCACGCCTCCCAGAACAACGCAACTCTCATACAACCGCTCCCTACTGTAACTAATTCAGAAACTTTGGAAGAGCTCCTCTCAAAGATGCAAAACACCGTCGCTTGCGAGGAGGTACGGAAACTTTGCGACGCTGACACCAAGTGGCACGTTCTTTTTCCTACCAATTTGAACATCTGCGTTTACATGGGACCGGGGGAATTCCCCATAGGCGGTAGGATCACTCAGGCCGGTCGAGTTGGAAAGAGAAGCGGCGTGTTAGATTTTCCCAACAAGGACAACCTCTGCATCTTCCGCTGCATTTCCTTTCACTTATACAACACCAGCAAGCGCGCTTCAGATTTGTTACGTCAGTTCTGTCCCGCTGCCACACCTGAATCCTTTCCGGGTCTGAACATCCGCGACTTACCCGCGTTAGAGAACTTGTTTGACGTACAAATAGCGGTTTACACCGCGTCGCGTCAAGTGCCGGGGCGGAAGTTGAGAAGACGCGTTACTCTGATCAGACCGCCTTCCAGAACTGTGGCCGCCCGAGGTAAAGTCAACCTACACCTGACGGCGAAAGGCGGTTTGCACGTCTCTCTCGTCACGGACTTCAACGCGTACGCGGGCATATACGAATGTTGCAAGTGTAAGGCGGCGTTCACCACCGAGTTCTTGCTGAAGAGACACAGGAACCAGCTTTCCTCTTGCCGACAAGTCAAGTTGCGCTACGTAGGTGGCATCTACCAAAATTCGAGAACGATTTTCGAAGCGCTAGCAGACTTCTCCATTTTTCCCCCCGACGGACATTCCGGAATCTACCCTTACAAGATCGCCTTCGATTTCGAGGCTTTCTTCAGACCGTGCAAAGAACCGTCGACGGAGCACGTGTCCCTGCTGTGGGATCACGTCCCTTTGTCGGCTAGCGTCGCATCCGACTTTCCGGGGTGGGAGGGGCCCGTCTGCTTCGTCAGAGCGTCCGACGCAGATTCCGACCCCTTGTTGGACCGAGTTTTAAATCACATAAACGAGAACGCCAAAGCGATCGGGGAAGCTGTGCTAGAACTTTACCGACCGACGTTAGCGAAGTTAGATGCGGCGATAGGTGAAGCTCTCCTGCTGGAGGAGGCGACGTTCACCACCCCTTCTCCAGGCGGCTTCGCTGCGGCTCAGACCAGACACCCGTTAGTTCAACTGAAGAAGCGTCTTCTGAGATACATCCGTCAAGCTCCAGTGGTGGGCTTCAACTCGGGGCGTTACGACTTGAACCTGATCAAAATACGCCTTCACTCGTTCTTCGCCTCCGGAGACCGAAGAAACCAAGAATTCAGCGTCATAAAGAGAAGCAATCAATACTTGGCGGTTTACACACAGCACACGGTTTTCTTGGACGTAGTCAACTATTTGGCACCCGGTTACAACTACGCGACCTATTTGCGAGCTTTCACCAGGAACGAAGAGAAAGGTCACTTTCCTTACGAATGGATGACGTCTACCAGGAAACTGGCAAACAGAACGCTGCCGCCGAGATCGGCTTTCGACAGCGAGCTGACGGGCGTCAAAATGTCCGAATCCGACTACGCCGCATGTCAGAAAGTTTGGTCCGACGAGAAGATGCAAACTATGGAAGACTACTTGATCCACTACAACAACAAAGACGTGAAACCTTTCATAGAAGCTCTGAAAAATCACGCTAAATTTTTCCAAGATCGCGGCATCGACATGTTGAAAGACGGAGTTTCTCTCGCCGGTTTGACTTTACGCTTCCTCTTCCAAAACCTAGAAGACGCGTTCACAACGTTTCCCCAGTTCGACGCCGTCCTCCACGCTCTGATCAAAGAGAATCTAGTCGGCGGTCCTTCCATCATCTTCCATAGATTTCACGAGAAGGGCACCACGCGGATAAGGGAGCACAAGTACGGCGAAGAAGCGAGACCGTGCCAACACATCCTAGGACTAGACGCTAACTCTCTGTACTTGCGCTGCATGAGCGAAGCGCACTGCACGGGCTATTACGCGGTGAGACGGCCCGAGACCGAGTTCAAGCCCGAAATCAGGCAAAGAAACTCTCACAGCGCTTTGGAGTGGTTACGCTTCGTAGAGCACGACCGCGACGTGAAACTGCGCCACGCTCTGAACGGCGGCGAGATGGTTGTAGGCTGTCGGAGAATTCGCGTGGACGGATTTCACGCGGCCTCTAATACGGTTTTCCAGTTTCACGGGTGTTGGTTCCACGCTCACGAGTGCATACCGTCGCACCGATATCAGTGCGCTTCACTGAGAGAGGAGAGACGCGACAGAACGACCAGAGTAAGCGCTTACTTGAAAGCGTTAGGTTACAAGCTGGTCGTCGTGTGGGAGTGCGAATGGCGAGAGATGAAGCGTCGAGATGAGCGGGTCAAGGCCTCCCAACAACGCTGGAAGGTTGACGCTTTGAAAGTGTCTCGAAACGCGATGAGCGAGAGCGACATCCTTTCCGCTGTGAAAGAGGAGAAAATGTTCGGTTTAGTTCAAGTGGACATCACTACGCCGCCTCACCTACGAGAGTACTTCGAAGAAATGACCCCCGTTTTCAAGAACGCGACCGTTTCAAAATCGGACATAGGCCCTCACATGTCAGACTTTGCGCAGGAAGAAAAGCTGTTGAGCACGCCTCAGAGATGTCTGATAGGGAGTTACCACGGAAAAAATATTCTCTTGGGAACGCCGCTTCTCAAGTGGTATTTAGAGCACGGTTTGATAGTCACCAAAGTGCAGCTGGTGGTAGAATACCTACCTAAACGCTCCTTTGCCGGTTTCGCGGACGAAGTGACGGCGGCGCGAAGACGTGGCGACGTGAACGAGAACGAGAAAATTCTGTCAGACTGTTACAAGTTAATGGGAAACGCTACGTACGGTAAAACAATCTGCAACAAAGAAAAACACACGGCGGTGAGATACACTGACAGTCGGAAGTTCGAACTATTGGCCAATTCGTGGCGCTTCAAAAAGGCGTCCGAGTTGACTTCCGATCTGTTTGAAGTCGAACTACAACCGAAAACGGTCAAGAACAACCTCCCTATTCAGATAGGGTTCATGGTATACCAGTACGCGAAGTTGAAAATGTTAGAATTCACATACGACTTCTTGGATAGATTCGTCGATCGGCGCGATTATGCCCTTTGTCAAATGGACACCGACAGTCTTTACATGGCTCTCAGCGGTGCCACGTTGGATGACCTAGTGAAACCTCGCCTGAGAGAGACGTACTTCAGAGAGAAACGAAAGTGGCTTCCGACAGCGGTGTGCGACGAGCACTTAGAGCTTTTCGTGAAGACAAAAACGGAAAGAGTGCGAGAATGGTGTGCGCCGCCCGGCGGATGTTGTGAGAGACGGTACCTTCACGATCTGAGAACTTCGGGGCTCATGAAAGCGGAGTGGGAAGGTGACGGGATCCTAAGTCTCAACCCTAAGACTTACATTTGCTACGATCGAGTCAGCGACACCGGTGAAAGAAAATCCAAAAAATGGAGTGCAAAAGGCGTACAGAAGAAACAAAACCCCCAGGAACCAGACGCCTTCTTGGATGTTCTTCGCCAACGAAAAACTCTCATTGCTGTAAATAGAAATTTCAAAGTGGTGCGAAACAAAATGGTCACCTACACCATAGAGAAAGACGGCGTGCGCTACTTGTATTATAAGCGTCGCGTGCATTCTGACGGTGTGACAACGAGTCCTTTAGAGATATGAAAAAAAAAAAAAAAAAAATAAGCGTGTGCATCTTTTCAAAAATAGAGTGTTTATCAAGATTGAAAAAAAAAAATTAAAAAAAATTAAAAGAAAATATTGTTGTGTTTTTATTATCATACGGCTTCTTTTACTAGTAAGTCGCGCAGTCTCTTAAAGCGTCACTCATGTGACGACGTCGCTTCCAGTCACGGGATCCTAAACAAAAAAAAAACTTCTTCTTCTTCCGGTCACGTGATCAATCAGGTCGCTTCCGATTGGCCATTAAGTCGTGTGACGTCACTTCCGGTCACGTGACTCATCAGGTCACTTCCGATCACGTGATCCTAAATTAGGTCATATGACGTCACTTCCGGTCCCCTAAGTAGGTCAGTAGGTTACCCAGAATGCACCATCCCCTAAGTAGGTCACTTCCGGTCACCCAATGGAGGCCTCTGATTGGCTGCAGGGTTACCCAGAATGCACCGCTAATCCCCTAAGTAGGTCACTTCCGGTCACGTGACCAAATGGAGGCCTCTGATTGGCTAACTAGGTCACGTGACGTCACCACTAATCCCCTAAGTAGGTCACTTCCGGTCACGTGACCAAATGGAGGCCTCTGATTGGCTGCATGTCGATTGAGTAATAAACAGTACTTAACTATAGTCCCGTTCCGATACATACTATACTACTTGCGCAGGTATTAATTTTGCCATCATTTGCTTGCAAAACTGAACTCCTGTAGGTATCTACATGTAGTTTACCCATGTATACTATATATAAATATTCTTCAAAGCCCTAGCGGTCGTACTTATCTATGTCTATTTTTACACAATCTAAGCCATAGTCCTATACAGAAACGACCATTCTATACATCCCTGTGTCTGGAGTATACATTAATGTAATAGCCTACACATGGCACCAACTGTGACCAGACAATGACAGATATAGGCATGCATTATGGGAATAACTCCAGACACAAAAGGGAACCTGTACATTAATAGGAATAGTGCAGAGATATGTCAGAGATGGATGTATCGTGTAGCCCCCCTGGCATGTATACATAAGTATATGCCTTTAGGTTATTCCCTTCACGACCTTACTACATCAGTCTTCCGTTTGCTAAAAATGCAACACTCCTTAGAGTATGAAAATAATGAGTTAAATTCCAGTGCCAATAATCCTTTAATGTTACGTGTACACGTGAAGTAAACACCATGTACATGTATTTTCAATTAGCAATTACACTGTCCCACAATACTGGATATATACCACTCTCAAATAACACTCTAGAATGAAATAATTATCATATCCATGCATTTAAAGATAAGTACCATCTGATTAGTAATTACCACCACCCCCCTGTCATATCATTTATCTCAACATTCTGTTTATGCCGGATTGTTCCCCTCAGAGTGTGATGAATCTCCGTATTCTCTCCTCATGCCTGTAGACACCGCCAGACCCACAACAAAGTGCCCAGCCATGATAAAGCACTGTAATAAAGTGGTGAGGAATTACCATATTAACTTAAAATGAGCCGGCCACTCTCCACACAGCTCTTTGCACTCTTCCCATGTCTCTGTTGCAATATGAAATCTTCAATGGTTAGACTCATTCAGTGGTTGGACATTGTCAATGGTTGGAAGTTGCTGAAAACCTCAAGTGGTTGCAAATCTTCAGTGCCTGCATGGGGATGGTATAAGATAGGTAGATTCAGGACTTCTTTCTCCACGCAGGTATGATTGCCTGGCACAATGTACTTGCACTCAAAGTAGTCCTAGGGACCATAATTATATTGAATGTTAGCCTAAAGACTAATGCTGACACTAAACCACAAAATTAATCATTCCCGCATACCACGGCACAATGCACTACTGAAACAAACAGAGGGGTTGCTTCAGGAGTTCTTGTGTTGAAGCAGGGTTTACTGTAGGCCTATTGAATTATGTTAATTTCCTGTTTATTTCCTACAAACTAAGAAAATGGTCATATTTCTTGAATTCTGTGGACCAGTGAGTGGTGTCTCTGATTAAGACCTCAGCCAGGTTAGGGCAGAGACACAGTGACAGAGCTTGGTGGTTATATCTGGCTGGGGAGTGGCACCTTGGGGGTGGGTAGGGTGTGGGTGCAGGATTAGCATGTCCTAATTAGGCCTGTTGGCCCACTGTCAGGTCAGCGGCAAATGAGCAGGTCTTGATGGCCGCCGAGTGCCTCATTACCCAAGTCTTTTGTTTAACCCTTTAAGGGCAGCCTAGTGCTTCAATGTGATGTGCCCTTGGTCAGCATGATGCATGGATGCAGCCCTGGCGTGTACAGGGCTGCTTTCAAGCATCATACCGACCTTATGGGGCTGATACACACCCGAAATGTTGTCGTGATGCATGAATGCAGACCTGGTGAGCTATTCGCCAGGGCTGCATCCCTGATGTTTACGGGCATAGCCCATTAAAGCACTAAACGGCCCTTAAGGGTTAAAATTTATGAGTGTTGGTCTATAGCCGCTCACCACCTTCGCCTCAGGGCCACTCGGTACCTCATACACATGCAGTGGCCGTAAACAATAGGGCTGCGGAGAGTAATGCCATATCCATAAGAAATTAAAGCCCTGCTGGTAGAAATAGAACCGCGCTCCGAAAGAAAATAGGCATTGCCAACTTGCAGTGTGGCCTCGGGTACTGAAAATGATCTCCAGCCGGAGGAAGGATACCGTTATCGAAAGCGGTTCCAAAGAATATGAATCCCATCGCGAAGGTAATTTTGCCCAAGGTGAAGAAGACTGCTTTAAAATCCCATGATTCATATTTCAGTTTTGTTCTTGCTAGCGGTGTGGATGACAAATCATTCTTGATGGAAATAAAGCCTCAAATCATTTGTCATCCGTCATGCTCTTTTGGTAATTGTTTTAATTCAGAAATTAAGATCCAAGTCTCTTACAAAGAAAATAAGATATTTTTCAGCATAGGAAATAAAGCAGCTGGGGTCATGTGGACCCAATATTGTGCTTTAAAATCATATAAATATTAGTCTGCAATAAAAATGTTTCAAATTCAAACATTATTAGCCTTGCTTATTGGTAGTAAAAGCCTAGAGTACAGAACTAATACTTATTGTGTAATGGCCATGAAATCCTCACCCCCCCTCTCCCAAATTCCCTATAGCATTGGGACTGCTACCTTATGGAGACCCATTTTGTGGCTAGTAGGCTGATGGGCTGAGGTTGTACATCATATTTTATTACCCCCTGGCCACCAGAAGGCCCTTTATATAGCAGGCTATAAATGGGCAGACATGCCTTTATAGTGGTGGAGGCTGGCAGGGGAGGTGTATGGTGATTTGCCGGCTGGGAGATGAATGTGGTAGTTGTGATGGACACCGTGAAAGGAGGTGTGTCAGACTGGTCGTAACGTCTTATGGCCGCCTTAACCCTTTGACGACAGCACGATGTCAAAATGATGCACCACCGCCGCGTCGGCTATCTACTCCCTGCATTGTTACATCATACCGACCCTTCAGGAGTGTATCATCTCTGTAGGGTTGGCATGATGCATGACTACAGCACTGGTAAGTTGCTCATCAGAACTGCCTTTACGTATCATTATGACAAATGACATAGTGAATCATAGCACTATGCAGCCCGATTCTAATACCCCTGTACAGTGGCTTTAGAAATGACAATATTGGGGTTTTATGGTAATTCCGGAGTGTTGGCCATGTCCTTTAAACCATCTCACTGCCCTCCACAATGGCCGTTAGAAATCACCCTGATCCATGCATGTCCAGAATCTAGTGTCCCTACCATGTTTGTCTGCTTTACAGTACAGTACAGTGCTAGATGGGGACATACAATCTTGACCGACATCATACCATATAATACAATTGTATATAGGAAGGTATTCCTGCCTGGAGGTGACATCACACATATACAGTCGCCCTCTGTGCACACCCCTTTCAGAACATGCAGTGATGCTGCAGAGTACAAGGCTTCACTAACCTAGATACCTGGGCCAACATGACAAGTCGTTTTGAGGCAATAACTGCATTGGCCCATTGCTACTTCGAAAACTAGTCAATAATCAAAATGATTACCAGTAAGTAATATTCATATGACTAACCTAGCTTAGGCACTATTGACCAAGATCTTACACCTATAGATTATCAGTGTATTCTCACATCACCCCCTCCCGCGCCTTCCTCCATTGCCCTGCACACTCTGTCAATGTCAGGTAAGATGACGTAGGTTAAAGATGACGTTATGCCACGTCTTTACGGCAGCCCACTCTCACTCTCCATCATAGTCCTACACTCTCCAGTCGTACGTGTGGTCAAAGGGTGGCCTGAGTGGTCTCTATCCCTCACCCTGTCATCAGCTAGTACGTGACCTTTGACCTCAGAGGGATCATTCCTCATGTGACCTCCTCCCACCTCACTATGACCCCCTCCCACCCCTCCCTGACCCCCTCCTACCCTTCATCATGACTAACATGACTTCTTAAGACGTAACTGGCCAACTCATTCCCCTGTTTCAACAAGGAGCATCCATAATGTCCATAATGTCTCTTCTTCCCTGTACTGCAGCACTCCCTTCCTTCTGCCACATGCACTCTGTCCCTCTTGAATTTCCTCGGCCTCCCATCCCTCCCTCCCTTCCTCCCTCCCCCTCTCCCACGTCCCTACTCCTCCCTCCCTCTCCTTGACTCTCCCCTTCATTCTTGCTTCCCTGCTGTACCATTCCCTACCTTCCTCCCAGGCAGGCAGGCAGGGATATGATGGATATGAGGATGGGCAAGGATGATTATAGAGATATCCCAATCCTCTTTTTGGAAGCAATAAAATACAATAATAAATTGCATGTATAACATTTTATGTCTTTACTGCAGGTAGAATATGTATGCCCTTGTTGCCAGCTGTGCCCCCTACTTGCCCCCCCCCTCCCCCCCCCACCCATATACAGAGATGCATGGTGTGTGGATTCAGCTGTTGTGACATTGACTCCGGCTGACTGTCGCCCATATGATGGATGCAGTCTGTTCCAATGTGTTTAATGAAACAGGCCCCTAAAACAAACAGTTCTCACCTTGACATAAAACACATGATTGACTCCAAAGTCCACCTGTGTACAGGTTTGACTTTGGATGAAATTGCGTTTACAATTATATCAGCAGTACTCAATGCTAGATGTATACGTGTCTGCAGTGTATCAGGAACATGTCCGACTGAGGTGTATTTCTCGATATGTCAACCACAAACGGTTGATACTCTCCAGAAGGATTGGCGTGATGCACCAACGTAGTGCTGGTGAGTAGCTCGTCAGCGTTTGTGCATCATATATCTACCCTTCAGAACCCCATATGGTTGGGATGCATTAACTGTGGTACACACACAGAAAAGTGAGAGTCATTGTCGCTAAAACTACCCTCACTGCCTGACTCTCAGGTGAGGGTAGTTTTAGCGACAATGACTCTCACTTTTCTGAGGGTGTACTCACCAAGGCGGCAACAATATACCTTGGCCACAAGAGCATCAGTGTAATCTTTCCCCATGAATCGCAAATATAACAAGGAGATTATATTTTTAGTCATCTCGAAGCAACACAATTGAGTATTGTCCTGGAATTGATGAATAATCATAGCTTTTACCTGGAAGTAGATGAATAGAAAATGTAATAACGTCTTCTACCCGGAAATCAAATTATATCAAGTCAGTAGATAAAACAGCCCTACCGTATCCATACCACTTCATATGTTTCTCCTAAATGAATTGATATATCATTCATATCGAATAATGAATATAGATAGATCCATCATCATATTGTCTATAACTTGGTTAAAGGGTATGGTTCCAAGCAGATGTTAAATAAACGAGCTACATGTACCAGAAACCCTTCAGCACAAAGGGTTTTATAGAACAGATACTGGATTCTGCTGGTGCACTGATGTCAATACAAGCAATGGTTGCCAATGACAGAAACAGGTAAGGGTACCAAAAAGAGAAACTCAAAGCTTACAGAATCAGTCCTTAATAAGCATTATTTATCAAGCCTACAGAAATATGTAGCACTTACTGAGTGGTCTGTGCCAACTGGGAAGATATTCTGAGAGAAAATGCGATGGTTTTATTGTAGTGTCTATTTCGAAACGAGTTTAGAGACATGGTTTATAATTGCTTACAGGGAGAAAATCATTTACTAATGAGATTACCAGGAAGACATATAAATCCTCAATTTCTATAAACATCTACTCTCACTCATTCATAATGACACAACTGCATGTATTTGAATACCAAAGCATATTATCATAACTTCAACACACTATAACACAATAGGCCATATGTTTATAACAATCGATATCACCACATGATCCGTATACGTACGTGGCATGTGTATAACTATATTGTATGTAGAAGGCAGTTGTTGTAACACACATGTGACACGATCTGCAAAAAAGGGACCTTAGTGCAGGGTACACTAAGGTGCCTTTTCCCAGTACATGTTATATATTATGATGGTAGCCCATGGGTAATGTAGTCGCGCATCATGCCGGGGCATCATGTTGACCCTGTGGAGGTTGATGACCCCCTGAGGGGTCGGCGAGTTACTCGCTTGTTCTGCATGATGACAGATCCACATGACACATGTATACACATTAGCACTAAGACTTGGTCTTTACACCTGTGGACAAATACACACAAGGTTTAGAGACATCATGCTATCTTTAACCTTTAGGGTCCGCATACTGCCTTAATGATTATCTCCTATGTATAGGCATGATGCCTGAAAGCAGTCCTGGCCAGTGCTGCATTCATACATCATGCCAATCCTAGCGGGATGATGAGACATTTCTGAATGGTCAGCATGATACCAATGCAGTGTTGGTGGGTTATTCCCTTGCACTGCATAACCACATATACACACGGAGCTTTAAAAGGCATCACGCCGTCATTAAAGGGTTACGTGTTTGGCTCCCAGCTGGACGTCACCCAGAGGCTCTAATCCGGGTCTTAGACCTTGCCGCCCACGTGACCCCCCACCTTTACTGCGGTCCTGACGGTCTCCTCCTCCTCCCGCCTCCTTCCCTGCTCCCTCACTCCTCATCTCTCATGGCCGCCACTAGGGGCCAGCACTGGGCGCCTCGTCCAAACGTCATCATCGACAATCTGCACCCAGAGATCACCAAGGGGCTTTATATTGATGGTTTACTATTTGTATCTCTGCCTCAACCTGTGGAGACTGATAAACGTTTAGAACTAAAGAGGAATGACTTAATACCTCCATTAGGGTCCATTTGCCATCATGGTCCACCTGTGCAGTACCATCGAGTAACTCACCAGCACTGGGTCGGTGCATTCCACAGACACAGGAGTAAATCAGGGTTGGATGTAGGCTTCACACAATGGCTATATCCATGCATCATGGTGACAAAAGTGCATTAAGGCACTATGCTGCCCTTAAAGGGTTAATGACAACGCACAGGGTACACAAACTGTGACGTGAAGAGAGAGGTTGGGGCAGAGATGATACCCTATAGCATTACATACAAACAGGAGACTATGGGACTGTAGAGTGGGACCAAACATCTTCATTGACCGCTGGTGTGAGTGGGCGCGTTTGTGAAGGTGTGTGTGTGTTGGGGAGGGGGGGGGGTATGGGGGTATTGGGCAGTAGCAAGGTAATCAGTCTAGGTGATGGATGGTACAATAATTATCCTGCTGGACCTCCAATATCCCCCCTGCCCGGGGGATGCAGACGCCTCCTCCGTGGGCTCCCTCTCTCCCCCTGTCAAAGTCCAGGTCTGGGGTTTACCATATCTAGGCTTATAGCTATCTGGGGTGTGGGATAAGAAGGTAGGGGTTACTTGGTGATGTATGGGTTAGTCTGCGACCAGGAATAGCCTTGATATGGTACACATTGCCAATGGATTATGTTATATCATCAACCCTTTAAGGGCCGCATAGTGATTTATGTGTTTTACCATTTTTGTCAACATTATGCATTATATAGCCCTGGTGAGTTTCTAGTGATGCATCCAAGGACCATGTCCAACCTATAGGGTCGATGTGCTCCCAAGGGGTTGATATAGACCGTGAATGTAGTCCAGACAAATAATTCACCAGGGCCGTATTCATGCGTCATAATGACAAAGCGCATTGCACATCAAAGCACCAAAACTGCTGGTAGTTCAGTTGATTTGCGAACATTAGAATGAGTCAGCAAATACATACTTCGGCCATTTTGATTTCGCGCCAGCAATGGTCAATGCCCAGCAATTTCCTTTTCAGCCATTGCCTCCACACATCTATACCCAATCATTCACCTCCTCCAGGACCCATTCGTCTTAGTACATTAAACACAGCACGGCAGCAAGATAAACTCCCGGCTCCTTGAGATATTCACACAAACACAAACACTACAGGAGAGCAGGCGGAGCAGACATTCCATTTCACAAAGCAAACATGCCACCGGTAGTGGTCCGCTGTGAAGAATTTATGTCCTTTACTTTGCTGGAGCTCCAAGCAGGTTAGGTGAGTCCAGGGCTTCTGTCACTGCTAGGTAAGGGTCCTGATGGTGTCGGCCATTTTGTTTTTGGTATACCAAGCCCACAGTGTTAAGTTATGGGAAATCAGTACAATTTTCAAAATATTTTGGGAATCCCAGACTACCTTTCTGGATATCACAGTTCAGCATCAGTGCATTTTCTGCCAGTGGATTTTCTCAACTCTTTCGTGGGTGATGATTGTTCACTTTTGGGTTTTGCTATACCAATGTGGAGGTCGCTGCTAAGATATAGGGTAGCGATGGTACATATTACATGTTGTAGTTGGGGCTATATCTGACATAAACTCTGAAAAGGGAGCTTAATTCACCTTGCACCACGGTCCATTTTCACAGATCATGTAACTATTATTCATAATTGGTTAAAAACAGAATTGCCACAGAATGGCCCTGATGCAGTCTAGACCCCCAACTCCAGGGAGAGGGCCAGGTCCATGAGTGCCCACCTACCAGACGTCACCAAGGTATGCTCCGGGTCCACAGCACCTACGGACGAGGTATATTGAGGGACGATAAGGAATGCCTCAAACCTATTTATCAAACGTGTGGAATACGGGCTGCCCCTGGCCCCTGCCTCCCCGCCCCTGACCAACTCATCCGTCTCTTTCCACTGAATAATTACCCCGAATATTTCGCTGCGACACCACTGACCCCCGGACTTCCGGTGTAATTATGCTGAGTCATTGTTATTTGTGTTTTTCCATGTTCGGATGTCTCTCTTTGACTTTTCCACTTTTGAACCTTTCAGTACAATAGAAGAACCACATTGCCTGAGTATAATAACAGGAAGAGAAATACTAGAAACACGAGGAATTGCCGAGGCCGAGAAAGAGCTGGCTAAATCTCCAGGGGGTTATAAGCAATATGTAACTCTCTCGGAGGGGAGCACCCCTGCATACTCTGTGGTCACTTCCATCACCTTAAGGGTCATCTGTCTTGCCATCCTTAGCCCTTTAATGCCGCATGTCGCTAAAAGATGGCATTTGTCGGCATGATGCACCAATGCAGCTGCAGCGAGTAACTCGCCAGTGCTGCATTGGTGCATCATACGGACCCTTCGGGAGTGTCTCAACCCCATAGAGTCGGCATAATGCTTGAATGCACCAGGGCCGCATTTATGCATCATAATGACCAAGAGCATGATGCAATAAGGCATCATGCCATCCTTAAAGGGTTAGCCTGGAAGTGCGGATGGAGGGGAGGGTAAGAAGCCGTCCACTCAATGCCCAGGAGGCAGACACAGGTGATCTCTGGAGGTGTTAATGGTAGGAGAGGGGGGAGCTTCCCCTTAATGACACCTGTATTATCTAATTGGTGTGAGGTGATGGTACCTGGTGCTAATGAGATAACACCTATAATGGAGGATTACAACCTCCCTCCCAGCATGAGTGCTCAGCTATTTCTATCATTTAGATATCTGTATTAGGTAGGGTTAAGAAGGAAACCTATACGTGATGATGATAATGAGACAAATCAAAACATATAGGATGGACTATACTTGATCAGCATATCCCCACTCGCTAATACACCCTGGTGACTTGAAGGTTAAATAGAGGACAATGGTTACTGCCTTTCATATTCCTTATTAATTAGCAGATGATAGTAATAACTATACTCAATATATGGATATGCCATCATCCAGTAGTAGATCCATTGTACCTGTGCATTAAGCTCGCCAATGCACTTTTTGGTTGTATACATAATACTGAATATTACTTTACATATAAAGTAATATTCTATTGTTATACACACACACACACACACATATATATATATATATATATATATATATATATATATATATATATATATATATATATATATATATATATATATATACTACAGTGACATGTATTGTCATGGACAGTGTGGCATTCTTGCTGCAGCTAGTGAGGGCCTTTCAATATTGTCAGCGCCCTGAAGATAGATATGCCAGAATACCGCTTTTTATTGGGCATAAATGCCAAATTCCATCGTTGTAGGTCTACATATAAAGGGAAGAACAGCATGGAAGCAGTCGTTTATGTGACCCCATTTATACAATCTCCAAGTACTTAAACCCTACCCAGTGTATTTGTATTAACACCAGCTTGGGCTATGTATATCAAATACTGGATATTCCCAGTAAGTCAAGATGGCTTTCATGAACCAATCACAGACTTATTTACCACTATTAAAACTCTGACTCAGCAGAACTAGCCTAGAATATGGAGGCTGAGACATAGAATCTGCTTGGTGATTGGTAGTCCAATATCTGTTGAAGAGGAAATATGTGGCTGGGGCTCAAGTGGAGAAGGAGATGTCAAATATTAAAACCAGGAAGGCGTGAATATTAAATCTGGTAGTCTGGTACCAGCTGCGATATACATTATGTCGTCATATTGCATGAATACAGCCTTAGGATTTAATAATGGGCTCAAGTAGAAAGGGGATGTGTCCCGTATGTAGGCAGTATTTGTGATTCCTGGTAGCTTGTCCGGCAGATCATTGGCTTGTAATAATGAAATACCCTCAAGACATTTACTATATCAGAGACAGCTCAACATAGAAAAAGGGATGAGCACAAAACCAGCGTGTTGTTCGTCTTCTGTTTTCTTGTCCCTATGCGTAATGCAGGTAGCATGCCACTCATACGGGATTGATACACTCCCAAAGCGTTGGCATGATGCACCAATGCAGTGCCGGCAAATAACTTGCCAACTGGTGCTATTTTGGTGCACCACATTGGCAAATTGGCAGGAAGTGTCTTTTGAGGATGCCTATCATTGATACTAAGTAGTCAAACTATGAAGTCCTGGGGCATGATGCTTCCTTTAATAAAGTGATATAAATCATATGATATGCTAAATTTACCGTTAAAAGCACACAGCTAACTGGCTCCCCACTAAGAGTTACTCTGGGCTTTATATAGGGTGGGTGGGTTTAACTTTCCACCCCCCCAGCACATCTCTCTACCACTCTGTACCTTTTCATGTCACCCCTTACCTCACCCAAATCCCCTGCTTTACTGGAGGATCAAACCATTACACTGAGGCTTATGCTATCAGACACCCTCCGCTATACTCAATGCTAATACCACCTTCCTATCTCACCTAATGCCTATGAATATTTATTCCTTTTAGTCCTATATGCCTGGACCCCCCTCCCTTCACATACAGGCTGTGCAGAGGGTGTAGGCAGATGCCAGAAGGGATTACTTCAAGGTCGGGCTGGTGGTAAAGGCATGTGGGACAGATATGGAGGCCAGGCAGGAGGAAAGTTGTTCTGGAGTTTGGAAAGTTTGATTAACATTATGGATGTGGCGGTGTGAGGGAGTGAGGTGGGGTGGGGTATGGGGAGGGGTCTAGACGCTGAACAGGTTGGTTGTCGGTGAAAGGCTCGGTCCTGTGAATGTACATATATTCATATCATAGTTGAGCTGTATATCACATTCCTACCATAATTTTGTTCAAAGGAAAAGAAGCGCAAATAAAATAAATGTTCCATTCACATTCCACAGCTACCACACCCTTACCAAATTAAATCAATTCGAAAGGGCATCAAATACTTTCAATTTGATGTGTCATATTCATATTTCCATCATATCTGTGCAGGAAAATACATGTAACTGTATTCATTTTGGGAATATGATAAACTAACTAAACATGAAGTCTATCAACTGGCAATTAGTATAAACTCATTTATGACCGACACAATGGCTGGCACTAAAATTATATAATATATAGGAAGCAAATCTTCATTGGGAGGCCCGGGGGGGCACTCCAACCAAGTTTAAGCATTGCCATTTGCTTTTATGCGTGATGTATCATATACACGTTTATATTGAAATTGTATTGAAAGTAGTTTTTAAGCCCCCTTTAGTTCTGATTGGGGGCCTAGCCCCCCCCCCCCCCTCCTGCCCCCACTTTTCTCTATGTGGGAGTGGCAAGGATGGGAAATTGTGTATATTATATCATGGGTCTTGACTTTTTTTTTGTTTGGGGGGGGGGGCATATTCAGCCCCCCCCCCCCACCCTCCTCAGTGATTGGGTCCCCCCTACCCCCCCCCCCCCCACCTTTTTTCTACGCCCCTGGGATCTACCGTTCTTGTCCCTTTTAATTCAGTAGTTTCCCTAACAACAGCATGATGCGCGGCCTTCCTATTGTGTGGCTTCTCTGAAATATCCAGTAACAGTTATTGATACACCAAGATAACGGCAGAGTTATGGCAGGCCATTCTGTGCTAGAACATGTTTTTGTCTGTTTTAGAGGTAAAATATCGGCCTGAGCTGTTTAACCCTTCTAGGCCAGCACAGTGCTATAGTGTGCTCTGACCTTTGTCGTGATGATGCATGAACGCACCCCTGGCGGGACTACTCGCGAGGGCTGTATTTAAATACCATGCCGATTCTTCATGAGTGTATCAACCGCTTACCAAGGCAGCATTCATGCATCATGACGATAAAGGATATTATGGATTAAAGCAACCTGTGGCCTTTAAAGGGTTAATCTGGTTCCTATCATATATTCTCTCCAGCTCTATAGTGTCTGTGAGACCACTTTTTATCTAAACACAGGAGGCAACAAAAAAAAGCGGTCTAGTTGTTCACCTCTGCTTGTAGATAGCTCATCTCTAACCTAGCTATTTGTCACAAATCTGCTATTTGTCACAAGTCTGTTGAGCCTGTCGATTTTTTTCTTATATTGTATTAATGGAATCAATGGTGTTCTCCAGAAAGATAGATCTATGTGAACAGTCAAGGGAAAAGGTCCTCTGAGGTAAAAGCAATTAATCAAATAATAATATAGATCTTTTCTTTTTAAATATTTTGAACCTCTTTCGCCATATGGAACCCCCTTGTTGGTACAAGAAATCCCCCGCGGAGGTCCCTTTCTCCCAGATATATTTATATACGTAAAATGTCATATTGAGAAGAGGAATGGAGTAGTATATGGAAATGGCTAACTTTCTATGGAAGTAGTATATGGAAATGGAACGGTTTCATAGATGGCATGTAGTATACTAAAATGGTGCCCTGTCACTGGCAAAAGTGTTCTTCAATTGCAAACTTTGATAGAAGTATATATATATATATATATATATATATATATATATATATATATATATATATATATATATATATATATATATATTATATACAAAGTGTACAGTTTCTGAGCACATATCGATAATGCATTTCGGCCATTACAGAATGACAATTCTCAGTTAGAACTGTATGAAGCTCATACTTCTGACAACAGTCCACGTGACATTGGCACCTCTGCCCTTTTAAAATATCCATTACATTAGCTTGCTATCAGCAGTAACCGATAGCCCTCGTCCACACACATTAAGCCCTATGTGTCCTGACACTCTACACATATACCTCTAACACTTGTGACACTATCACAGTAACACCCTCTGTGTGTCTTTGAGCTATTTTATTACAGCTTTCACTTTGGGTGTTTGATACCTCACATCAGCCTGAGTCTCTAAGGGATCACAGAGGCTATATTAACCCTTTAAGGACGGCATGATTGGTGAATGTATTGTGATGCATAGACTGAGCAGTAACTTGCTGCATTGGTGCATCATGCTGATCCTAAGGGAGTGTATCAGCGTATGGTCGGCATGATACATGACTGCAGCACCAGTGCGTTACCCTAGGTTCTGTAGCTGTGCATCATGCCGACAGAAGAACATAGTGAATTAAAACACTCTGCTTGCCTTAAAGGGCTTAGAGGATTTGATGTATTTGTAAAAGGGGCCTCACTTACAATCCTACTGACGACTATCAGTTTGCGTGCAGACGGGAGAGCACTAGGGTACATGATCTCTATGTTACACATAGGGATAAGAGAACAGAAGAAAAATAGGGAAAACATGCTGACTTTGTGCCCGTCTTTTTCTTATGTTGAGCTGTCTCTGATATAGTAAATGTCTTGAGGGTATTTACTTATTTACACCTCTTACAAGTCAACGCTCTGCTGGCCAAGTTACCATGGATTACAAATACTGCCTACGTACAGGAAACATCCTCTTTCTAATACAACCCATTCTTCAAACCTAGCAACATCTTTGTCCCTTTACAACTACTTGGACATGCCATATTAGCCCATTTCATCCTACAGGCCTGTAGCCATGGTAAACCATAAAACCTGAATATATAGCGCAGTAACGTGAGGGAACTTGTTCCCAGGAATAACACATCTATGCTGGCACTGGAGGTCTCGTGAGATGTTGGCTCTGCTCTCGCAGATTAGCTTGTTCCTGGCAATCCATGATATCTGGGTGTTTGCTCACTGCCTAAATCTCACGAGAGATTCCGAGCTCAAAACTAACATGGCTGCGCACACGGTGCCACCCGAATTTCGCTATAGTTGGGTGTAGGCCATACTTTGGTACAGAATGACCACCATTAGCGAGTGTTTATGGACACTTAACTGTTATAGCTGTACTTGTCCTCTCAGTCACTAAGGTGTGTGTTGGGGGGGGGGGGGGCGTCTTATTGCAGGCCCAGGGTCGTTACCTAGCACAATGTTAGGCTTAGTGTGGTCCAAGTATTTAGGCGAGGCAGTGTATTAAGGTATCAGTGAGGCCTAGCTTTGATTAATGCATACAGTTATATCAATTTGCACGTCCAGGATTGCATAAGGATACATAGATTTAACAATACCGTGTATGAGTACACATATAGTATAGATCTACGCCAAATAGGACCGTTATTACCGTTGATGAGGACTTTGACTTGCTGAGCCATGTTAAAGCAAGAAACAGGGGCAAGGCTCGTTATTGAGGCTGAACAATGGATACATGAACCACTGTAATATGCAATATTCGCAGGGAATCGATAAGGTTTTTAATGGACCACAATTGTGAGAGCTGGGTCAGTAAAAGTGTTTCTCCATTGAAAGAGATCTTTTTTATTTCGAAACTCATGCGTGGGGTCTCATATTACATCGTAGACAATAGGGAGTGAGGTTATTGCATGTAAGGTGATGTTGGCGTATGGGGAACAACAATGGTAGTGTTATATTGCACCCTTCATTAACGGCAAGTACACAAGTAGCCTCTCTGTATTTGCTAGCGCTAATAATAACATGTTTTCTTGATTGAAGAAGTGCGCTGATAACCATGGCAACCATGGTTTTGTCTTGGGTACTTAATACAACACAGATGCAACTTGCAATATTGCCATGTTTACAATGTATAGCGTAACCTGAAATAATCAAACTGCACCTGTTGGTTTAGTAAAAATAACAATATCGCATATGTTTATTTGACTTATAGGCTTAGTGTGGTCCAGTCAACGATATCATTATTTGAGAAATGTGTCCGGTCACAGTGCACACTTCATTATATATGCTATTTACAACACTATTCGCTTATATTATCAAGACCGCTTGTATAATGCCTTCTTTGCCCTATAACTATGCCCTTCATAACTCATACTGATGCTGAACAATGCTGAACGGGATAAATACCTACTTAGTAGGGTGGAGGCATGCCTGTTAGTAGTATACAAAAAGTGGCCATTGACACTGGCGCCCTTGGCCTCACACTAAGTAGTGGCACCATAGCCCTGCAGCAGGCAGCACAGGGGAGCTATTAGTAGCAGGCTACATTGGGTGTAGTTTTTATGCTGTGTTATTTTATCAGCAGCAGCATCCAGCGCCATGACACACTTCCCTACTTCTTCTAATTGCACTCTGAGCTATAGATTAACACAAGGCATAGTAAAATGGGCTCAACATCTTTTTTCAATTTTCAATTTCCTTTTTTAGTTTTTCCTTGCTTGTGATGTCTTTTTGTCCTAAGGTTTTGATAAAACCTCTTCTGTTGGATGGATCGTAAGGCTAAGCTTGAAGCAGAAAAAGGGTAGTGTTTGTTCTAAATACTCAGCGACATGCAATTAATAGGATAATAGGGATTTCACCAGTTTTAATGAAAAAAATGAATTCATTTCTGGATTATCCCTCCTGTAAGCAGGATTGTCTGTCATTAAGAGGGATAAGTGCGGGGTCTGTTTTGACAAGGGATAATGTTAGTGAAATGGAACAGAAACAGGATCGGGACATGTTGGCACAGCAGGAAATTGCCCAGGCCAATGAAAATTATTCAAAGGAATTATGTTTTGTGATGTAGCCCCAACCTAGAAAAAAAGACCACATAAATTGAATTTAAATTTCGAAATTTCAATTTAAACCCCTATCACACTGAACAATACGTTACAAATAAATGTAGTTATGAACTCTTCGCTCAGATGAAAGTAGTAAGATGGTGGTATTTCATTACACTAGTTCATAATGAGGAATAACACTTTGTTCATAAATTGGTAATTTTATCCTGTGAAGTCTTTCAAATTAAAACGACTTGCTGGAACTTCAAGATGGCGGTGAGTAACTTTTGTTTGGTTATATCACTAGTTCAGTTCTGGACGCTGCCGGTAGGCGGCGTGAGTGTGTAAAGTCATTGCCGCGCTGTATTCCATTTTAAAGGCAATTAAATAATAATTACCCCCAAGTATACAACTACCTACCTTTATTATTTAAGACACAAAAATAAGAATAAGATAACCCTGTAGTTGTATTACTTGGGAACTGGGGAGGGGTCGAAATCATTCTTTAACAGTTTCACTTGTCACGCTATTAATAGGATTTGTGTCACAGGTGAATGATGCAACCGGCTGACAATTACTTTATGAATACTAGTCCCCTCCCCCTCCATTCCCTACCTAGTTCATCCCCATACTTGAATAGGAAACATAGGTGGGCTATTGAAATGGTGTGTTTGGAAGGTGAGAACTTCTCTTTTAAGGATAGTATCTGATATCCACACTATAAATCCTAAATACGTTAAAGCCATATGCTGAGGCAGACCAAACCCTCCAGCCTGATAGATGTATCCTCAGTGCAAAAGAGAAAATCAAATGAGCACATAAAACATACATGCATCTTTCTCTAGATCTATCAAATTCTATTATCTAGGTCAGTCCCTTTGTACCCAAGATAAAACAGACCACCAGCATTCAATCACTGGTACCCTGACAATATGGTGGTTCACTGACTGAGGCTGCCCAGGGTGGGGCCAGCCTGGGCCCTGGGTCCTGGGCAGTGTCGGGCGTACACTTGTGCCGCGTGCCATTTGGGTACAGAATGGCTCTCACAAACACCACCATGACCTTTAAATTGAGTCTTGCTGGGTTTAGGCAGTCCCTTTGGTTAGCTTGGAACCAGCAAACAGTGACCGGAACTGGAACTAGAAATTATGATGATTAAAACTCCCACTATACATCCTGGTTCCTGTTCACTGGTGCCATCCTACCAGAAATGATTTTTCAAACCCAGCAAAGTCCACGGTCATGGTGATAGTTACAAGAGCCTTTCTGCCATTGGATCTGGGGATGGGAGTATTTCTGGGGTAGCAGGATTGTTTGGGTAGTGTGTAGAGGTGGGACATTCACACAGAAAGCCCTGCTGCAGCTGTGTATACTGTCAAGGTGGCACTATGGGCATATTGGTGCTGATCCCTTCTGTTATCCAATGTGGTTTAAAGATTTCAGTGAACATTGCTTTGCAATGTGAGATCCAGTGCATAAATATGTGTTGTATATCAGAAAATATACTTTGTTTGGTTCAAATTCTTTTTGAAATAGTTACGATAATCTTGCTGCATTTAAGTATTTGGCAGGTGCAAGAGTACATGACCCTCACATGGATAATGAGGCCACATGTATGGTACATGTATAATCTGGGATGCCAATCGTGCTATTTATGAATGGTCAACCCAGGTTTAGACCCTACATGGGTCTCATGGGTCTCATGTCATATGGGATGTTGGCAGAGTTAACACCACAGCCTCTGAATTGACGGCCATGGCGGGTAGTACAAACTGTAGGTGAAACGGGTAGGTGAAACGCTTGCTGCCCCTCCAGTAACATTCGGAGCTGGTTGAGGACCGACACTCTTGGCCTTTGTAGTGCAGGTGGGGTTTAAGGAAGAGTATGATGCCATCTAGATAAGATTTGAACAAAGCCCTTTCACTCATCACTTCTGAGCAATGGAAATACGGACCAAGTTCCCCCCAAGTGTTACATGTAGCATCAGCAGTGTGAACTGATGAAATTGCTTCAAACGAATTTCAATATTTCTCTATTACCTTATTGTGCGAACCCATCTAGATCATTTGACCTGACCCTACCCCATCCGCAGGTGACGCCCTTAACCCTTTAAGGACAGCCTAATACATCAAGGCTCCATACTTACCTGTCACCACCATGTAGTAATTAACACTGGTAATGTGCATCAATAGGAAGTGCATCAACCCTGGCAGGTCAGCATGATGCATCAATGCAGCATAGCCAGTGCTGCATTCATACCTAATACCAACAAAAAGGCATTTCACATTAACTCACTGTGCTGCCCTTACAGGGTGAAGGTGCATGTATGATTGATATGTGCTCTACCAATCAGGTTAATGCACGTGAGGCTGAAGGCTACCTCTGAGTGTGGGTTGGTCTCTACAGGGCTGTCCAGAAATCGGCAGCCTCAGGCCTGGGGCAGGAGTCCATTTAATCAGCATGTGTGTACACTGCGGCTGGACATGGGGGGGAGGGGGGGTGGTCAGTTGAGGACGGACGATGGGAGAAGGTGGTAGAGTGGTACTTGGAAGATAGAAGTAGAAACTCAATATTTATTTCATATTTGGATATAATTATCACTTCCTTCTTTTCACCCTTACTCATTTTCCCACTTGAGCCTTCCCTCTCTCCAGTTTAATTCCACCCCCTCCTCCCTCCCTCCTCCCTCCTTCCTCTCTTGTCCCTCCATCCCTGTTCCCTTTCTTCCCTCCCTCCTTCCTCCTACATCCCTTCTCCTCTCCCTCCCTTCCTCCCCCTGCTCCTTCCTTCCTTCCTCCCCTCCCCACTGCCTCCTCGCCCGTCTACACTCCATGCTCCTCATCCTCACCCTCCCACTTCCCCATCCCCCCTCCACCCCCGCACGCCCCCTGGTGTAGATTAGGCGTGTTGCTAATCACTCCCCTATAGATAACACACCTCTCAGCCGCCCTCAAACCCCCCTTAATGAGAAGTGTCAATTTTGATCACGTGTCCCTGCCTCAGCCAATCAGTGAGCAGATAGCATTGGCTGCGGCTGGTGCCCGGCGAGTGTCAGGGGAGATATGGTGGGATTAGCATAGGCAGGGCAGGAACCAGCGAAGGGGTGTGAGTCTGGGAGACAGTGTCGGCGCAGACTTCCGGTTAGTTCAGCCACTCATCATCACTCCCCGGAGGACAAAAATCTTAAAATGAAAACATAGAAAACAAAGTAGAACAAAATGAAATATAATGGCCGCTTATTTCCAACACCGGTGGATAAATTATAGGCGGTGCTGTCAGACGATTTTCTAGCACTCGCGGAACAACGGCCGAGTTTATTTGCAATTTCAATGGGGAACTCTAGGATTTGATTGAAATGGAGAACACGAGTGGCGAGGGGAAATAGTCATATTGCTGAATTTATGGACGATAAAGTCTGTAGATAGCCATGGTGCTCAGTGTCGGCGTCAAATGGGATGGGGTGCTTCATACAAAGCTGCCTCCAAATTCAGATTTGATACCAGCCATCAGGGACGTATAGGAAAAATTTGATATGGTACTTGCTGCAAGAGTCTGATTCCATAGTTAGCAGTAGGACCGTAGTTATGTCTAGTTGTCAGGCATCCTTTATTTGTACCTGAGTGCACATGAGTATGGGCCTCAAAGTGCAGATAATGGTGAAGAATATGAACCCACAATAATGGTTTAAAATATAGTTAATTTATATTGTGCCCAGTGGTGATACATGGACCTACCATTGGGAGTTTGGTAGGACGGAGTCTCTGATGCTAAGGTTCAACATGCTAACCACTACACCACGGGACCTCCTACATATTTCACTCTCCAACTATGCGCGAATCACGTTTGGGTATACTTAGAGATACCATGGTCCTCTACACAACAGTGTTTCTGGGGAAGTAGACAATCCCTCAGTTAGCAGCCCATGGTCTATATCAAATAGTAGTTAGGGATACCCCTCCCCCTTACCTTTGATATTTGGCTGAGAGAACAAAAGAAATAGCCTGACTGTATTTTACATGCATGACTTGATGTGGATGCGGTCAATTGAGCACACTCTCCTACTGTGAGTGTAAGTCAGATATAATAACCATGACTAACTGCATAAGTATTATAAGCCTTGGACAATGGTAATTATCCATGTCTGATGTCTTGGACGGCGGCTGCCGCCTTGGACAATTACACTATCCTTAGCTTATAACACTTATACAGCAAGTCACTTGTACCATATTCTATACCCCTACTATATTATTACTAGGGTCTACTGTGACTCCTGCTACAAGAAGGCAGCTTATAACTGCACACACAGAAAAGTGAGAGTCATTGTCGCTAAAACTACCCTCACCTGAGAGTCAGGCAATGCATGACCCTCAGGTGAGGGTAGTTTTAGCGACAATGACTCTCACTTTTCTGAGGGTGTGATCCAGGATGACATCTACAGCTGTGTGTAGGTGGTTACACAATAGGCAGCTGTCCCAGCGGCACCTGGCGGGGTGAGTAAGGGGAACACGAAGGAGAACACTAAGAGAACACTAGGGAGAACACTAAGGAGAACACAAAGGAGAACACTAAGGAGAACACTAAGGAGAACACTAAGGAGAACACTAAGGAGAACACTAAGGAGAACACTAAGGAGAACACTAAGGAGAACACTAAGGAGAACACTAAGGAGAACACTAAGGAGAACACTAAGAGAACACTAGGGAGAACACTAAGGAGAACACAAAGGAGAACACAAAGGAGAACACTAAGGAGAACACTAAGGAGAAAACTAAGGAGAACACTAAGGAGAACGCACATACTGCAATGCTATGGTTAAGCACTGCTTCCTCAGATAAGCATCTGTTTCAAATAAGCACTGGGGGAATTAAAATTATCAATGTGCCATAAACAGCTGACCTCAAAAAGGTACCTGTCTCATTTAAGTGTCAGGCGTTCAGCTACTTGGAATAGAAAGGCAGCAGGTTGCTCTAACAAGCGGGTAGTGTAAAACAAGACACAGACAGCAGATGGCAACATAGACTATGGGACTCTTACACAACAGTTCAATGAACTAATGGGCTGTGCTCTTTCTGATACAGAATTAGAATTTATAGAAATCCCCATTTTCTCACATGTATACAGCACAATGGGCAGGATGTCCTTGATAGAAGACAAGCGCTGCCGTAGGCACTATAACAAGAAAAGGAAATCATAAAATTCTAGAAGCATGCTTAGAGGTACAGCAAGTCTTTTCTCACATATTACTGAAGAAAGGAACCTTTGTAAAATGAAGGAAGTCTTTAGGGCTAAATCACTACAACTGTAGGGCTGTGGGATCGTTTATCCCTTTAAGGGTTGCATAATGCTTTAAGGCATTATGCCCTGTATCGTCATGAGCTTGAATGCAGCCCTGGCAAGTAACCAGAGCTACATTACATTCAAGCACTATGTCGACCCCATGGGGTTTATACACTCCCAAAAGGTCGGTACAATGCATGCATGCAGCCCTGGCGCCCGGCGAGTAGTCTGAGGGCCAGGACTGCATCCATGCTCTATGTGCCACTTAAGGGGTGGGTGCATTAGAGTTTGCTCAGAGTTAGTTTGGAGCAGTTTGTGTGGTGATTCCCTGATGTGTTATAACGTAGTCAGCTCACAGCCTGAGGTGCCGAGTGTCCTCAGAAGCTGCTCCCTCTGGGACCCACCAGGCGGCGCCATCAGTCTCTCAACACTTGACACTTTTACTAAGTCCCAGCACTAAGTCCCAGCTCTGAGGGGTTAACCCTTTAAGGGCAGCATAGGGGGTAGGTAGGAGATACCCTACAAGTGACTGAGTGTATGTCAAAATAACCACCACAGACAGCCACTCTACCAGTCTTGTTATTACATAACTCAGTTACAAGGGGGGCATCCGATTTGACCTTCGGTTAGGTGACGGGATGGTAAATAACCAAGGTGTGAACTGCTTCGTCTTAGCCTTTAAACGTGGGTTAAATTCACTATGCCTTTTGGTTGTCATGATGCGTTAATGCAGCGCTGTGACTTACGCCACAAGGTTTCACCGCCAGCAACTTACTCAGCGACGCAGAGCATGCAGTATTGGTATCTCGTGGCGACAAAATTTAATGAACATAAATTCTTGAGCGTTAATCAAAATAATTTCCAATTCTGTTTCGATGCCCTCTACATACTCAAACTTAACATGTAATGTGGTGTATTTCCCCAGTGACATCATATTAGACACAATATGTTATGTATGTCATATTTCTTCCATTCTTCCCTGCTGCTAATATTGTTTCAACAACAGCATGTACGGGTTACATACTTAACCCTAGGCAAGTTGCTTCATTAAATCATGCTGTGACGTAGCTTTTATGGAACAAGAAAGTAGTATGACCTGTTAGAATCATGAAGCATGAAAGCAACACCAGCAAGTAATTGATGACCTTCCTGAAGGGTCATGAAGCACCAACTCAGCTCTGGTGAGTCACCAAGAAGCGCTGCACCAAATCAAGCCTTGTAGCATCATTCTTTCCTTAAAGGGTGTGCTCTTACCTACCCTAAGCTCCCTGCTCGATTCTTCTCGCCCATCTCACCCCTATTGCCCTTCACACTCTTACAGTGTTACCCTGGGGTGTTACTATAGACGGGTTAAAAGAGTATTCATCCCACTCCCCTCACCACCTCCCCTCCTCACATCCCCACCACCCCACCACCCACCCATCCCCAGTATGTCAGAGGTGGCAGCCACCCACCACTAAGTATGTGGGGCACAAAAGTAGGCCATAAAACCCTCCCCGAGCAAATTGACGAGGGTGGGAACTATCCACACGCGGGGCTTGTCTGCTGTCAAAGAGGCAAACAGGCGCTTGCCTAAAAGGAAAATCAAATCTGACAGGGCTCGGTCCATTGATGGCTCCTTTGGGGCTCGCGAGTAGCTCGTCTGGGGCTCGCGGGGACTCGTAGAGCGAGCTGCTCATATTGGGGACATCGGCACTTACTGGTGGTAGGTAGAGGGGTAACTGCTCATCGTGGGGGCTGTCTGTAGTGGGGCATCTATTATGTACCTGTCTCTCTTATAGTGTTCAGCAATAGATGTATGTTTTATTCACACAATGACCAGCGCTGGGGGGGGGGCTAGATATAATATTATGTTCATAGGCTAGTAGCGGAATACATGTTAGACCAATGAAATAATTCCCCCCATTCAGTAGTATTCTTAGGGTACATTATGTAAGATCTTGTACCAATGTGACAGCTGTTATCAGTGCTTTTCCCACCAGTCCCAGCTCAAGTAATGGTAGCACCCACTGGGCAACCAGCTTGGCCCCTACACCACACAAGAGTGTACTTAAACACCTTTACATTTATTTTGCTGACACACATGACAGTGCTGATAACAGTGGCAACAGAAAGAAGCAAACAATTTTGGGAACTGTGATTTTTGGAACCCATGCATTGTAAGCTTTCCAAAATGTATAATTTATAACTTCTCCACAGAATCACAGAAGAACCCTGGCTAATAGGATAACCAGTGGGAAACATTTTTGTGTCAACATTTTCTTAGACTTAGGAGAGGTATAGAACAGCCTAAGCAACCAGACACTTAATGAAGTATGACTGAGACTGTGTAAGACGTAGATTCAATTAGTAAGTGCATTGTAGATTGTGTTATCTACCATCATACATGTCTAAACAAGGTTCTCCAGATGATGATGTTAGCATCACAAGCCTATACTACCACCCCACCCCACTACCCCACTAATACCCTCCCCAACCCCCCACCCCTTAAGCTGTACGGCTGACAGAGTATCAATAACTGGTAACCACCTCCTGGAGGAGGCGACAACACACTCGTCTTGTTGCCATTGGCAACTGGATCCTTCCTGATCCTTAATGCACACATCCCTGATCCCTCCTCCACACAGCCTTACTGGTACCCTCTATACACACATTCACCTACTTCACACATACTCACACGCACTCACTCACTCACATACCACGACACACACTCACACACCGCGACACACACTCACACACACCTACACATAGCCTTACTGGTACCCTGTACACACTCACTCACACAGCAACACACACTCACACACTGTGACACTCAATCACACACCTCAACACTCACACTCACCGTCACACTCCGCGACATGCACTCACATACACACTCACACACCGCGACACTCACTCACACACCACGACACACACTCACACACACTCACACACCACGACACTTACTCACACACCATGACACACACAGCGACACTCACTCACACACCGCGACACTTACTCACACACCATGACACACACAGCGACACTCACTCACACACCGCGACACACACTCACACCCCACGACACTTACTCACACACCATGACACACACAGCGACACTCACTCACACACCGCGACACACACTCACACCCCACGACCAAGGCCGATTGGGTTGCAATCATCTTCTTAGTGCAAATTGGTAAGAGTAGTTTGGTTCGTTTTTAAGACTCAAGGTTAAGATTCTGGGGAAACTCATCATTTCTGTGTTACTGAGGAATGGCCTAGTTGTAGGGATACAATTACTGCTGACGGGGATGTTTAGTGTAGTTACACGCCCACCCAATGTGATGTTCACAGAGAAAAGAAACAGTTTCAAAAGGGAGTCCAGATTCCCTACAGAAAGCACAGGTCCTTATGTAACTCCCTTAGGTGAGTCAGCTAGGGAGCGATGTGACTCCCCCAGGTGACTCCCTTAGGTTGCCCAGGGAGTCACCTGTATTATGCAGTGTGGACTCCCCATAAGACCGGAGTCGTTCTGGAGGCAACCTGGACTCCCTTTTGACACTGTTTCTTTTCTCTGTGTTGATATTCACCATCACGGAATATTATGATGGACACCACCAAGCTTTGCAGAGCACAGGCATTGTCAAATGGGATGGGATTGAACAGAAATAGAATACACCAGGGCTACCCAGATGTATTCTCACGTAATTATGGATGTAGAATAGTTCCAGGGCAGTGTTATGTAAATTCATCTTTCCCTCAGTCCCCTTCATCAACAGAGACAGAAAATGCCTGAGCACTTTGTACAGTTCTCCTTCTGTGAGCCTACAGTACTATAGAGCTTGAGGGAACTATTATCTGTACTGTTAACGGCCAAGATATTGCTAAGAGGGTAGTCATTTGTAGGCAAGGTGGGAGCGAGAGAACACGTAAACTAGGTCGAAACATTTTTGTCTCTCTGGTGTCAAATATATGACCACTCCCTGGTCAGTCGTTAGTGAGTGGTAGCAAGGGGGAAGGGTGCGTGAGAATGCTCATAAGACTTCCGCTGCAAGGTGTATGATCCTTTATATACTAAGTCAATATTCACATTACCATCTAACAAGCCTGCAGACCTTGCAATGTTTTCCATGAAATACGAGCATGATTTGCTTATACGTCTTTTTCCATAGCAGTAACAATAGGCAGAGAAGACCTACATATGACAACATTCTAATAGGTATCCACGAAGAGCGGATACTTCTAATTCTAACTTATATAATTATTCTCTATTCCATTTTAATCAGGTGAAATGCTAGGGTAGATTCTATCACAAATCTGCCAAGCACGAGTCCTACATCAGAAATGGCTGCTATTGAAACCCTCTTGGGACCGTTGGTGGGTTGCCAACACTATTAGAGTCAGCCACCTTCATCAAACTATGTTAATGATGTTGGCAGGCCTTGAAACCCCAGCAAAGTAATTTAATAACTTTTGCTATTCCCGCTGTTGCAGTAAGACTTGATACCCTGGGTTCCACACTGTGTAATATAAACTCAGATTAAGCCGCGTGAGTCCCTCTACAACTTCACAGTTAACCCTTTAAGGGTCGCATGGTGCTTTATAATTCAATGTGCTCTCTGTGGTCATGATGCATGGAGCCCTGGCGAGTAAATCGCTATGGGGATGATATGCACTCGAAGGGTTGACATGGTGTATTAAAACAGGGTGTAGACTCGCTGGGGCTGGATACATGAATCATGCCGTCGAGGAGATAGGAAATTACACCTCTATGCGGTCCTTAAAGGGTTAAATGCGCTGGGTGGTTAGAGTGTATATAGGGTTAACGTGGCGGGTCCCCCGGGAGCAGGGGAGAGATAGCTGCAAGCACGATTAGAATAGCAAAAAGGTGCGACGCTCTAATGGGCGTTCCTAGTTCACTGCTCTGCCGTGAAAGGCGCTGCCATCTACCGAGAAGCTGGCAGTGGGAATAGAAGGTTAAGGGAGTGTAAAGGGGGTTGGTTAGGGAAGGTCGCAGGGGGAGGCTTGAGGGCTTTAGCTGGGAAGGGTCGGACATACAATATAAACAACCTTATCTTGCAATCTTATTACAACATCAAGGGTCACAAAGTGCATTAATGTGATACACCCTTTGTCGGCAATATGCAGCAAGACTGTCCTGATGAGTATTCCTGCCAGGACTTCATTTATATATCACGCCAACCCTTTCTGGAGGGGGGGGGGGGGGGTATCGGGATGATGCTTATGTGTAGCACTGGTGAGTTAGTTGCCAGGTCTGCATTACAACCAGTATCTGGCTTAAAGAGTTGTCCATGTGTCCAAAGATATTGTAGTAGGAATATGCTCGAGGCTTTAGGGTAGAAATAGTAAGGCAACCAATATAACCACTCTATGCAATTATATTACATGTGCCTTCTTAGAGGTGGTATAAACACCCGTATTTCATGTGGACAGACACAATTATTATGATTAAGTACTAGAATGGCCGTTCTCCTCACCCCCATGGAGAAACTGATACCCATTCTCCATGGGGTGTTTCTCCATGATGATGCCACTAAACTAGCTATGAAGCCAACCTTTAAATGTCGTTCTTAAATATAATTTATCAATAATTACATGAAATGAACACAGAGATCAGTCTGAATATCACCTCGTGTGATATGATCCAAGGTACCACTCGTAGAGAAGCCTGTCATTCAAACATTATCGTAGACCTCTGTCTATGTATTATTTGGGCTTTCCTTATCAAAGTACCGTTGCCATTTGTATGGCCTCGTTCTAAACCTCTTATCTTCTGACCAATACTGCACCAGCCCCCTTGTTGCTTCTGTAAGGCCCGCCAGTACTGTGAATACTCCAGGAGTGTATCAACCCAGTAGGGCTGCACAGGCTCAGAACAGCAATGCAGCATGCAGCCATGGCGAGTTTCTCGCTAGCAGCTGCATTCATGCATCAGGACGATAAAGCTATAGGCCATAATACATTGAAGCACTATACAGCCTTTAAAGGATTAAACACACCCAAGTACCCGTACTGAGCAGCCCCATAGGTGGCCGAGCAGAACAGCGCCACTCAACTGCAGTGGCAACTAGTGGAACTACACTGGGCGATATTAAGTGGAGATTAATGAAGCATGACGTAGATAAACATGGGCAGCGAGGTGTGTGACGTCATTGTACCGTGTGGGGCTGGAGGGGGGGGGGGGACATGCTACCAGCTGGAGGCATGTTCCAGAGTCGGTCTCGTATTGACTAACTCTATGAAGGACGTCGACATGATGTCGAAAGGCTTCCTGGTCATAATCTGCGGTCCTGGTGCACCATTGCAGAACAGGCGGGTAACTCGCTGCATTGGTGCATTATTCTCACCCGTTCTAACCCTAAGATAGGCATGCTGACCTAGGGCTTAGCCAATTAAGGGGAAAATTTGTGTTGATTGAAATAACAGCAGAAATAGTTTTACACCTTGTCGGTTTAGGAACAGTTGGTTTGTCCATTCATTAGTATGGAATCGGACCATGATGCAACTTACAAACAACGTTAGATGACCAAGAGTACAAGAGATTGCTTGATGTTATCCCTTGAAAGCCTGCTCATACCACAGTCATTACTGTACTGTATAAGATCCTTATTAATGTAACCATCGGAGATTATAAGATTCAGGGGGGGGGGTATACAATGGACGATAAATGTCACATGTTATACAAGACACACTAGAGAACAAAGGCGGCATTAGCTGTACCCATGTGATATGTCAGGACATTAGTGTAGTTCTCTCACACGGACACGAGAGGTTGTCAGTGCTTGGTTACAGTCTGTTACAACATACTCGGCGCCATCTTAAAACTATGCGAACCAAATAGAATTACACTGAACTATTTCCAAGAATCCAGCATTGTCAGACCCTAAAAATAGAGTCAGCACTGGCTCTCGTAGAGTCTTGGAAGACTGGACCCTCACAATAAGCCAGGCATTGCCTGATCATGACGCTGTCATCAATTTTCTTTTCTCTGTGTTGTCTGACGTAGATGTCAGAGTGAGCTGTGACAGTCTGTAACCAGACAGCAATATACAGTCTGTATGTCAGACAGCAGTATACATACAGTCTGTGTATCAGACAGCAGTATACATACAGTCTGTATGTCAGACAGCAGTATACATACAGTCTGTGTATCAGACAGCAGTATACATACAGTCTGTGTGTCAGACAGCAGTATACAGTCTGTATGTCAGACAGCAGTACACAGTCTGTATGTCAGACAGCAGTACACAGTCTGTATGTCAGACAGCAGTATGCAGTCTGTATGTCAGACAGCAGTACACAGTATGTATGTCAGACAGCAGTATACAGGGCCAAAAAAAAGGTGTGTTTCCAGTAACATGGTCCTGGAGACATGACCCGGCCGGTCAGATTTTTTTTTTTTTTTTTTTTTTTTTTTTTTTGGCTTCCTCCCCTGAAGACCTGTGATAACCGTGAATTCCTGAGTATTCAATCATCTTTTTTTTTTCCTTTTTTTTTTTTAATCCAGCAGGGGTGGTGCCCAGACCCCCAAGATTTCCGCTCTGGGTCCACATTGTCTTATATTCCAGTTATCTATTTTTGGGGAAAAATTGACTTTTCACTCTAAAATCGTTAATAATTGTCTGATTTACAGACTAGATATGGCTAAAAAAAAAGTGTCAGACAGCAGTATACAGTCTGTATGTATGTCAGACAGCAGTACACAGTCTGTATGTCAGACAGCAGTATACAGTCTGTATGTCAGACAGCAGTGTACAGTCTGTATGTCAGACAGCAGTGTACAGTCTGTATGTCAGACAGCAGTCTACAGTCTGTATGTCAGACAGCAGTATACGGTCTGTATGTCAGACAGCAGTACACAGTCTGTATGTCAGGCCTTCATAAGGCAAATGTACCTCTGTTTGGTACGGGGCATGCGTGAACCTAGCATACAATACAAGCTTTATTACACGACCAGAAGACAATTTTCCAGCCCTCCTACCTTTTAATTGTTGTTTACACTGCAAATTTAGTTGTTTATATCATTAATTTGCAACGTTCACATCGTCGTCTGCTTTGTTTACATCGCCGCCATTGCCAGATCACGTGACCAACATGCTGGCTTCTGATTGGTCTAGAGCCCCAAAGAACGTACCACACATAGGGGTGGTACGGGAAAACGTATGATTTTCCTTCTTTGTTCTTATACAGGATTGTACTTATAACGTTAGGTCGTGTAATAAACAGTGTGTATGTCAGACAGCACTATACAGTCTGTATGTCAGAGGCTATGTCTGAGTATTGTGTACAGCCTGAGTACAGGGAGGTACATGCTGCAGGTGTGTTTAACAATGGGCTGTGTTTCCATCCAGTCTTCTCTATCAGCTCACATCGCTGCAGCCCGGTATGTACACGCGGCACTCTACTGTGATGTAGGTGTACAGCATGTACACTGCATGAATATTGGCATTTATGTGACTTTAAGCATATTTAATATCGGCAAATGCCACTTAAAGTGGCTTAATTTTTCGTAACACTCACAAGGTATTTCCTGACCTTAAAGTCACTTAGAGAGTGTTTTTAAGCAATAAAGATTTGCTTAAATGCCAACATTCATGCAGTGATACAGCTATGCTTATCACAAAACATTCACTAAAGTACTTTGATGTTCCTGATTGCCTCAAGGTTATACGTGTACAGGCAAGGGAAAAGGGTACTCCAAGGAAAAATCCAACTTTAAAATTTATGTCATACCCTTTCCAATGAGACATTACACTAGAGGATGTCCATTCTAGTTTTTGAGAAATGGCTTCATGAATATGTGTTGGCATTGCCCCATCCAAAATCCCAATAAGCTCCTAGTCTTATACTTTCCAAGTTATCCCTATTTAATTAGCATAATTATGATGGTTACAAATTTATGATACTTTTTCATTCTTTAGGTCATAAAATTTGATCTAGAAATGATAATTTTATTCTGGTTTAACCATAGCAATCCTCATGAATCATCCTATCAATGGGGATCTTTTTTTCTTCTATTTGGAATAAAAATCTTGTTTCCATGGCAACACATATTAACAAAGGCACCCATTTAGGCTTCAAAAACGTTCTTTTTACATTCCAAATCTAGAAGCTTTTAAACAGAAATGGAACATTTTGTGTAATCCTATGGAATTCTTCAGAAAAAAGAACCCTAAAGCAAATTTTAGCCTGTTTCTTTCATAAAAGGCCATAGTGGCGCCCCCCTAGTGGCTAAAATCGGAACTAATCCTGCGGGGACTATCCTTTCTGCTTGGCTGCTTACATGTATAGATATTTAAACCACATCACATACACAACGTTGTACCACTGCTCATGTACCAGTAGTTAATGGCCAGGAATGGAATTATTTCTCATCTTATTGGTGCTGTTTAATGTAGCCTTTGATTAAGCTTCATAATCACAATATCGGACAGATTAAATCTTAAGCATAAGCGAATCCGCAAACTCGGTCACTGTCCAATGTAGCTTATATTTATGTTGAATTGAATGTATTTAATGTGATTCTCTTTTTTCCTTATCCAAGCTTTCAAAAGTTTTTAAATTCTAAAGAACAGCTGCTCAATTGACCGCAAACCCAATTAGCATACGGCTGAGTGGACGTAAATGCCTTCTAATCCGCGTCAGACGTCCATCGCTATCAGAGTCCGGTCAGCAGCGGGCCCCTTTTTAGTCTGGGTAGGGGTGGATTACCCTCAGAGTCACTGGAATTCCGTTTTCCCGCCATTAATCAATTCAAGGCCAAATGTCGTCTGCGCAGCGTCCGGCCTCGTTTTGGCGTAACTTCTGGGTCTCGCGATACAGTTCACATCCACGCGAGAGTGTGCGCTGTTCCCTGGCGGCTGTTAATTATAGATAGCGCTTGTACCCGGCCTCACTGATACTTTTAGTAATGCAAATTTGATCAGGAAATCAAGCGACGTGAAAAGGCGGCATAAGACAGATTTGAGGGCGAGTTAGAGGCCTGGGGGACGGTAGTCCTGGCCTGAGTTCATGCAAAACTGAGTGTGAGTCCTATTGGTACCAAACCTAGAAATACAGCTATATTTGTGCTGCTAATACTATGCTTGTCTTGGCTGCAGCTACATATCACCGATTACAAGATTACACAGAGGTGTTTGGGGAACCAGCTAAGGCTACAAGGATCAATGGCCTAATATTGTTTCTGTAGAGAATCTCATTCAAAATAGCCATGATGTAGCCTAGCCCATCCGCGGCAGCAGCAGGGCTAGATATATGGCAAATACCGCTCTAGGGTATGCAGGGATTTGAGCCTGTGGAGGGGTGTGTGTTGATAAGGGTTCTGATGTAAGTAAACCCTTTAATTAAGGACGGCATGATGCCTCTACGCACACCCATTCATGATGCACTGATGCAGTCGAATTAGCATGATGCGCTGATGCAGTTTCGGCCTTTTACTGCCTGGCGCTGTGTTGGTGCACCAGCAGGACAGCGAAGGCATTGTGTATTAGAGCATCATGCTGCCCTTACAAGTTAAGGAAATGGGAAATAGAGTTGAGGTTTGATGAGGAGTGATAGGTTTGCATTCTGGTGTTCAGAGTGTGGTGAAGATGACAGTGAACTTTGGAAGAGACTTATGGCAGAGATAATGTTCATGGGATTAGGCCTCCTGTCCCTACTCCTTATGACCGTGTCTGACCACTTTGGGCCAATGTGAACGTCTTTGACTGGGTGCCAGCTTTGACCGGTGACGTCTTTGACTGGGTGCCAGCTTTGACCTCTTGACAGAAAAAGGTTTATTTAGGGCAGGTGAAGATATATATGGAGATATAACACAGCCATTTTCTTTATTTTATCCCTTATATATCAAAGAAGAATTTTTTATTTTTTATGGTGGCCGGTCAAAGCTGGCACCCGGTCAAAGCTGGCACCCGGTCAAAGACGTTCACATTGGCCAGAACTCGTGAGACACAGCCATAAACGCCCATTCCAGGCGCACTCTGTACGGGGACACTGATACAATGCCAGAACCCTGACCTTCCTAAGCCTATGCTTAATACCCACTGTGTGGTATTCTTATACGAAGGTCTATAATGTTGTAAAGATGAATTTGTGTTAATATTCTGTCTTCTCTTCTTTTGTAGGTGTGTATGGCATTCTCATAATACTGACATGAGGAGTGGTGAGTACTAGTAAGTGAGTATAGATAACGGCATGAACTCCCTCCTCACGTATTTGTAGTCCCCCTGTACTATAGGGACTATATCAAACATAAACTAAGTATAGAAATAATGCAAAACTGATGTGGGCCTAGAACTATGACCATTGGCACTATCTCCCCCTCCCCCTCTGTGCGGTAGCATACTTGAATCATCCGTCTGCTTCGCTCAGGCCATTTTCAATCAGGCCAGCGATTGTCCCCTCTACTTGTATTTATTAGACATCTGTATGAATGTATAGAACCGTTTATAACAGTTATATTAGCTGTACTGTCAGCGTGAAGCAAATGCCCCAAGGTCCTCCTCTTCCCCTCAAAGTCAAATATAGAATTACTGTTTTTACAGAGCAGACAGGAATTAACAAATAAAGTCGTCTTTTTTTTCAGGGCGAAGAAAGGGAAATCCTCTTTTATCGCTCACAGTCATATCAATTACATAGCAGCTACACAAAATCAGCCTTCATGTTTTTCGGAAAGATATCCATGACTCTTATGAAAGCTGTATTCAATTACCAATGCCATTAAGGTATATCCAATAGAAACGGAGAATATGCAATTGGCAAAAGGCTCTCCAGGGTATTGCCTATGGAAACGCTTTCATTTGCGATACGCTGTGAATTTAACCTGGAGATTAAATTAAATATTGGATGCTCATACTGGTACTTCCGATTATGGACTTCCTGTTCAGAAGCCTGATGGGTAATGCTTTATTCAAAATCGCGTCTGGTTGTCATGGCAACAGTGCGCCATTGACTCCTGTCCAACATGTTATGGTTATTTAATATGCCACTGAAGTCCTGATTGGACACCTTCCTCTACTATTGGTAAGGGTCCTCAAATGCAACTGTGCACTTGGCAAGATTCTTCATTATCGCTTATATACATGGTATGTGTATACTCTCTTAAATTCTGGTTTTGAGGATACCATTGGTTGTTGTGATTTCTTACTGATAGCCATGTTTGTTTAGGCACCCAGCTCAAAAACCTTGTCCTCAAACTTCTCTCTCACTATACTGCAACTGGGGAATATATCAAGTGCAGTCCAAGCCCCTAATTCCTTCCCGCTCTTAGTGTAGGCGTAGCAAGAGGTGGGCCTTTAACCCCTTCAGGACGCGTAATGTCTTAATGCACCATAGCCAAGCTTGGTCGTCATGGTGCATGAATGCAGTCCTGGAAAGTAATTGCCAGTGCTGCATCCATGCATCATGCTGACACTATGGGGTCAAGACACTCCCAAAGAGTCGGCATGATGCACCAATACAGCACCGGCGAGTTACTCGCCAGGACTGCATTGATGGCCCCTTCCCCTGATATTGAGTGTATAGACTACAGAATAGCCCTATTCTAGTTCATTGAGCTTCCTCAAGAAGGCTCTGTAACCCAACCTAGAACTTTTGCTAGGTTTGGACAATTTCTCTTCTTTGTCCTGTAGGGACCAGCAAGTAGGAACCGGAACTTATGATGGGAGAGGTTCTAGAGAAATCTCATCATATATAACCTATCGTTTGTGCTCGCGGCAGTGCCAAGACTTCGGGTCACAGTGGCATTTGTAAGTGCCCTTGTACAATGTACATGTGGCATAGGATAAATGTAGCTGCAAAAGAGCAATGCAATTGATTATTCCACGTCCACAGGGAATCTGCTACAAAATGGCTGCCATACTGTCTATTGCTATATGACGTGCCAGTTGCAGCACCTGGTGTGTGCATCACAGGCAGCAAGTGGCTGAGAGGCAGGTGGGCAGAGGCAGATGAGCAGTTGGCTATGACGGCTGTAATATTAGACCCTTGTCGTCACTCACAGAATAGGATTAAAAACCGAGGAGAAGGGAAAAGGAGTAATAAAAAGTACAACAAAAAGAGCTGGGAGACTTCAATCACGGTCGGGTGTTTTGTACTGAGGGATGATATTGCTGATATGCGAGTCAGTTTTTTAGGGAGTCAGACGCAACATGATCTAGTTTATTGTACACTGCTTTAAGGTAAATGCTAGTGGGCACATATAAATGCGCCATCTGTCAGATGGGTCCAAACATCCATTGTACCTAAATACATGTCCCTACTGCTGAAGCCACATATCCCATGTCTTATCTGCATAATGTAGCTCTAGCTATCATCTTTATCAGCTGCCTAAGCAGCAATGTAATCCTAGAGTTAAAAGATATTTATCAAAATGTAATCATGTAGGTACTTTCAGCATATGAGTTCTACTGTTGCACATTATGTATTGCTTATAATGAACCCCTTCTCACATTAGCAATGTTTTGTTGATGAGTGAAAATTAAAATAATTCTGGTGCATTGGATAGAACCACCTAAACAAGAACTAGTCTAAATGCATCACAAAAATACACACGTCTGTACTGATATAATGTTCAGATCAATGCACATATAATTTAAGTCAAAAGTTTTTATTCGTTCAGATCAAATTCAATATGAGGTCGGCTGTGTGTGACTATCTGCCTAGACTACCCCCTTTAACTGCTAACCACTGGGTGTCTACAACACATATAGCACTTCCCAGGCCAATGGCTTCTTTAAGTAGTCCCATTTTCCTCCACCAGGCGGCATCCTGTCCCCCTGACAACATTACGGCGCCGATTCTAGCCGGGACACCACCGGAAATGGCCTTACTTCCGGCCAATTGTCGTACGTCGATGCTGGTTCGTCTACTTCCGGTGGTCGTTCTCGGCAGAACACTGCTCCAGCTGAAACTACACCCAACCAAGCCGTTACAACGGAGGGCAGGGCTGTGGTAGTAAGGGGATGTATTGTAAGGGTTGGGGAGGCCACTATGCACGGTGGTTAAGGGTGTTTTTGTGATGTTTCACTGGGTTGGATTTGTGCATTTGGTTTCTATAGACCTGGAAGGCAATTCATCTCCATTAAAGGAACAATTACTGAACTCAGTAACTTGATAAATGTCAAACTAACTTTTAAACCCTGGACAACGAGAAGGGGTCTAACCTTTCATACAAGTTCACAGAGATTAAAGTTGAATTTCATTTGCGATACCGATGGATAAATGTCAGATGACACATGAGCCCTTTTAATTTCAGCAGTTGACAGCCTATCTTTTACCCAGGCCTACAGTACTCCAGTTACTGCATTACTATATAGCTCTGTATATTTTTGAAGCTGCTGGGTTGAGTGTCTGCGTGGTTCTATACTGGATGACGATCTTCCTAAGGTCGTGTATGAGGTGCAGATCGATCAGCACAAAGGTGGTTCTGGTGTATAATATCAAGGGTCGGCCTTCTGTGGTAGTCAATGTTATTCACCTGTGTCTAATGGCGGTGTGTCTAGTCACGTTTTGTGTACTCAAGATACATACAATATTTCTACTGAAAAAGGCAGATAGGTCTAAGTACATTTAGTATGAATCACATGACTAAGTTAGAAAATGGCTACACTGTATATTAGTTTTGAAACTGCTGGGTTGAGTGTCTGCCTGGCCGTGCTATCACATTCTGCTGGACAAAAGCCCTTGGACTAGACTTATCCTTTTCATGATGTGTCTATATCGCATGGGAAATGTAACAACCTAATCTTCCTTTCGGCACAGTTTCTACATCCTCATAATTGTTCTTCACTCTTGCAAGTTGGTGATTTTGGTCCTATGTATAGTAGTCTCATGGAAGGACTCATGGGAATACCACAGTCAGGTGGTTTAAATACAGTTCTATAGGGATGCACATAACACTAGTGTAGACTCCTGTTCTATAGGGGACACCCCAGGCATTCATACATATTCAACCCCTTTGAGACAGTGATGACGTCACTTTGGTTACTGCTACACCCTCTAGTGAGGAAAAAGGGTAGACAGTTTCTGGGCGATAATTAAATAAGTTGTGTATATGTAAGGAAAGAGTGTGAGAATGAGGTTGGGGCTCTACATCGTCTTGAAACTTTTAGTCCCTTGAGATGGTCTCTCTGTGGTGTCTAAGCCTGCGGCGGTACACATCCCACTAATAACGCTATAGGAGTCCTTATACACTGTTACCATCATTACCATAGACGGAGTGAAGACATCGCTTTGGGTGAAAATATATCATCTAACAGTTGGGAGGAAAGGCAGACTTGGTTGAAATAATCTGTAGCTCTGTTCATTGCAGACCATTATTTCCCTCTTTAAGGATGGCATAGCACTTTAATGTGCCGTGCCCATTGTTGTCATGATGCATGAATGCATCTCTGGCATATAATTCTCTAGTGCTGCATTCACACTAGACATTTCTAGCCATCAGTGGCCTATGGATGATAATTTATGCAACTGTGTTGGAGTATACACCAAGACTATGTTCGGAAAGTCCTCTAGGATAGAACCAAACCTCTCAGAGACTGATATTAGTCGACTCATCTCTCTTGGATCAGCCGATATATTGAGTTGTCCTCTGGGGTCATTCTATAGCGTGATGGTTGGGTGATGCTTCACCCTATCAGCATTTTTGCATATAGTTTTTTATAGTAATGTTAAGGAATCAATTTCCATTAAAGGGGAAATTACTAAACCGGGAAACTTGAGAAATGTCAAACTAACTTTTACATTCTAATAACAGGAGCCATCTATTAATTTACAGAGTTAAGTTAAGTTAAATTTGTGATACTGATGTTCAAATAGCCATTGCTAAATGTCAGCTGACACATGAGAGGTTTTAATTTCAACAATGTTTAAGACCACGGTCTAACTCTTGTCCTGGCTCCTTTCTAAGGATGGCTTGCATTACGATATGCCAGGTAGAGGCCTATACCTGAGTATACCACACTCTGGTTACTGTACAGCTGTTTGACTGTTACCTGTCCCTATATTGGGTGACACTGCATGAATGTTGGCATTTAAGCAAAAACTGGACTGCTTAAAGTCACACTTTAAGCATCTTTAATTCGGGTAAAAGCCACATAAAGCCGCTTAAATGTCATTATGACTTTTCCGGGACATTTACATGGAATTTACTGAACTTGAAGATGCTTAAATGGTGACTTTGAGCAATGAAAGGTTGCTTAAATGCCAATGTTCGTGCAGTGTGACGCAGGTCATGTAGAAGACACTGCACGTCCACAGATCAATCAGCATAAAGAAAGTTCCTGGTGTATAATATCAGAGGCGTCTGCCTTTGGTGGTACTCAATGTCATTCACCTGTGTTTAATGGTCAGGTACCTAGGTTTGTGTGCTCAATATTAAAGCTATGCTCGTTATATGTATATAGGCCTACTAGCAGAGGAAGATTTCTCAAAGCTGCACCTAAATGATGGGCTCCAACTTGGATGAGTAGATATATGGAAGTTGATATTCACCATGGTATATTTGGTAGTGTACATTTGTGTTTCTCATTTCATATGATGACCACCGTCCACTGGCTGACTAAGCCCATACATTTCATATAGAGCTTTGGCCGATTAGACCCTAGTGGACGGTGGCCATACTCAAACTGAGACCCACCAGGACATAATAAAGCCTTGCAGTGTTTTTTGCAACTGTGTATGAGAAGCAGACAGCTATTAAAGACACATGGATAAGATATAGACAAACGCCAACGCCCATTGATACCGTCTCTGTTGTATTTCACGAGTGGGGGCTGGGGCAGTATCCCACGAAGCCGCAGGCTGAGTGGAATGCGCCCCAGCCCCCACGAGTGAAATACATCAGAGTGGTATCAATGTAGTTGGCATTTGTGTTTATTTTTTTATTTGAAGCCATTTAATGAAGGAAAAACAACTATTTCTTAGCCCATTGAATACGGCCACATTGTATTCAATGGGGGGCATTGAATACCGCCTTCCAGTGCTTAAGCATAGGAGATCTTGTATTTCCAAAAAATAAACAAAAGCTACCTGATGGACGTGTTGAGAGCAGTCTCATCACTGTATCTGTATACTAACCCTAGAAGCAGTTACGTGTTTGTAAGGGTTAATTACTGGGAAGGGGAATGTGAGAAACGGCAAACAAACCTTTCAGATTAGAAAGCTAATACAGCTATAGAATAAGATCCAGACAGAAAAGTTAGATTACAATAGTGTTGAGTGTCAAGCGATACACAGGAGATGTGGGTGTGGTCAAAACGTTTTTCATGCACCAGCGCAAATATATACCATATAGACCTCCATCCTTTAACGAAAAAGGCCACTCCCTGCCTTGGCAATTGCTTGATTCAGTCTCTGCACCCCCCTGCCATGTCCTCTTGGACATGGAGACAAGTTGCAAAATTAGGCGTATACTTTGTATACTGTGTCTATATGGTATGGGAGTTGTAATAACCCAAATTTACCTTTGGCTTGGTTGCTAGACCCATGGACATTTAGCTCCCTGCTGCTAGTTAATGTATTGTGGTACTGTAGCAGTCTCATGGGAACACTACAGTCAGGTGGTTTCACTCCTGTAGGGAGAAACTTATTAAAAAGTGTGGCCTCCTTTTCTATAGGGCCTAGGCCGGTCTGGAGCTGGTTGCGGCGGCAAGGACTGATAAGAACCGATAGGCTGGGTGCCAGCATGTCCCTGGAAGTGATGGTTACCCAGGGACAAGGTACCAGTCAGTGTGAGTCTAATAAGTGCTGATAACCGCACCCAGCGAAATTTTAAATGGCGGACCCACTAGATATCAGTCTACAGCCCTATAGGGGGCGCCCCAGGCATTCATACATATTCAGCTCCTGTGAGACTGTCATGACGTCACTTCAATAACGACTACACCCTCTGGCATGGAAAATGGGGTAGACAGTTTCTGGGTGATAATTAAGTAAGTTATGTAGGCCCTATACATAAAGGGAAGGGCGTGAGAAGGAGGTTGGGGGGTATACATAGTCTTGGAACGTTGAGTCCTTTAGCTTAAGGCTGTACACATCCCACTAATAACGCTGGTATTGCTTACACACCGTTACCATCATTACCATAGAGGTTTATAGACGGAGTGGATACCTCGCTTGAGCACAGACTAAGGTAGTAACAACACTATACCAATCAACATTCTCAGGAATTGTAGGACCAAAGGAAAAAGACCTGATGTGCCTGTCGCAGAACACGATACGGACATTGACAGCCAGTGATGACTTATGTATGATAATTTATGCAATTAACTGACTTTGAGTCTTGAGCCCAAGACAGTGTTAGGAGGGTGAAGCCCTACTACAGACTTAGATGCCTCAGAGACTGATACTGTTGCACCCGTCTCCCTCAGAATGTGGATACAGTGAGTTGTCTTCAGCCTTGGGGTAGGTAGCCTTGTGTGTGTTGGGGGGGGGGGACATTCTGCAGCAGAGGAGTAAGCAGAAGGCCTCTCTGTAAGGTTCAAATCTCTAGTAGAGGATCAATCGCCCAAAAGATCCGTGGTCTAAACTAGAATCCATCTGCATACATAGATTAAGTCACAGTATGCGTCAGTGGATAAAAGATGGCCGTGTCCGTACAGAGAGGTAATTGACCTCTATGGTTGGTGCCACCTCTCACTACAGAATGGCCGCGGATGGAGGGGAGGATGGCTTTAGTGAGTTGTCCTGGGGCTTGAGAGAAGTGGTGGGAAATGGATGCGGCTTGGGTGATGGAGGGTTGTGGCTTCATCACTAAACCTTTAGTGGTTGTATAGTGCTGTAATGGAGTATGCCATTTGTCGTCATGATGCATGAATGTAGCCTTTGTGAGGGCTGCATTCAAGCATCATGCCACACCGTATTGGGTTAAGTCTTTCGGAAGGTCGCGAATGTTTCGGCGAATGCTGCCCTGGTAAGTTACTCGCCATGGCTGCATGTATGCATCATGACGACCAAGGACATAGCAGGTTAAAGCACTGTGTGGCCCTTAAAGGGTTAAAAGGGGTAAAGGGGAAGGCACCGGGACACTGACTGCCTAACCTATGGACCCTGCCCCTGCTCCATCATGCCCTGCCCCCTGCACACACACACACACACAGCCCACTATGTCAGGCACCTGACCACCTCCATATATACTTCCCTTTACAACCCAGGCTATCTCTATATTGCCTCTACTCTGTGTCCACTCCATGACTTAGTTCTCTCATCTACCTTATTCATGGCCTTGTTTATTAACTAGAAGGTAGATACATGTACATGTTTCTTTTTCTCACCCCTCTTTACTTAAAGACCACATCGGGAGGTTTTGAATAATATGAGAAAACTAGAATCTGCTACAGTGGATATACTGTTTTGAATAATCATTTAATAGATATTACGTAATTATGTGGATACAGTGTTTTATTAGCAAAAGTAGTGCAGCTCTCCAAATATTGAATTGATCAATGTGTGCTTTCCTCACTTTTCACAAGGGGGCACTCCAGTGAATGGTCATCTCTGAGGCCGTTGCCAAGGGCAGAGAAGTATGTGTGTGAGGTGTGTGTGTGTGTGTGTGTGTGTGAGGGGGGGGGCGGGGTGTGACATACCTTGGGTGCCCACCCCAGGTGACTACCGTAAAACTACCTGGTTTACTCAACTGAAGCCACTCAACTGAACCTCGCCACTCACTCTATTACTATGTCAGGCCTCATTGCCTGCTGTCCAATCCTGCCTGCCTCCTCTCCTTTCCAATTGAGTATTCGAATTCATGGCACTACGTTAAAAAATCCTACACTGTAAAAAAATCCCTTGAATTAAGGAGATTCCCAGTTAAATTTGGGAGTGCATCTCCGTTTTTTGGTTTACCGTGAATTATTGTAAATCTTATCTATTTTACAACAAACTTCCATAAACCATTGCATTGAAACGCTGTTATTTCTTTTTGCTATTAAAGTGAAACTCTGTTTTCTTGGTAGTTCTGTCTATTTCCACAAGGTGGAAGCCTAGTTCCTTAGGATTTGGCTGAAGGTTCTAGATTCTAAAGCAATATAAAAGTGCCAATAATTTATGCTAATATTTTTCAATATCTTTATAAATCATAACACAAATGTACAGATGTACCTCCAACTTAATTTAGATGAAATATTCACAATTGATAAAACATTCAGCTGTGTAGGACAATGGGGAGTGATTGTAATCATAGACACCCATCTTGTGGTCATAAAAAAATGCATTTGCTCAGTACTGTAGATGGTGTTGTATAGCAATCCTAGAGCAATGTTTGCTCATGAATTGCGATGATAAAGTGTTATGGGCATTATGTGTGCCTCTCAGGGGCTATTTCATTATGATAAGGCCTATAAAGTCCTGGCACCAGATGTCTTAATAGAATATAAATGGATACCATGGGTACATATGAAATAACCTGTATACTGATATAGATAATGGCTGTAGCACAATAACCGATGCTAAATTTCAACAAAAGGTTAATAATGCAGCCTAAAATTCCTTAAAATAGCTAATTAATTATCCTAAGCCACTGTATAGTAAAAACAGTGAAATTCCGTTAAAAAAACAGTGATTTCTAAAAACGGAAATCCCTTAAAAAACGTGGGTTTCCCAGTTCCTTGTGATGCCCGTGCTTCTCATTTTTTTAAGGGATTTTTTTTACAGTGTACCCTGGTTAGCTCTCACCTGCCAATGGGGGAGGGAGGGGTGGGTGACCGCCACATACCTACTTTAGATCTGAGTGGGGGACGCTTCTGGGCTGGGAGTCTGACACCCCCTCCCCTGCTCACATGCAGTGGGTCGTTCTGATCCACACAGTGGGCAGCCTCAAGCTCTCCAGGCCCATTACAGCCATCAGGCTGTAATGGGCCTGGACAATTTTGTATCTAATAACTGTAACCTAGTTGGAAAATGATCCAGGATCCTGGATCATTTCTTAATGAGATAGCTCAACCACTGATTGGTTAGCCATGGTCACATGATCATTAATGACATATATATATGTTGTGTTTGGCCTCATGGGTTCGAATCCCACCTTGGCAAAAATGTAGGTTCGATTTTTTACATTATTTATTTGGCCTATTTGAAGCATAAATACCCCTATACTGGCATAGTAATATTATATATTAAATATTTAGTTAGAGAAAATAGTGTAAAGGAGGTGCAATGTACAGCTATAAAAATTCCTACCAATTGTGCCATGGTGGGACTCGAACCCATGATGTCCAGATTGCTGGTATCAAGTACAACCCAGTATATAAGAACTCTCCCAGACTGTATACATACAGTTGGGGTCCGAGACTGCACAGTGGGAGGTCTACAAACAGGCCAGACACTGCAGGTAGCGGGGGGGGGGCACTGTCTTAACTTTGGCTAGCATGCGTGACCACCATTTCAAGGGAAAGGGTACATTCTGGGTTAAAGGATTGAGAGGGGTTTCTCATGAAATTAGTGCTAGTTTGCTGATTACCACTTGAAATAAGAATACCAAGTTTGAAGTGATATTCGGACATGCATGTAGTTTCTATAGAAAATAATAGGGGTGGCCTCCCCATTGAGTTGGTTGTCACCCAATATGAAATCACATTGGGTATTGGGACTGTAGTTCATGTGCTTCTCACTGGGGACAGCACATTCACTGATATTTCGGATTTAAGGTCTCATGGAGTGGCCCCAACTAAACAAAGTAATAAATAAATGAACATAGCTCTACATGACTTACTTTTAAATAGGAAGTCAGTTAACATACCTAGGTACCTGTTTACAATAGCGAAATTGTCAACTAAAAACCTCCGGATTTGGTCTTTAAGATACAACACGACCTAAACTTCCTCAAACACTACCACCTTTCACTGTAGGGCTCGATATATGAGCGTAATATAAATATCAAAACATAGATTATGTACCATACACTTTGAAGACTATGCCTTCTCCTTTGCCCTGTTTTCCTCCTGCCTGAATTCCCTGTAGGTTTACACTACCACTATAAAAGAAAGAACCCATAATGTGTTCTGTAAACTTTCTGCGCCTACCCCTTCTCGTGCCCTACCCTACCCTACCCTACCCTACCCTATCCTAACCTACCCTACCCTACCCTACCCTACCCTACCCTACCCTATCCTACTCTCACCCGCCCTACTCTGCCCTACCTTACCTTTCCCTAGCCTAGCCTAGCCTAGCCTAGCCTAGCCTAGACAAGCCTAGCCTAGCCTAGCCTAGCCTACCCTACCCTACCCTACCCTACCCTACCCTACCCTACCCTACCCTACCCTACCCTACCCTACCCTACCCTACCTTACCTTACCTTACCTTACCTTACCTTACCTTACCTTTCCCTACCCTACCCTTACCTGCCCTGCCCTGCCCTTTCCTACCCTACCCTATCTGCCCATCACATCAGCTCATACCTGCCCTGCCCTACCCTACCCTACCCTACCCTTGCATTTTCCCTAAAACCCTTCTACTACCCAGCACTATGCAATCCTACATTTCCCTGTCGTCCCCACCGCATTCTTGCAATGCCCTGTCCTGTCCTGCCCCGCCCTGCCTTGCCCCCCTACCCCGTCCCCCAACACTTTCCCATTCCACCAGCCCCCGTGGACTTTGACACCTGACCTCCTGTCACATCGGGGCCCGCTGGCATGGATAGTAAATCGGCGATGTGCTTCCAGCTTGATAGCACCCCTTTATCCAGGTTCCTGGGCCCCCTCCCTCATCCTCCAGTGTCCGCGGGTGCCGCCACCACCAGAGGGCCCCTGCGTGATGGATAGTAAATCAGAGATACATAGCTCGTCAGGGTGGGATGTCGTTTATCCATGGTGCGGGGCCTGGGGGGAGGGGGTGACGACAAAGCGGCTGTTTGCCTGAAGACAATACACATTAGCTGCGCCGTCGGCCACGAGGTGGCAGCACCAACACGTCGTCCAGTAGCCTACTGGTGTGTCGTACACCCACCAGGTGCTGCTGGGGAGTGCAGGGTGCAGACCACAGCCCCGCCATATTGTGGGAGAATCCCCACACTGCCAAGTGTCCGTTTTGTACCTTAATGCTTTAAGGGCTGCATACTACTCAATGCGCCATGCCCTTAGTCGTCATGCAGCCCCTGGAGAATCTACTCAGTCACCAGGGCTGCATGTAAGCGTCGGCATGGTGCATGACTTCAGCAAAGTTACTTTCGAGGGCTGCATTCATGCTTTATGACGATAAATGTTATAATTCGGCCTTTAAAGCTGCTGCAAAGGTATTTGAGTAGCAGTCCTCGTTTTACCTTGACCCATACCGACGAGGAAGCAACATCTCGGCCTATAGAGGGTTAATGCTTTGCAACTCTACGGGCTCAGGAGTTTGGGTAGGGCTATATACCATCAGGACCCTTATCCAGTTGTGGCAGGAGACCAGGCAGGACTAGGTACCACCAGACCCTCACCTAGTTGTGTCGGTACCCCTGGCAGGACTAGGTACCACCGGACCCTCACCTAGTTGTGTCAGTACTCATGGCAGGGCTAGGTACCACCGGACCCTCACCTAGTTGTGTCACTACTCATGGAAGGGCTAGGTACCAGTAGGACCCTCACCTAGTTGTGTCAGTACCCCTGGCAGGACTAGGTACCAGTAAGACCCTCACCTAGTTGTGTCAGTACCCCTGGCAGGACTAGGTACCAGTAGGACCCTCACCTAGTTGTGTCAGTACCCCTGGCAGGACTAGGTACCAGTAAGACCCTCACCTAGTTGTGTCAGGACTAGGTACCAGTAGGACCCTCACCTAGTTGTGTCAGGACTAGGTACCAGTAGGACCCTCACCTAGTTATGTCAGGACTATGTACCAGTAGGACCCTCACCTAGTTGTGTCAGGACTAGGTACCAGTAAGACCCTCACCTAGTTGTGTCAGGACTAGGTACCAGTAAGACCCTCACCTAGTTGGTCAGGACTAGGTACCAGTAGGACCCTCACCTAGTTCTGTCAGTACTCATGGCAGAGCTAGGTACCAGTAGGACCCTCACCTAGTTGTGTCAGTAAACCCTGGCAGGACCACGGCAGCAGTTCCCCCCGTGCCCGCCAGGCGGCAGTTATCGGGATCCGACGTCACGTGACCGCGCCGACCCCAACCACTTCCGGCCATCGGTAAATCAGCGCCGGAAGTGCCCCGCCCGGCGTTTTAGATCACGCGGTGCAGCCTGGGAGTGAGAAGGGGGTGATGGGTAGGGATCGGGGGTGGGTGTCCATTGAACAAGGGGATGATGGGTAATGCTGGGGCGGTATCGTGTACGGACCGAGCGTCTAATCCATTTTGTAGTAACCCCAAGCTGCCCCTACACTCTCCAATCATCTTACTCTATTCTATTCCATATACACTCTCCAATCATCTTACGCTATACCGTAATATACACTCTCCAATCATCTTACTCCATACAGTCCCCTATACTCTCCAATCATCTTACTCTATTCTATCCCATATACTTCCTCCAACCATCTTACTCTATACTGTCCCCATCACTCTCCAACCATCTTACTCTAGACTGCCCCCTACACTCTCCAATCATCTTACTCTATACTGTCCCCATCACTCTCCTACCATCTTACTCTAGACTGCCCCCTACACTCTCCAATCATCTTACTCTATACTGTCCCCTACACTCTCCAATCATCTTACTCTATACTGTCCCCTACATTCTCCAATAATCTTACTCTGTACTGTCCCCTGCACTCCCCAATCATTATACTCTAGACTCTCCCCTACAATCTCCAATCACTTTACTCTAGACTCTCCCTACACTACCCCATCTAAATGCATGTAGTCAAACTGCATGAATGTCAGTGCCCTTATTTTCCACAACCAGATCTATCTCCAAATCAAGCTTTCCCTCCTTCACTCCCACTCTTCGGGCCTTCTGTCCATCAGTACTTCCCTCACTATTTTCCTCCAACTGGAGTGCAAGTTTAATTGCTGTCCCATAGCACTGAACTCTTCATTTCGTCTTAACTCGTATTATCTATATTCAGAAGAAAATCTAAAATCATTGGTATTGAAATATATGAGGGGTGGCGGTGGGTGGGGGGGTGACCCAAAGCGGAGGCAATTGAAGCAGAGTCTTCCCACAGCAAAAAGAAGACGTTATTGGAAGTAGATCCCATCTCCACCCTACCCCTACCACCACGTCCTCCTCTCCCACGTCCCTAGATGACACCCTGACATCTTTATTGGCAAAGATGCACCTCATATATAACCTCCCCCTCCCCCTCCCACCCACCCAGCCACCAACAGCTGTATTGGGACATTACCCCGGCGTCCTGTAAAATGGGGATTTATCATGCAACCAAGTATGCCACTATCCGATCCATATTTCCCAACGACCCCTTTGGATGAGTTTCGTCTCTCTATGCGTCCGAATTGGGTGATTTGTAGACGGTTTTATTTACATTGGGGTAGGGTATTAAATGTGGAGGCCAATTGTAGGAATTATGATATGCCTGGGAATTGGTGCCCCATGGCTGAGTGGAGTAGGCAGGGCGTGTGGTGGTGTGAGGAGGGTTACATTGGGACGCTATCTGGGAGATAAAACTTAGGAGTACTGCTGTACATATTCCACAATATTATGGAAAAGTGACAAAATCTTTCTGAAATTGTTAATTTTGTCTTTCAAAATTAGCTGTAGGTGACAGGGTGAAAATACACACCAGTAACACAAAAGAAGATTGTCGACAGACATGTTGTATCCCCCATAAACGTACCCTGCAGCGCCATAGAAAATGGTCCACCCTCTCCCTTACCCGCGACTTGAACATAATATATACCTGTCTGTGTTGCTATGACACATGTAAATGCTCTATATAGGAACAGGTTGCCCATAAAGGGGTACAAATAATATCACCATATAGCAGAGACAGCTCCCAGGGTGTAGTGTTAAGGTACTACAGCTTGTCAGCATCCATACAATGTTCTACCTTTCCCCCTGTCCTGTACCCTGTAGTATAGACTAGTAGTCACCTCCCCACGGACCACCAGGGAGGAGGGTAGCAGGCAAAGAAGCCGCTAGCACGATAGGGGAAGGCTGTTGTAGCGGGAGATAAGGATGTGTGTCCTCTGCTTGGAGATTGACACGCAAGGAGAGAGGAGCCAAAAGCTGTTTGTTTTTGCCAAATATGTTCCGTATGTTTTGTACATTTGTACCGGAGTTTAAGGTTAACTAATGATAGTGATGATGAGTAGTATAGTATGTATCGGAACGGGACTATAGTTAACTACTGTTTATTACTCAATCGACCTGCAGCCAATCAGAGGCCTCCATTTGGTCACGTGACCCCCTCATTTGCATAATTACGTAATAGGCCACGCCCCCTCATTTGCATAATTACGTAATAGGCCACGCCCCCTTGATCACCAGCCAATCAGGGGCCGCCATTTGGTCACGTGACCCCCTCATTTGCATAATAAGCCACGCCCCCTTGATCACGTGACCCCCTCATTTGCATAGTAGACTACGCCCCTTTGATCACCAGCCAATCAGAGGTCGCCATTTGGTCACGTGACCCCCTCATTTGCATAATAGGCCGCGCCCCCTTGATCACGTGACCCCTTCATTGGCATGATAGGCCACAACAACATCACGTGGCTATCTTTGTTTGTAAACAACACCACGTGGCTCTCTTTGTTTGTAAACAACACCACGTGGCTCTCTTGTTTGTAAATAACACCTACTAAGTTTAGTCATAGGTAGCAGTAGTGTTTGTAAATAACGCTTACTAAGTTTTCAGTCATAGGTGTCTAGAGCAGCAGCAGCAGCAGCATCTTCAGCAGCAGCAGCAGCAGCAGCAGCCGCGTCATAAGTGTCTAGAGCAGCAGCCACGTCATAGATGACTAGTACAGCAGCAGCAGCAGCATCTTCAGCAGCAGCAGCAGCGTCATAGGTGTCTAGAGCAGCAGCTGCAGTAGCAGCAGCGTCATAGGTGTCTAGAGCAGCGGCAGCAGCATCTTCAGCAGCAGCAGTAGCAGCAGCGGCAGCAGCAGTAGCAGCAGTAGCATCTTCAGCAGCAGCAGCGGCAGCAGCAGTAGCAGCATCAACAGCATCTTCAGCAAAAGCAGCAGCAGCCGCGTCATAGGTGTCTAGAGCAGCGGCAGCAGCATCTTCAGCAGCAGCAGTAGCAGCAGCGGCAGCAGCATCTTCAGCAGCAGCAGCAGCGTCATAGGTGTCTAGAGCAGCAGCGTCATAGGTGTCTAGAGCAGCAGCCGCAGCAGCAGCAGCATCTTCAGCAGCAGCAGCGGCAGCAGCAGTAGCATCTTCAGCAGCAGTAGCAGCAGCAGCAGCAACATCTTCAGCATCAACAGCATCTTCAGCAAAAGCAAAAGCCCGTAACTTAGCATCATGTGCATCAGCCATAGCCGTAACAGCGACACTGCGACTAGCATAAGCAAAACAGGCTATTTTTTTAGCAGCTGTACAAGCATTTATAGCATTAGCCCTAGCAGCAGCCGCAACAGCGACACTTTTAGCAGACGTTGCAGTATCAGTAGCAGCAGCATCGGTAGCAAGAGCGGAAACAGTAGCAAAAACATTAGCAGCACGAGCAGCAGCGGCGAGAGTAACAGCAGCGTTGTTAGCAGCATTGGCAACTTCGTATGCAGCATGTGTAGCACGAACAGCGATACGAGCTTCACGTTTTGCACGAGCAGCAGCAATAGCTGCAGAAGTAGCCATCACACTTTCCAGCCACCCGTACGAATCTTGATAAAAACCAACCTCCACCTTGCTACTTGTTAACTCATCAGTAAACATGGGCGTCTCCTCGTGTGGTGTTGTCGCGGCTCTGTAGTAGTGTTGGGATTGCTCACATTCGGTAGAACGTAGAGTGATTCCTGATGACGCCATGCTGAAGGTGGTAGAAGAAGTGTGTGGGACTCATGTTTCACTCTCGCTTATGTACTAGGCTCCGAGATAAACTTCTTAACTCAAGAGGAAAACTCTCACTAGGAAGGCGACCAGCTGTCTACCTGTGTAGGTGCGGGTTCGTTACATCTTTAATCCTGTTCGACCCCCCGAGGAAATAGATGAAAAAAACAAAAGACCATCTTTCAAGCACTCGAATCCGCAGTCAGTAGGAAGCTATAAGGAGCTTAACTTGTGTTTGATTTAAGCTGTCTACCACACGCACGCGCTTGTAGTCACAGCTAGAGTGGCAGACTTCCGTCCGCCCGCTGGCGCATGACAATCGACTTTAGACACCCCCTGTAGTTTTTTTTTGCATACACAGTTGACTAGCATCTTAATCTCTTACCCAGCTATAAGCCCATATACATGTAACGCGCATTACTCCTCTTTATGGTAATTATCAGATCGATTTAAGGGTGGAAAAGGCTTAGGTGATTTAGGTCCCTCTCTAGCTGAAAACAGGCTTAGACCATAGCATGTAGGCAGCCGGCCGCGTTAAACACCCCCTGTAGGTTTTTTTTGTTTTTTGTATACACTCTCGATCCCCTCTCTAGGTGAAAACAAAGCTTAGAAGATGCGGTGATCCGGCCACCGGCTGGCGCGTCACACCTGTCGTTAATCACCCCCTGTAGGCTTTGTATACACTCTCTAGGTGAAAACAAAAGCTCCCTCCACGGGCTGGCGCGTCACACCTGTCGTTAAAACGCCCCCTGTAGTGTTAGTATACACAGTTGCCCCGCCTTATCTATTCACCAGCTATAAGCCCATATACGTGTACATGTGATTTTTGATACCCTCTCTGGAATAGGGTGGGGCTCAAGGTGAAAACAAGATTAGACCATTCGCTCTCTCAGCTATATAAAGAGCCTCAATTGTTCTTGCAACAGCACTTCACCACCGGTACACTATCAGTCACGAGGCAGATGTTTGCGGTATGGGTCATACAGGTTACCTACTAATAGCGGTTTGGTGAGTAGATCACTTTTTTTTCCCCTAAAAAAAACAACAAAAACTCCTCACTTATGACTCAGGTATGTATATGTAGCACTGTTAGTGTAAGTACACAGTAGAATCTACTGTACTATAGACTCAACCCTCTGAAGACGGTGGAGCGCGTTAATGCGCAGGTCTGTGTCGGCGTCACTTGTTTTTTATTCTAACTAAAAAAGAAAAAAAGTCAGAAGTCAATCTACGACCTATCAAAGACAAATTTGTGATAAGTTCAAACTAAATAAGAGACAGTTTGAGCGTCTCTTTGTCGCTGTCAAAGATGCGAATAACGAACGCGCTGAGGGCGGGGTTCAGGTCACGTATAGTTCCCCGCTCTTTCGTCAGATGGCGCCACAATAGGGGTTTTGTACATTCCTACGATGCTCGCGAACATTTCAACGCATAATGAGCTATATAGGCAACAAAGTGCGCTTCTGAATATATTAAAATATAAAAAACAATTCAATATTGTGTATTTCTGATAGAAATGAGGCAGTTTCTTTGAATACCAACTAAACTATAGCGAGATGAAAAATACCACACCATATCTAAGGCTTTATAAAAGATACATAGTCAGAAACTCTCGCCGAGTCGGCAATCTGAAAAACGGATCAACTCGTTTTGACTCGTTGTGCCACAAGGGCCCCCATCCAACGGGGGCCCTTTGAGGTCAGTCTGTCAAACCACAGTGATCCATGCTGCTTAACACTAGGCGTAATTAATTACGCCCATGTTGTGCAGCATCTAACCAACTGACAGTGTCAGTTGGTTGGCCCCTCTTTAGGGGCCACACAATAAAATAAAGAATAGAGGCCTAAGGGAACGTTCACAAGCGTCTCCCCTTCCTACGGGGTGGGTGGGTCTTTGGGTTTAGTGACAAAACAGCGACATGTGAGTAGGAGTTTGCGTGTCAGCTCTCTTTTTTTTCTTTTTTTTTCCAAGTCTACATATTATTTATGATTAAAAAAATTTTTTTTTAAAAACCCACGATAATATAGTGCGCTGATCAAAAACTGAATAGAAAAATAACCAAAAATAGGTTGGGGAAATCTCTGCTATGTAGCTGATCGGTCGTTGTCACACGGTGCAGAAAATTTACTTTTTTTTTTTTTTTTTTTTTAGAAAATCTATATTAGGACCACAGACGGGGCACATGTGTCACTTGTCGAATATAAGAGATACCAATGGGCCTTGTCGAATTTAAGAACTAGGTCTTGGCCATTGGCATTGTCTATTTTGAGAAGTAGTCTTGCTCGTCTTGCCCCTTGTCGCCAACTCCCAGCACCCCCTGTGTCTCTTTGTCCATATTGGATAAAAACAGGACATTGTTGCCTTGGCTATTTTACCCCCCGTCTGGGTATCTTATTACTTAATCACTTCGTCTTGACCCTGTGGGGCAGTGGGTATATGGAATAATCGTGTCCAGGTGTACTCTATCTGACACATAACCGAAGGTTACTGAGTTATGTAATAATACCTGACCTATGAGGCCGCCAGTCAGTTTGCCGTGATTATTTTGACACACTCTCAGTTACTCGTAGGACATCTAATACATAATTAGACTCAGCATCATATAAGACAGTCTCGGCCACGCCGGCTGCATATCGGACCAGGGGGATAGTCTGGCAGCGACTCGCCACCCCGTCCACAAGCTGTGTACAGCACCCCGTTTCTCTTTGTCCATATTGGCTAAAAAACAGGGCATTGTTGACTTGGCTATTTTACCCGTCTGGGTCTTATTATTTAATCACCTCGTCTTGACCCTGTGGGGCAGCGGGTATATGGAATAACCGTGTCCAAGCGTACTCTATCTAACACATAACCGAAAGTTACTGAGTTATGTAATAATAACTGACCTATGAGGTCGCCAGTCAGTTTGCCGTGATTATTTTGACACACTCTCAGTTACTCGTAGGGAATCTAATACATAATTAGACTCAGCATCATATAAGACAGTCTCGGCCACGCCGGCTGCATATCGGACCAGGGAGATAGTCTGGCAGCGACCCGCCAGCCCGTCCACAACCTGTGTACAGCACCCCGTGTCTCTTTGTCCATATTGGCTAAAAAAACAGGTCATTGTTGACTTTGGCTATTTTACCCGTCTGGGTCTTATTATTTAAATCACCTCGTCTTGACCCTGTGGGGCAGTGGGTATATGGAATAACCGTGTCCAAGTGTACTCTATCTAACACATAACCAAAGGTTACTGAGTTATGTAATAATAACCGCCCTATAATCCTATGAAGTCGCCAGTCAGTTTGCCGTGATTATTTTGACATACTCTCAGTTACTCGTAGGGTATCTAATACATAATTCGACTCAGCATCATATAAGACAGTCTCGGCCGCGCCAGCCGCATATCGTACCAGAGGGATAGTCTGGCAGCAACCCGCCATCCCGTCCACAATCTGTGTACAGCAGTCTGGACCAGACCACCAACTCTGGGTATAGCATTCGGGATGACTGGAGCAAGACTGGATCTAACCCTTTAATAGTCGCATAGCGCTTTAATGTGCAGTGCCCGTTGTCGTCATAAGCCATGAATGCAGCACTCAGAGTTCCTCACCAGGGCTGCATGCATGCATACACTGGCATATCGACAAAGAGCGTAGCGCATTAAAGCACTATGCTACCTTTAGCATTAAAGCGCTGAGGGGTTATTTTTTGATAGTGTAGAACCAATATCTGTCTAATTAAACCCCTTATCAGTCCTGTTTTTTTTTCACATACAAAAGAATTAGGTAATGGCGCTCCGCCATGTATTGGATAACCACTGCAGCGCGACTCTGAAAAGCGGCGGCGGTGAATTTCCATTTAGATCCTGAAAAGGGGGGCGGTCAGATGTCGTCAAGGCTCTGATAAGTAGGGCAGTTCAAATCATATGATTACATTGAGCTAATTTTCTTGCTGAAAGGAATGAATAATTGTATTTGTATAAAATTCACACACACACACACACACACACACACACCCGCCCACACACACACACACACCCGCCCACCCACACACACACACACACACACACACACACACACACACACACACACACACACACACACACAGGACACCTGATGATCTCCACACGATGACCTGATTGCCCTTCCTAAAAAAAAAAAAACACAAAAAGCCCAACTCGATCTACCTACTCAACAGGGTTTCAGTGTAGAGCGTATTCGGGGTTTTTCTGATGCGTATATTATATTGAGATTGATTTTCAACTTTTGTGATCAGTGGTTGGTCCTTAAAAGGACCGTTTGGTAGAGAGAGAGGGTCGCAGGGACCTTGCTGCTGAAGCGGAGGGCGTGGTCATAACGCGTGGTGGTCCTTCAGCAGCTCCTCCAGCACGGCGGGCGGTAGTCCTTCCTCCATGCAGACTTGCTGCTTGACTCGCTCCACGCACTGGCGGATGAGTTGATCAGCGACGTTCGCGATCAGCTCATCCACCACACCCTCTGCTTCAGCAGCAGTCCGCTGTCTCTCCTCTCTCTGTAGCGAGGCTACGAACTGCTTCTCCACGGCCGCATCGATCATAGATCGAGAAACGGCCACGAAGTTCTGTCTCTCCGCCTCCTCTCTCTGTAGCACGGCTACGAATTCCTTCTCCACGGCCGCATCGATCATAGATCGAGAAACGGCCACGAAGTTCACTCCGTGAGCCATTTTGTCGAACTGACTTCCTAGCCGCCTGAGAGATGCTGACGTCACACTATTTTCGACGACGCTATGACGCGCACGAGGTAGACAGACGACGTCGTTTCACTTCCTTATTTGGAGTTTGGGACCTTGTGACACCGAAGTCATACCGTACGGTCGCGATAAAGCAACTAGTGTTGAAAAGCGCGCCGGTCTTGTATAAGCGCCGGAGTATAAGAGCCTCCAAATGTTTTTGCTCAAGCACTAAAATCGCGACTTTGAATAAGCGCCAGCGCCTGGCTTGTATATAGCTCCTGAGTAAGAACTTCACCGAATTGAAAAGCGCTCCCTCAGAGCCCTTAATCGCGACAGTACGGTACAAATCTGATGTCAACCCGCGCCAAAACCAAAAAGGGTGTTCCGGTCACACGTACCTACGACGAGCGACCTTCAGCTATCACCACGTGAAGAGTTGGAAATAAATTTTGTACGGCAAGAAAACTGAAAACTGATAACGATTCCATTAGATAAGTATTCGGTTCCAATCTATGGCGAGATATTTCCACCAGAGCGATTGATTTATATGTCTGTAAGGTTCAGCTCTCCAACACTCTCCAATATCCGCCGGTGCACGACGGTCGCCGCCCATCATTAGTGACAACTAAACTTCTGCTGGAGAGTGAAAGTTACGTTGAGTCTAGAGGTGCGCAGAGATACTATCTGCCGCAGCCTGATTTTAGTTCCACGCTATTTAGATAACCGCCCCATTTAAAATCTCTCTCTCGATCCTAGAAAAGGAAAAAAAGGCTAGAGTTTATCATGGACGCGTCTCAGTTTTAGTCAAGCCGTAAAGTGAAGAACCCGAGCTTGTACATATACCCACGTGAGGAGTGACATAGCGGGGCGTTCAGTTAGTACTGAGTCTATAGTCAAGGTCAAGTTCCACTCTCTAAACAGAGCTTTAGCGACTCCGTCATCTAGACTAGACCGCGCGAGCGATTTTTTTTGCTGAAGCAGCTAATCGATGGAAACGTAGAGAAGACGTACTCGATCAAAAACTGCTTCAGAGGCTTGTTATCAGGTATTATCAGTTAAATCAAAATATTTCAAAACATCCAGAAAAGCAGAATGTCATGTCCTACGGGCTACAGCCGGGCACTGACGAGCAGACGCCGCTGACGTCATTTCAATCAGGTCGCAGCGCTTTTTAGACACCTTTTCTGTAGGACCCGTCTCATACCTTAGTATATAATACCGTAAACGCCGGGTGATTAGTATATGATCACATTGACAGTCGCGGATCCACGAAGAGGCTGGATAAGCCACGAGCGGACCCGCGACTGCAATGTGACATAATCTTACCATGCGCTTTTGTTTTGTTTTTGTTTCTATTTACAACAGCAAACATTTCAACAGCCTATTGTTTTTTTAAAATGATGAAAAATCGGCCCAAAAAAAAAGTAAACATTTTAGAGCTAAATTTGTGGAGGATAGCCGGACATGCTGATGTCACTAGACCCCTAAATTCGATATGGTGACATGGTCATTTTCTTAAAATTCGATACGACGACACGGACACGGACATCTAAGTGACATGGGCCATGGGGCATTTCTTGAGTCCGACATGTGACATGGCCCATAGTGACATGAGGGAAAAAAAATGTTCGAAGAGTGCATCAGAAAAAGTACCATTTCAAACCTAAGCATTTCGCCAAATTTTCTTCTTTTTTTTTTTTTCTTGGATGGTACCCGGCTTTGCGGTGTCTGGGTCCTTAAAAATGTACCAGAATGCTCAAATTCGGGTTCTAAATATTTTCAAAAAACGTTTTCTCCCTTAGTGACGTGTGACACGGGCATTTCTTAAATTCGACATACGGCTGCATGGGGAGGACCCACCCGTCAAGGGCCCCATGATGACTCATACCCGCCGCGTTCAGTCAATCAACCGAGATCTTTTTCTGTGGTGGTGTAGAAGGATCTCCCCCCTGAGGTTACAAAGTCACCTCTTTATTTAAGGGGCTACGAGCCGCAAAGTCGCTTTCGCAAAGTCGCAAGAAATATTCAAGTCAAAAAGTCAAATTCATCAACTATCAGTACAGTCGTTTGAAAGTCATCAAGTCACCGAAAAACTCCTCTACAGTCACCTCCGACTCGCCTCCTCCCTACCCCCCCTAAAGGGGGGTAAGGAGGAAGCGATTCCCTAGAGATCAGATAATTTATTTTTTTTTCTCCCGAGCAGACCCCAAAGGCCCCCCTCCCCCCCAAGTGCCCGCCCACCCCATAAATAGTGCCCCCCTCCCCTCCCCATGCATCTTAAAGTGCCCCCCTCCCCCCCTCCCCTCCCCTCCCCCCTTATAGAAGCCTCTCATTAGCTAGTCCAAGTCATGTGACCAAAAGAGAGGCGTAGTCTGTCTATTGTCTATATTATGCAAATGAGGGAGGGGGTCAGGTCACGTGACCAAGGGGGTGTGGCCTATTTTCCAAATAAAGAGCGCTTCCGGTCACGTGACCAAAGGGGTGTGGTCCTATTATGCAAATGAGGGGGTCACGTGACCCATTATTATGCAAATGAGGGAGTCACGTGACCAAATGGAAGCCACTGATTGGCTGGTGATCAAAGGGGCGTAGTCTACTATGCAAATGAGGGGGTCACATGATCAAGGGGGCGTGGCCTATTATGCAAATGAGGGGGTCACGTGACCAAATGGTGGCCCCTGATTGGCTGGTGATCAAGGGGGCGTGGCCTATTACGTAATTATGCAAATGAGGGGGCGTGGCCTATTACGTAATTATGCAAATGAGGGGGTCACGTGACCAAATGGAGGCCTCTGATTGGCTGCAGGTCGATTGAGTAATAAACAGTAGTTAACTATAGTCCCGTTCCGATACATACTATACTACTATGATGCCATTCTGTAAAGGGATGATTTGAGTAATTCCTTAATCAAAATAAATACCTTGTTATAATGTGCCCTTATGTAGGCTGAGCTTTGGGTATTAATCCATCTACCTGTAGGCAAATAAGTCTAGAGATAGAGGTTGACATAATAAAACAAATTAGAAAAATATGCCTCTCCAAAATCTATACCAGTGCTCCCGTTAAAAGCACCATAACTGGTCATCTGTGGTTGCCGCCATCTTGTTCCCTTTGGTTCCTGCAGCTTCTCACCTAGCAGGAGTGAAGCGAAAACCAGCGAAAAAATCAGCGAAATTTCGGTTGCCATTCCAACCACTACTTTCGCATATAATGTAGTGCTGACACAGTTATTCCCATATAAGGACACAGGAGGCCTGGAGACATAACCATTTAAGGGCCGCACATTACTTTAACTTGACATGCCCTTTCTCGTCATGGTGTATGAATGCAGCCTGGACTAGTAATTAGTCATGTTATGCTGCATTCAAGCATCATGCTGATCCTACGAAGTTGACACATTCCTAAAGGCTCGGTATGAATGCAGCTCTGGTAAGTAGACTCACAAGTGCTGCATTCCTGCATCATGCCGTGACGGTGTAGCACATTAAAGCACTATGCGGCCCTTAAAGAGCTTAGTGGAAGCTGCCTCTGCCGGGGATCTGTCTGCAACCGACACGCCCTCTGGGGAGCAACCCGTCAACTACAGTCATTAGAGGGGATGAGCTACTCCAAAATTAAACTCCACAAATATATATTTGTAAAATAACAAGAATCATTTGTTTTGATATGTCCATGTGAACGCGTCTACGCTGCTTCGAGTATGCGGTGTATGCCATTTGGAGGAGCCTATCAATGGTTTTTTTTAGAGAAGTTGGCAGTATCAGTTTGTCAGGCAATGTGTCGACACAGCGAAAATAATGAGACGCCCATATTGGTTTTAAAACCTGTTCTAGAAAAGAAAAAGGGATAAAAAACAAGAAGAAGACGCGCTGAGACGCCGCTGACTGCTGGTACCCTGCAGGGGTCCCTAAGGACCAGCACACAAGCCGCGCACCAGCTCAGCTTGGCAACAGGTTTTCCGCTGGTCCCTCCAGGACTCCAGCATAGGCTGTCAGATCCCTCCAGACGCCAGCGAAATGGGAAGGGAGCGGCCATCTTGGATGTGGCCCCATGGGAAATAAGCATTGACGGGATCAAAGGTCGTCAATTATACTGCCCCCTTGTGGGCTGAGGAGGAGCCAGTTTGGGTGGGGAGGGGGTAGGAGGGGAGGCACACAAATTGTAACGGCTTCCGTTTAGGTATAATTTGTCGGCTTTACAACACGGCTCGCTGTGCACGGGTGGGCTGCCGCGATCGGTTTCTCTAATTTGATTCGATCCAGGCTGGCCCATAGTAAAGGTGCAGCGATCCGGATAACCCGCATCTGGTGGTGGGAGTGGGACGATATGGGCTGGGTGTGAGAGGAAACCATATATGTTGGGGTTACAGCATTACAGTATGCAGGGAGGTATGTAGTGGGAGGATGGGCAGGCAAATAGACAGACCAAAAGCAAGGGTTAGCTCAAAGAAGCTGAAAGTGCGGAAGAATTGCATGAACAAAACGTTGGGGATTGCTCGAATAGAGAGAAAGGCAGAGGCATTTCCGAATGGACAGAAACATAGGACATTCTCCCAATGACCCGACCTTGCTCAAGCAGACAGGGTATTGTTAAAACACACAAAACACTGCAAAATAGAACAAGGCGCATTTCCTTTACAGGCATTACAGCAGTTTAGCTTGACTGTACTGCTACTGGGAGGGAAGCATGATGAACCTCAGGAAGGGTTATGTGTGCGTCTAGCAAGTAGCATTTGCTCTCTGCATCAGTTTTGCCTTGGTCTCTGTGGCTTTTTGCAAGGGCACGATGCCCACTGAAGAACTCCCAAGCTTTGGTCTGTTTTATCCTTGAGAATACAAATACAATGCATATAAAATAATTCCTGAAGAAACACAAAGGACTTCAGAGTGAGTGAATGTCTGGGCATGCGCCATGGGACGTGATGCTCAATCTGACTGAAAGTCTCCCAGTCTTTTTCTGTTATTCCTATCCTTATAAGTACTAAGCAGAGTCCTGTGCTCTCCCAGAATGGTGTGCAAGAACCACTCTCCATCTTGTAGAGGGGGCAGATTCAGACATAGACGTATTAAGCCTTTTCTGCCTATATACTAGGTAATTTGAAATAGGGCTTATAAATATATCTCTGCCGTTATTTCCGAATTGTTGACATGAATGCCTGTCCTGTCCTGAATCTTGTTCAGAACCTGAGCATAGCACAGCACAGGCCAGTTCTACGCTCTTTTCCTCACCAGGACTGCATTCATGCATCAGAATAACCTTTGATTTGAGAAGTCTTTAATATGCTCCAGAAATCAAACAGGACTCGTGCCAGTGAGACTGAACCTGAGCACGGTGACCTGACACGCTTGATTAGAGTCCTGGCAGGTGTTTGTTCTGAGGTTGGCTTTCAGTGGGGGAGCGTCCATGTTGGAGAGAATGCTGTACGAGAAAGTTTTTCTCCCATAACTTTCGACACTGAACTGATCTTGCTATCCGTCCCGGGACCTGTCCAGCAACAATGGGAGCGGGACCAGTACTCTGTGTGTGTGTTGGGGGGGGGGGGGGGGGGGGGGGGATTCGAGGACGACACAGCACCTCAATGGTCATTTGCCAGCAGTGCATTGGCATTGGTACATCATGACGGGAAAGGAAGACCAAGCATCATGCCTTTCTCACAGTGCTAAAATCCATCCATACTGGAAATCACCGCAACTAGCTCAGTAGCCAATCAAAAGTAACAGTTTGATTTTAAACGTCTTTAAATGTCAGTCGCCGGCTCCGCTGAGTGAGGCTGAATGATCAGGTTGGAGATTGGCACATTGAGACAAAGATCTGCTTGGAGAGCGGCACATTTAGCCAAAAAGTCGTCTGCTAATGGGCACGTGACCGGAAACGTAGTTTTGGCGGGAAAGTAGCGTTTGACATGGGCTGTGACGCTCTGTCAAGTACACAGTTGTCGTCTGCAGAATAAGAAACGCCCACAAGATGAAGAGACGCTGACTTTCCTCGAGTCCCTCTTGAAAGGTGTCCTCACGAGTCAGGATAAACTTTCAAAGAGCTTTTAGCATGTGAAGTTAGTGCTGGTTTTTGCCACCAGAGGGCCCGCCATGCCTGTGATCTCAAAGCGTCTTGTCGGTAACTCATACGGTATTATTAATCCTCTATTTCCTATATTTTGCCTGATACCGTAATGCATTGAATCGGCACACCTACGCTTTGAAATCGCAATGGTGTCATTTTCCCCGCATCTATACAACAATTGCATGCCTTTATTAGAGACACATAATGTCCTAGATATCCATCTTAATAGCTTCATTTACCCTCGGCTCATACATGACCTTTGCTTATTCGAGACCCCCTGTGCTTATTCAAGCCACTACGGTAGTAGTGGTAGTGGTTTAATATTCCAAAACTATATATTATTCTTATGTGTGATGCTGCAAATATTTGACCTAGTCAGTTTTCCAGTTTAGTAATAATATAAGAAGCATACGTTGAATTCCTGACAGACTTTTCCCCTACTACCGTTGTGGATAGATGGAACAGGGGACAACATATTTGCTTTAGGGCCTGACTTAACAATAAACACAGATGTTCATGTGCGCTATTCTTTTCTCTTTTGTAGGTGTGTATTCCCTTCAATAACTACATCAGTCTGTACATGGTGGTACGGTGAGTTACTGGTAGTACAGAAGGCGGGCCAGGTCCGACCTCTACCCTTCATACACAGGGACCCCTTAACTACAGTTACCATATTTGATAGATATGTATATAGCAAGTCATTGTGGTCATTAACACTTAATATTTAGGCATTCTCTTGTATCTCATCTTTGTGCCGGACGATCAAAATTATACACAAGAATTTAGTTGCACCATGTGCTATGGTCTAACTAAACTCTGATACATTATACACCCCCAGCTTTCGAATTAACTGCCGGCCTCACTTTTACAAATGATTCAAACATTGGCCACAAATGCCCTTACATTGGCAACAAAGGCTTTTTCATTGGCAACAAATGAAAGTGTACAATAACGAATATATAACTCCATATACAAGACCGAATTGCAACACGTGTATTATTGAAGAATTGTTGAAAAGTAGCCAATATTCCGACAACCCAGCAACCACTATAAGAGGGGCGAACTATATGGACAGTTGGTATTACCCATTTAAGGGCTGCATACTGCTTTAGTGCATCGTACCCCCAATTGTGAAGATGAAAAAATGCAGCCCTAGCGACTAACTTGCCAGCCCTGCATTCAAGCATCATACTGAGCATATGGGGTTAATATACTCCTGAAGGGTCGGTGAGTTACTGTAAGCCAGTGCTGCATTCATGCGTCATGAAGACAAAGGCCAAAGAACATTAAAGTACTACTAGTATGTAGTCCTCAGAGGATTAGCCCTTTGAATGCAGCTCTTGCGAGTAACTCGCCAGGGCTGCATTCAAGCATCATGACGACCCTTCAGGATTGAGACACTCCTGAAAGGTCAGAATGATGCGCCAATGCACCACCAGCGAGTTACTTGCCGGGGATGTATTGGTGTATTTAAGTGATATGCCGTCCTTAGAGGGTTAAGACCCACAGATGGCCATTGATTGGCCCTAAGTACATACACCAGGTGCAGATCAAGGGGGGCCGTGTGGACCCCCCCCCCTGGAGGAGGCTTCTATAGGAGCTGACATCAATAGTATAGATTTTGGATTGTCATAATATTAAGTTATTCACACCATTTGGGCTCACAGTGACAGATCGGAAGATACCATATTGGTCTGTATGCCGGCGTCTAAAATTGATGCTCGTGGTGATGTGACAGATTAAGGACACCCAGGTGCTATAAATGAAGGCGATACATTATACAAACCTATAGTCGTTCATCTAGATCTCATCAGGAAAAATACATGTAGCTTAACAGCCATACCGGAGAGCACTGGATATATGCTTCATCTAGCAATATAATGTCTTCCACTACGACTCTTACTGGAGGAGCAGCAAGACCTGAGCCTTTAACACATTAGCTATACAGACTGGGTCTAGCCAGGAACAAATGGTCTGGCCAACAGTCGGAACCAGAAGTATGGATTATAGACTGTTTCCGCGTCCTCTTACTACTTTTACAAATGAAGTCATGTCACTCTCCGCCCAGAGGTCCTCTCATGTCACTCTCCACACACAATCTCTCATATCACCAGCTCCCAGCATGCCCTGCTCTACAGCTCTCATCTCATTGGTTAAAGCTGACCTCTGACTTCCTGTGCGCGCGGTGGTCACTGGGAAGGGGCTTAGGGGGCCCGGAGGAGGTCATGGAGGCCGGAAGTGACATGGGTGGTGACAGGAAGTCATGTCAAAGGTCACACAGGTGTAATTACTTTAGGGGGGTGGTGAAGGGAGAGGGGGCACATAGGGTGGGGGGGGGGGGTGTTAACCCTTTAAGGGCTGCATAGTGTGTTAACACGCAGGGCCCTTTATCGTAATAATGCATGGATGCAGCCCTGACGAGTGACTAACCAGGGCTGCATTCATCCTTCATGCCGGCCCCTCAACGTCTTTGAGTGGAGCACTGGTGAGTTACTCGCAAGGGCTACACTCATACATCCTGACGCCCAGGGGAATAATGCATTAAAGCACTCTGCGATTGTTAATGATAATACTTCTAATGAGAGAGCAGACATGGTAGTGTAAAATTAAGCGAGGTAGTTAAAAGTGGGGGCAGACCCAGGACAGGTGCCCTGTTGGCACCCCGAGGTCTCCCCACACACTGTATTCACACCTGGAAGGGGATAAACTACAGTGATAGGTGTTAAGGTGACATGTGGGTCTGTGAATGGAAGGCAGAAAACTTGGGGGGCAAGGGAAGGATATTATAGCATAGACAGTCTATATTAAAGGATAAGGCTGGGAGTCTCGATAGTGACACTGCACCAATATGTGCCTTTAAGGCAATTTAAATGACTTAAAGGAACCCGTTAAACGGTTTTATGTTCAGTAATGCCATATAAATGTCACAGAAAGTTCATAACCGCATGCACATGACTTAATGTGGAATTACTGGAATCAATAAGCTTAAAGTGTTCCTTTAACCATGTTCAATTTATTTAAATGCAAACATTCATGCAGTGTGACTTTCAGGGTATTGGAGGATGATGTGTCTTGCAAAAATACAATAGAAGCTTTGAAGCCAGCATATTGTCATGATATAGGAAGCAATCCCCTAATGTAACAGCTGCACTGCCACCACTATACTTGGTTGACAAGGAAAGTATAGAAAAATGACATGTAGACCCTTAATGGGGAAAGCCCCTGTAAAGCAATATCAGTTGAGGCATTAGATATGAGTTGATCTAATGCACTTTTAGAGCAGCGCAGAATGTAGAACTGATGTGCTCAGATCCTCCTATATCTACATCACTGCTAACAGCTCTTATATACACATGTCATTGTTCTCAGACACGGGCTACCTGATCATGATCGAACAGGCCATTAAAACACAATACATTCACACAACAGCCTGACATTGTATAATGCATTCATCAAATCTGCTATATCCTTTGCCCTCATGATATACGAATGCAGCCCTGGCTAGGCTACTCACCATGGTTGCATTTATGTATCATTCCGACCTTTAAGGGACTGTATCAACCCTGTTGGGTAATCATGATGCATGAATGCAACCAAGGTTACATTGATGTATCATGGCAATAAGGGGCATTATCCACCATGTGGCCCATAAAGGGTTAACCTCCCGCAGGGTAGGTGTGGAGGTGCATCCATCACCCAGTGCTACAGGTGCTGCTGTGATATGATAAGAGATGAGCAGACACCGTGTATGGGATGGATGGGGGATTGATAGGTTTAACTCTTTAAGGGTAGCATGGTGCATCAAGACGCCCGTAAGATGCCCTTTGTCGTCATGATGCATGCATGAATAGTTGGCATGCTGTATGCATGATTGATTGCAACAACGTGCATAGCAAATGTATACGCTATATGGCCCTTGAAGGGTTATGTACTGATATTGGGGAATATTCAAGGTCCTAGTGGCAATTGAATCTGTGAAAGGGTATATCGATGAGGTGTCTTTTTTTTTCATATCAATCGGTGATTGCCTAACACATTGTTTTTGCTCATAGGTCATAGGTGGCGGTGCAGCATGTAGAAAACAATTCCAGAACATGTGAAAAGCCAGAGGGTAATGGTGGGTGGGTGTGCTTATGTTTTCCTAGGTAGGGACTGAACTTGAATCTTGTTCTCTTTAATTATGTTGGCCCAATTCCTACTTTTTCCCCATGAAATACATCCCCTCTTAAAACGCCCATGTATCCTACTCTCCCCAAGAAGACCAACCCCAACACCTGCTTTAAGTGAAAGGCACATCCACCCTCTCTCTTCTCAGTTCAAGTGTCGAAATTAATGGAAAAGCTCTTCTGTTGCTGCCTTCCTTCCTCCATGCACGCTACCATGCGGTAAGATAACCTCATAATATGCACTTGCCAGAAGTTTGGCTTTTAATCAACCATCTCAAGTTTAGTCTCACCGACACAAGTCATTTTACATTACCAGAGCAAAGTTTTCTCAAATCAAGAGTCCCTTTTTCACAATTTTCATTTCCTTCGTGCCACTTATATTTGATTTTTGTGTGGGTTCCTTTTCACATATTCAATTCAGTGGGGTCTTTATTTCTTCCGTGATTTTCGTTGGCTGTCCTTTCTTTGCTTCTTCTCCGACATCCCTACCTCCTGGTTTCTTCATGTTTCCTCTTATTGTATATAACCCAGTGAACAAAGTGAATATTTAAAGGACGGCATTGTGCCTCATTGTTCATCTATCACTCTGCTGCATCAATGCAGTGCCCAGCTTGATACTTGCATTGGTGCATCATGTCGGACCTTCAGGAGTGTATCAACCCGTATGGTCGACATGATGCAGCACTGGCGAGCACTCATTCATCATGACGATAGAATGATATAAGCACATTAAAACACTATGCTACCCTTAAAGTGGCAAGCCCTCTCTCTCACCGTCTACACTCTGTCCTCCATTTCCCATCTCACCACGACAATCGATGCAAATGATCCGCTGAGGTGGGTTTGTTACGCCTCCATTGATTGGTTACATTTAGCACCTCCTCTCCCTCCGTAGCGGCTGCTTTATGTGCGGTTTGATTGGTCAAATTAGAGGAATTGTGGCCAATCATTCGTCTTGTTAGTGAGTGCCTTGGTGGGGCGTTGGCAGCAGCTCCCTACCCCTACATAGCAGCAACAGGACCATACATATACATGTACTATACTCTAATATAATGGCCACTATAGACATATTGCGGCAGGACAGGAGAGTTCTCATGGATACTGTTGAAAATGTTTTAGCCAGATCTGGAGTATTGCAAATGCCAACTCAAACACCGGTTGACTTTTGATATACAGTTGACCCCCTCTACCAGACACACTGACCTAAAAGTATGTAGTTTCATTGTGAAAACACCCTTGCCGTGTATGGACCAGTTCATTCTGACACAAAATCTCAAAATAATGGGGGTTTGGCCTTAGTGGTTTGGAGTGGAAAGTACCTCACTGCAAAAAGTTGTCTTACAAGTCTCCTCATGTCAAAATGATATGTATAGAATTTGACACAAGATTCTGTGCATTCATCAGAAACAACTCTATACAGAACCGTCCTGGGATGTCACCTTGCCTTGCAGCTCGGGTCTCTAGATGCAGTTTCTATGGAGAGTGATCGGGGTGCGACTACGCATGCGTCAAGTGGCCAATGAGTGCAGAATTGAGTCCCTCCAGGCACTTTTATGTGGATTTACAGTCATTTGAGAGCACTTACTGCTGCTCTATGAGGTACCGGGGGTCCATGCTCATTACCCCCCCTGGACCAGTGCATGTTCCCGCACCTTGTCACTTTATTTAGGCCTAAGCAGGGAGGGTAAAGAATCGGTCTCGCGAGATGGTGAGAACAGAGCGAGAATCGACGTCACCACCAAGCGACATTTCTAGGGGAGGTTTAACCACATAAAAGTAAATAAGGCCATATAAGACTGGGGCAATTCTGTCACAGCTTGCAAATAATTGCACTTTGCCGTTTGGGAAATCAATATCTCTTTCGTCGGAATCCGTTTTTCTTTTGCAACCTCATCGAAATTAGGCATGTTGTAGATTCAGTAATGTTAGTGACAGCAAAGGGATGAGGGATTTAGCATGGTTAGTCACTCCAGATAAATCCTGGATTTATCACGTTTTACCATAGAGTGAATATAAAGGGATGAGTGGTTTCACATGGTTAGTACTTGGGGAAGAATTAAGGATTTTAAGCCATGGTGGGTGGCTGGACGAAATGAGGGATTGGCCTGCAAAGGAATGAGGCCCAACAACTACTAAAGTGCAGTGTTTCAAGACCGGTTTCTTGTTGCCATTGGTTCTATTGCGCATCTTGGTCTGCGCAGCCAGCAGTCACGTGATCACTATAGAGGTTCCCAGAGGGCAGTGCGGTTGGGGGTCGGTGACTGTGAAATCACCTCGGCCCCTGAAGGAGTAAGGCCGAGTGTGCTCTGTGTACTAAGGAACCTCTACACAAACTGGGCAATAAGTCCATTGATATTCTTTGGCTCCCTGTACGACCAAACTTTCAGTCACTATAGCCTGACCAAGTTCATCATTGTTTCACTCCCTATACATGTTCGCCAACCTAGGCTAGTTAATATTGTCATGTTGGTCAGTACTGACTAAATAACCTTAGTCTTCTCCATTCCAATGAGTTTTAGGGTCCTTTTTGATAAGGCATTAGTAATATGTTGTTATGCCTCAGTCATTTCTGAATACCGGTAGCGCTTGATCATGCCTGACCAATGTCTCTATGACTAACCTTGGATAACCACTTTTGACATGATCAGACTAAAGGCCGGGGCATATAGATTTTCTGTGTACACACTGTAATAGGCGGGGGGGGGGGGGGGGGTAGCAGTGTTAAAGCAGGGCACGAGCTGGAGGGAAGTGTATAGTACACGGGAGAGCAAGACGAGTAGTTCAATAGAAATGGTTATTCAAGGGAAGGGACGTTTAGCATGTAAGGGGATATGAGATGTAGAGCCATGGAGAGGCAGATAGACAGAGACAGACGGACAGAAGGACAGGCAGACAGACAGACACAGACGGGCAGAGGGACAGGCAGATAGATAGACACAGACGGACAGAAGGACAGGCAGGTAGTGGTTGGAAGTTGCCAGGTACGGCCAGGGAAGGAGAACCCGAGAACAGGACAAGAGTGGATAACCAAATATTTATAACCCTTCCATATCGGGTCAGTAAACCTAGAACCCTCTCCCCCTTACATTGCCAGCCGAGTGAAGGCAATGCGGCAATATGCTGGTTATTAATACATATCATATTTACCACGTAGCCCATTTTGAATGTATTATTAGACCCAATAAAAACCTTTAAAATAAAACCCTCACCTACACACCTGACCCCTCACCACAGCGCTAGTGAGTAACTCACCCACGCTGCAGCATGTTGACAAACCAACATGAAGGTTTGAATCATTTTACTGTCTCTAAAGCAAGTCGTAAACTAGTGGAGACTGACTGGAGTAGGTGAGAGAGTGGAGAGAGGAGGGAGGGGGAGCTGAGAGAGTCATAACGAGGTTCCTGTGGGCATAACGACTTCCGGTACAGTCTTTGGGGGTTTCCTATTGTATGACAGGGCTGCCCGCGGCCACAGTGACAGTGGCCCCCTCTGGGGACAGTTACTATTAGTTCTGTAGACCACCACTAGGGGCAGCACTGCCCCCCTGGCGGCAGTTTGTTGGCGTCCATTAGCGTTATGAGACCTTGATGTTGTCATAGTTACAGCGTAGTTGTAGTCATCTCCCCTGTCACCACACAGGCCCCAACTGGCGGCTTCCTCCAGAGTTATTCAGTAGCAATAATATTAAGGAATAAGGTAAAGGTCCGATAGTCCGTACACAAACAGAAAAGTCAGGCACTGCCTGACTCTCAGGTGAGGGTAGTTTTAGCGACAATGACTCTCACTTTTCTGAGGGTGTACACTACTTACACCAGAGCCATTTAGTGCCTGAAGGAAGAACTCCCTCTTTGTATAGTCATCTGAGAGGTGCAGAGGGGGTACTAGGGACTGTGACACCTTTACCCTGGTCCTAATGGCTACTGAGCAGCACTGGAGGAAGCCGCGAGTTGAAGCCTGTGGTCACCACTGACACAGCTTCCCTGTCACCACTGACACAGCTTCCCTGTCACCACTCACACAGCTTCCCTGTCACCACTCACACAGCTTCCCTGTCACCACTCACACAGCTTCCCTGTCACCACTCACACAGCTTCCCTGTCACCACCCACACAGCTTCCCTGTCACCACTCACACAGCTTCCCTGTCACCACTCACACAGCTTCCCTGTCACCACTCACACAGCTTCCCTGTCACCACTCACACAGCTTCCCTGTCACCACTCACACAGCTTCCCTGTCCCCACCCACACAGCTTCCCTGTCACCAATCACACATCCCCTCTGTCACAACTGGTACATCCCTTCCTCACTTCTACCAAGTCAACATTCACTCTTCTTTACGGCTCCCCTTCTTCCACCCTCCTGCCCAACCTCCTTCCCATGCATCCCATTTACCTCTGATCCTCCTGTTCCTCATTTATTTTTTCTTCGTTTTCTACCTTCCATCATTCATTCAGCCTTCCGCCATTCTACCCGTCCACTCACCCCACCGTCCTCCATCTCCTCCATCTCACCTGTCGTCCCATGCTGATCCTCCAACAACACCCTTAAAACTACTCCTCCAGGGCTGTCTCGCCCCCTCCCCCTCCCGACATCACCGTCCCCACCTACTCCCCACTCCCATACTGACACATGTCCTCCCTCCGGGATCAGATCCGTCCATCTTCTACATTTCCTCTCATATTGAATTTCAAAGTCATCTCAATTCAATTTCAATTTAAAAAGTTTATTAGTCTGAACAAACAGTCTACAAATAAATGCAGTTATCAAGAGTTTGCTCAGAGGACACAAGAAGATATTGCAAGTCCTAGAGTTAAATAACCAATATGATAATACAACAAATATCTTCCTTTAGCTTTGATATAACAAAAGAATTAAACAATTCTTTGATGATATTACTTGGGGAAGGGGGGGGATGAATGATAGTGATCACAGCGTATACATAACTCATTCTAAATACATTTAGTTCGGTCAAAAGTATGATTTACATGTAATATTGTTTAAATATACAAATATCAGTGAACGATCTAGATAACACAAATTCAAAAATTCAAACATGGTCAAAATACATACACGCCACATATAGATATCACATATAATCTCGCTTTTACTATGCAATGCTAAATTTTCATATTTACCCATACTGAAACTACATTTTTTAGATCAATACCCATACCATAATAAGTCAAATACTACACTTTTGCACCCATATTTTATAAAAAAATTTACAGCTCATATATAATTCATATTAAAAAAATATACAAAGCAGCCTTTTAAGAATTGAAAAAGAAAAAGAAAAAGAAACATGGAATCAATATCAATGCCAATACCATCTTGTTGTAATACAAAGATGGATCAAATGCTTAACATCTGTACATCTATACATTAATATAAATATTTTCAACAGCGTCATTGGTAAATTGTTGAGCATGCAGCCATTTTTCATCAAAGAATTTTTTTTATTAATTTTCTAAGCGAATTTTTAAATGATAATTTACTCTCTGATAGTCTAACTGCAGCTGGTATTCTATTCCACTCATCAATGGCACTATTAGCTGGCGATTTCCTAACCCTTTCACTATGGGATAAGTAACTTTGTATTAAAGGGCCATCTGCTGCTCTTGTTCTCCTACCCCCAATCATATTGAAAGCATTCACCTGTATCATTCTAAAACAAATACTACCTTGGAGATATTTTCTCCTTAAGTCTATAGGCAATATTCCAGCATTTTGATGTAATTTTTTAACAGAGATTTCTGTGGGGTCCAGAATTTCAAAACAAACTCTCAATGCAGTGTTTTGTAGAACCTGAAGTCCCCATATACTAGCCACATCTAGTTTATAAGGGCAGACTTCTAAGCATTAAGCCAAAAATGAAAAGCTGTGTTCAGATAGCATGGGCCAATACTTTAGAAATTAAGGATGATTTGTGAATTTAGAACGGTTTCCAGATGATTTGCCATTTTCGAACCAAAATTTAAAAGATCTAAAATGTCCATAACATCTTAGGGATAGGGCCAAGGAGAAGGTAAGGTAGGTCGGGTTACCTGAACACAACCTGGATGCAAATTGTTGCCGTGATGACCATGTAGATGCTTACAGAAGTAGATCTCATGGGATGTTAGCTCAGATCTCGGAACGCAGCCTCATGCTAGCAAATTGTGGGCGCCTGATACCTGCCTAAATCTCACGGGAAATGCAAAGATGGCTACCCACACCCAAAGCTCCAGATTTATCATAATAGGGAGAGATGGAGTGCGGTGGTCTAGGTCGGAGTGGGGTTGGGTCGGGTTGGATTGGGGGGGGGGGGGGGAGGGGGTTACTTGTCGGTATGTGGGTGGTCACGTTTAGTAGCGACGTGTGAGGGCCTAGCCGTGCTGCTATTGGTTAAAAGGGGTCACGTGTCAGGTGGTCACGTGGTCCCCTGGGGGTGGGTGGCGCCTCCTGGCGGCAGATAAGTGCATTACCCCGAGGGGTAACGATAACTGGGGCTAAAGTGAGGATCAGGGGAGGAGGAAGGGTCTGAGAGCTCACCGTTCCTGCTTCAGGCTACTGCTGCTTTCATGTAAGATCTAGCCAGGACCAGCGCCATCTTGTAGTCTACACACCCGCCATTCATGTTACAGACCCCTGCTGCTGTCATATAAGGTCTGGTCAGTACCATCGCCATCTACAGACTCGCCATTCATGATAATGCCATGTGCAGTCAGTACCAGTGCTATTACTGGATAGAGGGAGAATGGAAATCTTTCACTTTCACAGAAAATCCTCTAGCACATGACCCTGACCTGGATTTCTCCAACCGGTTCAGAGTAGGGACACTGGCGGGAAGTAGAGTGTAGCGGGATAAGGGTTAAACCTGGTACCACCTAGATGGACCCATTAACCCGCCAGCCTCCACTTAAACCTGTAAGGCCCGCAGAGTGCTTTAATATAGTATACCCTTGGTCGTCATGATACATGAATGCAGCCCTAGTGAGTAACTCGCCAGGGATGAATTCAAGCTTCATACCAACCCTACGGGGTTCACGTACATCCGAAGGGTCAGCATGATGTATTAATACAGCATGACAACACAGGGCATAACATATTAAAGCATTATGCGGACCTTAAAGTGTTAATCTCTCCCCCTTCTCCCCAGCCCCCTACTCCCCGCAGGCCCCCACCCTGAGGCTCATCCTACAGCTCACCTTAATCTGCCTCATAACTCACCATCGTGGGTGTCGTTATGGCCTCTGATATTCCTTGTGACATATCGCCATATTTACCCCCCCCCCCCTTGGATTCTGTAGTTTATTGATTTATGTAATCTGCAGGACTCTCTCACCCCTTGTAGATGTACCGTGATATAACACTCACTCGTGCTGTCTTTGATATGCCTTCCCTCGAGCACACATACATGTCCTTTCTATCCATCCACCTCTCTCCCCCCCCCCCCTCAATCCTCATCTCTCCCCTTATCTGTGTCTCTTTGTCTGTATCTGTCTTTCTCTCTCTTCCTCTGTCAAACACACACGCACACTTCCCCAATGTCCCCCACTCTCTCTGACATTGTAGTTGTAATTATAACGTATTTTAGATTATAATAAAATTACCACCTAGTCCCCAATATGTACCATACACTTTATCCACCACCACAATATTAAAGTCTAACACGGCAGCAGGTCCCTCCATCCTTCTGTACCAAGGACACCTAATTACGCCTGTATGACAGCCGCTAATCAATACCTAATACCACAGGGAGCTGTGGTGGTCTACATTTATAGCCTGTTTTAACCCTTCAAGGGCCGCAAAGTGCTTTAATGTGTTCATTGTCCTCTGTCGTAATAATGCATGAATGCACCCCTGGTAAGTCTATTCCCCAGGGCTGCATTCGTGCATCATACCAATGCTAAAAGGTAGATACACTCCTAATGGGTTGTTCTGATGATCGAATGCAGCGCTGGTGAGTTACCCGCCGAGGCAACATCCATGCATCATGCCCCATAATGGCGACAAATGAAATATTACATTAAAGCACTCTTCCGTCCTTCCAGTTTTAATGGGCTATATAGACGTGTAGTAGGATGTATGGGGGCTGTACCGCAGTATAGGGGAGGGGTATGGATTACATAGAGGGGGCTGCAGTGATGTATCCAGGCATTGACTAGATAAAGTAGGGCGGTTATCGCACCAATGTCCATATTCAAATAACGCCAATTATATCTCATAGTAGATGCGTTTATAGATATGTGTGCCGCCCACATTGCCTTATTACAACTAGCAGTGTCATTTAGTAGGTTGCAATGGATGTCGCTTGATTGTTTAGTGTGTGTATTACCAGCTATCCAAGCCTGTAATATATACAATATTGGCATACCATTCCCTGTAAGTTGGAGGTGAATCAGCAATATAGGAATAACAATATTGTGTGTACACGATATCTTGCTGAGGGAAATTCGACAGATGTTATCTAAGAGTTCATCACTAGGCAGAAGAAGGTAAACTCTAAAAGATGGGATGCATATGAAATAACCAGAAGATTCATACCTTCTGATACTAGCCCTACTACCCATATACTACTGACATCCCTGATACTAGCCCCACTCCCCATATACTACTGACACCCCTGATACTAGCCCCACTCCCCGTATACTACTGACACCCCTGATACTAGCCCCACTCCCCATATACTACTGACACCCCTGATACCAGCCCCACTTCCCAAAATATTACTGACACCCCTGATACTAGCCCCACTCTCCATATACTACCTACACCCCTGATACTAGCCCCACTCCCCATATACTACCTACACCCCTGATACTAGCCTCACTCCCCATATACTACTGACACCCCTGATACTAGCCCCACTCCCCATATACTACCTACACCCCTGATACTAGCCCCACTCTCCATATACTACCTACACCCCTGATACTAGCCCCACTCCCCATATACTACCTACACCCCTGATACTAGCCTCACTCCCCATATACTACTGACACCCCTGATACTTGGCTCACTCCCAATATACTACTCACACTATAATGGCTATGTCTGCAACAGCAGGGCCTGTAAGGTGGATCATATAAAATGATGCATACGTATAACCTCGATTTATAGTCCCTCCTCCCCTCCCTGTTTATTACTTACCCTCCCCCCCCAACACACACACACACACGTGTGATATACACTTATCTCCTTATCTAATATAATACACGTATCCCCATACCTGGTGTGCCCATCCATACCTGTATCTGATAGCCAGCTTCTCACCTATCATTACACCCTGAGAGATATCACTATCTGGAGCTATTCTGACAGCTGCCAATGGAGGTAGGAAACACAAGTCTAATCAAAGGGAAGATGTCACCCTCCTGCCCCCCCCCCTCTGCCTCAGTCTCAGTCGCCCACCGCAACAGGCATTCTGAAGCAGAGGAGGGGTCAAAAGGCCTCTCTGGGTGGTTCTAATCTCTATCAGAGGCATCATTCTCCAAGCAGATATTTGGTGTAGACTCTAATCCAACTGCATAAATTAACATGCATTATGAGCTGGATAAAGAAAGATGGCCGTATCCATACAAAGAGGTAATTTACCTGGACAGGTGGCACCAGCTAGGTACAGAATGTACCCCTCCTCTGCCCATCAGTCCCTTTCACTCGCCTGCCCCTGCCTCATCGTGATAGGACATATCAGCTGTGGTGATAAAAGCACAGGGCAGGGGTTTGATATCATATCAGGTGTCCGTTATCTGAGAGAGTGTTTGGCCTTGTGAGGGGTCTACGTGGTTTACCCTTTAAGGACCACATGGTGCTTTAATGTGATATCCTTTTAGTTGTCACGATGCATAAATGCAGCCATGGTGATTGTGCTTACCATGGCCGCATTTATGCATCATGCGGACCCTTCTGGAGTGGACCAAACCCTTAGGACTGATGCTTTAATGCAGCACAGGTGAGTTACTCGCCAGGGCTGCATTCAGACATCATGACGACAAAAAACATAATGCATTAAAGCACCGTGCGACCCTTGAAGGGTTATTGCGTCTCAGTGATATGAGTGTGCTTTGTATTCGGACAGCTCTGTAGGCTATAAGGTTACCAGTGGGTGTCGTAGCGTCCTCTTATTTAATCATGGGGATACCGACTTGGTAGGGGCAGGGGAGGCAGGGTGGGGCATATGAAATGATATGAATGTCACACCGGCAAGAGGTAAACACAATACTAAAGAGGTGAATGACCGGGCAGGCTTTCAGAGATATAACATATAAATGACGTATAGAGGGAACACTGGTAAATGTAGATCTTCATCGGCAGGAGTTTATATGGTAATGGGAGCTGAGAGGAATTGCCCACCAAAAAAGTGTCAGAAGCAATGTATAGACTCGACTGGAATCTGAATGATAATAAGAATAAGAATAAGCATACCCAAGAATACATTTTTTTGATTTTTAACACTAAATGATACACTGTCTTAATCATATTTTACATGTAAACTTAGTCATCTCAAGACTTTGATGTAATTAAATAGTCTCCTCCTCTGGATAGACTGCAACAGTGTAAAGTCACAGAAGTCAAGTTAAAGGTGAGCTACAGTTCACACTGAAGGACGAGGTAGCGGCTACACCCAGGAAGCAGCCCCAACGTTGTCCATCCGTCACTGCCCAAAGGATCAGGGAACCCATGAAACATTCACAGCTACACTTCCTTTCCTTCAACACCCTCGAGAAACCTGTCTGTCCAGCGGAAATTTACTCCAGCGGGGCTCGCGCTTGCGCATACGCTCGCCACTCTTCGTCAATTTACCCGCTTGACCCACGGTCTCGTTTCCGCGTAGAAAGGCGGATGTTTAAGCGCCAATATATATTCAAATGTGTCTCCCATCCCTGTGTATTCCCCTGGTCAGTTGGTAATGAGTCTGGAAAGATTACAGGGGTTACTAGGCACCTGCGACACCCCTCCAGCCTCGTTCTGGCCCGAGCCCTTAGCCTCGCTCTGGTTTGGGACCATAAGGACTGGCAGCTCGCTTTCGGGGCTTTGCGTCGAAGATGAGGAGTATCTATGCAAATTGCCTGAGAGTAACAGCTCCTGTAGGCTGGATGGGGGCCTGCTGGGGGTCTAAGGGCTGCTGGTGCTGGGGGAGGGGGTGGTGCTGGTACAGTCTCCTTGCCAGAGACATGTATCTCTGCCCCAACCTGGAGGTTTTCTGTGGAAGAAGTGGAAAAAAGGAAAGGAGCCAGGCTCGTCAGGTCAAAATCCAAGTCGGTCTGGGGAACTATATTTTGTGTAAGGTCAATAGGGTGTAATGAGGTTCAGATGCTGAGACCTAGTTCATAATGACCATGTCTCTTGGGACAGAGACCGATTGGGGGAGTCAAGGAGATACATGGAGAGTGGCGGTGGTAGTATCGACCCCATCAGGGATTGGTTACATACCGGCTGTTGTCGGGAAGTTGTGCCTGAGATGTGAAAAGTTGTCGCAAGTCAAGTTTACCAGAGTTGACCTATGTTGGGCATACAAATGGGAGAAGCGGCCATCTTAGTGTTTTCTGCTGACAATCAAGATGTCTGACTGACGAAGTAAATTAAATATATTGGATGAAGAAAAGTTTACTTCACATATGTTTTGGTAAGCTCCTTGATTAAACCATTCAAGTGTGTGTGTTAAGTATTTGAGATAATTATGGTGATATATTTTGGGAAACCAATGAGACTCTGTTATTAGTTGTAGTTTGATATTTTTATTGGCAGAAGATTCACAATCCAATCTCTCACACCAGGGTTCCGCCGTTGTACAGAACCCCATGGTATCTATGCCCACTTATTTGAACATTCATAAGTTCAATAAACTCATGAAAAACCTTTCTAAATTATTAACGTTTCTACCTGTAGATGTCAATAGTGATTCCTGCTTGTGTGAAGAAAGAGGGCTCATCAGTGATATTATTCAGGATATTGCATTAGCTACTGAAGCTATAAAACAGCAATCACGTAGTGAATTCTATGGCGAATGCACCACTTTGGCCTGGTACTGTGGTGGTTGAACAAACACGTGAATTATAGGCTATATTGCCATACAGACTCCTCCATCCCCCCCCCCCCCCCCAACTTTACTTTTGTAAGGTCAGAAACGGTGCCCCAACAGAAGACGAAATGTGCAGGACTTCTATATGATTTAACCCACGGTGGACGGGCAAGACAAAGGAATCACACATTGGGTATATCGTATACACTGACATAACCGAGGGTTAAATCAGATAGACTACACCTGTAGCCTGGTATGCCTTCATACCCACTGCCCACTGGTCAGCGACTCGGTGTATAACACCTCGTCTAGACCTTGTGGGGCAGTGGGTATGACGCATACCAGGCTACAGGTGTAGTCTATCTAACACACAAACTTTAGTACCAGAGCTAGACCACAGCTATTCAGCACAGAATAGCTCTGTTGGTTAAAGACACAGTTAACCCGTTAAGGACGGCATGATGCCTCAGAGCATCATTTGTTGTCATGATGCACCAATGCAGTGCCGACGAGTCATTCATCATGACTGCATCGGTGCATCATGCTGACCCTTACTCACAGGATGGCATGATGCATAAATGCCGCCCTGATGAGTTACTCGGCTGCATTCGTGCATCATGGTGACAAGGAGCATTAAAGCATTCTGCCTTTTTCAGAGGGTTAACAAACAAAGCTCTTCTGGTAGCTAGATTGGCTATTGATCTCTTGTCGAATTGCTTTTACTGTAGTTCCCTTTCGTCCAATTCTGCATCTGCTGCTTCCTACCCCGACGTTTTGGTCGGCCCTTTCTTGTATAAGAGCCATGGCCCTTTCCTGAGCCTGAAATGGTCTAAATAAGTTGAGGTATAGCGATTGCCTTCTATGCAGGAGGTCGGTGGTTCAATCCCCCCTCCATTCCCTCTCATGTCCTGCCCTGTATCTAATCCCTATATCCAACCATCTTATCTAAAGTTACTACTATGATTAGATGTAAGTGTATTCATACGCGCCCTTACGTTGCCTCAGCTTGGTACCCACAGCAACCAGCGGCAGAGAAGTAGTTCCCCAATGATGGTGTATGCCATATCTTAGGGTCTGCTGACAGAGGATGTCACTCTCCCAGCAGATACTTCATTCACTACTATCCAAACTACTGCTTATTCTTTCAACCCAAAAATCTACCCACACATTACTGTTGACATGCATAACCGTAATATACAACAACTAAACTTTTCAGATCCTGTAATGAATACTGTACTGTAGATTCCAAATATGGCAGCCATAAGTTTGTCGTAGATATCAAGGAACTCTTTGTTTGTATGTATGCAGACTGGCAGTGTGTGATGCGGTATAAGAGCAGAAAGTAGTCCCGTCCCTGCTCACCTCTCTGTCCGCCCCTGTGTGTATGATTGACAATGGCAGCTGCCGTCCGCACCTCTCCAATACCCATTTCCCACCAATCCCTCTCCAGCCCCCTCCCTACTGCTCACCTCCCAACCCCCTCACCACCCCCCTCCACCTCCTGCCATACCAAGACGTCCAACACGGTATGGCATTATCAATCCGGGTCACCTTCCTATTCCAGATCCCGTCTCGGCCCGTTCCGCCTTCCGCGGCTGTCGGCGTATTAGTACCGTGCCCCGTCACCAGGCGGCGGATTAATGCAGTAATATCCGGAACGGGCGGAGCACAGAAAGAAACAGACGTCTTTCATTTGCTAACTGTGAGCTGTGGCGTGGTGGGGTGAGGGAGGGGTCAGGGGGAGATGGCCCTGTCACCCTCTGATCACGTTAAGGACATTAAGGGGTGGTCGCAGGTCTCTCTGGTGGTGCGCCCATCAATATGACTGATTCATACGCCGCAAGGCCGCGCCTCGACCAGGTGTAGCCCGGGTTGTAGCTATAGATCCAAATAATAAGGCAGTATCATATTGCTGAGAATTTTGGTTAATACAATTTCTACCATGACTGTGAGTTCGGTTTGATTATAAAGAACACAGATTTCAAGTTATTTTCAACCTGACTGATGAATAGTTTATTATATGTATGCGTGACTGGTAAGCCAGAGTCCACTGGCCAGATCGATTGCAGTGTATCGTATACGTCTGTGCAGTTAAGATTCTAATATTAGATATCTGATAGGGCCTATGTTTCCTAGAAAATATACTCATACTGTCCTGCTTATGTGGACCTATTCACGAGAGTTTTCATCATTATCTGCGCAATATTATCATGAATATAATATTTAAATGCAAAAACAGACTGGCTCATAGACAGACATATAATATGACAGATGTATTAATTGATCTCGAATGAATCAGTAACTTTCTCTAGTTCTAGGTCAAAGGACGACTTAATTAGGAGATCAGGATGACCTTGGTGTTGTAAGACACGTGACCAGGGAGATGGATTAGTGTCAGTTAACCCTTTAACGACAGCATAGTGCTTTAATGATTAATGTCACACCGGCGAGTAACTCGCCATTGATGTTGCCACTACTAGGATCACACTATGAGTGTTTGCCATGATACATGAATGCAGTGCTGGCGAGTTACCAACTAGCAGTGTATCTGTGCATAATGACAACAACATATTCATGATACCTGGAGGTATTATGTGGTCGTTAGATGGTCAACAGGGGGAACAGGAGAGGATTAGGTGTCCCTAATGAGGGTGAGATGGGAGGAGGGGACAGTGGGTACAGGGCGTGACACCAGGTGTCTCCACTAGTGTGGGATAACATATTGAGGTAACCCTGTAACAGCAGCATAGTGCTTTAATGTGATGTGCCCTTTGTCACAATACTATGAGATTGATACACTCCCGTAGACATGATTTCCTTAAAGGGTTAATCCTGCTGGGGTGTTTCTGTATTTTTGTCATAGATATATAATATACGTGATTCATTTGAAAGGCCGATTTCTTGCATGACATCAATGAGAAATTGGATTCATTAATGATAAATATATATGAACATGCTGCCTCTCTATCATGGATGGTCGTGTAAAAGATGGGATTGGTACATATTACATGTATGTACACCTGAGCATCAATCTGGAGCAGAACATACATAATCACCCCCCCCCCCCCCCCCCACCCTCCATGCCTCCCCTTTGGTGGGCCTACTGGAGGAGTAATATGACTAATGTAAGATGCTGAGTAATGAGTGCCTCCAGTGCTGGTAGCTTCTGAGGGTAGTGCCCCAGGGGAGGGCTGTAGTCATATAGCACTCAGGGTGTAGCATTCTGCACCAGACGGCCACTCCAGGAGGCCTCTCTGTGCAGTACTAATCTCAAGAGGAAGGGTTTAGTCTCATAACAGATTCTTAGCCGATGCTTAAAATCAGTTGCATAAATTAGCATAATATTGGCCCGGGCAAAGAGCAAATAATACTTCAATTATATTACTCCTTTCTCTTTCGGAATGCGCAAAGAGGGAATTCTCAGCTCAGAATGGGAGGGGAGGAGGGTGTTTATGGATTAGGTAGGGTTCTTGATATGTGTCTTACTTAGCCTATTTCCTGTACTGTAAAAGAAGGAGAAGAACCCGGAGTTATTCCCCAAGTCTTTAGTTGTCGTCATGATGCACAAATGCTGTGAGTGGCTACCCGGTGTTGCATCGATGCATCATGCCTACCTTTTGGGAGTGTAGTAACCCTGCAGCATAGCGCATGAATGTAGCACTGGTGAGATAAAGGTGTTATTAACTTAAGCTTCTGTTGCCCTTGCAGTTCACTACTACTGATACTGGTGGCGCCAGTGTCCTACACTAGTGCTTAGAGGTGACCCACGTGTTAACCCTTTTGGGGCAGCATGATGCCTTAAGATGCTTACGAGTGTACCTGCTTTGGAACACCATGCCAACCATGTGTATCAGCACCATAGGGTAGACATGATGCATGAATGCAGCACTGGCTAGTTACCTACCTGGGCTGCATTCATAAATCATTATGAGAAATGGGAATAGTACATTACATCACTATGCTGTCCCTAACGGGTTAACGTTAAATTGGTATTATGACAGGTAGGATTGGCTCTAATGATGGTGTCAGAACAAGTGTCAGTACCACAGACAGGTGTCACAATATTACCTGTCAACAGCCTATGAAGGAGTTAAGCAGCATTTTAACATGGATATTGTTATAGGATTCTGCACATTATCCCAGGTGTTAGTTTGGTAATTGGTGCTGAATTGTCCTCATGTCTTATTCAGGGGATAATTGACATCCTGTTATAACATCCTGTCAAATGTAGAGTGATCTGTGACACTGTAGGAAATCATTTCTTGCTTTTTATTACCAATAAGAAAATTATTTAATCTCTTTCATACAACTATAGTTGTGATCGTAGACACTCTTACCATTCTCTAGCAGAAAAAGGCAAAGTAATGGTGCTTAAATTGTTTAGTTGTCATGTGTTGCTCTTCCCGATGATTCCCTTGTGAGTTGTAGCAATTTCGCATGTCAACCTTGGTTTGCATCTCCTCTTTTATTTCGCTTTGGGCGGTGGGGGGAGGGAGGGATGGCCTATCACACACAGCTCTTGGATATCCCAAACATTGTACGCCTACCTAAAAGCAAAGTTACGCTCGTGGGGTGTCATCTGTCCCCAATATTTATTAACTGTAATGATATTATATCTCGAAAAGAATCAAACTGAGTTACCATATAATAACATCGCAATCAGCCTAGATATAAATTTACACAGTCACTCAGAGAGAGTGTTCATCCATAGATGCGGTCACTGCGGTATTGGTTGGGCAAGGAGCATATTAATATCTGTCCTACTACTGCGACGCAGACTACCACTATTTGTGGCTGACTCCTTGCCAACTTGAGATATGTCCCGTAAGGTACTTGTAGTATGCCTGGACGTTAAACAAATCAATCAATCAAAGCAGATTCAGCAATATGTCTTTATAGACTCGTAAAAATAGTTTGTCAATAACCTTCTCTAGCTATGCAATTGTGACGGTCATTACTCTCTCTTCCCCCCTCTCACACTGACACAGTCATATCACCAAACACCCGTCCTGAACCTTCATCCTACACATACACGCCTACCCTCCACTCCTATAAACTCTCTCCAGTACCTTTTAAGACGATTGATTGTGTTTTCCGGCCTGGAGGACTAGGAGGTATTCTTCTTGTCTAAACCTCTCTCCTCCTTGGGCTTTGGGTAATCTCCAGCCCCTCCTACCCTACTAGGCACCCTCCCCTCGGTGTGTCTATGTGTGGCTTTGTATCCATAGAAGAAAAGAAAATAGTGACCTTTTTGCCAAGGATATAACCGAAGCATGACTCCCTTTTGAGAGAGAGTACATCCTTGCCAGTCTAGCAATGGAGCAAGAAGGGTAAAAGTGGTGTGTATTTATAGTAGGGAGATACTAGGGGTGGTGTGGTGTGTAGGAGTGTGGCAGGGACAGGGGGAGTGAGTAAGGCTGCTGGGGACGGGGGTGAGGTGTCTGGTGTTGATCTCGTCAAGGTGGCGGATCCTTCAGGGACATCCATCACAGAAGATGATCCTGGTGTGAGGTCTAGTCCTGTATAGTGTGTGTGTATATACTGCACAGGTACCACAGTGTATATCACATCTCACCGTCTGGGCTGTATCTATTAAGTATTTCTTTCCGTCTTCTTCACCTCTCTGTCTCTCTGCCTGTATGTCGTGCTATCTCTGGCTGTCTGTGTCTGTATGTGTCTGTCTGTCTCTTCCTCTGCCCCTGCCTCTGTGCCTCTCTCTGCAAACATATATATAATAAGTGATTTACATGTATATGATTCTTTAGCCTTTACTGAAGCACCCTATATATACGCACATACAAGAGTCATACAATTAATATACATGTATGCAAGTCCCCGTTAGCGAGTTGGCAAATCACGCCCCTAAGCTGTAACAGCAAGGGAGAAATACGAGACAGTGATATCCTTAATCAGTAACTCTTTTGAAAGGTCTGCTATAGTTACTTAGAGGGTCCGCTTAGCAGTAGATCCATTGAGATAAGGCCCTTTGGGATTTGTTGTAGCTCTTTAAGTCTTACCTTAAATCCACTTAAACTTCACCCCATCCCCCAGGCTCTGTCACACTTAGCCCCGGGCCTAAGTACCTATAGTTCCTGGTCTGAGCAGTTCTAAGAAGTTCATCGAATATAGTAGAATGCCGACTTGTGTGGGAGCTTACTGCGATATATGGTAGATTTTTAGTTCCAGGGAGGTGTTTCTGGTCGTTTCACTCCTACTTTGTTCCATTTTCTCAATGACCTCTTCTCGTTCAGGACAGGTAGGCCCTCCTTACATAGAAGCTGTTATTGTCTTTTAGTGTTAGCCCTCTGGTCCCACCTATCTGTTTAACCCTTTAAGGGCAGCGTAGTCATCTATTTGTCGGCATGATGCATGAATGTAACCCTAGGGAGTAGTGCTCCACTTTACACTCCCGAAGTGTTAAAACTGCGCATAGAACAGGAAGCAACAACTTTCTGATTAGTTAAGATTTTTCTTTTTAAATACTTTATATATATATGTTTATATATATATATATACATACACATATATATATATATATATATATATATATATATATATATATATATATATATATATATATATATATATATATATATATATATATATATATATATATCTTTCAGAATATGTATTAGCCTTATATTGCTGTATTTCCGATGAGAGATATCTTACGATGATGGTTACTTAATAGATCAAAGGAGTCTCTTTTCAAAATATTGCAAAGCTTCTTGACCAATGCCAGGAAACATAGTTTGATGAAAGATGGCAGACTGTCCCTCCGTAGGATACATTAAGGAGGTTTAAGCACAACTGTACAATCCCCAGAGACATGGGGTCCTACAGTGATAGCTGTAGAAGTCTGGTGAGATATATGCCTCTATATCTACAAGCCTGAGGCGGATAGCAGCGGACTGTGGGCCCATCTAGGGACATGAAGACGCTACCTTGTTATACAAGAAGTCACCAACGAGAACCCCCCCCCCCTCCCTCCCTCCCTCCCCCCCCCCTTCCTCCTCCATAGAGCGGTATGCTCTGTGACCTTTGGGCTTCCATTTCCCTACCTATAGATGTGAAAAGGGACATTGCAAAAATGGGAGAGAAAATGAGATTATGTTTTTCTTTTTCTTTTTCTTTTTGTGTCAGTCGAATCGTTTCCACAAAAGATAAGGTTTTATGATAACAGTGGTGGATGAGAGATCTGGTTCAGTGTAATACTGCCTGTGATGTCAGACACTTTCTGTTCCTCAGGAACGGATAGCAGTCCAAACCTATCTGAGACCATTTAATAAAGCTTTGAACCTAAAGGCAGTGTTTGGATATTCTTTATTTAGCAAAGTAGAGATTCGGTATGGAATAAAGGGGGCGAATTCACGTACATAGATAATTGACTTGTGGGTGAGTCCATCTATAATGGACCAATGGCCCCAGGATGACCATCTCAGAATTCATTATAATTGGGTAAGATGATGGCTCAATATCTTCTGAGTAACATCAGTAAATATGGACTCCAAATTCCAAGCGGTTTGGATGTGGCAACCCATTGAGTGCAGGGTAGTGGGTGATTTTCATAAATAAGCCAACTCTCTTATGTTCGTGAAGTGATTTCAATGGAAATAAAGTCTGGAAACAGACTATACTCAATTGAAAGATACTGATGCGATTTTTCAAGAAAAAAATAAAGCCAGGTGTTTCAAGTTATTGCACACATAGGAAATGACCACCAAAGTTGGGTCATTTTGATAAGTGACCCAACTTTGATCACCCCCAGTGCCCTCTGTGTTGTATTTCTAGAGTATATCTTGCTATGTCCAATAGTACTGTATATGGCAACACCATTTTTGCATATAAAGTTGTGTTTTGATCAGTAATCTGATCTAGGTGACATTTCAAATGTTGGACTTTTCCAATGTTTGCCTCATTTCCGACTGACTTTGGAGTCGTCCTGCCCCAACAAGTTGAGAGATATCTTAAATGTTACATGTTGTGTCCCCTGTCCATATATAGGATATTTCATTGCTATAGTTGTTTGTTCCCAGTTGCCATAGCTTTCACATGAGACACTCGTGAAAATGGACCAGCTTTAAGATCTGCTTTTGATGAGCCCACTACCCTGCACTAAATAGGTTGCCACATCCAAACCGCTTGGAATTTGCTGATGTTACTCAGAAGATATTGAGCCATCATCCTACCCAATTATAATGAATTCTGAGATGGTCACCCTCGGAAATTTTCCATTTCTGGTCGATTATGAATGGACTCAGCCTTGCATATATCTGTATTTTACTAAGTATGTCTCTTTAATTCCATTACAGGTGTGTACGATTTCTGGGTGGCTGAACATCTCGTACAGGTTGGTAGTGATACCCTATAGATAATAGAAACAGTATTCAAAAATCATTCAGCTACACCAATTATGCCTATATGTATTTACCATGATAAACAGGGCATTGTCTTCATAATATCCGATATTCTTACACAAATAATATTATCTTAATGGCATGAATTTCATGTTTGGAGATAGTTCTAAGCGTGCATTCCTGATACAATTCAGATGTCATATCCCACTCACCCCAATTCTACTGACAATTGCTAAAGGAAATGTGTGTTCATGCTACAATGCATGCAATAAAAACGTAGACCCTTTACAAATCCACCCCCTGCCAAACACACACACTCACAACCACATGCACCAGTACCATGTAAGTGTCTACCCAGTAGAAGATAAGAATAGGGTAGTGCCTGCTTGCCTGTCCAATCTCTCACCAACCCCAGCCCCACACCCTCTCAGCCTGGAGCAAAATTAGGGTATACAGCGGGGGGGGGGGGTGACACCCACTGGAGGAGGCAATGGTGGAGAGTGACAGGTGATCAATCAAAGTGAGGAGTGTGTGTCAGGGGTGTGTGGGGGTGTAGAGGGGTGGGTGGGGGTTGAATCATTATGCTTTAATCCATACCCACTAATATAGATATTTTACATAATGTAGACATTTATATTTTACCCCATATATAAATGCATATCGGGTATCTTGAACTAATTGTTGAAGAAAGATAGATGTTGATGTAAAACCAAAATATAAAATGATTGCGTTTTTGAGTGTACTGACGCCTTTTATAGTGAGATGTGGGGCAACGTTTCTTTTTCTCGTTTACAGCTTTTGCAAATAAACTCTCCTTTTTCTCTTCGTGTTTATCTGTTGCTAGGTTGTTTTAGACTAGACATAATGAACGCCCTGCAATATATTAATTTGGGAAAAACATGACAGAAATGATCAGATGTGGGTAAATCCAATTTAACTTCATGTGCTAGCAAACCTCGAAATACAGGGTTTAGGGGCCCAACTACAATACCTTATATCCCTGCCACTACCTCACCCCCCCCCCCCCCTCTCCACCATCATATTACTGGGCATACCCCTGCGGCCCCACACAGCCTGACTGCCAGAAACTTCCTATGAATGTAATTAGTGGGGCGCTGGTTCTGCAATACGCCGCCAGATGTCTGCTCGGATGCCGTCACTCTGGTATTAGATTGCTGTGTAACTTTAGGGCAGTATCAACATTTAGAAAGTCGATCACAGATGCAGATGGTACAGTTATCTTCATAATGATGAAATATCCCGGAATGGTTTATATATAGCAACAGTTTATATTAGTTTTGTCTTGATAGTTTGGGTGTGTTTCTCACCTTTATCGGTTTTGGTTTGTCCCTCTAGAGTACTCTCGTTCCCAAATCCTTCCGAAGGAAAGCTCTGGTGACAGGCAGTATGACCTTGAACTTGGGATTTTGCTAGGTTTGGGCAATCCCTACTGGTAGCTTGGAACCAGTGAACAGGAACCAGAATGTATGATGGTAGTTTAACCTGTATTTCCTATCATACTTTCTGGTTCCATTTCTGGTTCCTGTTCACTGGTTCCAAGCCAACTACAAGGACTGCCCAAACCCAGCAAAATCCAAATTCAATGTCATACTGGCTGTCCCCAGAGCCTTCCTTCGGAAGGATTTGGGAACGAGAGTACCTCTAGAGCCGCAGAGTGATTTAGTGTGCTATGCCCTTTGCTGTCTTGAAGGGAGACCTTCGGCCTACCATTACTTGTGGAAAACTTAACCTAATGGCAGTCTGAAATGCAATGTGCCATCCGTACGTTAAACTACCTAACAATCCATCAATAAGTGCTTATAGGGTTAAAGTTTATTCTCTAAGTATTCTCTAAGTATCTGACCGTAAGGACCTTTACATCATTATTAGAAAAAAGTTACAGTGTATTTTGGTGTGTTTTGGAGGGCAGTGAACAAAGAAACAGTCCAGTAATAAAACACCTCAATGAGGGAGTTGCCGAGTAAGTGATCAAGCTCAAGGCCAGACAGAAAACAGCCTTTCACAAAAATATGATAAAAAATGTAACAATACTGCCTAGCCTCTTATTGATAGGTCGGACTGCAAAAGGGGTCTCTCTACAGTAAAACTTTTTTACTGATTGATCTACGGGTGTGTGCCTAAAAGGTTTTTGTCAGCCGAGGAGGCGCGAAGGCCACTCCGCGCTGACATAATTTGGTAGAACATAAAATACATCAATATTGTGAAAGCTTTTGTGTGAGCTACCATCAGATACAATACATCATCGGCTGTGAAGTGCTCAATAGACATTGACACTTTTTATGTAGCAGAGATCCAAGTTGACCCTATAATGCCCGCATAGTGTTTGAATGGGGTATATCCTTGGTCGTCATGATATATAAATGCAGCACTGGTGAGTTACTCACCAGTGCTGCATTCATGCATCATACTGACCATACCGGGTTGATGGTCTGCATGATGCATGAATGCATTCATACATCGTGCCGGCAAAGGGCACATCACATTAAAGCACCATGCGGCCTTTTAAGGGTAAAGTGGAGGCTCGTCAGCCGCCTTGTTATATCCATCTGCCGTGAGTGTAGCTCAGAACACGCCCCATGCGGCGTCTCTAATAGTGCTTACAAGCCTCCTAGCTGGTGCCGAAGTTGGATATGGATTTATAGTCCAACTGAGTAAATTGGGCTTTTTCACCCATGTGACATAATGGATGAATATTGATACATTGTAGTCTACCTCTGAGTGTAGTTTATGGAAAAGGGGAAAGTTTCAGCGTGGGCGTAGGATACGTTGGCATTGACATCTACTCGGCGGGTACCTTGAGCATTCAGCTTTAAAGAGAAGAGCCAGAACATAATGACTCTAATATGTGTATTCCTTAAAAAAAGTGTTTTTTACATTCTTCAATCCGGAAATACCACATGCAAACCACCTAACATATTCTTATATGGAGGCATCTAGCAACGAAACGAATTATATGTCACTGCCTTTGTGAGAAACTGGCTTCTGGTAGTTGGTTCAGCTCTGAACCCTGATAGGGGATACCAATGACTGGTATGGTAGTAGTACATGTATACAGAAATGGGGGATATTCCCAGGCACTGGTACAAGGGAGTAGTATATAGAAATAGCGAATATCCCCAGGTATTAATATGGGAGAAGTAGTATATACAAATGAGAGAAATCCTCAGGTAATAGTGATAGTGCACTTCAAAATTGTAGGAATTCCCCTCTTACCTTTACATTGTACATAGCACAGCTACATAATCTCTAAGTAACACATCACATTTACAAATATTATCAGATATTTCAATTCAGTTATGAATTTCAATGATGAAAAGTTTGATTATGAGAATTAGTGTATAATGGCTACAGGTCTTGGTGTAATTGTTTTTATTTGAATTATGTTGGCAGATGTAGCCTTCCCCTGCACAGAGCCAGAACTGTACAGTTGCTGAAAGGAGGTAGTGCCCCTGAAATTGAACTTGCTTGTTTGAAGAAGTAAATGGTTTTCCATAGAAAGAGGGGTAAAAGATAACGAGGTGAGGGGGCTCAGGGTTAGTCCCTTAGATGGATATTGGAGTTAGTGTGTGGAATGGCCGGCAGTGCCTTTGTAGGTTAGACCCCCCTGACATCACGAGATAAACCCCTTTGTTTGTTGATGTAAGAGGGGGGAGGAGGAGTGGGCGGAATGTAAGGCACTGAGGGGTAGGGGGTGGGAGGGGGAGGTTATCTCTTCTCCAGGGCTCAGCCCAGGCCAAAGACGATAGGATTAGTGGTTGGTTTCTGCACGAGTCGCCTGGGGTCGCTGCGGTAACCCGGCGGCAAAAGAAGGAACTAAAGCTTTGCTCACCCGGCTTTACCCATAAGCCATTGCACGTCCTCGCCCCCAGAGCCACCTCTTGGTCGGGGGCATTAGTATTAAGATTATTGGAAATGGCGCTCTGAGAAAGGAGGAGAGGTTGGCAGAGGAGGACGGAATGGGTGAGGGTGAGTGGTTTGGGGTTAGCGGATGGCAAGGTCTCACATCGTGATGAAATGAGTCGTCGGGCTGGGTGGCCAGGGTCGCCATTTTGTCTGCCATTTTCCACTCCTCCGGATTGCTCGGGTTCAATTCCCTGAGTTATGTCCCAATGGGAATCCAGAGGAAAGTCTAGGAGAAGGGGAAGGGGGTGTTGGGATAAGGTGATGGGTGGGGGCTCAGCCCTGGCCAACGATTTGTAAATCATGTGTAAAATGCGACGCAGGGATTGGATAGTGGTCGCCGGGCGATCATCCGGGTACTCCGAGACCATTTTGGATTTGACGTATTCACCCAGATTGGCACAGTGGGCGGGCACAGGGATTTCTGAGAGGGGAAGGGAGCAGAGGAAAAAATGATATTGGAAAGAGGAGAAGCTGGACATATTGGATAGCTTTTGCCATTACGCCCACTGTAAACTGATTTTCTCTAGTGCTAGCTTTGCCTGAAGTTTCCTCTATTATCGCTCACCATATCATGGGGTGACGCCTTTGGCTCTTCTTGCCTATAGTGATTTTCTCATGGCCAAGAGTATGGATTTTTATATTTGATATCTCAGCAATAGGCGAGCCTAGACTGGATGAACATGACCGCTAAACGTTAAATGACCTCTGATAAGGTGGAAATGGCATACAAATCAGTTCTATTGGGAGGAGATCCTAAATTGAATAGAGAGGATATCCCTGATTGGACGAAAATTGGAAGTGAATGAAAGGAGTCTGCTGATTGGATGCTGACTACTTCCGGGTTTGCGCGGTAACTATGCAGGGGGTACCCACGGGTGGTGATGGTGGCGGTCTCCAGTGGCAGACAGTGGAACTTAATTGAGGCAGGCTAAGCAGGGGGCTATTTAATCTGAGAGACTTTGACCCTGATCCCAAACCTACAGCCTTCTCCATCCATCCCCTTCCTACATACCTAAACCATCTGGCTGTACTCTTGACCTCTTAACACTTATGGGGCGCGCTAGTACTTCATATCAATATCCACATTTGTCGTCATGATGCATGAATGCAGCCTATGGAGGTAATGCACATGCACGGCATTAATGCATGCATCATTCCGACAGTAGCTATAATTATGATACATTGATGCAGTTCTGGTAAGTCACTTGCCAGCAGAACATCGGTTCATCGTTACAAAAAATAAACATACAGAGGCGTTTCACCATCCTTAAAGTGTTAACCCGCTTCGCACTACTCTTTCTTTAATGATCCTTTCCCGATGTGTGGAACCCAAGGCCACAACATCGAACTCCAACTGTTCGACCAAATATAGAATACCTCCTGCAGTTCAACCACCTATACACGCCATGTGTCTTTCGGTACCAGTAAGGAATGTGCAGCTCTGAATAGGCATTTGTAAGATTCATAGTCTCGCAGCTTTACAAAGACTGCAACTCTGATGAACATAACATCGTGCCTTATTTCCTCTCAGATTAAGTGTATGTATCGCTCTATTTGGTTTCTTTTGCTCGCTCCTTCCCGCCTGCTCTCCCTTCCATCCCTATCACTCTCTCACCTCCCCACTCACACCTTCTCATTCCATGTCTCTCTTCCTCCCCTCCCCTCAATCTCTGTCTTAACCCTCATCCACATTCTCTCTCTACCTCTCTCTCCCCTCCCTCTCTCCCTCCATCTCTTTCTATCATTTACCCTGTCTCTCTCTCACCTCTACCCCTAGCCCCTCCTCCTCCCCTCACCTATACAGTAGGTGTGTGGTCGTCAAGGCCTGCTCCTGTCACCTTGTGACATCAGGTAACCATGGTTACAGCGTCCCAGGGGCCTCTAGTCTGTAGCTGGTCCCCGGTCGGTGGTCAGTCCGCTAAATGGATTCTGGGATACTTGAAGGGTCCACAGTTGAAGGTCTTTGTGCGTCTAGTAGACTAGAGCCACTACACTCTAAGAACAGTGTGTTGTGGGAACATGCTTTAAGAGTAACACACATAAATTTGCAACACACTTTGAGATTTTACACACTTATGAATTGTAACACACTTTTTGTCAACTCACTTACCTGCTTACACACTTGAGGTCATAGAGGTGTGTATCATATACAAAAGGGGGCAGCAGCAGTAAAGGTCTATCATGTACCTATGCTACATTCTTACAGCCATATAGTAGCTGTCGCAGTGGCTCAGTGGACTAGTCTTTGGACTGAGAACTTGAAGATCCCCGGCTCGATTCCCAATGGGGCTGACCGTCAAATGGAAATGTTTATTTTCTAAGAAGGACCATAATATTTTAGCCCCCCCCCCTCAAGAAGTGTCAAATTTCTCTTCCCCTCAGGAGGGGTTGAACTGTTTTACAACCCCCTCCCCAACCAATCCCCTCTACTACAATGAAAGATATGACACCTATTTACTTTGCAATGAGATACATACAAAAACTGTATTATTTGAACCTCATTGAATGAGCAAACTCACTCGATCCATATTGGAAATAGATGGGAAGTTTATTCTCTTCAACTATACACACATGCTCTTTGCATGAACCAAATAACCAACCCATATAAGACCTCATTAGAGGTTCTGCAAGGCTGTAAAAGCATGGCTTATCAATAGCTGATTAACTATTGTCTTTATAATAGATATAAAGCCCTGCAAATTATTAGTCAGTGCATTGGCATCCCTCAATAAGGGCGGTCTTTGTATTGTGTAAGAACCACTTCCTGTCATAACATATCAATACCCAAGGGTAAGTTATATAGCTTACTGGTAACCGGTAAGAAGTTGTGTGATCTTTGAGAATACTTTGTGTCTCCTCACTGTTGTGTGTTCTGGTACCTATTTGAGTGGGGAGTACACCATGATTGTACAAGGAGATTTAGTGGCCTACTGAGCAAGTGGCTGGACAAGTGTGTGAGAGGTCCTGGGTTCGATCCCCAGAGAAGACCTGGCACCAAATCTTCCCAAGTGAAACAAGTTGTCCTGACAGGAGTCGCGTCTGTAAGTGTCGGTAGACAGACTGCGGTGAACCTTCGGTGTCCTGGTCTCCCATGAGACTTGCACCGATCCGCTTCAACCCGTAGAAGCATAATACACTTGCGACTGGTAAAGATATAGCAGATATCAGTGTTGACGAAGGTGGTCCTAGCCGGGAGGGGAAAAGGCTACAATGGACCACTGGAGACTCTGAGAAAAGGTTGTGAGAGCAGCCATCCCACGCTATCTGACAGTGGTACGGTCATGGCACATTGCGCCACAGTCACCAGTTGGTTATCAGGTGTGTCAGTTTCCCCAGGGTCATGAGCTAGGATGTGTTCAAAGTGGTTGACTATGATTTGTTCACTGTCAATACAAAGTCAGTTTTGATATAATACTTCTATTCCCACTTTTTTATATATTATGAGCGGTTCAATAAACACTTTTCCTAGATATAAGAAGCATTTAAAAGTGATACTCACAGTATATGCACAGTATGAACATGAATAGACCTGACAAGAAATTAAATAAATCTATACTAATTTAACTCTTAACCCATATAGAAAGTAATCATACTTGATATTGAAAAAACAATAATTGTCAAGGGATTCGAACCTGCATGGATAGGACTCATGTGCCAGCCCCTAGACCACTCAGCCACGGCACCTGACACACTCTGTAAGGTGTAGAACAGCTATTTTAACCCCCACCTCCTCAATACCATGGCTTTGTACACCAACACACTTTTTAGATTCAACACACTTTTGCCAAAAGTGTGTAGTGTGTTACCACAAAAAAGTGTGTTAAAAGTGGCTTCAGAAAAGTGTGTTGAAAAGTGTGTAAACGTAACACACTGTTTTTAGAGTGTAGACGCTGTGGTCAATCTCAAAGGTAGGATTCAACTCTAAACGTGGTCTTTGGGTGGTGAGTTCCTGAGGTTTGATTCCTGCTATATACCCAAGATCAGAGTCAGGAAGCCGCAGATCTAATATCACTATTTCTCTTTTATTGGTGGTCCTGGGGGCTATATATATAGGTTTGAAATATAGTGGCAGAGTGTCAACCTCTCACGTCCATTTCATAAGTTTGAAATACCAGTTTGAGTATAATGGCACAGATGCTGTATCAAACCTTATACATGTATGAACGACGACCTAACAGTGGCAGACCAACTCTAAACTAGAGATCTCATGTGAAAGGACAGCTGGTAGAGCAGGACAAGAAATTTACATTTACAGTTCTCCGACCGGAGATCCCTAGAAGTCACATAATATCAGGCCATAGCTAGTTCCAAGTGCCTTACATATAGAGGCGACTGATTTAAAGGACCAAACTATCAGAACTCGGTGGGACCGGGAAGGGTTTATTCCCAAGAGAAGGTTTCAGCTCGTCCCATCAGAATGCTAATAGTTGTATAACCTTTGTACATGAAAAGAGATTCCCAAGATATTGATCTTCCCAATGGTGTCTCCTGAACGCAAGCATGTGCGTGCAATACATTGATAGTGTTTATCCAATCTCAGAAGACAATCTTCCTCAATTTAAAATATCGTAATAAACCTTCTTGATCCTTAGGCTATAGTAGGCTATTGAGATGATCCCTACCTTAAACAGAATCCCCTGGAGTCACAAAGACCACCCCAATATAAGGGACCCTGTGTGTACAGTGAAGTATTGCGGCACTACCTCATCCACCCAATACCATTGTGGCAGTGGAGAGGGGATTTATATGTATTTGAAGGCTCCCTCTGGAATTGCCATTGGGACGCGCATACCCCAATATAAGGCCACTCATAAGGCAATCCCACTCATGGATGGATACCGCCCTCTTGGTAATAAAACAGGGGGCACAGAAGAGGGAGGAGAACCCAAATAGATGGCGGCATTATTTGTCCATCCACAAATGCTGTGTGACTGAATGCTACTGGATTTGTTTGTGTGATGGGAGGGGGATTGGGGTACGGCTTATGGAGCATTGTTTGAGTTAGAGCCATGGGTAGCTGGGATCTCACTGTTTAGCACTTTAATGGAATAGTTTTAAGGGCTATGTCATTTTGTCAGCATGATGCATAAATGCAGCCATATGGGTTGATGCACTCCCAATTGGGTTGGCACCCTGTACTATAGTGCAGTACTACAATGCCATTAAATTATCCTTTTTCCCGGTGCTTTGTCATATTAGGAGCTGTATTATATGTCTGTATAAGGGAACTCGTTCAACAGACACACCTGCACCCACACCCACACACACGCTATGCCCTGGGCAGTGGCTGTGGCTTTTGCAGGAGGGAGCAGTTATTGTAGTGACCCTCTGATCATCCTATGAAGATAGGATGGCTGCAGGCTGATTCAGGCATGTCACCAACAGTCCAAATATGGCACACCAAGACGCCATTGCGTTAGTACTTTGGAGGCCCCTCAGAATAGGAGTGAGTAATACCCCAAGACTGTATTAAATAGTGATCAGAGCCTTCCAACAGGGAGATGTAACCCGCTCCCCTCCCTCATCCATTCTCACAGTGACTTAGGCCTACTAATGACCAGAGTTCTACGCCGTTCACGTTTATCAAAGTCCCCCCCCCACCCCCTCACTAACTTCTCCCTTCACACAGGGATTGTCACTGATTGCGGCAACTCTCGTAAAGTCTCGCCCGTCTCGCGAGTCCACGTCGGGTGACGAGAACAAATGAGGTTTTGACCATCAGCGGTTTGTCTAACCTTTTAAGGGCTGCATGCTACTATTTAACGCTGCCCTTTGTCGGCATGGTACATGGATTCATTTATATATCATGCCAAAACTTCGAGAGTGTTCCAACTCTTAAAATGTCGGCACTCTGTTTAAAAACAGACCGTGTGAGTTACTCGCCAGGTCTGTATCCATGCATCATGACAACAAATGATACAGCCTATTTAAGCACTATGCGGCCCTAAAAGGGCTAAGCACTGCCTGTTACTGTAGAGCGGCCTTGGTGGGCGCCCGATTGGAAATAAGTAGAGGTAATCGTGTTCCACACGCCATTAGCCCCGCTTACCGTGACATGTTACCATGGTGATGGTTGCTAGGGTGACCTGCCCTCACCTCTCCATGGCAACAGTTACAGGTTGGTGCTTTATGGGGCAGGAACATGGCACGGTGGGTTTTATTGTGGGTTTCTGCAATTGATGTGTGCCTCGCCCATATGGCTGCATGCCTAACCCTTTAAGGGCCGCTTGTTACTTTCATGTGCTATGCCTTTCTTCGTTATGATGCATGAATACAGCACTTGCTAGTAACTCACTAATGTTGAATTCAAGCAGCATGCCTATCATATATGGTTGATACTCCCCCAAAGGTCATGCATGGTTTATGAATGTGTGAAGGGCATTAGTGGACATATAGCCAACGACTTGAAGCCAAATTGAAGAAGGACATGTATACTGTCTAATACCTACCATGCCGAGAACCCCTTAGCGAAAATATATCTTCTACCGACACAGTCATAGCGTGCAGAAATTATTTTGTCTCCTGCAGAGGAGTTCAAATTTCTATGGCCACCTGCTCACAAGCTTTATGCTCGTTGTTAAATAATAATGACTCCGTCAGAGGTCATCTTAAAAGTGAGTTGGTGATCTACTTTCTGTCCTCACAGAAAATGCGGCTCCATTCCAAGGACGCCGCAACTCTCCCAGCAGAATTCTCATCCCTTTCCTCGTTATCTCTGCCGAAACGTATACTTTAAAGATCCTCATACATACAGCAATAGCACTTTCTTATCAAATGTAAGAAATATACATAGAACAATTCCTGTGGGTACCATATATGCTTTTCTGGTAGAAATTGAAGATAGTCACAGGAACTCCTTTATGGTGTAGGCACGTCACAGAGTGTCGGTTGTGATGCGGATAGAAGAGCAGAAAAGTAGTACTCCTCCTCCCCTTCTCCCACAGTAGAGTTCCTGTAGTCTGAATGAGCATCTGTACAGGAGAGTGGGACACCGGAACACCTGCAGCAGCAGCCTCCTTCTGGGGTAAAACGTGGTAAAACACAGCACCGGCAGGAGGCTGGCTGTACCCGTGCTCACGCCAAAAAACAATCCATCAAAGAAATAGCCTGCAGGCCCTCTTTACCGCCGGTTTCTTACACTTCCATGCCGGGACCTTATTGATTAAACATATTACAAGTACAAGTTCTTCTCTGCAGCTCCAGCATTTCTTTAAGTCTTTTGTCATGATCTTTAGCGTGTGTCTTAAAAATGTCCTCTCATGTTGAACACTGAAATCTGTCGCGTCTCATAACCGGTGTTCCCGATCTCTTTTAATATCTGCCTCCTCCCCTGTCTCCTCCAGTTCTTGTCTAAGGCTGCGGTGTACTGCATGGTTCTTCCTCTCTGTTCCCTTCTTGCCGACTTCCCTTTGAGGGCACTCTTTTATTAATTGACACGGTTGTGCAGCTGGAGCCCGGACAGGTTTGAAGTAAATCAACCCTTGCTTCATGGGAGGTTATGGTGAAAATGTTCCTTTGTTTATAGATATTCTTTCTCATCGCCGCACGCATCATAGAAATCAGGTTTGGATCAAACCCTTTTTTCTTTGCTAATTTTTTTTGCGTTTGAATTTAGATATCTCCAGATAAATATGTTGGTTGGTTGGGCACAGACAAGAGTGAAACAGCTCCCCCTGTCACCCCCCCCCCCCCCAGTCCCCCCCCCCCCCTGTCACAGCACGTGTTCCGGTGGTCATCATGTCCACTTCCCAGCGTCCCTCTGACACTATTATGGGCTGGAGCCGTGTCACGTGGTCAGACGGCCGTGTCACCTGACCGGAAGTTGTCAGCCCCGCTCCCAGACGGCCCTCGTGACGTCATCACCCGCGGCAGCGGTCCTCCAAGGGTCAGTCTCTCTTTCAAGGCTCCAGGTGTGTGACATTACCAGACTATGGCGTCCAGCATTGCTAGAAGGCATTGTCCAGCAGTCCAATATTGCGTGACCTGTTAACTACCTGGCTTTAGAAACAGTGTTTCAGTGACAATGTATAAGGGTCAAGCTGGTCATTCTGTGGGCGCATCCATTACTTAGGCTGGTACTGGCGAGATAAGCATTGATAAAAGCGGTCACATGAGTACAAGCTGTTTCATAATGTATCCTAAGAATTCCGCAGTAAAAGGAGGGAATTATTCCATTGCTTTAAATGCATTACCTATAGCCTACTGCCACTGTTTCCCGTGTCAGCCTTACTACAGTAATAAAGGCCTGTATACTGGAATGGTGATGCTCACCAGGGCTCTGATGTAAACGTAGTTACCAGGGTATCTGAATTCAGTGCCAAGCAATGTCTATAAATATGGAGCAGGGAAACATCATATTGACGTCACGTCAGCCCTAGTGACAATGACATTGCTGTGACGTAAACAGGAAGTCAGTGTCGTCAACAACCGGAAGTTTGTAAACCCAAACCGGAAATACCTGGTGGCAGGGCTTGCGGCGCATGCGTAGTCATGACCTATATTGGGCTGTAGTCGGGGAGAGATATTTCGCCTTGTCAACAAAAATAATGTTATTTTAGAATGTAATACCATGATATATGCTCCGGGGCTGTTTTATTAAAAGTCTCGGGCATAGCTTCCCTGATATTGTACTTCCCTTTCTCACTTCCTTTTTCCTACCTACTCATCCCGCCCACCCTTACCTCCTGATGTCCCCCCATCCCTCCTCCTCCCTGCTGCCCCCCCCCCCCCCATACACACACCATAATACTCCAGTCACGGCCCGCCGGCTGTGCTGTGCTCGGGGGGACACTGGGCCCGGCCTGCCTGGGCTGCATACTAAGACACAGCCCGTTGTTGCAGGGTGAGGCCCGCGGTAATGGTAGAGGACACGGCGGGGCACCCCTGGGCCGGGGCTCCTCACGGGGGAGGCGGCTGTCAAAGGGGCCTGGTGTTTAGTATGCGGCATGAGGCAGCAAGACAAGACAGTATTTATAACCCTTTAAGGACCGCATAGTGCTTTAAGGTGGCCGGTCATAGACGGAACCCGGTCATAGACGGCACCCGGTCATAGACGAAAAAATTGGCCCAAGTTGGTGAGACACAGCCGTGTGGTGTCTTGCGGCTTCTGTCTTTCAGTCATTATCTGTTTCTGTATGTGCCTCTCCCTGTCCCTCTCCCTCTCCCTGTCCCTCTCCCTCTCCCTGTCCCTGTCCCTCTCCCTCTCCCACTCCCTCTCCCTCCCCCTCTCCCTCTCCCTCTCCCTCTCCCTCTCCCTCTCCCTCTCCCTCTCCCTCTCTCTCTCCCTCTCCCTCTCTCTCTCTCTCCCTCTCCCTCTCCCTCTCCCTCTCCCTCTCCCTCTCCCTCTCCCTCTCCCTCTCCCTCTCCCTCTCCCTCTCCCCTCCCTCTCCCTCTCCCTCTCCCTCTCCCTCTCCCTCTCCCTCTCCCTCTCCCTCTCCCTCTCCCTCTCCCTCTCCCTCTCCCTCTCCCTCTCCCTCTCCCTCTCCCTCTCCCCCTCAGTCTTTCTGTCTGTGTCTATCTATCTGTCTGTCTGTCTTCTCTTCTTTGAGATAAATCAAAGCTACAAGTCGTGAACCTCTTCTGTGTAATCGGATAAGATCAAAGTAAATTCTATGTTCTACTTCTACATCGTGATTAAAACTTTACTTTTGCAAGTAAACGAACGATAATTAAGTGCGCAGTAATCTGCAAGTATCGTTTTACATATTTAATTATTCCCTAATTAATTCTGAACATTTCTCCCGTGGACCTTAAGCCTTTAAATGCCGCATAGTGCTGTATGCATTATGCCCGTTGTCGTTATGATGCATGAATGAAGCCTTGGCAAGTTGACCTCAACAGTGCTGCATTCATGCGTCATGATGATCCCACGGTAATGTACATGAAACCTTTAAGCGTGCATGATGCAGCACTGATGAGTTACTTGCTAGGACTGCATTCATGCATCTTGAAGGTAAAGAGCGTACTGCATTAAATGATTAGGTCATGATATTACTTTTGATCCATGATATTGAGGGTTGTATGACATGTAAGCCTCCTGCATCCTCTTTAGCCGACAGCTCACATATCTGTTACACCTAGGTGAAGGTGGATGTCTCATTATTTAACCCTTAGGGGCAGCATAGTGCTTCAATTGACCATGTCCCACTGTCCTCATGATGCATGAGTGCAGTTCTGGTGAGTAACTCGGCGGTGCTGAATCAATGTCCTCCCTGCATCATGCCGACGCTACCCAGTTGATTCACTCTCGAATCGCCATCATGATTCAACCATTTGGTGCCCAACCGGCGAGTAACTCGCCGACACTAAATTGGTAACAATACAACATAAAGCCGTGGGGCAACATAACGATGATTAACTCTTTAAGGGTCACATCATGTTTAATTGTACTCTAGCCTTTGCCTTCATGCTTCACCAGGGCTTCATGCATCATCCCGTCCCGCTCTCTAGGGGTTACATGGTGCTTGAATGCAGCACTGGGGACTTTACTCACCAGGGATGAAGTTATACATCATGGCGAGAGCATACTGCATTAAAGCGCCGTGTGACCCTAACAGGGTTAACGAACAGATACCTTACAAGGACCCTGGGCAGGTTTCATCAGGTCTGATTGTAACAACATGAACCTTTGGACATTTAATGATGTCAGTATGTAGAACGTGGTAATGTGATCACGGACACTGGGCACCTCATTAAATGGTGCCTGCATGTAATGGCCTGTAGGCGGTTGTGGGGGGGGGGGGTGCACGGGATACAGCACTACACTTTGCCTAATTAGGTTATGATCATGTCCCTATATGGTTGCAGAAAGCAGGTATCTGACTAACCCTTGCATGAGGGCCCGGGCATCTACAGGATATAGACGCCGACCGTTAGCTGCCGTTAGGAAACCTCTCTGCACTGTAGCCAACGAATTAATAGGGTATGTGGTCTATACGGCGTAGACCCTGGTACCATTATAGCCCAGATAACTATACAAACCCAGTCCTGCCTTTAGTCGATTAAGAATATCAGCTGCAGGTTCTGAACTCTATTGACTAGAGGTGGATGGGGTCAGGCCATCCAGCGTCCAGAATCCTCGTCAGTCTTCCGCAGAGTGATCTCTGCACAATTCGGTTCACCAAGCAGAGACAGCAGACATTACTCTCCTAACACAGTCTTAGTCTAGAATCAAATCTAAATACATAGATGAACATACATCATCCACAGGTGGATACAGATGGCCGTATACATACAGAGAGGTAATTGACCACTACATATGGCGCCACCTCTCACCACAGAATGTACCATAACAGGAGCAGCCCCCCCCCCCATATAGTGCATACTCCCCCCACTAGGGGGCCCCACCAGCACCCCCGCCCCCCCTGGTGTGTGTTGACGGTACCAGAGCGCGGTGCAGTGTGGGTTATTGGATCGGACATGCCGAATAACCATGTCTCACACCGAGTCGACTAGCATCAACATGCCGGCGGGCGAGATGTGGTTTTGGTTTCTTTTTTGGGTTGTCGGTAATGGTAGTGGTGCCTGTGGGTGGAATAATCGTGAGTAGCCATGCAGAAAGGAGGCTTCGTGCGTCCCCTGGGTAGATCATCCTTACTGCTTGCCTGCTCACATTGTCCAACATGGATGGCACTTTGTTCCCAGCTGTTTTTCTTGTTTTGTGTGTGTAGCCGCACAGGAGGGATACTCTGGGCTCCCTGCGCGGGGTATCCTTTAGCGTGGCTGCTGAGAGAGGAATGTGGTCGATATAAGAGTTGATTTGTGTGAAATCAGATGTAGTGCAACCTTTGGTCGAGCTGCTCGCTAGATGTGCATTTGATCAATCACAATTTGTAGGATATGGGAATTGTAGAAAGCATCCAAATATAAAAACCAATGCAAATGCAATATATATGGATATTATACAACAGTCGGAATGGTTCCATCTGGTCAGTAGGCTTTTGAGTGAGTGCTGCAGGGATAGTTCTGAAGGGGCAATGTGAAAATCACTGTGCCGAGATTAATGTTATATGTCAGGCCCTGAAGTCCATACATTAACCCTTTAAGGGCGGCATATCGCTCGAATGTGCTATAGTCGCCGTGATGCATGAATGCAGCCCTGGATAGTATGCCTACTAGGGCTGCAGCCATGCATCACATGCTGATCCTCCAAGAGTGTATCAACTTCGTATGGTTGGCATGATATTTATAATGATGCACTACCGAGTTACCCACCAGGGCTGCATTCATGCATCATGACAACCTAGTGCCGAATCCATTTTAGTACTATACGGCCCTTAAGAAGTTAACTGCTGAAGTATACTTCTATGCATCCAAATAAAATCACGATATCAAAATGAAACAGCTCAAATAGTAACCACGGACAGATTCCCTAACATGGCGATATCCCTAAGGTGTTAGACATTAGAAGACCGCTCTCCACCCGGGCACCTACACTGGTCCCATTTACAGTCACCTCCCACCTCCCAGTAGTTACCACCAGTTAACCCCTGCCACCCCGGGGTCACCCACTACGTGTTTACACCTACATCTACCTCTCACGTTACCATGGTGACGTTTAACCCCTGCTCTCCTGTATTAGTCTAAATGCAGATGACCTCAGTTTTCCCATTAACCCCATTTCTCCAGTATTTGCCTATTTCAAGATGACCTCTCTTCTCTACTTAATACATGGTCATCCATGTGAAGATTCCCAGGGCTTAAGGGACCCCAAATATGACGTCATAAACTGGTGACGTCATGTGGTGGTGTCTTAGCGTTTTCTCCCTCCAGAAACAGTTTCTATAGCAAGACACCTCCCTCTGTAAACAATATAATACATGCCCCCTTATATGTGTGACTATTACCAGTTGCTGACATGTGACCATCAGCCTCCTATTGCCCCTAGCTCTCTTGTCTTTGGTGGTAAAGCTTGAAGAGGTTAAAACAAACAATATTTCACTCAATTAATAGTCTTATAATGGAGTAATGGCCCTTTTAAGCGCCCTTCGTTTATAACTTTGAATTCCTTGTTACCCCCTGCACTTGTACAGGGACCTGTATGAGTCCTTTTAGACAGATATTTTGAGTATCAGGGTGTCCGAACCCTGCGATTAAATAAGACCTGGGCTTATTTGAGACCCTTAAACTTAAAGGGGCCATTACGGTATTTGTCTATCCCAGTAGGTGCCACGTGACCTCTAGTTGACCTCTACCCCCTTTATACTTGCAGGTGCCGCCATGTCCAGATGACCTTCACTGCGGCTGCGCTCTTCACACCTAAGTGCCCCCAGCGGAGACCTCCCCCGCCACCCACTCACCAGGTGGCAACACCCAGGACCGCTGACCAACCCTACTTCCGGTTCCGCTGCAGGAGCCCAATACTCATTGTGACGTCATCACAACTCTAACCCAAATGAAGATGTCGGGGACCTTGAAACGCCGGCGCGGCCTCATCTTTAAGGTCGTCGTGGGTGTCCCCATTTTGTGGTTCAGCTTCATCGGTTTCACCGTCGTCATGTCCGGCGGAGGCGGCTTCCCACCGGAAACAGGGGTCGGCGTCGGTGTACGTCAGGCCGACGGTGGCGCCGGTGTCGACTTTGGCGGCAGTGACCGGAACCAGCCGGCCGTGGAGGACCCCGGGAGCATGCGCGCTGCTGACATGGCCGCGGTACGGACCCGGAAGACGTTCTTCCCGCACTTAGAGCCCAATAACAACATGGAACCGCCGCACGCCGATGGTGGCAGCCATTTACGGGGACCAGAGAAACCGCAGAGTACGGGACACTATAAAGCTACCAAGTCTCCCGGACCGCCTGCACCGGATGTACCCAAGGAGGTGGACGACCCCAACGGGCCTGGTAGGTGCACACTGCTATTGTTGTAGGAATGTGGTTTATGTATCTCATCTGTAGAAGGGAGAGAATCTCTTAACGGTTGTAGCATACTGTAGACTGTACCTGTAGCCAAATAATGCCATTACGTGACACATTTAATACATGAGTTAACCATTCGTAGTAACCCTAGATAAGTTACCCTTATGATATACCAGTCCACCATTGGGCTAGCAGAGTGCTGTGTCGTGGAAGATGTAGAATTGTTATGAGGTGATAATGACAAAATGCAACTGTATGTATGACTATTTACTAGCACCAAAGATGAAGATGTGTGTGTGGGAGGGGGCGGAGGATGTAGCAAAATATGGCACAACTCAATATTTGGGAGGGGGGTTGGGGATGGGGTTGCATGTGGGAATCAAATTTTCTAGGGCGTATCTACTGGCGTGTGGAGGGTTAAAATTGAAATTCCCCAAATCCACCCCAGCCCTCCTTCTGCAATACCTGAGTGGTGGCCCAGGGTGGTCGTTAACCCCAGGGAGAAGCAATTAAAGATACACAAACCCTGATTAGTCGTGTGTGGTAGGCAGAAGGGGTAATTAGTTAACCCTTTAAGGGTGGCATAGTGCTTTAATGAACTATGCCCATTTGTCGTTATGATGCATGAGTGCAGCCCTGCTGAGTAACTGACTGCTGCATGAGTGCATCATACCCATCCCGAGGCGCTGATGAATTCCCAAATCGAAGGCATGATCCAGCAATGCAGTGCCTGCGACTTTCTTGCCAGCATTGCGCTGGTGCATCATGATGCGTTGTGGCATCATGCGACCCGTAAAGGGTTAATACTGTGTAGGACTGATTACAAACTGCCACTGGGGGTAATTAGGTCAACAAAAAGGGGTTTGTTATCTCAGGGTGCCTACAGCCATATCTGTCAGCAGATACAAACACAGAGGTCCCATTCACTTAATGCAGTCAGTAGTGTTATTGGGATAACCTACATGCTGAATTAACCCTTAAAACCTACATTAACTTTTCAGCCTATTTCTATCTTCATCTGCCCTATTTTTTTTCTGTCAAGCCAGTCAAAGATGGCACCTAGTCAAAGATGGCACTCGGTCAAAGACATTTACATTGGCCCGATCTGGTGAGACACAGCCTTATTCTATAATTCAGACCTGGCGACCTACGCGTACTGTATGATAGGCGCAGCAATCTGCTCGATTTGGGCATTACACATCCAAATGCTAAGAACCTCTTATCTAGTATTCATAGTAAGCCCTCTTTGACAATCTGCTTTGTTAAAGCCGGGATATAGTAGTGCTGTAGGTCTATATAGGGGAAACCTTTCTACCCTGAGCTCCCTCAGCGCCACCAGTGGCAGAATAGAGAACTAAGCCCCCTTACATACAGCCCCTACCGCCAGATGGATAACACAAACAAACCGCGCATGCGCAGTTGAATCGGATCCCGCCCGCTGGAAATGTTCTCCTCCAATATAAATGCGGATTAGAGGAAAATGGACATATTGACATGTTGTGCGGCAGATTGCGCCGTCTGTTTTTGGTGGCTGCCATGTGCTTTAGATGATGGCCTGCTCTATCTACCCGCCCCGCCTCTACCAGGGAGCTTTCCTCTTTGTATGCATTGGATTCGATTCTGCTAGACCTTAGCCGGGAATTAAAATCTCATAAATATTCAAAGGGGGCTGATTAAGTCGATATCCTCCTGCATTGCAGATGATTGGAATTTCACATGAAGCGTGCTCTTTGATTACATTTATACCTAGTCGCAGAACAAAAAAGGGGGATTTCCTAGAAAGGAAGTATTATTAGAGTCCGATGGAATTGAGTATTAGTAGGAGGGGTCCTAGTGAGGATCTTTCCGACCTAGATTAGATTTATCAGCTCAGGGCATGGAGATTAAATTGGGTAGGGGGGAAGTGGGAGAGGAGGGATGTTGTCTGACTTGTTGTTTTAGAGCACTGACTGGTTATCATATAGAGGCCGCGCAGCTTAAATTGCAGCATATCCAGTAAAGTGCTTTATCTGAATACAGATATTCGGAGTGACATCTTAGAGGCACACATATGTTCCAGGTGCAACAGCTGACTGCTGCTGGGCTCAGAACAGGAAGGGATCTAGGGGGGGGGGCAGTATACCATCAACCTTCTCAACCATCAATCGACACAAATATAAATTTGGCAAGGGTGTAGCCCACTCATCACTCAGTATAAGGTACATCCGCGGCCATCATCTAGGACCTCTTTTTATGGTATGTTTATGATAAGTCCTCATATAACTTTTGTATTAAAGTCTCTTTGTTGATTAACCCTGTCTTTATTCAATCGCCAGGTTCCATGGGTAAGGGAGTGTTCATTGACAAGAAGAAGCTGTCCCCAGATGAGCGTGGCAGGTACGACACGGGCTGGCACAAGAACGCCTTCAACCAGTACGCCAGTGACATGATGTCCCTGCACCGCGTCCTGCCAGACATTAGGGACGAGGAGTGAGTGGGGACTTCTTTTTGAATTTAACAAAAATAGGAATATGTAAAGGAAATGTCAATTTAAAATAAAAAGAGTATGGTCGCTGCCCACAGTACATAGTGCATCATAGTCCGTCCCATTGGCTCCAAATTATGTAGCCATGTTTTGGATACATCCCTGCGGACTGGTCATTTTGGCAACAAGGTCTCTTTATGTACTGTGAATATATGTGGACAGCAGAGTGATTTTCCGTCCCTGTTTGAGAGAGGTACTCTTTAAAAAAACAGTGGGATTCGATGAGTAGTTGGCTGATTCTCATCCTCCCACGAAGGTTAGCCATCGGGGCTACATTAGTGCATCATGGTGACAAATGAGCATGAACCCTTAGGCATCATGCTGTCCACAAATGGTTATATTCACAAGTATAGACCTCTAAGTATAACAGTATTGTGTACTAATATGATACATGTTTCGCTGGTTGCAGGTGTAAGTCGCTGGTGTACCCCAGTAAGTTACCAGATACCAGCGTCATCATCTGTTTCCACAACGAGGCGTGGAGCGTGTTGCTGCGCACCGTACACTCGGTGCTGGACCGGTCACCCAAGGAGCTCATCAAGGAGGTCATCCTGGTTGACGACTTCTCCAACATGGGTAAGACTTTGCGTTTTTTTCTCTTTTTTTCTCGCTTTTCTTCCTTTCTTTCTCCTTTATTTGGGTGAGATGTTTAGCCTCGTTTCACCAATGGGTAAGACTCTTAGTCAGCTTTTATATACTATAGGTTGGAGACGATGCCGTATGTGGTAGATATGGCATATGTTAGTAGCTGTATGAGTGTTATAAACCAAGTTTAGGGTAATTTGTCCGAGGTGCCAGCCGAGGATACTTACCATTGTCCAAGGCTTATAACGATTATGCAACTACAAACACGTATCCATATCTGAGTTGCACTCACAATAGGAGATGCTGCACAAGATACCGCACCCACATGCATACATGTAGTATGCAGTCATGCCATTTCTTTTGCCCTCTCAGCCACTTGTGGTGTGAGTACAAAGGTTTAATTCATGTAAGCTGGCTAACTGGCTAAAATGGGGATGCCAACGACTGCTCCTAGCCAACTCATCAAACTAGCCAACCTCGTCTCAACCTGACAAGGTTTTCAATTTTAGTATACTACTCACTCAGAGTCTGGGTGCTAATGATAAACCAGTAGTAGGTGAAAGTAGTATATGGAAATAGAGAACTGCTCCAGGCAATTTGCCTTCAAAAGGGAGTTGTTCTATATACTGTAAGATTTCCTTCAAAGAGGCTTTTCTATGGTTGAGTTGATCAAAATCATTCTTGTTGAGACCAGCATATTATGGACCATTGGCAGAAATACTAAGGGGTATCTTCAGAGGGGCCTTTAGGGTCAGAGGTCACTGCTCCTGTCACTGCTCTTGTCTTGTGTAATTCACATTTGACCTAAGTCGTCTTTGATTCCGCTGTTTCTTGGCCGGCTTAGCACTGGGGTGCACTGGAAGTCTGCCAGGAACTAGCGAAGCGTAATACAAAATGGCGTCGCTTGGTTGAAGTAGCCTCGCTCTGAGTAGGCGTCCCACCAGTAGGAGTCTCTATATGACCTTGACCATAGGATGGCGGTCACTGTACGAAGTAGATGATACTGTTGATACAAAAATGTACTGTGTAGACATACAAAGACATATGAAAGTAAATATTGGTGTTTTTACTATTTGGAACTCATATTAAAAAAGCAGTAGAAATGAGTTCATAATCTGTGCAGTATCTAAGACGATAGAAAACAGCAAACAGCAAATACTATTTATATGATATATCATCCATGCAAATCACAGTGTTTTTTCTCTCCATGAAGGTTCATCTTAGTGTTACACGCTTCTTTAACTTATTTCCGGAACTCTACATGTGATAGACCTGTATCTTTAGATATATAATTACTTTTCCCATAGAACATGTACATTATCTATATACAGTGTATATCTTTAGCCATTTAAGGACCGCATAGTGCTGCATTCATGCATCATGACGATAAAGGGCATACCAAATTAAAGCACTATGCGTCACTTACAGGGTTATCCCTCTTACTACCTTTCTGTCTTTGACTGTACACTGTTTGGTGGAGGTGTCTCACTGTCTCTGACTCACCCTGTCTGTGTTTGTTTGTAGAAGAGTTCCGTAAGTAGCAGGCATTGTGTGTCTTACATTCAGCATGAGCTCCAGGCATGAGGTTTCAAAGGTGTGCCCTACCCAAAACCCATACACCTGTCTTTACCCCACCCACCGCCAGCCCCTGCGCGGTGGGTGGAAACCCATTTTGACCAGACCCAATACAAAAATTGCTGCCAAACTTAAAAGCTTGAAGGTCAAGCTGAAAATGTCAATAACGGCTAAAAGATATCGAAGCTCCCACCCTGCCACCAGCATCACACTTCGCACTGCTCATTGCTGTCCCGTTCCTTGTGCGCGAGATTGTCACCTTTAGCGGCCATTTTTATCTAATCCTAGAATACCTGAGTAGTCATTGCGTTATGCTCAGCTTTGGGTGCATGTAATACACCACTGGTGGCTAGCAATGTCTCTTGGGATAGAGGATATGTTACAGGTCACAGGAACTCGGGCCACACTGTAGACTAACCGTGTATGTTTATAAATGGATTGCCACCTTGAAAGGTGGAGAGTATTTGCACTCAGGTATGATTATCAGGACCGATTATCAAATGCCATGCAGTATACTAATTGTACGGTAGTAGGGTTGCCCGCGTGCGTATACTACTTATTATGAGTGACTATTAGGAGGACTCTCCTCGCTTTATCCCAAATAACATTTCACACCCTGTTGAGAGCATACCCCAAAAGAAGCCGACACTGCATTTCATAGTTTGCGTGGTCTGTTTAGGTTAGAACTGTACAGAACTGCTTCCCTATCCCACATTACTCCCCATGATATCACTATAAATACTCCGTAATGTGAGATGCTAGTCTACTTTGCCAGCCTCATTAACTTTATAGATTTACCGTTCTACTGCTAAGACTGAGTCTATACTTAGTTACGCATTTCTTGACTTTTCTCAACTGAGCTATATCCTCTTCTGTTAGACAACATTAAAGAGTTCCACATGGTGGAAACAAATAATTTCATGCTACTATTTATAAACTTATCTTATCAAACGTCTATTATTTTTCTGTTTGGCAGAGCACCTGCGGACGCCACTGAAGGAGTATGTTGAGAAGCTGGGTAAGGTGAAGGTGGTTCGCACCAAGAAGAGGGAGGGTCTCATCAGGGCGCGACTACTGGGGGCCTCCGCCGCAACCGGGCAGGTCCTCACTTACCTTGACTCTCACTGCGAGTGCACCAAAGGTAAGGTTGTCTTTATGATAACAGTATTCTTGATATAATTGTAGTCGATGCAGATAAATATTGCTCTCAACGATTTAATCTTTTGACATATATGAATGTAACCATTACCTTACTTATCCCAAAAACGAAAATTCGAGTCTGTAATAGTGAAGATACTAACTTTTAAATGTACCAGCCTGTCTTCCAAAAGGCTATGAACTATGTGCCTATTGAACATTCATTATCTTATAGAAAAATAAAGAAATAAAGAAATTATACAAACAAAATGATTGATATTTCAGGTTGGCTGGAGCCGTTGTTGGGTCGTATTGCGGAGAACAAGACGCACGTTGTCACACCCGTCATTGACGTCATTGATGACGAGACGCTCCGGTACCAGTACAGCAGCGCTAAGACGACCAGTATCGGCGGCTTCGACTGGAACCTCCAGTTCAACTGGCACTCCATCCCAGAACGAGAGCGCAAACGGAGGTCCTCCGATGTCTCTCCTGTCCAGTGAGTTAACTATATTGGTTTTTCCATGGTGGAAAGTATAGAAGTGTACGATTATGTGACAAAGATTACCTAGTACCCTCTTATGGGCAATTGCCTTCTATATAAAAGGGAGATTTTCGTCTAGCAATAAAGCCCAAGCATCAAGACATAATGGTCGGTTAATTTGAGATTCATCAATTTCTTCCCACATTAGCCTCCTCTCCAGGATTACATGGTCTTGAATGAGATAATAGGTGTGTATGAAATTGAAAGCTGTGCAATTTGGATCTCAGAGCAATTCCTAAATCTCAAACTCTATGAATTACAATATCATGTATAAACCATTTACCCCTGATGTACATAATAGAGTGGTCCATGATGTTCCTCCACGAGTGGTGCCTTGAATCCATGATGGAGCAACCAGAAGTTTAGACTGATTAGAGTGGATGACTCATAGAGTGTGTTTATTTCATGTAATTATTGATTAATTCCACCAAACTATACATTTAAAAATTGGTTTCATAGCTATTTTGATGATGTCACAGTGGAGAACGGGGCTGTGGAGAATGAGATCCAGCTCTCCATAGGGGTGTGGCTACTCTAGTACTTAAGCATAGTAATGCTGTTTCTCCACGTGAAATAAATAACCATATACCTATGTTCCACCGTCAGGTCGCCGACGATGGCGGGCGGTCTGTTCTCCATCAGCCGGGAGTACTTCGAGCTGCTCGGGGCCTATGACCCGGGCATGGACATCTGGGGAGGAGAGAACCTCGAACTCTCATTCAGGGTGAGTAGTCCCACAGATTACTGCCAATTGTCATGAGAATCGTGCAAATGTTGGTATGGAATTGTTATGATGAATCTTGAATATGGATAAGTCCGCAAATTGGCTTGGTTGGATATTTGAAACTTCAGGATGGCTGCCTTTTGTATGGATTGGTCCAATTTAGTAAGATTTCACATGTACTAATGTGCCAGATAGCCGGATGAAATAGGTTTTCCATTTTCAAATGAGCAAAAGATAACCTGTACTTTACCTACCTTTAGCAAAGGTTGAATTGGCTTTTATCGCCAGGAAACATTAATGGGATTAGATTTTGAGCAAGGGGATCCTTAGCAATAGGTTCTAATGGCTATTTTACCTCCTACCACTTACTCTGCTTTGCTGGCTGCAGATTTGGATGTGTGGTGGGTCATTAGAGATCGTGCCCTGTTCACACGTCGGCCACATATTCCGAAAGAGAAGCCCGTACTCGTGGAAGACCGGAGTGAACGTGGTCAAGAAGAACTGTGTGCGTCTGGCCGAGGTCTGGATGGACGAGTACAAACACTACTACTACGAGCGCTTCAACCACGACTTGGTACATAAACATATTGTATATTCAGTTTTTCTCAAGGTGTATACATTTTGTATGACTCACACCCTTTGTATAACCCGCGCCTAGACTATGACGAAATCTTATAACCCACTCTGGGGTTCTGAAGATGTCTACTTTAGTGCTGTACTTCTGGGAAACCATCGTATAACCCACAGTCAGATCTTCGGCACATCCTATTACCTCCCCTGGGGTTCGCATATAACCTGTGGTATACATGTAGGAATTCAGTGTTCATAAACATGTACATTGTATATATTGATCAGTACTAAATATCAATAGACAAGTAGCGTACAGAAACAATCAATTAAGACATTTTAACTGTTTAAGCACGTATTCTTGGTAAATCTAAATTATATCATTTCAACTGTTGACTTATAATTGAAATCGACTGGATACATGGGATCAAAAGTCACACCCTGAGGGGATCCAACACCGACCACAGAACCGGGTAGAGTTGAGGACAGATAACCAATGACCACATCTAAAAAAAGACAACAGTGCAGATTCACAATCCAGAGTAAGGAGATCAATCAATTACTAAGGCATCCAATACCACTTGCTTTCAGGGTGAATATGGGGATGTGGCACCAAGAAAGGCCCTGAGAGAGAAGTTGCAGTGTAAGAGCTTTGACTGGTACATCCGGAACATCTACCCCGAACTCTTTATACCTGGCGACGCCGTGGCATCCGGCGAGGTGAGCTCATATCACAGCTTTCAAATACAACGGTCATGATGTATACACGGCTTTAAAATGACAAATTACACAGATAATGTCACACAAATTACAATGTGCCCCGCCTGTAGTGGATCTTTTGAGGTCACTTTGTAGACAAAAAAAGTCAAGATTTTGGAGGCAATCTAACTTAATCTTAGTCTTAACTATGCCAACAGAATATTATTCTTGTTGAAATCTACAAGTAATATGTGCTATACCGTAGAGAGAATTACATTTATTTCTCCATCCAGGTTCGGAGTAAGCACAAGCCCCAGTGCCTGGATAGTTCAGTCGATACGCACGCCATGAACAAACCCATTAAGATGTGGCCGTGCCACAACCAAGGAGGCAACCAGGTATGTACACACTCTAGTATCTAAACACACCTCTTTTAGCTGCATATTTGTCTGTCAGGGCTATATTTTCATATGTGGTTTTAACACTCTCCCAGACCTGTCTCGGGGTTGAACCCAGGATCTCCTGCATTTGCGGCTAATGTTTTACCCCTACTCTATAAGGATCTGGTAGTAACCCTGCTGAAAGCTATGTCTGTACCTACCACAATAAGATTGTGTGCCCCTTATATTTGTGTGTTTTTATTTTATTTCAAACACCAAAAAACCTTTAAAATATGCATACGTTCCAAATATTGTTCCTGGATGTACAACATTAGAGACTATAGGGGTAAAAATGTCGATCCCTCTAGTCTTGAGGGGGGGGGGGTCAAATTAATTTCACCTGTTTTGAGCAAAAGAGCCTGTGTGCTACTAAGGGGCGTAAACGCATGCGATTTTTGATACGCCGGGGTGTAGGGGGGGATTTTGACACCTCCAGGGGGAGATGAAAAATGTTAACATCACGCATAATGTGAACTGTTTAATCTGTTTTGTGCTTCATAGACATATCATGGTTAACAAACATTTGCATTTTAAAAGTTTATTAAGCCATTAAAGTCTGATAGCCGTCAGGTAGTACATATACTTATCTTAATATTAGACTTCCTCATATTTTGTGAATTTTCCCTTCGCTTCCAGGTAAATTCTTTTCCCACCTAGTTGAATACTAATTTCCATGAAAAGAACATCATTTCTGTTACTTTCAGGTTCTAATAATATGGTTTAGATCCAATCCTATTGATCCATCCTTTCACATAAAAGTATTCTTCATTTCATCGGAAACTTGCAGTCCTAATGAAATCAAGAAATGCCTTTCAGAAGCGAAAATTCCTTAATCCATTATAAATTCTACTCTAGGTTTTTATTTCTTAGTCTGGTATTTGGTCTCAATTCTATTGGTGTGCAATCAAATATTATAATTATTTGTTAAGGGAGCAGCTATGGTCAAGGGTTTCAATCAGATTATTTAGCATTGAGCACAGCAATGGAGGTAGCTGTGTTATATACCCCCATACTAGAGTGACGGTCTATCGTTATATTATTATTTGGCTATATTATTTCAGAAAGGTGCCCAGGTAATACATGTAATAATACTAGACCCATTAGAATTGATTTCAAATACCCACAAAAGGAGATAGATGCAAATGTTTTGGGGTTGTTCTTTTGTTATTCTATTTTGAACCCGCGTTGATTTCTGGTTAAAGGTCTCACTGAATGCGTATCCTTCTACGATGGGATTCGTGTCTAGTGCTCATACTGCTACTAGTAGCAACCCCCTTTTTATTATGTAGACGGTAAAAAATAAATTCATATCCCAATTTGCATTGTATCTCATTACAGACCATGAAAGAGACCATGGTAGGCCTACTGAAGAATGTTGATTTTCTATGTTATTGTTGTCCTGTGTAACTTTTGTTGCTTTTTTCATTTTGATGTTCATAATACCCAAGAAATCCCTGGTTAATTTGTTTGTGTGTCATTCTGTAATTTAAGACGACCGTTAGACAGAAATAATTTGAGACAGAAAAAATGAGGATATATAAAAGGAAACTGAATAACATGCTATTACAAATAAAACGACCTATGCCATCAAAAGGATATTGTTTTTTTTTTGTGTACAGTTCTACTACACCGAAATAGATTTGCCAAACATAAAAAGGTATTCTTTGATCAGGCCAATTAATATGAGCTTTATATCAGGGTTTTTTTCAGAGGTATGGGATATATGTCTGTTGATCAATACTAAAGTGTTATGTTGAGTGTGTCTAAAATTAAATGTAGTGTATTTCATGTGACTTTGACAGTAACAACATATATAATAATACTAGTCAACTTTCCCTTTTAATCTCAGTACGTTTTATAAAAGGATGGCGTTTTATAAAAGATGGCGTTTGTTGTTGCAGTACTGGATGCTAAGTGGGAGCGGCGAGATTCGGCGAGACGAGGGCTGTATGGATTACGCTGGACAGTTTGTGATGATTTACCCCTGCCACGGCATGAAGGGCAACCAGGAATGGGTGTATGGACCTGTAAGTATTAATTTGATTTGAAATACATGAGCTGAGTAATGGCAATGCGTCAACGCTATGTTTGCCACTTTTATTTTGTAACTGTATTAATCAAACCTGAACATTTTAAAGAAAACTATAAATTTCCTTCACTCACAAATTCTTCTTCAACAATCAGGCTTATATATCCCATTTTGATGCATATAATCAATGGGGATGAGGAAATTGTGCTCTAGTCCATTAACATTGCTCCTGTTATTCAGGTCAGGATGGGCTGCATACCCAGTGGAATTGCTTTTATACTAATAGTTGTCTCCAAACCCATTAAGGTATAATAGGTTGTTCCAACCCACTAGCTACCATGCAAAACAACCAGCAAAACTACAATCATAACCTTGTTACATTTCAGGACAATACCATTAGACATAGAAACACTAACTTGTGTATAGAAGTGTCGGAAGACGGGCAAAAAGTCGATATGAAGCCATGTACCGGTATACAGCGGCAACTATGGAGTTGGAACCGCAAGACGAAGAAGCCGCAGAAGGCACTGAGGTAATGAAGGAGGATGACGTAGGCAATGACGTCATAATCATGTGATCATGTCACTGCTGACGTCACAACGTCCAAAGTGACGTCATCAAGTCGTCCCAACCCTACCTTAAAAACAGCGGGATGGCGCCACATTGACTTTTCACTTGATCTACTTTAGGATGGAATATTAAATATAGAATATAATATATTTTTCTGAAAATAGAATATGGTGGAGAATATAATATTAATATCATGAATGTCTAGGGAAACTTTGTAAAAGGCGAATCTGGTGCTATTTTTACAAAGTGTGCCAGTTTTATGTGTGAATGAATATGTGAACATAATACTATGGATATAGCTTAGGAAACTATGTTATAGATGATGATGATTTGAGTGGATGGATGGATGACTAGGGTGGGCTTTTTGCAGTGGTATGTTGGTAGTAATGGTTATTGAGATAGGGGTATTATAGCTTTTCTGGAGATCCCCTCCCTCCTAAGTCTGGTACTGGCTTCACAAGACTACTACAAAAGATGTGATCAATGTTAATGCTGCTGATTTACCTCCCATAACTACCATCACATAAAGCACACAGGTACTTAAACATGAGGCCAGTGACCACTGAATCTGCTATGGAGATAAAACCGCTCAATGAGCGTCATGCAGATGAGACCTCCTACAGCGTATGAATATGTATGAAGCGATGAGGCGCTGTAGGCTTTAACAAAAAAACTATTCTGAACGCTGCGGATTCATATTCCTTGTATCATCATTATTCCATGTCCACAGTAAAATATGGTTATGAGTGAAGGTATGAATATGTAGGGGTGTTAGGTAGATGTATTAGATTATACAATGTGATGTTTCGCGGAGTGTCCGGTCAGGAACTAAGAGACTTACAGCCCTTTAATATACATAATGTGATACAGATGATGATGCTCCACTCCATGGGGAGTATGGAGATTAATACCATGCAGATATCTTATCTAGTTTCTGTACTGTGTTTGTCGAGAACGAGGTGTATTAAATTATACAATTCAGACCAAGCGCTACAATTTGTTTAATAACATTACATTTTGTTGTTCGAGAGTATGGCTTTATTGTTGTTCCATGCATTGCCTGTTGCTTCAGGAACATAACTATACACAACAAACCTATACAGTGCAAGTCAATAACTGTTAAGTTGATTCATGGATAGGAAAAAACATCTGTTACATATTCATCCTATATATATCATCCAATCATGTTCTTTCCAGGGTCTATGGTCACAATTAAAAAATGTAGTCCCTTAGGAACCTATAACTAAATTAAGCTGTTCAAGAAACCAAACAGCATTACCATAATAGAAAAAGGGCATTCAGAATAATGATAGAGCTTGTACATGTTGGGGTAGGAGATATAGTGTACAAAACATTTAACATATATTCCCATATACCATTATAGAGATGTGGAGGGCGAAGCCTTATTTCAGCTCATATAGAGATGTGTAATGAATGTATTTATGCTCCCCACCAGGGATGCTGTCAAGTGTTGTGATATGGTATACTCCATTCCTTTAGCCTGGGTACTTCAGTATATAACTTTGTAATCAGGGGTAAATGGCTTACTCCAATGGAGTAGTCATTTCATAGCTCTAAAGGTCCTCTCAGCATAGTTTCCTTGACTTGTGTTCCTGTATTTTCATTGTTGATCATTTGAATTTTAGCTTATTGTGATTTGATAATGGTGGTGGGAAATTTTATCAGGATTGAAATGATGATAAAGAGGAGAAAACTATTACTGACCCCCCCAGAAAGCCATCATGTTGTCCATACCAAGGTGAAAAGTGCTTTATATGTCATTCATAATAGTCACAGTTCCTGTCGGTACTAAACAGTAAAAATGTGGAACTAGACAATGGCAAGGCACACACTACATTTTAACCTGTTGCTTTAAATAACCCCTACTGCTGGTATTGTGTATCAAATACACATCTACCTCAATTCATATTTCATGTTTGGAGTGTGGTTTTAATAAACTAGTATCTTTTCCTATTATGTATGGTCTGGTCAAACAACAGTCAGATTTTTATTTGAGAAAATTTAAAAACGATATGGGTTCAGCTGCATGTTGTACCTTTTTGTTTAAAATGAATGCACTGTTATGATTACAACAGAGATTTTGTAAACCTTATCATTATCATCATAAGTTTTTTTTTCCTGTATTACAGAATCCATGTCATTCCATGATAGAATATCCATACATTGGTCAATAGATACCTAAATGCAATTTCATCAAAGCATAAATTGGTTGCAACAGAGGGCACTTTGAGTGAAAGTAAAGATGCATTCTTAATAGCCATCTGGGTTCCTCCACAAATTATGATGAATCTCTGATTGAATAAATAATACTTTTCTTAGCTATACTAGTGAAAAGAGGTATGTTGATATGCTATGTTCATCACAGACTTAAAGTACATGCTGTTAAAAATGCTTTAAATTGTATATTATGATGAGGGGACTCAGACATTATATCTGAAGGCGACAGAAAAAATATAGGCATGCACATCCAAAATGAGAGTATTTAAGAAAATATTGTATAAAAAGATCTTGCTGTATATGTAAATCATTATAACAAAAAGAAGCATGAGGACACAATAATTATTGATTAGCTGTATAAACAGACTGTTATTATTTGGATTTGGGTTCTAGGTAAAGGAAACCCCGCTACAATATAAGGGGTCATCTGTTACAATGTGGATACTATGTGTGGAAGGTTACAACAAGAAGCATAAAGGGTACTGGGTGGTAAGATTGAATGACTTGCAATAACATCAATCTCATTTACAGGTGTATTTCTGTTTTGGACATAAAGGCAGAAACATCTCTTGCCGGCGCTTGCTCAGGCCTATCTCGAAAGCTGCGGAGTGGGATATGAGAGTCAGCTGTAGCTCAAAATGGCTTGTAATTTCATGCATGCTTACCAGTCACTTTCCTTTATAACCACAACTAGAAATCCTTTACATGAATGTAGTGCCTTTCCCAAACAACCCGCTCCTATGCTATCACTTGAACGGGTGGTAAATTGGAAAGCGAGAAAATTAATGGGTGCCATTTATCGATTGTTTCGCACTGTTGTTAAAGGGTCTCATGGTTTAGAATGGTATATTGTAACATAAATGTTCAAGGTTTTAAAGCTACCCCTCAAATTTTAAATTATGAAGTGAACTGTTACCCCAAAACTTGTCTCGACAACTTAGAAAAACATTCCTGAAGCTTCGCTTTGTTTGAACCATATATATATATTATATATATATATATGTATATATATATATGTATGTATGTATATATATGTGTATGTATATATATGTGTATATACATATATATATATATATATGTATATATATATATATATATATATATATATATATATATATATATATATATACAGAAAACTTGTCTTCAATAATTTTCAAGTCAATTTTAGAATCAACAAGATTGACATTGGAACATGTTTACTGTAGAAGTAATACTTTAGAACATAGAGAGTTTGGCATTGTACTTTGTTCTTTAACATTCCATAAGGAAATGCAGTATCATTGCCATGTTGAATTATGGAGGCTACATGAATACATGGTGATGAATATTCCATGAATATAGGGGTTTCACAGGGCCAAATTTAGTTTAGTCTTCTTAGTTTGTTCTCATGTTGATTGATTTTAAGGTGTTAAATAATTCATTGATCATAACAATAAAGGTATCCATCTTTATTAGGTCCGCTTGGAATAACACTTTAAGGATCTCAGTTTAGGGAGCTATGTAAAGAGACAAGGTTATTATTGTCGTTATCATTTATATACAAAAGTGGCTAAATGATATGGGTATGTTTCTGTTAACTAGTGACTAGTTTCTGCTGTATTTTCATAAGGAGATCTGGTCATGTCTATATAGCTGATGACCAATATGTAAAACTGGTGACAGAAGCCTGATTTTCTTGGTTAAGGTAGTGAGAACAGTATTATATTGTCCCAACTACTTCTTAAAACAATTAGAGTCTTAAAATGGATACTAAATAAGAGTCAAAATAACACATACTTCAGACAATTTTTATCGAAGTACCCAGTGTCCAATTGTCTGGTATGTAATGGTGTCGTTTTTAAACTCTGGAATGGAAGTCAACTTCCAAAATAAATGTGGATACCTGGACTTGACACATAATTCCCCACACATTGTTAACTGGTCTGTAGACATATCCAACTGGAGAGGGCAAGATGTATAAAACTCTACAGTCTTCAGTAAATGTCATACATATCATTATTTGTCTCTGTAAGGAACTTCAGTTCATCTTGATGTACTTATTATATCATTGGTTTTGAAGCAGGATACCCTTTATTATAGTCAAATTACTAATGGACCTATACAAAGGCACCCATTATCAATTATGATCGTAAAGATGGCCCAGGTAGAGTCCATCTTGCTAGATCTATTGCATTAATCAAACCTTGGGTGATGTGTTATCTACACAAGATGTCTCTCCCCTGAGTAGCTTAAAGTGCATGTGTACATTATATACCACTATTGTACAAAGAAAGGGACATTCTCTTTGCTACAGAAATCCAAAAGGTTAAGTCTATTGTTGATTCGTTACGGGGGAAAATGTTGGAGCAGTGTCTTGGTAGCCAAGATAAGGTGGGGGTAAGAAAGGGCAATGCTAGGGAGCCTTCACTGTGTGGAACCTTGCTCTTTAAGCATGTTTAAATGCCTTCCTATATTACATAAATGTTTAGTTTACTTGAGGAATAAGCCCCCCTCAACACTCTCCGAACCCCAAAAACATAATTATATGCCATAGACCATTATTACAACCGTTACATGGCTAAGTTTAAGACACTCTTGCACCAAGAGTGATCTTCAAGGTACTTTTTAATCACTTTGCCTATTCGTGAAAATGCGAAGGAAAAATTATCCTTTTCAGGTTGGGAGCTGGTTTTAGTTGTATAGCAAATTCCATGGGGCTAATACTGTTCCATATATTTGAATGGGTTTTTACTGAACCAAAAAATGAATTTGAAGGAGAAACTTAAATATGTTTGAAGCCAACTTCCAATACAGTGGCCGGCTACATGTAGGCTGTTACGTTGCAACATAGGAATATATACTAGAAATGGGATCTCCGTGTTTTATATTTAAAGGAATTTCTGCCGTTGATGATGATGATGATGATGATGATGATGATGATGTGTATAACTGCATTATAAAGACATCTGTGCCTTATTTTATGACCGAGAAAAGAGAGGAAATAAAGTTGTTTAAAATATATGCTGTGTGTTTGTTTCATGTAATGATAATCATTATAATTATAATGGGAGCGGTCGTCAATGGAAAACAGAAGAAAATCAATTTCGGTTGGGATGCAATGTTTATTGAGAAGTATGTACGAAATATGCATTGAATATAATGCAGGATAACAAAACGGGTATTAGGTTTATCCTCACAATAGTGTTAAGTGTTTTATGAGCACAAATTGGTACAAAAGATACAAATGAATCAAACTAGTATGGGCATTTATAGAGGCGGTTGGGGTTCAGATAGGACAGAGCACGTACAGATAGTCCTATCCCCAATGCCCAGATCCTTCACAGGCGTGCTGTGCTACGCTATGGCCCCCTGGTGAGGACCAGTTGTACTACACTACGACACCAGGGGGCGACACAGTTCACGTATCAGGAATAGTTTCAGCCCACGCCGTCCTTAAAGCGGCATACCGGTAATCACCAAGCACTTCTCATTGAGACCTCTAGTACTGTTCTTGTCTACTACAATGTATGTGGTTAAGTGTGAGTAGGGATATTGTCCCTTTACATGTCGTCACTCACACAGGATGATATATCCAGCTGCTTCCCAGAGACGTCTCATACTGGGGCTGCACCAAGAGTAGAGGGAGCTGTTCTCAAAGGCCTCCTCAGAGGCAGATAGGACTGCATCGCTACATATAGTGTATACCTCACCCGGCAACTCTACAGTAACCTTCTCATTAAATTTGTAAGAATCAACTTATATTACAATAACTATAGCGAGTATCATATAGAGTATAGGCGCACCTTCCATTCACTAGTAGGACCTTTCCAGTCTAATGTTCAGTCTATAACGTACTATAACTACAAAGATCCTGGATACATGTACTTCAGAGATATATGGTTGTATATATTTGTAACTTGGACACTTTGCAGTCAATCCCATCATCTGTGATGCAATGATCAGTGTCTGACCAGATGTTGTACCTTAGTCATTTACCGTTTTAGTCATTTACCAGTATAGTTACAGTATAGCCGTACCATTCCATTCTCTATGTTGGCAACTTGGACAGCACATAGCCAAAATCACCATCCCAGTTAGCACCTATACAGAGTTCCGAAACCCTTGGGGACTCTACACACACAGAAACGTGAGAGTCATTGTCGCTAAAACTACCGTCACCTGAGGGTCAGGCACTGGCTGACCCTCAGGTGAGGGTAGTTTTAGCGACAATGACTCTCACTTTTCTGAGGGTGTACCTTCTGTTCGCTATGGTACATGTATAACATTTTTCAGTTCACTGTTCAGTTTCTGCCCATATCATAAAGCTCCTAGAGAACCATACTCGAGCATTATCTCCTCTTTCTCCTTCTCTATTCTGCTAATCATCTGTTAAAACTGGCCCCGGCTCAACCTCGTACGCGTATCTGAGGGGCCATAACCGCATCACCTCCCTTGTATGTTTGGGGGAATCCTTGCAGTTGCACCAAGAAGCTTAGGTGCGAGCGATGACACTCGGGAACAGAGGTCGAGGTCGGACCAGCTTGATCCTCCATGCTCACACCACAGAGAACAGCAGACTCCCAATGTGGAAGCAGCAGCTGTAGCTGGCCTTGAACCGGATCCCATTCACCTCAACTCCCTCTGGCGAGGGTTTACACGAACCGACTCGGGCGTTCACTCCGGGCGACCTGAAGTTCAGCTCGATGACAAAGTCTCCTGCCTGAAGAGGTATCTTCTTTGGGAGATAGAGTGGAATGGATGAGCCATAAACTGTCTCCCGCTTCCCTGAGGGGATGCTCAGAACGGTTTGAAATTTAGTAACCGAGTCCTGTTTCAGAGCGATCACCACGCCATTGATGCCCGACCGGGGGCTGTCGATGATCTCTATACCCGAGAGGATAATATCCTCACTGATATTGAACTCATGGATCTGGGGGCTTGCATTGGTGATCACCGGGTAAGAACTCTTGGTGACTAAATCACACCGGTATTGCCCGGGGAGGATCCTCCGTCGTTCGACTCGCGAGAACTTTGCCAAGCTAGAGGCAATGTCCTGTTTCAGGTTGTTGACATTGTTGTCATGAAATTTGAAGTACTGCTCGAGCATGTTCTCCTCCTCCATAGAGAGGAGTTCGAGTGCCAGGAGGTTGGAGTAGGAGAGGTCATGGAAGGCGTCCAGGATACGGAAGTGGTAGAAGGAGTCTTGGAGGTAGCGTCTCAGACAAGCAGGCTGGTACTCCTCACACTGCCGCGCACACTCCAGCTGCAAGAGAAGGAGGTCAGATGGTCAGGGCATAGCACTGCATGAATCTTTGCATTTAAGCAAATTTAAGATGCCTTTCAGGAACCCTTTCACATTTAAGTAAATTTAAGATGCCTTACAGGAACCATTTAACATTCAGGCAAACTTAAAATGCCTTACATCTTAAAGTAATATCATAGATTGTATTGTATAGATGGCGCCCCTATATATGCAGTCTTACTCTGATTTCCTGGGTCTGGTTTCCTACTCATGGAGGGTTCTGCCCCCAACACCCGTTTTTCTTTCAATTTTTCCCTTCTTTAGTAACAGTGGAATCCCAATTAAATACATTATTAAGATTTTCAAGATTAGCCAGAGTAAGACCACATATATAGTGGCGCCATCTATGGTATTATTAAGACTTTAAGATCAGGTTGTAAGAGATTTGTAAGACTGGGTTAAGACTCACTGTAAACGTTTGTCCATGCACTTGCGTGAGCTAGGTGCCATCTGCCTTGAATGCAGCCCTGGCGAGTTACTCGCCAGGGCGGCATTCATGCATCATGACCACTCAGGGCATGATGTATTTATGCAGACATCAATGTGAATGCAGATATCAGAAAGACAAACTGTTTATTATATTAAACTATAAATGCCTTAAATGGTTTATTATACCTCCCCAGAGACTGATATTCTTTGGCTCCCTATACGACCAATCTCTCATTCACTAACCAAGTTAGTCATTTTTTGGCTACCTATATAACCAACCTAGGTTAGTTAATATTGTCTGGTTGGTCAGTACTGATCAACTCATCTTAGTCTTCCCCATTTCAATAAGGTTTAAGCTAAGTCATTTTGAGGAAGACATAAGTCAATATACGTTGTTATGCTTCAGGCATTTTTGAATAGTACTTGGTCATGCCTGACCAATGTCCCTATGACTAACCTGGAATAGCCACTACAGACTAAGGGCAGGGGCATTTAGGTTTTCTGTGTACCGTATAGAGTACCCACCTTACTCCATGCTATACAGGCTTCCACCAGCTGCCCCTCCGAGATGTTCAAACTCTCACTCTCCACAATCAGACGCACTGCTTCTTTAGACAGCTCAAAGAAAGCGCCCGAGTCAAGAAGATCTTGGGTTTTAAGCGCAGCCGTATGAAGACATTTTCTGGCCAGTTTTTCATTGCTGTAGAAGACGGCACAGTTGAGGATTGGACAAACCGTGTCGGTTCGTACTTCATTGCTCAGAAATTGGAAGCACTTGTCGGTGACCGGGTGGATGAGGTACTTCTTGGCAGCATACAGGATATCAAACACATTGTCACAGTTGACGTCTATTGTCTCACAGTAGAGGAACCTGTGTAGAAAGTATAATACATTATGTATACATAATTTAGCAAAAGAATCAATGCAAGTCCGAGCGGGGAAATTCTAAGTTAAGAAAATGTTGATTAACCCTGTAGGGGCGGCATCATACCCTTAATACCCTTATTACATGATGCATGAATGCAGCCCTAGCGAGTGACTCGCCAGTGCTACATTCAAGCAGCATGCCAATCCTACAGGGTTGAGACACTTCTAAAGGGTCAACATGATGCACTAATGCAGCACCGGTGAGTTACTCGCTGAGGCTGTATTGGTGCATCATGAAGACAAATGTCATTATTTTAAGCAACTTGAAGGGATAAATGAAAACCCCTATATCACAACATGGAAGCACTTACTGCAGTATTTTCCTGAGGGCGGCAGGGTGGACGTCCTGTATAAGGATGGTGTCGCTGGTGTCGGCCCACACCCCACACAGCATGGCCTTAAACACCGGGTTACGGGCAATCAGCATGTAGCGGTGGGCGCGCACCACCTCCGGCTCGCCACCAGGGGGCACCACCTTAAAGCTGACGTCACACGCCACCTCACTCTCCAGCATGTATCTAGAGAAGGAAAGGTAGCTTTAGTATAGGGTGGCTGAAAGACAGGCGCCTCACTCTCCAGCATGTATCTAGAGAAGGAAAGGTAGCTTTAGTATAGGGTGGCTGAAAGACAGGCGCCTCACTCTCCAGCATGTATCTAGAGAAGGAAAGGTAGCTTTAGTAGGGTGGCTGAAAGACAGGCACCTCACTCTCCAGCATGTATCTAGAGAAGGAAAGGTAGCTTTAGTAGGGTGGCTGAAAGGCAGGCGCCTCACTCTCCAGCATGTATCTAGAGAAGGAAAGGTAGCTTTAGCATAGGGTGGCTGAAAGACAGGCGCCTCACTCTCCAGCATGTATCTAGAGAAGGAAAGGTAGCTTTAGTAGGGTGGCTGAAAGACAGGCGCCTCACTCTCCAGCATGTATCTAGAGAAGGAAAGGTAGCTTTAGTATAGGGTGGCTGAAAGACAGGCGCCTCACTCTCCAGCATGTATCTAGAGAAAGAAAGGTTGCTTTAGTATAGGGTGGCTGAAAGACAGGCGCCTCACTCTCCAGCATGTATCTAGAGAAGGAAAGGTAGCTTTAGTAGGGTGGCTGAAAGACAGGCGCCTCACTCTCCAGCATGTGTCTAGAGAAAGAAAGGTAGCTTTAGTATAGGGTGGCTGAAAGACAGGCGCCTCACTCTCCAGCATGTATCTAGAGAAGGAAAGGTAGCTTTAGTAGGGTGGCTGAAAGACAGGCGCCTCACTCTCCAGCATGTATCTAGAGAAAGAAAGGTAGCTTTAGTATAGGGTGGCTGAAAGACAGGCGCCTCACTCTCCAGCATGTATATATGTATCTAGAGAAAGAAAGGTAGCTCTAGTAGGGCGGCTGAACGATTGAAAAAAAACCTTTGTCAGGCATGTACATATTATATATTTTACCGGAGACTGTACATATTATATATTTTACCGGAGACGTAGGAAACAAATCTTCATTGGGAGAGTGCGGGGGCCCACTCTCACCAGATTTAAGTGGTTTTTTTACGGATGATGGCACAGATACACTGTTATATTGGAATCATAATTATGTGTTAGATAGACTACACCTGTACCTTGGTATGCCTCATACCCACTGCCCCACAAGGTCAAGACGAGGTGTTATACACCGAGTCAATGACCAGTGGGCAGGGGGTATAAGGCATACCAAGGTACAGGTGTCGTCTATCTGACTTAACCCTCGGGTATGCGATATAACCAAGGTGCGAAATCCTTTGTTTAAGCCTTCCCCCGTGGGTTAAATAAAAAGTAATGTTTGAGTCCCATTTAATTCTGACAAGGGGCCCAGACCTCTTGGCCTCACTCTTCACTATATAGGAGGCCGTGTCTCATGAGATTGTAACAATTGAAACATCTTTGACCGGGTGTATAGTCTTTGACCAGTGTAGTCCTTGACCGGGTGTAGTCTTTGACCAGGTAGCATAGCTTCAAAACTACTTTTTTTATTTGATTTTTTTTGTTGATATTTTATATATCTGTACAATGTAAAAAAGTTTGTGCCAATCTTTATTGCCTATTACTTTGCACAGTGCAGCTGCTTAAAGGCGCATATCTCTGTACCCCTACAGCTATCTCTGTACCCCTCCAGCGACAGTCGGAGCTGAGTCGGGACAGGTACTCAGCTCTATATATATAGGGGCGCTGGGGGTTTAAACTCAAAGTTATATATAAAGGGACATCTTTGACCGGGCAAAGGGAAATGATAATTATGCTCTACTACGCATAGCATGCTCAGTATAAAAATATAGCAAAATTGACTTATGTTTGCTATAAACGTGTATCAACATACGGGTGCACTATTTCCCCGCTTTTCTTACTACATAGGCCTCATTTCTGCCATTTTAATGCTGCCTGGTCAAACATAGACTACCGTACCGTCTCAATAAAGCGCCTGGTCTTGAAAGAGCCCCGGCCTTGAATAAGCGTCGGGGTGTAGGAGCCTCCAAATGTTTCTGAAGCACTGAAATCAAGACCTTGAATAAGCGCCTGTCTTGTATGAGCGCCTGGGTAAAGCCCCGCCAAATTGAAGAACGCCCCGGCGCTTAATCGCGATGGTACGGTACACCGGTCAAACCCTACACTGGTCAAAGACTACACCCAGTCAAAGACGTTACAATCTCTGATATTGACATAATACAGGCAAGAGAAAAGGGTACACCGGGGAAAAAGCCAACTTTGAAATTGACGTCATTAGCTTTCCAGTGATATATGACAGCAGAAGACATTATTTCTAGTCTTTGAGAAATGGCTTCATGAATATGTGTGGGTATCACCCCTTCCAAAATCTGAATAAGCTCTATGTCTCATATTTTCCAAGATATCCCTATTTAATTAGCATTATCTATGATAATTAGAAATTTATGATACATTTTCATTCTTTAAGTCATAAAATTCGATCTAGTAATCATAATTTTGTTCTGTTTTCACCATGGCAATCCTCACAAATCATTCTATCAATTTTTTTTAGGCTTTAAAACGTTCCTTTTACCTGCCAAATAAAGAAGCTTTTTGCCAAAAATGGAATGTTTTATGTAATCCTATTGAATTTCCCAGAAAAAAGTACCCAATATCAATTTTTAGCCTATTTCTTTCATTTTAGGCCATAGTGGCGCCCCCTGGTGGCTAAAATCGGAACTAATCCCGCGGGGACCATCCTTTCTGCTTGCCTGCTCACATATTTAGTGCTCTGTGATTTTCTTCTCTTTTTTTTTGGAGGGGGGGGGCAGGACAGTGTGTTATGTCAGAGGCATCCATTTTTAATCATTAGGGAGTGTTCATTTATTATTTACAGAGGGGTGGTGGGTTTGGGGGGGGGGGGCGTAAAAATTTCCGACCCCTCCTGAGGGGGGGGCGTAAAAAATTCTGACCCCTCTTGAGGGGGGGGGGGCGTAAAAATTTAAGCCCCTTTTTAGCGAAAAAGCCAGCGCTACTATAGTTCAAAGGGGGGGGGGGCGAAAAATGTTAGGCGAGGGGGAGGCGCGAAACGTTACACGTGCTCTCGAGCGGGGGGGGGGGGGCGTAAAAAAATCTCACCACCCCCCTGTAATTAATAAATGAACACTCCCTTAATGAGCTCAGCAATGAAACGAACCTTAATCATGCCCCAATTTGTAAATAAAGGGTGCGTATATCATCAGCTGAAAAACACGATTGTAGGTTACCATTTTATGAGGTTAATGAATTGATTAATGACATTTCGCAGAATGCTGTTGGCAAATGCCCAAGCAACATAGAAGTGCAAATAGCTAAGACTAAGGCTAAGTCTCACCAAATCGATGCAAGTTGAAACCCTATGACCGGCAACCATCTATGACCGGCAACCATCTATGACCGGCAACTATCTGTGACTGGCTGGCGTCTATGACCTGGTAGCCTAGCCTGGATCCAGGTTAAAACATATTTATAAACTGATAAACAATATAAGGTTCAGGACTTTTTAAAGACATATTTTAATTACTTCCTAACATCTCTATGCAAATGTAAATTTCTTTCATTGCGGTCATAGATGGTTGCCGGTCCTATAGAGTTTGAACTTGTATCGATTTGGTGAGGCTTACCCCTAAGTGCTGACTCTTTTTGCGTGATGGATGGGTTTGTTGTGATGTCGATCTTGTATCTAGTTGGAGCAGGATTATACAGGTGAAAAACACTAAAGGTTGCGTCGATCAAGTCACATACCTGTACATTTGGCCAATACCTGTTCAGATCTACCACTTTTTCTTTTGTAGTATTTTTAGCTGATCTCCAGGACCATGTGTAATGTGTATAAATCATGGGTCCGAGGAGGGGGTGTAATTGTAAATGAGAGAACTGGGTGAGTACTTCACTTTCCTTTCTGATGGATGAGTTTTAACCCTTTAAGGGCAGCAACGTGCTTTAATGCTCCATGCCCTTTGGTTGTCATGATGTGTGAATGCAGCATTGGTGAGTAACGCGGCAGTGCGGCAGCCATGCATCATGACGAGCATGTGGGGTTGATACACTCTCAAATGCACAAAATAATGTAACATTGCAGTGCTGGTGAGCTATTCATCGGTACTGCATTCATGCGTCAAGTCACATGAACATGAGGCTTGAGATATCGTGTTGTGCTAAGGGGGTGCGCATATTTTTACAATGGGCGGGGTGTGTGAAACGGGGGTCACCCCCCCCCCCCCCTCCTCCCCCGGGCGGGTCAAAAATCGGTGCATGTGAAGCATGGTAACGTGTTTTTGTTTTTTGTTTTCGCTGAACACTGGTGACATTTCCCCATCCCCTCCCCTCAGTCAAGAGGTCGCGGCTGTTTAACCCCCCCCCCCTCCCCCCCCAAAAAGAAGTATTAACTCCGCCGCCCTCCCCCCCCCCGTTTTTTAAAAGAAATAAGCACTCCCTTCAAGGGTTAGACATAGTGATGAGACCCTCACCCTACACCTCTACCCCTGATAGATAGATATAGTTTTAAAACCGACACAGCTGAAGGCTAGTCAGCAGGTTCACAGGGTACATACGGACCGAACCTGGGACAACAGGGTCCATGGATGACACTCAGATGAAACAAGGGACAACACAAGCAAACACACACAAAAAACACATTTGTACAGTCAAATAGAATAGATCGGGCAACAGATGAAACAATAGAAATCCAGATAATACAATATAATACAATGCAAGTGACACTGAGTGTCAATAAAGGTCGCCGTAGCCGTAGGAGTTTATGCTATATGATTTGTTTTTTGTTGTTTTATTTTTGTCTTTTTATTCTTGTTTTCCCCCCTGGTCCCATTTATTTAAATGAGAGCTCAGACCCTTACCCATCTACATGTATGAGGAATGCCCCCCCCCCCTCCCTTCCACGTGGGACTAAACTACGTAATCCGCAAGAATGAGATGGCCTTCTTTTGATTTACTTCCGCCTCCCAGTCATTTATTATCATTTTGGCTTCTCTCCAAAGTCTTTCACTCACCTGTTACAGTCCAGTACACTCTGCCAGCCTCCCTCCTCCAGCGTTCCCTACAACAGCAACAGCGTGACTTGCACTCTTTATACATCCTTTTGTGTTTTTTTTATTGTACAATTGTACATTAAGAAACTGCGTAGTAAGTCTTAACGGTGGGGGACAACACCATTCCTGTCTGTTCCGGTGGTAACCGGTGGTGGGCAGAAAATGCCAGCATGTTACTGTATATTGAACATAATAGGTGATGGCCAAACAAAGTTTCTGATTCTATTTTCCTCATTTTATTAATTCATTCACCTTGTGTTTTGTAGCAGATCAATAACCCTATTTCAATGTGAAAATCATTGGCAAAAGTCTATATTATATTTTAGCTCTCTGTTAAAGGATTACATTTTTAAAAATATATAAAAAAAAATGTAAGTAATGAGACACAACTTTTTTCTTCAAGTAGCCTTATATGCTTGACCTGATTGTTGGCCATTGGGTTTCGACCTACATCGGGCCTGTATACGGGTTACTGTCTTGTCAACTCATCACCCCCTTCGTGTGTGTAAACCCGTGACGCACGCCTGCGTCTTGACGCTCTCCTCAGGTCGCAATGATAGCTGACATGTTAACCCTTTAAGGTCTGATGTTCATTTATCGTTATTATACACCAACACCGCGCCGGCGAGTAACTCGCCAGCACTGCTTGGTACATCAAACCAAGTGTGATAAACCATAGTATAGGCTCCAGTAGCGGATCCAGGGGGTGGCCTGGGGGGCACGTGCCCCCCTAAACCCCCTGAAAATGGTCCTTGGTATGACTCTTAACTATAGAAAATGTGGTCCAGAACCCTGCCTGTGCCCCCCCCCCCCATAACCACTTTTTTTTGGCTGTGCCCCCCCCCCTACACCACCCCTTCTGCATGATCTGCCCCTGGGCTCAGCATGATCCATGAATGCTGTACTGGCGAGTAATCCAACAGGGTTGTATTCACGTATAATGACCAAGCAACGACATGGTGCAATAAAACACTCTGTAGACCTTAAAGGGTTAATGGTAGAGAGGGAGCACAAACCATGGCTGAGTTATGAGTTTCTGCTAAACAGTAGGTCAGAGTTACTATTTCAGGACTCCTCCCTTGAACTACGTCCTTTTCAGCCAACGCTTGGGTAGGTTTTTAAAAGATAGAATTTCAAATAACACAATGGGATAGTTTGATGGGAGCAGCTATTTTTAGATCCCATGCACTACATCTTACTTGTAAGCATCTAGAAGAAACGGTTGGAGAGAATTTATCTCAAGTCTCGATATATCGGTCTTCAATAAGACGGTTGACTTACATATCAGTCATTATGTCCAACTCAACAGATTTGATTATGCCTGCTGATTTCTATAGTAATCCTGCTTCAGAGAACCAGCCGATTCAGTAACCAGTCAATTTCATCTAAAAGGGGGTTGGCCGGTTTATAGACACCTGACTGAAGTGCAAAAGGTTCACCAGGAGATGTCAGATATGCGGTGACCCCAGGTCACCTGGTTCTGTATAAGGCATCACACCCAGGGTCAGTCTCGGGTCAGCCCTCTGTAGTTATACAGGACGCAGGTTGGGCGGCTGTTTTAAGTGGCCGGCAGTTTAGTAATCGGGGGGGGGGGGGTCCCCATGTCCCATGTCGATTTTGAGAAATTCCCATGTCGCCATATCTATTTTAAGAAATGCTCCATGTCCCATGCCACTATCTATTTATTCCTCATGTCCCATGTCACCAAGCCCCAAAATGGCACATGTCGCCCCGGGCCCACACCATATAATACCCCATACACCTGCCGTGACATATACATACACATTGACCAGAACTCTACACATTGTATTCCCAGACCTCAGGACTCCCCAGGCACCAATGCTGAGGCATGGGGAGGAATCAGTATACATTGAATCAACATTAGAAACCAGTTGATCAATATTGATTAATGCCCCCATTAATGCTGACTCATATACCCACAGGGTACGTGGTCAGCCACGCATAAAGGATGCTCCATGGGACGTGCCCCCTCACGTGGACGCTCACGTGTATGAGGCCCGGGAATGAGCCTAACCAAGCATGCGTGAATAATAATTGATTTTTTTTACATGTGTTTCCAAAATAATAATAATTACGTTCATACTATTCTCACCTGCCCTTTAAAACGTTAACAATCAGCGTATAATTAGCCAGAGAATGACGGATAAGTATATTACCGATAGCATTCAAATATGTCTAAAGTCAACCCATCAGCCCAATAATTACTGTACTTAGAAGAGAATATCAAATAAATACCATAAAACCTACCTTAGGTATGTGTGACATCCTCCCGGTTGATACTCGGAATTAGCACGAGCTGTTGTTCCTTATGTTCTGTTAGCAGTTGAAGCCCAGGGCACCTGTGTGAGAAGGTGGAACCTACAGTGGTGTATATATATTCATGTATGGGAGTCTGGGCGTATGTAAGGCCAAAGTAAAAAAAAATGTTTCAGGTCGCCCGACCGTGCCTGGCAAAACAGGGCCAACCCTGTGTGTTTTTTGTTTTGTTTTTTGTAATTTTGAGGACATTTTCATATGTTTTACACCCTTTTCGTCAAGTTTATGGTTTACCCACAAACTGTCAAGTACTTTCATGTTTAATTTGTTTTTCAATTGAATTAAATAGATATCCGACCTAGCAACCCTATAGACGTTCTCCCCATATGTTACCTGAAACATACAGGGTTACCATATTTTGGCCTAGGGGCTGGATGATCGCTGTGAGCCCATGTATAATACTGTTGCAGACCGTGGCTCTTACACACAAGCGGGAGTGGTCATATTTTGAACCCCGAGGGACTTAGTGACATGAGTTGAGAGGAATAAGATTAAGAAGATAGTGGCATGGGACAACAGTGCGACATAGGGACCTATCCCCGCCCCATCCAGGGTCCTTTTATATATGCAGTAACTCGCAGGCTTTTTGGACTGAAAAGAGGTGACACCCGACCCCACCCCCACCCCCGCAATAAGGGTCACAATACCCCCACCCCCCGCTCCATAGGAATATCAATATTTCCCCCCTCTCCCAAGTAAAAATGGGGTTTGACCACCCACCCCCTCCCCTCTCACCAAGGTCACCAGGTACCCCCTCAGCAGGACGGCAGAGGGGTGGGTCTCTGAGGACACCCATCATACTACGGTGGTCCAGGAGGGCCACAATTAGAGATGGAAATGAGAACAGAATTGAGATTGATAGGAAGAAAAAAGTTACCGAGATTTTCTGGACAAAAATATGAAAATAAACTTGACTATTTTGCATTTCTAAACATTTTTCTCGACAAAGTGGCGGTTTAGGGAAAATTTACAGTTTTCTGTTTTTGAATAATTTTCTCACCAAATTGGCTGTTTTCATGAAATCTTTCTGTGTATAATTATAATAATCCCATAATTATATAAGTATAGTGCTACCGGTATGACTAGTTTCACTGTTGGTTACTACTTGGGTATATATTAAGCCTTCCCTGCCTGCTGGCTCTGTATGCCCCAGGCCAGGGTCAAGCTTGTCCTTGTTCACTGGACTATTACCCACTACAGGGATCCACACAGGTCTGTTCTTTTTCTTACCTGAATATACCTGTGAGTATCACTATGTCTGGAGTCAGGGCATGCAAGACAGTGCCTCTACATGGGTACCCAAATATATGACCGTGTCGCCGTGTCGATTTTTAGCAGATGGACCGTGTCATCGTGTCGATTTTTAGATATATAAGAACTTAGAGGAAAATCGCTGTGGGTCGATTTTTAGCCCCAACTCTCCTGTGTCCGTCGATTTTTAAAAGGGCCTAAAACGGCCGTGTCGCCGTGTCGGCCGTGTCGATTTTTACCCATGTAGAGGCACAAGACATGCATGCATAAACATAAACCACCAACTGGCAGGGCTTGTGCTATGTCAACTATGACTGAGGGAGACTTGGCAGCCCTTGGCTTGGAGAAGGTGCAACCTGGGCCAGGTGGTGAGCAGGCAGGTGGGAGCCAGGAGGAGGCCCATACTACACCCACAGGGATTTTTCTCACCAATTAAGACATTTAAAAAACAAAAACTTCCTCCCCTACACTCCCTACTCTCTCCTATCCCGTCCGCCCATCGTCCCTACTTACGCATCTTCCCTATCTCCAACAGCCGTTCCCCTACTCCCCTATTCATCCAGTCCCGTATTCTTCTACTCCTCACTTTCCCATTCCGTAGTTTCCCAATCTCCTATTATTTTATTCCCCTATTCCCCTGACTACCAGCACCTACCCTTTATTCTCCTCCTCCCGCATTTACCTACCTCTATTGCCCTGCTCCCAGATAATTCTTGAGTGTTTTTTTATTTTGCCAGAATATGTTTGTAAACTCTTTTTTTTTCGATTTTCAATTTCAATTACATTTTCAATTTCCCGTTCTAATCTTGGCCCTTCTGGGTCACTGTATGAGTCAGGTACACCTCACAGACGGAGCGAGGGGGCTGGATAGAGGAAGTTGGGCGAGTTGGGGGGGGGGGGGCAGGTAGTAGGTAGGCCATGGTGATGACACTGGTACGAAGTATGCTTCAGGTTATCAGCTTATAATATAGTTCACAATTGTTTAAAACAGTTCTACCTTTTTAAACCCCCACCCGCTTTAGATATATATAGGGTTGAGTCCCTGCCCAATCTCCACCCGAGCTGTTGCTGTAGGGATACCAACTTGTTGCCCTTTAATGACCATATGATGCTTCATGGTTCGTGTTTATTTGTCGAGCCTGACATTACAAGATAAAATACTTATATTTCAAGCCTAGAATTTACTCAATTATATTCTGAGTTATTTCCATACACACAACCTTTTACAATATAGGATAATATACCTACTGTCGATATATAGTATGTAGGAAATATTTCTCGGTCAAACCACGCGAGCCAATGATGCTGTGTGTTTGTTGGCCTATGGTGTACGTGATCTGGTTCAAACACCGATCTCTGTCCCACATACCACAGCACAAGGGACACACGGGTTCACAGAAGGTAGAGGGAAACAAGTGGTGTAGGAAAAGGGGGACTTTACGCCTCTGCTCTGTGTAAGGGAGACGGGCCAAGGATGCTTACAGCATAATACCAAAGCAAAGAGCAAAGAATACTTTACTATTCTTTGCACTTTGCTAATGCCCCATGTTCATCTTCATCAACGACCATCTGAGCATATGAAAGAAAAACAAGAAAAAATACGAAGAAATATGTATTGGATATACCGTAATTGAGTTCCTATGGAATTGTGTTGATCAATTATGTTTACTTTTTTGGGGTTCAACAAATTGCCCCCCCCCCCCAAAAAAAAACAACACACACACACACACACACTCTATGAGATGTTAATATGACCATTTCCTTTAATAGGGCGCTGCATATATTGCTGTATGTGTCGACTTTGGTAGGCGATACGGTTCAGGGAGTATCAGGGTGTACATGTACCTTGTTCCCGACCCATATACCACGAAGAGGTCATAAATCTCTCTTCTATTTTTTTTTTTCCTTTCTCTGTATCCTTTTGGTACCAATTACCTAACGATGTCTCAGTCATGTGATTTTATATCATCTATACTATATATCTGGCCTGAGACACTTATATTACTGCCGGGACTTTTACCATAATTCCTTCTTGATTTCAAACTTAAATGAGAATGAACTTAAGAGTTATTAATTCTAACTTTTAAATGTAGATCATCATCACACGATATACCAGTGTTAGATTCAGCACCCTTTTCTCAAAACAACCCAGATCTGGTTATTCATTCCAAAATGTACCAATGTTCTGTTCAGCACCCTGTTCAGCACGCTATTTCTGGTTGTGACCAGTTGGTAACCTTAACACTTTATAGACCGAGTGATGTCTCAGGGATGAGTGCGTATTTGATGTTGTGGTCTACAGCAACAGCGAGTAACTCGAACGATCGGCATCACAGGCTGTAACTGAGTCCTGCTGCCATTGTATTGTGTATGTATAGTGTATGTAAAGGTCTGACACTCCTAGTCCCCGGTCATCTATCCACTTGAGGCGGCAGCACTGTACATGAGATTGTGCGAGATTGTAGGTAGACAGTGGCACCATCTAGTAGAAAGCTAGGAACTACAAATCTCTGTACTTAAGATGGTGTTACAGCCTGTGATCGGCATGATGCATGCCTGAAGACAGCCCTGCTGAGATCATAGCTGCATGCATATATCTAGAGCAAGGGTTAAAGTATATTGATTTAGACTGGACGGGTGGAAGGGTGTAGGGCCAGGTGCATGGCCAGCATGTGGCTATCAATCAATGTTACAACAACATTAAATACACTCTCCTCTTTGTGTCTGATACATTCTAAAGGAATGTATATGTTTGAGAAAGGAGAATTCAACCGGTTCAGTTGACATTGTGTTTTTTCTGAGATCAATAATTATGCCAAAAAAAAGAGGTGTGTTTCAGATTACATAGTCTGAAAATCTAGGTAGGGTAGGTTGGATTTTTTTTCTCTTTTTTCTTTGGCCTGAAAAGTACCCCAAAACTGACTCGCAAACTTCAGCCTTTACTCGTTGACAACGGCGTTGACTCGTGGACTATCAAATTGACTCTGAAATAGCCCCAAAATTGTTTTATAAAGACAGATTGATCCCATGGCATGAAAAGTACCTAAAAATTGACTCGCAAACTTCAGTGCTTATTCGCCAACACTGGCGTCGACTGGTGGACCATCAAATTGACTCTGGAATAGCCCCAAAATTACTTAAAATATACATATTTGTTTCAAAATTGGATAAAAATTTTTAGGGTCGGCCCTATTTTGCTAGGTAACCTAACACACCTTTTTTCTTTTGGCCTTAGGGAGTGCTCATTTTTTAACAACAGGGGGGGTGGTGGATTTGGGGGGGGGGGAATTTGGACCCCTTGACCGGGGGGGGGGGGAAATTTAGACCCCTCTTGGGGGGGGTCAAAAAAATTCAACCTGTTTTGAGGCAAAAAGCCAGCGCGTTACTATGCTACAAAGGGGCGCGAACGCGCTCGATTTTCGGCCTGCCGGGGGGGGGGGGGGGTAAAAAATTTCGAACCCTCTAGAGGGGGGGGGTGAAAAAATGTCGCGAGCTCCGCGCAAAATCTCACCACCCCCCCTGTTGTTAAAAAATAAGCACTCCCTTATCTAACTTTGAGCAGTTGATAGCCTACCCATTGTTGTGTTGAAGTCTATTGAACCTGTTAAATAAGTAAGGCTGACAAATAATTGCACAAATAGCCATTTTGGACCTTTTTATAAGTGGAAATAAAAAATTTCAGAAAATGTGAAAATTCTTCCTTAAATTTACCCATATGTGAATAAGTGGGCCTTTCACCCCTAGGCCTACCTACCCTATTCCACCTGAACATAGAATAAGAATGGGGAGTGTTTTCAAAAAAATCCAGCGTAATGACTTGTGTGTGAAGAGTAATGCATAGATTGATCTCTAATAGGAGCCGCCCCGGGAGCCGCCCAGACTAACCAAGAAGCAAAACGTTACGTTTGGCTCTTCGGCCTTGGCTCTTCGGACTAACTAACGAGACGCCAGTCTCGGGCCCTGACTGTACGTTTACAGTCTGGGGGTTTATTTATAGACCCATACCTACACTGGCCCTTATACACTATGCCATAGTCTATGCTACTGGGTCTCAGCAATCAGGAGGATGTGGGTTCGAATCCTACCGTGGCTCAATCAGTATCTCAATTGATATCTACATAATAGGCCTGAATTGAACTAATATACATCTTTAATAAGTAATATTACTATGTCACTGTAGGTAGGGTTATGCTTCAAATGGGTTAAATAGTTAATGTAAAAAACGAACTACCTATTGTGCCAAGGTGGGATTCGAACCCACACACCTCATTGAAAAATGATCCAGGATTCCGGATCATTTTATTTAGATATAAATTTGTCCAGGCCCAGCGGCACTGGGCCTGGAGAGCTCGAGGCTGACGAGACGCAGGAGGCACCGCGGGATCCGCCTGGTTCTCCCGCATGGCGGCAGCACCTGTCGTGGTAACCGTGTGGGGGTTCAGCCGGTGTTGTGGTGGACGTGGCCGTGGCGTCTGTAAACTTCCGGTGAACACAATCCACACGTGAATGTAATCTGGGAACGATGCGTACCAAGTATTTGTGCTGTTTTCGAGCTAATTAAGCCTCAAGATGTCTTCTACACGGAGGTTTCAGGGAGGGCTGGATGTGATTCGCACCATAGGTGAGTAGGCCAGCTTAAATTTACCTAATTATGACCAAAAACAGCTGGCAAGTGTAGTCCCAAATTCAACTTGTCAGTGAGTCTCAGACTCAGTCACCACCGTGACAGTTCGCAATCTCGAGTCCTAGAGCTCCCACCACTGCGCTAGTCAGTAGTCGCGATATCTCACCTAAACGCGTCCAAAAGTACACACTGAATGCGGCAAAACTCTAACGAGCTTTCTATTCATAAAATAGTCCAATACATTCAAACAGGCCAGATTATCCATGAAGATTTTGCTAATTTTGACCAAACTTTCGCAGCCGGCAGGATTCGAACCTGCGCGGGCATAGCCCATTTGATTTCGAGTCAAACGCCTTAACCACTCGGCCACGACTGCCTGTGTGGAGGGGGGCGTCTGTAAATAGAACAGGACCATACAGCACCAAATCGGGTCAGGCCGCGTCGACACCTGGCAACCTGCCAAATACTGTAATCAGACGCCCCCTTCCCTTGCCGGTTTCTCTCCTCCGACCTGTACTGGTACCGGTCCACGTAGTTAATAGTACATGCACCTCGCCATGCCTATACTATGGGAGTGAACATTTTTGTTAACTAAGGGAGGGAGGATTGGTGGATTTTTTCACCAATCCCCCCCCCCCCCTCCAGACTGGTCAAAAATTGTCTGCAACCCCCCCCCCCCCCCCTGAGACGGGTAGGAATTTTTCTGCCCCCCCCCCCCCTCTTTGAACTATAGTAACGCGCTGGCCTTTTCACCGAAAAGGGGTAAATTCTTTTTTGGCTCACCCCCCCCCTCGAGAGGGGTCAAAATTTTGTTGCTCCCCCCCCCAAAAAAAAATCCACCAACCCCCATAACCCCCCCCCCCCCCCCCGGGGGATAAAGCTATGACCACTCTATATATGCCTATATCAGTCCATAAGTTTATATCAAACTTTTAATTAGGAAATTGCAGTGTTGCAGAAATGACACCAGCACATCAGCTTTTGCCGATGTAGAATCGTAATGGCCGATGTGAGGCCATCAGGCATCGGCCATAATGATCTCGGCTTTCCAACAGTGAAAGATTTTTTCAAATATTCCTAATAGAAGCTGAGTTAGGTACACCAACTTAGAAGCATTTTTTTCTGTGACTAAAAGGATTTTCAAATCGATTTTGTAAGCTGTTATTAAAAAATTATTATGATCTGTATTCATTTATATGAAAATAGGGCCAATGTGGCCTGTGTAGAAGGCAAATGGCCTATGTAAGATCTCGCGACACAGGCCACATTGGCCTGTGTGCAAATTTTTTTTCTCGGTAACACTGGAAATTGTGATCTTCAAAGCACACCAGAAACTGCAAAAAGACAACTGATATCTGATGAGGGGTTATTTAAATGACTCTTCTCTATTATAGCGTTCTAATAAACATTTTATATTGAAATTTCATGACTTTCATGAAAAAAAACACCACGATATTCCATAAAAAATATTTACTGTGCACTGTGATATAATATCGTCCTGGGAAAACAGTAACAACCCAGCTAGCAAGGATACGTTAGGCCAACGTTGGCAATGGTCGGCACCGTCGCTGGCAATATCTCAACGTTGTGCCAATGTTGAACTGCCAATGTTGGTACAATGTTGACAAATTTAATGGGAAATACTCCCAGTGATCTGCTAATATTGGTACAACATCAGATATCTCAAACGTTGGTACAACATCAGATATTCCAAACGTTGCATTTCCAACGTCCACCAGAGGGCATTGATAGTTGTATATGGGATTTTGACTAGGCAGCCCCATTATTCAACATAATGGGCCACTAATGGGACCCCTCTGGGTTGTAGAAATATTTACGCAAGAGTTATTCCATTCATAGGCTATAAAATGTTTAAGGACCAAATTTCTAGATGAAATAACAGAATCCTAGCAATGTATATATGAGGACACCATTTTGTGGGCAATGACAACTAGATAAGATGCATGGGTTAGAGTCTTACTCTATATCACTTCTTGGCCCTTTGGGCTGAGATCAAGGTGAAATGTAAATAAAGAATTAAATGGTTGTCTCTATAAAATGATGATTCTTGATAGCTGTCTCTTTTGAGGAGAATAGATGACATTTGAAGTGAGGTAAATATATAATGTTAGGCCGACATCACAAATGAACATTCCGTCCATTTTAGAAAATATATTTTGGAAGAACATCATCTTTAGGTTCTAGATATGGTTGGCTAGACATTGGGCCAACTTCATTAGACGTTAGCACAATGTTAAAAAACTGACGTTGGGCCAACATAATTTCTTTATGACATCATGACAACGTTTGGATCGACGGACAAATGAACGTTGGCCCAACGTCAGAATCTGACGTCATGCCAACATGGACTACTGTTGGCCCAACCTATCTTTGCTGACTGGGAATGGTCAGATATTGTTATATTGTTTTATTGATTCAATTTTCTATGACTCGCCATGACAATTAGTTAATGATATTCCATGACATTCCCCGACTTTCCATGACAGCAGGGAACAATAATAAATCATGGCCAAACAGATGAACCACATTTGCGGACACATTGAGCTGATTGGCCCGCTCCCTCCCACCAGTTTCATACCATATTCTAATCCTGTACATGTATTTTTGTGACACATGTTGAAGTACCGTATTTCCTCGTTTATAAGCCTGGGCTTATACAAGCACTAAGGGAGTGGTCATTTTTTAACAACAGAGGGGGGTCTGTGGATTTTCGCGCGAGCGGGTCGAAATGTTTTTGCCCCCCCCCCCCCCACGGGAGGGGTCATACATTTTTCGGTCCCCCCCCCCCCCCCAGGCAGGTTGTAAATGAGCGTGGCCGACCTCTTTGAGCTATAGTGATGCGTGGGATTTTTCGCTAAAAAGGAGTGTATTTTTTTTGGTCCCCCCCCCCTCTAGAGGGGCCCACATTTTTTTGGTCCCCCCCCTTCAAGGGGTCCAATTTTTTTGGTCCCCCCTCCCCAATCCACCCCACCCCCCTGTTGTTAAAGAATGACCACTCCCTAAGTGGCAAATTGACCAGGCTTATTCATAGGGCAGGCTTATATTTCAATACCTGAGGAAACACTCTGGCACCTTCTCATAATTCATAGAATAATTTACTGTTTAGACATATTTATTTAATTTTCCCAAATAATCTGCCTACCAATTCAATCGTTATATCTCATCTTAATGGTTGTGGACATAGAAGAGATAAATGGGGTTCAATAGCCGAAAGAATTACGTGAATATAGTAGAAGTTGAGTTTTGGGGCTAAAATGTGATTTTTATAAATATTGAATGGTCATTACAGCCCCCAGGCTTACACATGGGGCCCGGCTTATACACCACTATGTCACCCTTTATCTAGGCTTATACATGGGCCCCGGCTTATACACGGGGAAATACGGTAAATTGCATGCAGCCGGGGCATGCAGTCAAGTTGAGAACGAAGACTAGCAAAGCGAGGCTAATTAATATTCACAAACTTTATTTAATACAGAATATATACCGGCACAGAAGAAAACTAAGTGATACAAACTACTCTCTGCCTTGCAGAGGTATATCTTAACTATGTTAGATATGATATGTTCATGGAATGACACAGGTCTATGACAAGCAACAAGGCGGCATTATCTGGGTAAAATTTAATGTCCGTCATCTGTATGATATCTTTTAGCTCCACCATAGGTATTAAAGGCCACACCAAATTGAAAAGTTGGTCTACGGATTTAATTTTTCTTTTTAATTGGTGAGGGTGGGCGATTTTTTTTTTCCCAATTTTTTTTTCTGTCTATGGATTTCAACCTTGAATCAATGGGGCGGGCGAAAAAATTGTCTTACTTTTTTTCAAACCGAAATTTCATGGCTCCCGAACAGAGAAAATGCCAACTTAAAGAAAAAAAAATTCAGGAAATTGTGTGGGCGCTGTCTGTGGACACTTTTTTTTTCAACAAAAAACAAATTTGGATTTTTGAAAGAATGGTGCAGGTAATCCGTAGACCAACTTTTTAATTTGGTGTGGTCTAACATAAATGTCATCGCATAAAGTAAATGCATGGTTCAGTTTTGTCTTCCAAACATTTTTCTTTTCCTTTAAAGAATTGCTAAGTTGGATCTACACAAACCCTACAGATATTCAAACGACCACTTCACAAGCAATAAAATCACTATAAACAAAGTGTCAATAACTATCAAAATGACTGATATGACAAAGCAAATGGGTATCATTAATATCTTAAATTGAAAGATATGTGTTGATTTTCAACCAACAATACAGTGCAGATATGTACGCTCAATTTGTTATTCCTGCAAATCCTAAACTTTCTTAGCTCGCCTTCTTTGTAACGTTTATTTCTTCTCTATATAATCAACCTGCTTCTTCCATATCCATTAATAAGTCGCATCCCGTTTGGTCTCTCGTAAGGTCATCTGTATATATATACTTGTATATACATATTAAACATATTAAACTTCTACTGAATTTGGTCCCTTTGTATGGATTGTTGAATAATCGCTCGTCATAACTGTCTGAATAAATCATGAATCAAGAGCTTTATTCCCAATTCCTATGGATCTCTGGGCAGTGTAAAAACATGTTTATTACACTACTACCTCTACTCTACATAGTACAACTACCGTACATGATGCAACTATAGGACAACAAATAAACTGCCTTTTTGCACTACATGAAATGAAAGCCAACAAGTAGACCTCCATGGGACGAAACTGCGTCATAAATTCGCTTAATTTGTTGTCCTTCCTTGCCTTTGATAATACCATCTCAGCATTACACAGCATTGAACTATTTCCCTGTATCCCCAGGGCAACAATTGTTTCAGTTTGCCATCCATTGTCATCCGTGTTAGAAATAACATTGTCAGAAAAGTGTGTGGCCTCGCCCTCTTAATTCCCATGGACCATACTAAAGTGTAATTATAACAGTCATTACTCTTTGTTCGGTAAATCATCAGGATTCTAATGGTAATGGTGTCACCATCACACACACTTGACTTATGGCTTCTTCACCTGGTACACTATACCAGACAGGGGTGTGTGTGTGGCACCAGCATTGTACACCACATCTGCCGACCACTCACCACCTGAAGCTACCTGTGCAGTAGGAAGAGAATTGTATCGTCCAAAGGTACTCGCACATACTACAAAATCCACTTTGGATTCAGCATTGAAGGTCACAATGTTTGCATCGGCTTGCGTTAAGTAGCTATTTGTATTTGCATGTGGCAGGAAGTTGTAATTCATGATAGTTTTCCCATCTACATTAATTTGGAGAGGGACAGGATTTGGACTGCTTAGCTTAAGGCCTACCAGTCGCCATGGGCGCTTAGATTTAACAGAGATATTCTTCCCTGGTGTAATCTGCTCTACAACAAAAGTGCCCCTGTGTTTACTTGAAAACATGAGGCGCTCTGTCCTGCATCCACAGAGGTAGCGGAAGATATCTACTTCCTCCTCTAGTGTAAGCAAACCTGAAGCAGAAACCATGGTAGCAAACTGAGATGCAGTCATGGTCGGAAAGCGCAGTTTGTAAAGCAACGGTCCAAGCATTTCCCGCTTGGCAGCAGAGCATGCGTCATGGCCCTTTTTCTGACAGGCCTGTGTAGCCCAACTATCGCACAATCTAAAGACATCAATTTCGTCAACAGTGATCTCATTGCTATCAAGTAATACATTCAGTGTTTTCTTTGACAGTGTGTGACTATTGACATGCTGCAGAGCTGTATGCCCGAGGCTGCCCAGAAAATCTAGAGCTTTCTCAATAAGTACTTTGTGATTATAAGAAACTCCTTTCTCTAGAACAAGAGACACATTTTCTCTGTCTAGGTGTGTACCTATATACTCTGCACATGCATCGTTCATGTTATCTACGTTGTATCTGTCTGCAGTACCAAGCAGGTTCAAGGCTGTTTCTACTGATTGGATAGTCTGGGCGAGAAATTCGCCACACTTGTCCTTGAGGGCCAGAATCTGGTACTTCTCAGAAGCGTACAGCAGTTGGTAGACAGTCTCATTGGTTATCTGTGCCTCTTCTGTATACAGGAACCTGGAAGAAAAAGGATTATATCTAATTCATTGTGAGTGTGTGATTGGCGATGCAGTGCTCACTATAAATGGTTACACCAATTAATGGTAAGACAGCCAATTATGCTGTACCAGGTGATTTTTTGCAGGAACTTGTTTATCTGTAATCACAGTTTTCCTGTATACACAGGGTAGTAGAGGGTTTTAAAATGTTTGTATCCCGATTGTGTATACTGTACCGTCGTGTTTAAGCGTCCCGGCGCTTATAACTTTGGAGGGGTGTTTACCCCTGGCACTTATACAAGACAGGCGCTTATTCAAAACCCGGCGCTTAAAGGTAGAAGCCAGGGTCTACGCATACGGCACCTGGTGGCAAAAAAATGAAACTACCTATAATCATGATAAAAGCATATTTCTCTCTTGTATATGTCCTAACTCACCTTTACTAACCCTTAATATGCCACATCATAGTGTTCTACACATTTTGTCACTGCTTTTTATTGTTGCTAAAAGGTGTGCGCTACTCTATGATAGGCGTTTGGACCGACTAGAAAATATTTGAAAAATTCACAAACTATATTAATTCATCAATGAATCACTATTATTTTGATAGTAAAATGTATCACATGATCTTATGCACAGATGGCTATGGTTTTGGTTTAAAATTGTTGGCAAATTTCTTTTCTGTGTTGCAATATGCAGAAAAAATACAATTTTCTAGATTTATGTTTTTCTCCTAAATCGGTCATGGCTCTTCAGTTTCACCTATGACAACTAATTTCTTTGGTTTAATTGTGCTACTAATGATCTTCTCTAAACATTGGAGAAGTTTGGTTGAGATATTATTGGTCAATTTTTCAAAAAGTTGAAAAATGTTGAAAAAATAGGGATTTTCCCATAGCTGGCTATTGTTAAGGGTGTCCTATCTTCAATTGCCAATATGTCAAAATCTAGCATTATGAAGTATTGATTTTTTTGCTTTTATTATATCATTATGTATCAAACTAATATAGTCCCAATTGATTAAGAGAAATTGTTGGAAGATCAAAATTGACCGAACCCTGGCTTCTACCTTTAAATGCGACAGTAAGGTAGGTTTAGCAAAAGTGTAGGGCAAAATATCTCAGTAAAACTATCCGTCCCAGTTCCTTTTAATAGATACATTATGATTAACTCTCTTACAACAAGCAGTCTATCATAACAAGGCAAATGCTGTAAAAACAGGTACCTCATGATAACCAAGTTTTACTGTACTCAAGATTTTAAAGTATGGGTAAGCTTTTTCGTTATCGAATATCCCCATTTTTATCATATGTATCTTGAATGAGCAATAATAATGACATGAGAACCAGGGAGTGTATAACTACAATATATATGACATGCAGTATACTCACTTCAGCATTTCTTCAAAAGTGTCATGTTCAATGTCCTCAATCTTGACTTCCTTGTCGGCTGTCTTCATGCTGCCTTCAAACATGGCGTAGAAGACAGTGCTGCGAGACATGAGCATGTACTTATGGGCCTCCACTGTTGTCTTGTCTGGGAACACAAAGCGGATGTTGGTGGCCACCTTGTTTGCCATCATAGATAGGTTGGTGGAGGCCAGAGTCTTCCGTGACTGCCAGTCTCCAGTTAGGTCCATGTCAGGTCCTGTAAGTAAAAGAATAGACATCATGTGATTGCAGAGCTAGGTTTAGAGCGGGAAAGTCTGGGGGAACCAGCAGCAGTCGGAGGGACATAACAGGTTATAGTACCACTCTAACCAGGGTATTTTTTTGAATTTATTGACCAGAAAACCATGTAAAAGTAGAACACGTTTTGCCGTAATGGTCACTGAAATATTTGCAAACTATGTATAGACACTACTTTTATCACCCATGGGCTAGTTAGTAACCACAGACATCTATGAGCCTAAACCTACATCTTTGTTTCTGGAGTTATGAATACTGTAAATTCTCGAATAGAAGCCGCGGCTAGTATGCAAGCCAAATCGCCAGTGTGGCTTATAGGATCGCAGTCAGGGTGCAGCTTATACACGAGTTTTTGCTACTATTTGAAGTCACCATAATCAGATCGCCAATGCGGCTTATAGAAACTTCGGGGAGGGGGGGGGGGCTTATACGTAAGTTAGGCTTCTACTTTCAATTAGGGAGTGGTCATTATCTAAAAACGGAGTGAGGGTGAAATTTTGCACATACATATGTTAGTCACAGTGGGTGGTTCAAATTTTATTTCATGAGTGCTTTTTCAACAAAAGCAAAAATCATCATTAGTTTTTGAGTATGTAAAAAATACTATTTTATTTTGTTCCATTCAAACTGATGATATATTTGACTTCCTTTCTGTTCCATTCCCCCTAATTCCCTCCGATTTTGCCCTAATCACATTTTATCACCCAATTATATGGTCATTTTGGAATAAAAGCGTACACACTTTTATCCCCCCCCCCCATTAAAAGTACATTAGAAAAGATCATGGTTGGGGGATATTGGATCACTTTGTGACCTATTGATACACATTAATGCCATTTAATTGACTTTTATTCTCTAGATATTACACATTTACAGTGTTTAGAATACATTTAAGTAAGGTTTAGAATTTGAGGAAAAATTGGCTAGTGCCGAGTTATTCATTACTAGCTGGGGAAAGGGGGTTGGTGGATTTTCTCAGCCCCCCCCCCCCCCGACCAATTAGCCTAAAGTAATCCCGATCCCTATTACATATTTTTAGGAATCCCCCCCCCCCCAAAAAAAGCATGTTCCTGTGGAATCACGCATGGCTGCGAGTATCTAAATAGACCATATTTAGTTTTGACCCCCCAGCTTGGGAGCCGTCCATAAAATATGTCGGGGGTAGGGGGGCGTCTTGGTCTGAGTTTGACATACAGTAAAATTCCGTTACAGCAAAGTGCTTTAGGCCAGCAAAAAAATTCGTTGTAAACGAATTTCGTAGTATCCAAATTAGGCATTTTATAGACTTTAAAGTTGTCAGAAAATGAATCATAAACCCCTTATTCTATAATTAAAAAAAAAAACAGTAGCAGACATATTATATTCTTCATTAAATTCCTCATGGTTCTGAATTAAAAGTGAAATATAGATAATGGTAAATAAATAATCTTAGAGATACGGACAGACAGAGTATGGACATGGTAGGTTATAACGGGACTAGCACATCCTGGTACCTCAGGTAGTCGGGGCTGAACTCCATCTCCTTATCAGGCTAATCCCCTCTCCTGACACCTTGAACAAAGGGGCTGATAAGAAATTTCCCCATGATGCACTGCTCTGTAGTCGGGGGCCTAACCACAATGCATTGCTCTAGAGCAAGATGGCGACCCCCATAGCCTAATGCGCTAGTCCCGTGATGGGTGTGGGGTTTGGGGTTATGAGGTTAAGTCCTATTCGGGCCTCATAGACTCACACAACCCCTCAAGCTGTCACACCTTCCCTAAGGGAGCGTTCATTATTTATGCCAGGGGGGGGGTGTGCAAATCAGGGGGGGGGTCATTTTTTTTAGGGGTATTCGGAGGGGGGGGTCTTTTTTTTTCAACCTATTCTTAGGGGGGGGTCTTTTTTTTTCAACCTATTCTGAGGGGGGGGGTCATTGTCTTTAGGGGTATTTATTTGGGAGGGGGTATTTCTTGACACAACGTGACGTGAATTTCACGACACATGTCGCGAATTGGGGTAATAAAGAAGGTAGAACTTTGCTAAATTTCTTGCCTACCAATCGACACTTGAATGATTCACTACTTTTCTTTTCCTAAAACAACAATAACTGGAGAAAGAGCATTAATTCAACACGAGAATAGGAGTACAGAATGTAGGGAGCTATCAGTGTGCAGTTAGATGAATGCTATTGTGGCACCGAAATATGACAGTACTGTATCCGAAATAGTTTGGGTTAATTGGACTTTAGCCTTGCCCATCACATTTTGGCATCCATATGCAAGGGTGAACTTGCCTACATGTCTAGACCCTGCCTTTCTTCCCAATAGAGGAGTACATGCATGGTATGCAAAATGCAGATCTACCTCATATATTGATACATTGCCGCTTAGGTCCACTCCACCAGTCAAAGGCGTGATTACACCAGTCATGATACACACTTTTCCTTGGTGTCTTGTACCAGACCCTGCTAAATGAGCCACAGCATTCTGATTGCAGAGCTCTCAATTTTTTTAGAATACCTTCACCATCTCCCTGATAGCTGCCTGCTTCTCACAGATTCTAGGACTTATAAAATCAGCAGACTCATAGAGTAAACATGATCATCCCACTATAAATCGGTGTACTGAATGCCTTGAAATTTAGCAAATAGCCACCAGATCCACAGAGTTTTCTGCTGCGGATGCCACTCCTTCTGTCGCCAATTTCTAAATCTCCCTCTAAGTTCATCTTTGGCTTCAACAGAAATCAGGCACTGAATAATCATTGCTACTCATCACTACTTGGCCTCACAAATTTTTAGAGCTCTATATTTGGTTCTGGTCAAGTTGCTTCCGATGCTCTGCAGGGTTATCAGTGAGTTATTCATCACTATTTTAAAGCTTTTATTTTTTTTGGAGTCAAGGCATTCCCATGGCTTGGTTATACTGACCACACCCTAGAACATTGAAGGCAGGTACCTTATGGCATTTCCTCAAATAAAGGTTATCAACCATGGTGCACGTAACATCCATGCATACCATTGATGGCTTAAGCGATTGTAATTGATCCATGCCGTTATATAACAAAGACACATTCCCCTGTGACTCTTTGTTCAACTTCAAATTCTCACCCTGAGCTCCCTATTTCTTACTGATCCTAGCCTTTGGAAAACCAAACTAGGTTTAAATAGTGATCTTGTTCCTTTAACTGCAAGTTATAATACTAGGATACATTAAAATGGGCCGTTTGACCTCTAGATTTTCAAAATTTTTCTCAGGTTTGCCACTTTTATAATGTCCAGAGCATCCCTTCATTAAACATCTTTGTTTTAAGCTGCAGTAGCGGCGGAACAGGGGGGGGGCCTGGGGGCCTAGTAAAGTGGAGGAGCCAATCTTTTTGGGAAACATGAACATTCTAGACTCAGAGTACCCAAGAATACACCAATCTCGAGGTAAAATTCCTAAAACTTTCTTGAAAGACAAGCTCAAAGTCCCTCAAAACACATCAATTTCAATGTAAAATTACAAAATTTACAGGATCATATGGTAGACTTCAGACCACTCTGAATACACTAATATAAAGGTCAAATTCCTAAATTTTCCTGGGGCTTGTGGCCCCGAAACAACCATTTGTTTCTCCCTCCAACCAACACTCATCAGCTGGCTTTGGGAGCTGGGCCCCCCAACTTTATCCACCTTCGGCGGCCCCTGAGCTGGGTCATTTCATGGTACTTCTACCAAACAGTATTAGCAGGACTTGTAGGTGGGGACCAAAATAATCACACCCATTTTTAGCAAAAATATCAAATGTGCCACGGAAACAGAAAAATGTGCGCTCTCCAAATGTGGGAAAATATTCACCATATTGTTATGCCCTATCACCACTCCTCAAATAATGGTTAAGCACATGCTATAATAGGTTATAGTTTAGGACTATGTAGACTTTGTATGTCGTTGATGCCATTATTAAGTATTTATAAACGTCTATGGTGAGGGGGGGGGCATTTTTTTCAACCTATTTGGAGGGGGGGGGTCTTTTTTTTTTGACCCATTCGGAGGGGGGGGGGGTCTTTTTTTTTTTTACCCATTCAGAGGGGGGGGGGGTCTTTTTTTTTTGACGTATTCGTTTTGCCAAACGCCTGCCCCCCCCCTGCCATAAATAATGAACGCTCCCTAAGCTCAGAGTGAAAAATGAAATCAATAGACAGCCCGGAAAAAAAATTTTAAACGAATTTACATTTGAAAAATTCGTTAAAGCCGGATTCTTTTTCTATAGGAATGTATGGAAAGGCATTTTGGCACAGGAACTTGTTATATCCGAAAATTCGTTATAACCGAATTCGTTGTAGCGGAATTTTACTGTACAGTCAGGGGCGGATCCAGAGGGGGGGGGGGGGGGTTCTGGGGGTCAGGACCCCCCCCCTTAATGATAATTTGATCCGCCACGAGTCGCGGCGCGTCACTTTTCAGTACTTTTATGTTTGGTGGACCCCCCCTTTTCAAATTCCTGGGTCCGCCCCTGGTACAATGATATGGGAAAAGTGTGACGGGGGTCGTGGGTGCTCAAAATAGGCCATATTTGTGTGACGTAATTCCCGGCCGTAATTCATGGACTCCGATCATGGAGGCTTTTTTGGAGTTCTATTTTTAGCAGCCTGGCGACCTTTGGACAACCTAATTCACTCTAGAAAAAACAGTCTAAAAAAATCAACTTCATGTCAGAGCTTGGGCCCTAAATCTCAGCAACTTTGCGACCTGAGGCCGATGAAGGATCCCTCTGCAGGGGCGGATCCAGGAATTTGGGAAAGGGGGGGGGGGGCGCCGTAATACCTACAGCATTGGGGGTGTTGAACCATCTAAATTAAAATTTACCAAAAAATAGGGGGGGCTTCATGGACTCCGATCATGGAGGCTTTTTTGGAGTTCTATTTTTAGCAGCCTGGCGACCTTTGGACAACCTAATTCACTCTAGAAAAAACAGTCTAAAAAATTCAACTTCATGTCAGAGCTTGGGCCCTAAATCTCAGCAACTTTGCGACCTGAGGCCGATGAAGGATCCCTCTGCAGGGGCGGATCCAGGAATTTGGGAAAGGGGGTGGGGGGGGGGGCGCCGTAATACCTACAGCATTGGGGGTGTTGAACCATCTAAATTAAAATTTACCAAAAAATAGGGGGGGGGCGCGCCCCTTGCGCCCCCCCCCCCTGGATCCGCCCCTGCTCTGCACCCCATGCTACCACGGCTATTTGGAAAAGTGGCAAATATCCCGGAGAGAAAGTTTCATGATGTTGCCGGATGTTCCCGGGCGGGTGTTGCCAACTGTTGATGTCCCACGAGGGCCATGTCCTCAAACTTCCCCTACAGAGCATCTCCGGGTGTCCATGCGTTGACTGACTTACTTACCCTGCAGACACGTGTGTGTGTAAGTTGTGGTGAGGATTTAAAATGCGGTCAATTTAAACAGTCGCGACCAATTAGTTTCTTCTTTTTTTTTTTGGGGGGGGGGGGGGGTGTTCAGGATCGATGGTTTAGCTTGGATCTACTCAGAGAAAATATCAGATTCCATCTTGTTTGTATAAAAGGACGCCTCAGAAGTGACGTCATATTTTAATAACGGAAGTGAGATGAACGCTGTTTACGCTGGTACCCGATAGACTATTTTCGCGCGTCGTCAAATACTCAACACTCCTCCTCGACGAGAAAATATACTGTGTTAACACTACACAATAAACTTATGAATATATGTCACTTGTAAATAAACTCCTCCTGGATATTGAATCAGTGTCTTTGCTTTCTTCGATTAATGTTCCTTTTGAGAAATGATGTTTAGTGTCTCTCAACTTGACTTTTTCAAATGTTCTCCAGTAAACTGGTTAAGTAGTTTAGTTTCTTTCAAAATAGAAACACCAATAAGTTGGATAAAGGATAAATACATCCATATTTGTTGAAAACTAAAAAGACACAATTTGTCTCAAAACTTTAGGGATAAAGTCCTTGATTTGACTTCATAGTCAAATTAGTAAATAAACTGTCCACAGTTTCTTTGTTTCCATTTCTTCAGTTCTCTCAAAATATGAATTTAGAGATATAAATGTACTTTCACTAACATATATAATACTTCATGATTAATAGTTCACAGTACAGAGTTCTCCTTTGTTTTGTTTATGTTCATATTGAATTTCCACCTAGTTAATAGCATACACACCAGCTATTACAGTATACTATACCACAAATTAAACTAACCTTGGGAAGAGAGGTTTCCAGCACTTCATTCCCTTGTGAGGTTTTTATCCCTCACGTGAGGCTTTACCCCTCACTTCCCTTACACTGAAAAATAACCCCATAAAGCACTCAGACCTATGGGCTTCCACATAATGTGGGCTTAATCCTGCATCCACACGCAGTGGGCTTCATCATCCATGCATCCACACGCAGTGGGCTTCATCATCCATGCATGCACACGCAGTGGGCTTCATCATCCATGCATCCACACGCAGTGGGCTTCATCATCCATGCATCCACACGCGGTGGGCTTCATCCTGTTTCCCTGTACGAGTATTGACACTCCCTACAGCATTGACAAAACATCTACAGTTCACTATAAATACAGCTGTAGCACAGTCTCCTCCTATATGTATCCTGTATAGGCTATGACGACCTCCAAAGGCCTCCTCCCACACGTCGTACCCTGTAGGCTATGATGACCTCCAAAGGACTCCTCCCACACGTCGTACCCTGTAGGCTATGATGACCTCCAAAGGCCTCCTCCCACACGTCGTACCCTGTAGGCTATGATGACCTCCAAAGGACTCCTCCCACACGTCGTACCCTGTAGGCTATGATGACCTCCAAAGGACTCCTCCCACACGTCGACACAAACACTCACATCGTCCTGGTGTCCACAATACACACAATCGTCTTGCATACAGCATCAACTCCTCCAGTGTTGATACATACACAACAGCAAATCATACACATCAGTTATCAAAATACACAAATAATACACACTGTCACATGTCTCCTGCTATCTCCATGGGTTCCATACACGTCATTTACATCACATACACAGGTGTTTCCTCCATGACGTCCTCAGTATACACAAACGTGTCCCTGGCCTGGACACACAACTCTAATACACACAAATAGGTATAAAACTTTACTGGCTTCTTACATACACACCCCACGACGATATCAGCACACACAAATAATATAGAGCCTCCTGACGTCTACTGCAGCCTCCTGACGTCCACTGTAGACACACTGACGTCACACTGCAGTCTCCTGACGTCACCTGCAGTCTCCTGATGACACATCCAGTCAACACACAGACACTTGTAACACAACCTTGACTCATCCTTTAGCTCTTAGACACGTCTTCTACATACAGTACACAACACTAACCTGTAGACTTTACAGCTGCTACAGTCCATAAACACTTGTCTAACACACACAGTCACGTTGTACTCCTGTACAGCCTCAACTCTACTACAAGTCCTCTTCCATGTTCAGCATCCACTAACACAGCTGAAATAGACGTACCTGTACTTCCATGTCGACCTTTATACAGCTACCACATCGTCGATGTTCAGAATACATAAAACACAGATGTTCTCCAAACCTGCTTAGGTCAGCACAATCCCCATGTGCGTCTTCAAACTACTAGGTATGCCAGTGTTAAAACTGATCCAGACACACACTACGTCTCAAAGTTCCTGGTGTTCCTTTTGTCTATCCACGTCGACTTGCCAACGATCGCCACTTTCGGCGGTCTCTCTCCTCGCCGAGAAACAACATTGTACTCGCCTTGGGACTCCACTTTCACTTCCCAACATCATCCACACGTGTACCAGCGTCCACAAAACGTGTTCCCTTGCTTTCTACTCCAAATGGCATCTCTCCTACAACTAGACCTTGCGATCTCACCACAGCTCCAAACACGTAGGCTACTTTGCACCCGGACTTTGCATACCCCGGGTTGCAGACAAAACTCACGTGTCCCTCTCCTCAGGCATGCCGCCATGCAGCCTCTCCGACGTCGCCCATGGCGTGCCTCATGCGTTCTGCTTGTCTACTTTCACGCGCCTCAAAGTCGTACTTCCAATGCCCATCCAATCTTCCAACCTCGTCCAGTTCTTACTCCAAATGTTACTCTACTTCCCTGCACAGTGGATACGCTACTGGGCTTCCATAACCTGTTCAGGATCGATGGTTTAGCTTGGATCTACTCAGAGAAAATATCAGATTCCATCTTGTTTGTATAAAAGGACGCCTCAGAAGTGACGTCATATTTTAATAACGGAAGTGAGATGAACGCTGGTTACGCTGGTACCCGATAGACTATTTTCGCGCGTCGTCAAATACTCAACAGGGGGGGGGTCGGGGGCATTTCTCAAAATCCAAAAGTAGTGGGGGGATCAAAATTACTTTCGGCTAAACTTGGTGTGGGTGTCAGAAAATAAATTGTCGTTTTCAGAAAATCCACCAAGCCCCCACACCCCCCACCAGCTAGTAACAAATTACTTTATTAATCACAGAAGGGGAGCCCTTCCAGTGGGGGGGGGGGGACGTAAAAGATTGTGCCCCTTTTTAGTAAAATTGAGAGAGGGGGTTCGTCACCATCGGTGAGGGGGGGCGAAATCTTCAGTATGCTCTAAGATTGATTTAAGGACGGTACACAACATATTTTTGCGCCTCTGGGCGAGATTTAGTTGGAGCATACAAGCTGTGAGTCTGAGTGATGTTATATGATACTAATAAAAGAAAATATAATAAATTATAATGAAATTGGTGGACTAGTGTTACAGTTGTCTAACACTGGTGGGAATTTGGATATATTGCTACTCACCATACAGGTGTGAGAGCATTTGGGGTGAGGCACCCTGTATTTACACTTCTGGGTGTGAAAACAGATGAGCGGAATTATCCATATGGTCAAATGCACTGTATGTCAATGGGTGGACGATATAACGCAACGGTGTGAGCGATATAACAACAATTATTAATATATAACTCAAACATTTAGTCCGATATTTAGGCCCCTGCTTACCATACTGGTGGTTGCAATTGGCATTTATTTTTTTCTCCATTTAACATTTTTTTAAATTATAAAAAAAAATTGCATATAAAAATGGTTCTTGATGACAATGGACTAGAATGGTGAGGAACATTTGGGTAATATCGTCACTAGATGCACGATATTACCCATATTTACTCTACATGGTGCTGGAAATGTTCCATAATCATTAAAACAGGATCTTGTATAAGTCCCTCTTCAAGGGATAAAGTCCCCGCCAAGTGGAAGATTGTCCCTGCTCTAAATCCCTCTGTCCATGAATTACTTCACACAAATATGAACCATTTTCAGCACCCATCCGTCCCATTGTCACACTTATTCCAATACCTCTATCATTGTATGTCACACTCTGACCAAGACCCCCCTCCGGTGTGACGGAATTTAAGGACACCCCCTTAAATCTGAAAAAGCATTTGTCTCATAGATAGGGTTTGCCATCAGAGTGAATCCACCATACTGTCTAGTTTAAGTGCTGAGTATCATCCAATAATTTAAAGGTTATTCAATTTTTTATATTTAACAAAAGTCAATATTTTACCAATTTTAGCACCAATTTTCATGCATAATAAATGTGCATTATCAATGTAACCCTAAAATAACAATCATGAAAAAAATTAGTTAATGTGATTAGATAAGGAAATTCCATAAAGACGCCAGCTCACATAGTGAATGCCATAGAAACTTTTTTGGTGGATGGGCATGTGCCTGAATTATGTCTTAACCTGGTACACTATACCAGACAGGGGTGTGTGTGTGGCACCAGCATTGTACACCACATCTGCCGACCACTCTCCACCTGAAGTTACCTGTGCAGTAGGAAGAGAGTTGTATTTTCCAAAGTTACTCGCACATACTACAAAATCCACTTTGGATTCAGCATTGAAGGTCACAATGTTTGCATCAGCTTGCGTTAAGTAGCTATTTGTATTTGCATGTGGCAGGAAGTTGTAATTCATGATAGTTTTCCCATCTACATTAATTTGGAGAGGGACAGGATTTGGACTGCTTAGCTTAAGGCCTACCAGTCGCCATGGCCGCTTAGATTTAACAGAGATATTCTTCCCTGGTGTAATCTGCTCTACAACAAAAGTGCCCCTGTGTTTACTAGAAAACATGAGGCGCTCTGTCCTGCATCCACAGAGGTAGCGGAAAATATCTACTTCTTCCTCTAGTGTAAGCAAACCTGAAGCAGATACCATGGTAGCAAACTGAGATGCAGTCATGGTCGGAAAGCGCAGTTTATACAGCAATGGTCCAAGCATTTCCCGCTTGGCAGCAGAGCATGCGTCATGGCCCTTTTTCTGACAGGCCTGTGTAGCCCAACTATCACACAATCTAAAGACATCAATTTCATCAACAATAATCTCATTGCTATCAAGTAATACATTCAGTGTTTTCTTTGACAGAGTGTGACTATTGACATGCTGCAGAGCTGTCGGCCCGAGGCTGCCCAGAAAATATAGAGCTTTCTCAATAAGTACTTTGTGATTATAAGAAACTGCTTTCTCTAGAATAAGAGACACATTTTCTCTGTCTAGGTGTGTACCTATATACTCTGCACATGCATCATTTAAGTTATCTACATTGTATCTGTCTGCAGTACCAAGCAGGTTCAAGGCTATTTCTACTGATTGGATAGTCTGGGCGAGAAATTCGCCACACTTGTCCTTGAGGGCCAGAATCTGGTACTTCTCAGCAGCGTACAGCAGTTGGTAGACAGTCTCATTGGTTATCTGTGCCTCTTCTGTATACAGGAACCTGGAAGAAATGCCAGTGTTAATAAAGTAAGAATTGGCAAGTATGAGAATAATGAATTCATAAGTCAGGGTCATATTGTCAGCAGAGTACATGTAGTACCGTAAAACTTCCCGTATAAGCCTAACTCGCGCATAAACCGCACCCCTAACTTTGACACATAATATAAGCCACAGAGGGAGTCTGAAAATTGTAAATTTGGTACTGTAGTATACTTATAAAAACTCTTGTATAAGCCACACTCTATATAGGCATTTTTAGTATCAAAAGAAAGCTTATTCTGACTCGCGTGCTAGCCACGGCTTATACGCGAGTTTTTACGGTAGCATCTGTTGCCTTACTATATTCATCAAACCCTTGGTTTACTCTTTAAGGAGTTGTGGTGACCTAGGAGGAGTAGAGCTGTACATCTATAGGCAGGAATTGCTCTAACCCCTACAGTGTGATCATGATGATCTGGGAATGTTCAACTTTATGTTCATGACTGTTTCTAGGGGCGATCATAATGACATGAGAACCAGGGAATATATAAAACTATGTAAAACACTGTAGTCACACCTTATTTCCTCCACATACATTTTTACCAAATTTTTACAATTAAAAAAATCAAAAAATCATGGAAATCAAAATTCGAAGAAATCTTTGTATGTTACAGTTTGCAATAAGTACACACAGATTTGCCACTTTTCAGTCTCTGTGTCAAAGTATACCCATGAATATGAATACTTTCACATTACTCACTTCAGCATTTCCTCAAAAGTGTCATGCTCGATGTCCTCAATCTTGACTTCCTTGTCGGCTGTCTTCATGCTGCCTTCAAACATGGCGTAGAAGACGGTGCTGCGAGACATGAGCATGTACTTGTGGGCCTCCACTGTTGTCTTGTCTGGGAACACGAAGCGAATGTTGGTGGCTACCTTGTTTGCCATCATGGATAGGTTGGTGGAGGCCAGAGTCTTCCGTGACTGCCAGTCTCCAGTTAGGTCCATGTCAGGTCCTGCAAACTAACAAGAATATTCATTATAGTAGTAGATCCGGCGAACCAGAGCATTTGAGAGGGCCATTCTTGATCTAGATAAAATATATAGATGGTCATTGGTTGATCCATGGGGGTGACATTTATTGGTCCCTACCCCTTTGAAGGTTTGACATTCTGTTTGTCCAATCCTGACAGGTGGAAATCAGGTGTAACTTTTTTTTTTTGCACTGAAAAAGAAAAGTGGATTCTTTTGCCCACCCCCTGGTGTTTGAAAGGTGACCATTCCCTGAGGTAAAATCTGACTTTTCTGTTTGAAAATTAGAAACAATCAAACTAGATATGGAAAATACTAATCAACTTGCCACAGACCTGTGTGAATGTGTGGGAAACTACCCAAGATATTGTTTTATTATGTTAATGGCTAATGAAGGTGTGTGGGTGGTTGGGTGCATGGTGGGCTCCAGTGTTTACTCCATGGGCTATTTACTAGTCTAAAAGTTACTAGCATTATTTACCTACCTGCATTATTTATCATGTTTACCTACCTCAGTATTCTGTATGTTGTTGCTAGCATGTATTAGAGTCCCTGCCTAGTATGGATGGAGAGCTTCTTGAAGTGTATTTTACAACGACCGCCTTGGGGACCTCCCACTATATAGATATCCAAGGCTGTCTAGGAATGGTATCCAAGACATCTTATCTGCAAAGGACTTTGGATATAGAAACTTTGATAAGAGCTTAGTTTCTATCATGTCTTGTAATAGCAACTAGGTCAACTTAATCCATTTCAAGCAAGTTTTCTCCCCCCCCCCCACCTGCCATTTTTAAGGTGCAGTTTATGTTTCTGTTAATTTTAATGCAACGTTTTCTGTTATCTTTTAGCTGCTATCGCCACTTCACTCTATGGAACAACTGAACGGTAAGAACCAATTCCCCCATCTATCAAATTGTCATGTCATTGTTACTCAATACTATAGGTAAAATCCTGTACTAAATAGGACTAAATGCCAGAACTATATTATGTCTATAGAACTTTTTTAGGTAATATAATATAATCCATTATGGATGGGGTCATAATTGTGACAAGGGGGTTACTTTACTGACCATTTCTAAAAGACATAAGGTAGTCACTCAGAAATGTTGTTATACCTCCCTTGTGCAGGTACAAATGTGTGACAGAGAGAGGGACCAGTGTACACCTTAACTGTGTGGCCCACATCCTGCAGAACCTCCACATACAGGTAGGTCCTATATATGTGTACATACCTATTGCACCCATGTGGCACTGTCCTAAATTCTTATCATCGAACACTTGAAACAAGTTTCTGTAGATATGCTGAACATGCAGAAGAGAGTCATCGATTGTTTATATCCAGGTCTAGGGATTAACTTTCTCAACTCTGGGCCACCCCAGCCTGTAGCTCTAGAAATTTGTTGGCCCTGAACTTCAGCTGTGGGCCAGGGAACAAATTTTGCTTTTTTCAGAGGGAAATCATATATATTCCTGATTTATCTTTGTTGAATTGGGGCCAAATTGCCTCATATGCTCACATTATCCTCTTTCCAAGGACATATTAAATGACTATATTAATCAGATATATTCCCCTCAAATATCTTTATACATCATAGCATGGGAAGGTAATTTTGAAGAAATCTATGGGCCCGGACCCAAATTTACAGACCATTGGCTTCCGGGCCAGCATTAGTGTCTACGTCTGTTTATCAATATATTTGTCAGTATTATTACGAACCCCTCCATAGTATCCATTGTACGTCATATTCCTATTGCAGCACCCTGTGGGACACCTGGTGAATGACCTTGTACAGAGCCACCACGACACGTACGGCTGTGGCACCAAGACCCTGCTCATGATGCTCGACCTCCTCACCGTGGCTGCCATGACACTGAAACACAAGGTGTGTGCAGCTATCTGATTACTGTAAAAACCTCTTGTATAAGCCACGGCTAGTACGCGGGTCAGATTGCCAGTGCGACTTATAGGATCGGTAAATAGTCAGGGTGCGGCGTATACGCGAGTTTTTGCTATTATAATACAGTATAAAAGTCACCATAATTAGAACGCCAGTGCGACTTATAGAATCGGCCTAAAGTCGGGATGCGGCTTATACACGAGTTAGGTTTGTACGAGAGGTTTTACAGTAGGATCCTTTTAAGCTGTATTAGCTTGTCACTGATATTCAACAATTTGGAAATGTCTTCCCCTATTTTATGTTTTCATGTGATGGCAGAAGTATAGTTTTCTTCATGGCACACTAGAACACAGACTGCTGGGACCAAATCAGCCAAATGTAGTCTGGCTGGTGCTAGAGAGTTGTGGAAGGCTTGTCTTAGCACAAATCACGTTGGTCAATATTTTGGCTGGCGCTTCATCCACTGAGCCGTTCATACTAAAATATTAATTGACTGAGCCATTTATCTCAAAATTTAATATATTTGAATGGCTGACATTAGTCACTCCTTTGCACTTATTCCTGGGAAATTATTAACAGCTATAACAAAGGTTTCACATGCATTGCTTAGCTCTGACAACAATTTTTAAAATAATGTGTGAATATTATGAGTCAAGTCAAAAGATAAGTTCAAGCTGACAGTAGTTTTTCCATCATTTTCAGGGATTGGATGAAGTGACCATAGCTCATGGTTTAATGCAGGCAGTAGAACTGGCCATCACTGGTCTCCCTACACTACCACTCAGTTCTGTGTTTAACACTGGGGATTGTGCTCATGTAGAGCATACACAAGATGTGGCTTCTGCCAGTCAGGATGATGATGATGACATTAGTACTACACCTCAGCAAGGAGTAGATGAGGAGGTTTGGCCTGAGGTTTCCCTAGATATGCCACAGACTGATAATACTGATCAGATAAAAGCTGACATGATCAAGAGCAGTTTACCCAGCAGTGTAGCTGCTAAAGATACTGACATCGCTGTCCACGGCGTTCAATTTCTTCAACTCGAGATGAAACTGAAAGATGATGCTGAGCAAGATGACTTTGATGATGATGTCAGCTGGTTCTTTGAAGACGGAAAGGTTCCGAGTGATGACAGAATGGATGAATCACTCCAAGAGCTCCTTAGCAGGGCTGCAGATCTGCTTGGTGGTGCTGATGAGGAGAGTCAAGGTCTAGCTACTGAGAAGATATTGCCAATGTTGGAAATAAATCCTTCTGAGCACAAAGCATCACCATGTGCTGCCCCAGGTCAGCCCACAGCCCTATCATTCAGCAGTTTGCAGCACAATGGTGATGAGGATGAGTTTGATAGTTGTTTTGATGTCTCCCCTAAATCACAGCCTTGTCCTGCATCATCACAGAGCACATTGTCAAAGGAAGAAAGTAATCTTCAACTGAAAGATGAATTGGATGATGAATTTGACAGCTGCTTTGATGATGTCATTTATGAAGCAACTGACAAAAATAGCAAATTGATCCAACCAAAAGATCTCTCTGCAGAATATCAAGGGTTCTTGAAAAAAATATTACCTAGTGGTCAATTGAAAATAGCATTGAGCGAGGAAAGGGATTCTGATAGGATAATAGATGCTGGTTTAGAGAAAAAAGAAAGAGAAACTCTTGAAGATCAGTTTGAACAGGTCTCTCTAGAACATGGTAAACATGATGCTACAATAGAAAGGCAACATCTTGACTTAAATGAGAAGTTGAAAGAAATCATGAAGAAAAAGTCAACATCTCTAACCGCAAATATTTGCAATCAAAGCCGACACTTTAAGATGATGGAGACAACCATTCATGACATGAGTAGTGACACTCCAGATGAGAAAGAGCCATCGTTGACTGTGAGTGGTGTTGAGCCATCATCAATAGAAGTGATGAATGCAAAACTTGAAGCCATTATGAAATCTAAGAAGACTTTGGCCCAAGAGGTTGTACTAAATAGAAGTCGCCATTATAGAGACATTGATTCATCAGTGTTAGAAATGTCTGCCAAAAACATCAAGGATTCAGCAACAGATCCAGAGATAGACTTACAAGACAGAACTGTGCCCATGGCTATGCAAAATCTCACAGAAGCTGGTGCTAAGGACATCTCAAATGCAGATAGATTTGGAGCAATAGATACACTTGCTACTCATTGGAAATTGAACAGTGTCCTCACATCAGAAGTAAGCATTCCTGTTGTTTGTAGAGGAAGTAGATACCTTAGGACAACAGTAGACAGTACTTATGACACAGATGGGGATTCCCAAAATAATGCACAAACCCAGTGTAGTTTTTCCTCCAACCACATTCCAGCTGGAAATCAACAGCATACATGTGATACTACTAAACTCAGGACATTAGAAATATCTTCTCAGGTCACTAATACAGTCCGGTCAGCAATTGCTCCACCTACTGTTGACACCGCGTATGTAACTGACATGAAATTGAAATCACTCGTTCTCGGGTTGAGTCGCGGAGAGGAGCAGATTGCACAGATGGTGTATACAGCAGCCTGGCAGCAGCAAGGGCAGGCAGGAGCAGCCAGAGAGGCTGTTCCTTTAGCTGAGTTCAGGTAGGAATCTCTAAACGTGAAATTGTCTGATATCAAGTTGTAGTTCAAAATTATTTTAAAATTTATCTATTTAAATTAAGTCCTGGACATGTCCATCTCTGGTCCTTCCAGATATAGGTTGTTAAGTGTATGATCAACAAATGTTTGTTATTATAAAAAATAATGATAGTCTGAGTATATGGTGTAAATAAGATACAAAATAACTTGTGTGGCCTCTCCTCTTACTCTTTTTCAAAGAGTAACAAAATGGTCTGAGATTTATTGTCTGAATATCTCATTGCCAGGGCATCCAAGACAATGAATTACCTTGCTCACCTTGCAATGGAAAACCCTTAGATGAATAAATCATACCTTAAATCATTTCTAGATTAGAACTGATTGTAATCTAATGCTCTGCACCATCTATTTAGGTTTGAGGTGCCCTGTCTCCACACGGTGACTTTGGTCGGGGTCAGCAGTATGAAGTCTGAGGTCGTCGCTGGTCTCGTCATCTCAGCGTCTTTAGATGACCTGGAACTTCTCCAGCATCAAACCAAGAGGAGAGCTTTAGTGAGTTTATATATTTCAATCAGTAAACTTGACAATAATCATTTTTAAGTGACCTTAGCTCGGGGTAAAACACTATTGTGGGGATGCATATATGGGAAACTACAGGGTGTGCTGACCTAGGTGGGAGAGGATGTTTGTTCACAGCTTGGTATTGGGCAAATATTGACATTTCTATGTTCATGCATAAAACCGTATGGTTTACATTGCAGCTAATAAATGGAGACATTAGCCCAAATTTTCAACACCGAGGGATGAATAACAAACCAGACACAGTTCTGGTCAGAAAGCAAGTGCCTACCATGTCTCGAGAGGAGCGCTGGCTACAAAACATCACACATAGATTAGAAAAAGTACAGTACTTTATAGATACTTGCCTTATGATGCAGTTGGATGTTGAATTTATAAACAACATTGCATGCTGTCAAATAGATATATCAGATTAAGTAAAGCAGCAATGATATTCCACAGTCTAAAACTAATCATTCAACTGACAAGTAATCTTCCCAACTTTATTTTATTGAAAATAGCGACTTGACTCAGACATAGTACTCAAACACTGTAATCCAATCTAACATGAGAAAAATATGTTCCATTTTACAAAAAATATCTCAGTATCTTTGTCACCTTTTAGTGTCTACCCAGTAGCGATCAAAACATATAATCACTTTACTATTTCAGTTCTCTGTATCGGCTTTATTGGTGAAGGGCAATGTGACTGCAGAGGTGATTGACTATTGCCATGCACGGGGTATTGTCGTATTGAGTCATGTTCCAACAAAAGCGCTACTTGCTATCGCAGAGACCACACAGTCCAGTATGGCCTCCTATGTAGCAGAGTGCACGGAAGTAAGTCCATCATATATTATCATATATGCTAGTGTGTAATGATACTTGATGTAAAGATGAATAGAAGCAGTACACTGTAAGGCTGTAATTTACATATTTTGCTCGATGGGTCAGGACTACAGTAGATGATAAGATTTAGTATGGATCAGAAAGTGGCAATCTCCATAAGGTCCTAAAGAGAGAGAGAAATAATTTGCTAATTCTATATATGTATTAAGTCTTACTTCTTTATATATTTTCCTCATTTGGTTGGGTTTAGGATAACATTGCAGAAGATGTAAACATAAAATCCTGGAGTCCTGACTGGACCGACCAAGTGACATGCTTACGGCATACTGCATATGCCCTTGTAACAACCCCGGCTGATGTTGTTCAGGTATGTCCACTCCACATTCAACCTCATAAAAGTCTTTTCTTGTGTTTAATTCCCCAGGCAATTCTCTGATATCATTGGTTTGAGTTTAATTTGTCAGGTACTTTTCTAGTATCCTCTTCAGGGGGGAAAGTAGAATTTACAAAGCAGGTTCAATGTATAATTTTGTGAAGGTTAGTTAATTTAAAAAATCTCTTGACAACTATATGTTTTATAGATAGAAATGGTTTTGATCCCTTATTGTATGCTATATTCTGAGACATTCTGGACAACGTTTTAAATACATTGATAAGACCAAATCCTTCATTGTATATATGTACTATTTACTTATAATGCAACCCACAAATATGTATTCAAATCTTATATAAGAGGTTTTGTTGTTCCAGACTGCAGTTATGTGTCATCCATGTGCAGATGTCGCAGAAATGATGGAAGAGAAGTTCATGCATACAGCTTGCCGGTTGAGGAACGCCATATCTTCAACTCAGGTCATAGAAGGTGGCTTTGAGGAGCTTATTGCTCAACGACTTAACACTGTTGCACGTGAGTCACACTTATCAATTTGTTGCTTCTTTGGACATTCATGTATGAGTATCTGTCAAGCATTTATATGGATCTAGTTATGGAGCTGTAGGTGGGATAAATGTGAGACATTAGAAATAATTGGTAGACACTTCTCGAGTATGTCTGATCATATAGATTTTATAATTCTTTTAATGTTGACTCTGAATGAAAAATCAAATTTTCATGTAAATTTTATCAACTTTAGTTCACTTTCTCAAACTGAATTTAGTACTTAGAACTTTTTTGAGCTCATAAATCAAAATATTCTGACAGCAGAACATGGCTTAAATCAGTTAGCAGTTGTTTTGCGATAGGTAAATAATGATGATAATTATCGTTATTTTCAGAGGAACTGCAAGTAGCTTCAAGTGGCAGCAGTATGGTCCCAGTCATAGTGGAGGCAGTTTCAGAAGGCTTTCACTCCTTGTCTCTAGTACTTCAGGCTAATTCTGTGATACCCGGAGAGTTCCCTTCAATGCTAAAACATTCACCCATTTCTCCAAACACACCCAACGTGCCTAAAGAGCAGAGAACTGACCATTCACTGGAAAACGCAACAGATATCTCAGTTTCTAGCCGGAACTACAGTGTTTCTTCAGAGCACTTCACTGGCAGAAAAAAGGATGTTGCTCATAATGTGGAAGACCATTTTTCACCAGCTAACTCTGGCTATAGCAAGTGTCTGTACCCTGAAGAATTTGCCCACCAGGTTGTAGATGATTCTACATCCAGGGTTGAGGCTATTCGGTGTGCCGCACACCTGGTTTGTCAGGTGTTACAGATGGACTATGAGGTAGTGACAGGTCTGACAGGTGCTGACATGCCTCAAGGCGATGGCATTATAGGTTTACTCTAATCTGTTCCTATAATTTGCTGACAAGCCCCCATGTGAACCATTCATATGGAAGTAACAAAATAGAGATCTACAGAAGACAGGGGACTTGGTAGGTCTTGTTTCCCTGCGATGCAACACCCATTTCCCAATGGAAATGACAAACCATGTGGCATAATCCCTCGAGTTACGAATGCAAGTTTTAGAACTGAAATGATGTGAATTGTGTCCATCTGTGAACATGAATTATGTTGCCTGTGCCTTCATTGACAATCTGTGTCATGGGGGCCATCCTGTTGAATAATGTCTTTGGTGATGTCTGCTGTGTCATCTGCCAGCTTAGGCGCTACTCTACTGAAAAGTAGTGAAAAATATGACGAGGGCGTTTTCTATTTTTTAATCTTTTTTTTTACTCGACGCTTGAATACATAGGGAAATTAAGACTTTTCACGATCAATTTTGATATTTTAATGCCAATATTTCTCCAATTTTAGCATATTTTTCATCAAAAATTAAAAAAAAACAGTGTAAAGAGAAGTTTTCCCCCAAATCATGAATTCTATGATGCGCCCAGTGATGAGAAACCACTTTCTTTTTGGATTGGCCTTATCTATGAGGCAGATATCTAGTTTCAATATGATGTTAAACAGCTTATGTAAATGTTTTGAGATATCCGTCCAGAACTTCTTATTAAATCAGTACCACATTGCTCCACTTGGCTGATAAATGGAACGTTATGTATCAATTTGAATAGTCAATTTTTGTTTCATCTGTGATATAACTAAATGCATTTGTAAAATGATATTCAACATCGAGTTCCCTATTTGAACTTGTGCTCAATATGGCAGAATGCGCCCTTTATCCATTGCAAATCAAAGAGTTTTGAGTGTATGCCAGATGATGTCATTGTACATGCATGTTTTTCCTTCTGTCTATAATTGTTGGAACAATAAAATGGAAAATTATAATTAACTATAACTCATTGACCCTTGCTTACATATATAAGAAAAATGTATAAGAAAAATACACAAATCATCAGATATCAACAAAACGTTTTATTATTGTTCTTAGAACAGCTCTATCCAAACAATTATCTCACTTTTAAATAGTGAAATTCATAAATCATGTATTCAACTATTTCACATCATACACTGATACAGTACAGAATCAAATTTACAGAAAAGCTCGAAGAGCTCATAGGGGCCTTGTTTTGCTATTAAATTGCCTTATATAGTCATTGCTCCTTTATTGTCATTCATGTACGTGAATTCATATAAACATCTTGAAAGCCATGATGTGTGGTTGATGCCTATGCCTCTGTTTCTGTCTGTATATTAGTGTGTACCCTGACTATCTCCTCCATACCCTGCAGGGCATTAATGAGTTTATTAGCAGCCTCCAGCTCCTCCCCCTTCAGGGGCTGGTGGATCTTAGGGAGGTAGCGGAAACTGGGTCCACTAAAAGGTACTTCTGCGTGTTCCTCTGATAGTATTTTCTTTACGCTATGAGCAGTCTTCGTGTCACAGATGTACTGAAATGTAGTAAACAGTTATAAAAAATATCAATAATTGGAATTGGTATATTTGAATACAGTGAATATCAATATCAAAATCAAAATGAGTAAACTATACACCGTAAATTCTCACTTTCTTGGGTTGTATGTGAACCAAACTCAGCTTTCATTTGACACCAAACATGCCTATATAGGGTGCCGGTTATACGAGGGTTTTTATCAGTATATAACAGTACCAAAACAGAAATTTTCAAACCCAAAAATGGGTTATAGGATTCTCCTGATTTGGGGGTGCGGGTTATACGTGGGAATATACGGTAGTTGTGGTAAACGACACAGCACCCCGTTCCTACACATAAACTATAGACTTGACCATTAAACGATAGATGTGAAGAATTAACTACACATACAAATGATTTGCTGCGATTGCATGAAGAAAGTTCGTGAACCCATTTAGTTTATTGTACAGTTTGATAGAAAAAAATGGTTCTTCTGATAGATGATTCTCTCTATAGAGTAGGGATGTCATTGGTATCGACTTTTATAGGTTATCAGTTATTCACTATTATGGTGTCAATGTGGATAATATATCAGTTATTTAATATATGTTTTAAAAATGGTAGATTAGGCCACACTTTTCTATTCTTTGGGTTACAGACACCCCAAAATCTTAACCAGGGATTATGAAATAAAATAAAAAGTTTACAGTTTTGAAGAAGACGACAGACCAAGTGGTCTTGCTCCCCTATGAAAAAAAAATTCTAAAAATGTTTTGATTTCACCTTTTACCACCTAAAAACTTTAATAATGGTCCGATTTACACGCCGTAAAAACTGACATGTAGCCTCAAATAAATTCAAAATGGCGGCGTATCGATACCCATCGTTTGTTTATTCGGTTATCTGATGTATAGAAAATAGCGATGTATCGATACCTCAGATACCAATGACATCCCTACTATAGGCAAATACGTGCTAGCTCTCCTAGGTGCGCGTACAAACGTTAAGAGCGCAATCTTAATTAAGACATCTTAAAATGTCTTAATGTGTAGAGCACAGTATACACAAGTATTACATCTTATTATGTCTTAATCTACCCAGAAAGAAAAAAAGAGAAAAAAACGGGGGTTGGGGGGCAGAGCCCCCCTTTACATACTAGTCGACTAGCCTATCCTACAATGGACTGTGTAGTTAGGGCATACTAGGAATGAAGAATTAAGATAGGTTAACATAAGGTTAACATAAGATTAAGACTAATTTTAAGATAATTGAGATGGGTGGCGCACTCTATTGAGGAGTGACAGTATTAATTTTAAGACATTTAAGAGCATCTTAATTCTTAGGTTAAGATTGCGCTCTTAACGTTTGTACGCGCACCTAGGAGAGCTAGCACTGGCATGCCTACTATAGAGCTAGATAAATGTTTGATGACGTAAATTCTCACATAGACGCTGCGGCTAGTACACGATTCAGATCGTCATTGCAGCATATAGGATTGGCTATTTTTCGAAGTTAAGGGGCCGGCTTATACGCAAGTTAAACATAGTCCACAGGAGAATTTACGGTAATAGCAATTATGATGAGTCTAAAATAGTTACCTGGAAGACAGGATTTCCATCATCGTCAAAAGCCTCTTCTACTTCTTCTGCCTCGGCCATGATGGCAGCTTCCTCTGCAGCTTCCATGTCGGAGAGCGTCCCTCCAGGGGGCGCCTGCACCACCGCCTTCAGCTCAAAGAAGTGGTTACCCATCGGCTTGTCGTTAAAATGGCCTCTGAAAGTACATTATAATTCTCTTTGTGATAATGGTATAGAGGCTAGGTAATGGTTTTTACAAGGAACAGTCAAAACTAAATGTTCTTCTGAAACAATGTAAAAATTGATATGCTAGCCCAGAAAAATAAAACAAAATCATTGGTCTGTGGCTTTTTGGCACATTTCTTTGAGGAAAGCACATTTTTTGAAAAAAAACATTATGCCAGAGGCGGATCCACAGAGTTGAAAAGCCCAGCTATTATTCCATTACATATTTTGCCCGTAAATAATTGCCTGCTCACATTAGGCCTACGTTTGGCTTATTAATGGAACTAATCCTTAAAACTCAAAGATGTCAGCAAGCTCTATTTTGTCAGGTTTCCCACTATTTCTCAGTCACAGGTTTAACTGACATTTAACTCGCAATAAATTCTTTTAATGACACATTTTGTAACATAAATTCTGTGGATAAATTGCATTTCACGTATATGTGCATTCTGTACATTTTGCTGAGAATAGTTTTTTTAAACTTTCAACTGACATTTTCTCAGAAATCTAGAAATAAACTGTCAAAATTTGACAATTCTTATTTTAGCTGACTTGTCTGTGTATAGCCTTGCTCACCCATTCTTCCTAAAGATGGTGTACAGATCATTCTGAGTCTTCTTCGGGCTTGGAGTGAAGGCTTCGATTATCATCATGAAGCTACCTGGGCCTTTCGCATCGTAGTACGTAATGGTTGAGTTCTCGTGGGCTTTTACCTAAATGAAAATCAACAGCTATGTTACAATGAAGAGTGGCAATCTGACAATCCAATACATGTGGAACAATTTATGTGTTGTGGATATAAGATGTGTTTAAAACAACAACTCTTTGCCACCCTGACTACCAGGTGTTTACCTCAACGATCAAGTCTGTATACCGGTAACCACCACACAGTCCACAGCCAGCTATAGTCTGTGGCACCAAGAAAGGGACTATTGAATCAGGCTTGTTTTCTTTGTGAAATAACATGTAGAAACAACTCAAATGGGCACAAAATATTTCCCGATGAAGAGCTAAACACATACACATGAGAATAAATGTTTACAATCAGGGAAATTGTTCATTCTCTTGATTGTAAAGTGCAGTTTCATCACAATATTGGTAAACACTCTTTATTGCACACTAGAAGTATAGGGAATATCATCAAAACTTCCTCAAATTGCTGATTTTAAGCAATTTTTGAATATTTCGATCTCACTTTGTGGAGAGGCTAACATTTGCATTTCTTTTACCAGAATGTTCTAAATGGTACCATTGTGAAGAAAAAAATGTTCCCTCATTTATTTGGTGACTAATTCCATCTCTGACAGTGTATTTCAATTTCTATAGGTGCTAATGCAAATCAAAGTCAACAAAAACACAACATTTCAGAAATGTTTCTAGGGTATTGACAAATCTCACAATTGCCCACATTTCTCCAGAGAAACATGACATTGTCATTACCTTAAACTACAGAGTCTCGGCTAAAAAACGTTTTTTACATGAGGCCATCCATAAAAAAAAATCTGTTTCCGGTCCAGCGGGTGGCCTAAAAAAAACTCACCCGGGCGGCCGCAAAATTATTTTTTTTCTATTTTTTTTTTTTTTCATCATTGAGCAGCAAGGCATACTGATATCTGTTAGGAACTGTTAAATTCGTTTCTGTACATTGACATCTTGCTGCCTGTCCCATAAACCCACCCCTAGCAGGACAAATTTACAATCTTAGGGAGTGGTTATCTTTTAACAACGGGGGGGGGGGGGGGATTTCGGAGGACCATAAAAAAATTTGCTAATTGCCTATTGCTAATCGCATGTAGCCAATGAGAAAGCAGCAGCCGCCATCTTGTTGGATCTATATTTGGCGGGAAATGAATATCAGATACTTATACTATGAAAGGCCGGTGCGACATTGTGCCATTTGTTAATTGCCAATTGCCATTTGCTGGTTGCCAATTGCCATTTGCTGGTTTGAGGGTGCCAATTGCCAGAAAAGGTTGCCAATTGCTCAATGTGGTCATCAATCGGCAATATTGCCATTTGTCAATTGCCATTTGCTGATTGCCATTTTGTCAATTGCCATTTGCCATTTGTCAATTGACGGTTGTCATGTTGCCATATTGCTATAGAATTGCCATTTGCTAGTATGGCGAAATTGCCAGTTGCCTATTCTGAGGTCAGCAGTTCCTAGGATAGGCCTACTAAGTCTAGGCTGTCCATCTGACCTATAATACTTATTACCTATAGTATATTTTAGGCTAGAAAGGCTAGCTTGAATTAAATAAATATGCTTTATTTTGGATAAATTCCTTACAAGGATGATTATGATTTCTAGGTGTGTAGATCTACATAGACATAGTCTGACCCTAGACCTAACTGTAAGCTGAGACTAGCAAATAGCAACTGATTACTAGCTTACAAATGGCAACTGGCAAACAGCAAATGGCAAATGACAATTAGCAAATATCTACATTCAGCAAATGACAATTAGCAAATATCTACATTCAGCAAATGGCAATTAGCAAATGGCAAATGACAAATGACAATTAGCAAATGGCACAATGTCGCACCGGCCTTCCATATTAATTATAGTTAATTGTACTTTATATCCCCCCCCCCTCAGAAAAATGAAAGAAACAAAAAATGCTCAGATTTTGTTATAGGTAGGCCTACCGTATCTATCAATCATTTCCTGGGCTGCATTCATGCATCATAACGATCATGGAGGTGGGGGGGGGGGGGGGGTCTACCCATGGTACACAGAATAAATTGTAAGTGAAAACAAACCACCCAGTTGTATCACTGTGGCAGTTTGGGGCCTGGAGCTGCACCTTATCTAGGCCAAGATAAGGCCCGCCCCACCAGTCAGATATAGGACAAGTGCCCTACTACTGAGGTCATACAGCCTCACCCTGTCATTGTTAGAGACTGGAAGGTAGCAATACTATATATTCAGATAAAGTGACATTTTCTTAAAATAGGAACCTATCAGTGCATAGGCCATAATCTATTGAAGTTATTGCTGCAGGGTAGGGTTCTCTACTTTAAATTCTTTGCAAAAAAAGTTGGCTACCTGCTGGACCTTATCCAAAAAAAAAATCTTGTAATTGCCGGCCGGGTGGCCTTGAAAAAAAAACTCACCCGGCCGGTCGACCGGAAACAGAATTTTTTTTATTCATGGCCTGAAGATGATGTGACTAAAAGTGCCAAAGTAGTGGATCATGACGTGAAATGCAAAAGGGCAAACATAGTTTGGAAGTCCCTTTCTTGGTGCCACGGACTATAGCGTCCAAACTTTCTTTTTCAGTCAAACTCTTTTTCAATCATGTTTTTTTTTTAGATAAATGGGGCGGTGACATTGGGTACCAGTTTTCTACCCAGTCTAATCATAAACCATTATGTTCGATGGATAAATCTACTAGATGCGGATTCTTCTACAATGAATATTTATTGGGAGTGTTTGTCTGACCAAGTTGATGTCAAGTTGAACAAACCAAGGGGGAAAATAATACAATGTCCTACACTACAGAACTTTAAAGGGGGATCTGAGTCCAGGATATCTATAGACATAACATTTAAATTTCACCTTTATAGTGATATATGCTAGAAGGCTTTTAAGTTTAACCTACCACGCTCTTTATGGCATTCTCTATGGCCACTTTGGGGATGTCGGCTTGGGAGGCTTGTTCTATGAGCCGTGCCAGCTGAAGGTTGGCACTAGGGTTGGCGCTGCCTCCCTCTGGAAAGAGAAGGTAACTTCTATACTAGTATGCCATGCATCATATAAAGCAAAATTACATACGGTAATACATGTACTACTCATTTCGCGCCCCTACCCCTGTTACTAACTTAGGGAGTGCTCATTTCTTAACGGGGGGGGGGGGGGGGGGGTTGGGGGTTGGGGGCGTAAAAATTGTCGACCCCCTGACTCCTGAGGGGAGGGGGCGTAAGAAATTATGCCCCCTTTTAACTAGACTTCGCAAAATATAGGGCTACAATTTTGGAAATATAGGGCAAATGTAGGGCGAATATAGAGCATTTACAAAAAATATAGGGCATGCTTGATACACCAAACATGCAAACTCCGAACAGAAAAAAAACATCAGACCCAGGATTTTAGGAAGGTGTGAATGCATTCTGGCACCAAAATATATCAAAGCTGAGCTCGGCAATATGCTCTGTTTAAGGCTGGATGGAACCTTTTAGGGGAGCGAGAAGGCTATTTGAAAATTCTGAGAACCTAAACTTAAAATTACGCATTCTGGTGCATTTTGGCCCAAAAAATATCAAAGCTCATATTTGTATTATAATTCCAGCCTCCATAATTGTTACCCAGGCCAACTTTTGTGAGTTTAGTCACACACCTTAGATTCAAACACATGCGCAAAAACATGTGCAGTGGACCAGTTTGCAATGTCCGCTGGCCACGTTAAACATGAGGTGTTTATAACCGAAAGTTCTTTGTTCTCTTTGTTTACTATATCCAGTTTATAATTTTGTATCAAATAGATTTCCAGTGATATCTGTTTCATCATAAGTTAATATGCACATTTGTGAGCCAATGTGAACCAGAATTATATGAACTACCTTTATTTCCCCACCTGTAGTTTCCTCTATAAACAGGTAATTTCAACAACAATGTATTTTTCTTCTTGTCAGGAGTAATTCTATCCATGCAGCCAACCTGATCAGTGACGTCTGACTGCATAGTGGAGTCACTTATACTGGACTAGACAAAGGCTTGTACCAGGTACAACAGTGATGCACACTGATTCCCACAATGAGATGTAGTCTATACAAAGTTAATGTCATTGTGAAAGCTGATGGACTGGGAACGCCTTCAAAAGGGTGTTTGGTGCACTGGCCCTGGGGGTTAACCCTTTTTTGGATATTGAAGGAAGAAGTGATATCTGGCCATGAAAAAGAATGGAGAATAGAGGTTTTGGAAAATTTTGAAATTTTAGACTTGAAATGATGGAATATGATGCTTTTTGGAGCAGAATATATCAAAGTTCAGATCTCAAGGTTCCCACAAAAATTTCATATCTAAATTCCATGACATTTCCATGACAAGAATCTCAATTTTTCATGACCTTTGTAAATTTCTAAAATCTAGAAAGCAAATGGTACATTCTAGGAGATTTTGTAATATCAATTTCATTATGTTGAGGCCTGCAATTTTTTCTGCCCCACCCCTTGTTCAACGAGATTTGAATTCATTTCAGCCAGGAATCCAACTTACCGATCGTCTCCCCCCCCCCCCTGCGGCTGTTGTTAAGAATAACCACTCCCTCATTAATTGCTTCTTCTTTTTTATGATCATAAAAAAAAAGAGATACTTAGGTTTAAGAGAGAAAAATTTCACTTTTATCTATAAATATATTAAAACAGATGAGAAACTTCTGGGACTAAATAGACTAACCTCGAATTGCAGCCCTTATTTTATTTGTCAAACTCCCGGTCAGCAATGCTTTTGCTCCATCCTTGGCTGCCTTGGTGTGTTTTATATTTGCCCATTTACTGTGGCCTGCATGTCGCCGCTGCTCAAACCCAATACCACTTAGTGGCAATACCATTGTGTTACAATCACCAAAAGTACTTCTGGCAAGGCACTGTGCTGAATTTGATAATGTGTGAATTGTCCTATGTTGGGTAATATTGTTTGACAGTGACATCAGTGGCAACTGGTGTCTACATGTTGACAATGTGCTAGACGGTGAATGTTCAGGGGAGCTGTTCATAAATTGGCAAGTTGACTTCACCAATGGGTTGGTGTGGACCAGTGACCGCTGGCACTGCCACTGGTGAGTGACAGCCAACACTCGGGTGTAAACACGCTGCATACATGGCGAATACATTCTGAATCCTTTCTGGCAAGTCAGCATTATCATCCTACATATAGATAGTGTCTTATGTGTTAAAATGTCATAATTCTACGTTCAGGTTTAGCAGAAATCAGAAATTTTGTAGAGTGGAACTCGAAGCCGGCTGACCTCTTGGCCGGATGTTGAAGCAGACGTTTCGCAATGCATGTTGGTAAGATGGCGGCGCCCGTGTCACAACGTGGGATTTAAGTGGTTGGGGAAAGATCGACTGTTTTCAACGAGAGTATTGGTAATACGTGTCTAAGGTGAGGTGATATATGATCAGCAATGTTATAAGAAACATTTCCATGTCTTGGGACCCCGGGACATCAAGCTATAGGTCCGTTTATTGACTTCAATATGTGCTGACCCCAATTATCGCTCACGTATCGTGTGGTGGCCGTACGAAGCCCAAGATCTCGGACCACCAAACCGAGGCTGTTTACAAAAACGATCATACAGTAAATCTAGGCATTTCAGACATTGTGGCCTCTGATTGGATTATATTAGTCAATGGGAATTATGGTAAGCTTTGATATTATGCATTTATAAAATCTGTGACTTGTTCTGAGATGGAAAATAGAAATAACTAAGCACTAGCCAATGCCAGGGTGGGCTAAAAAAAATTGTGAACATATTGTGATTATTGTCAGTTCTGCAGCAAAATCCAAGATGGATTCTCAGGTGAGTGACTTCACAGGTCAACAGAAAAAAACTGGATTGGTAAAAGTGGGCATTTTGTGGTCTCAGAATGGAAAACTAACATGGTTCTAAATTATTGGGATTGTTTTGATGAGATTGAATCACCTTTGGCAACTTTTAAAGCATGTTATTGTATATTAGATTATAGTGCGAAATGTTTTGGTGGTCCGAGACCTTAACAGACGACATAGTAGCAGACAGCATGGGTTGAACACTGCATGTAAGTTGTATTTTTCTCTGTTTTACAGGTAGACTTTCATGACTGGTGTCAAGGTAAACTCTTAAAGTATAGAAATCGATGTGAAAAGAAGGAAAATGGGTGTTTAGTGTGGGGGGGAGCAAAGGTAGGCCACTGTAAGACCAAGTACGGCCAGGTCTCACTGGCTATACCTCAGCTAAGCATCCCAAGTCGGAAGTTTTACCTACACAGGCTGGTTTTAATGTTAGAGGAGGGCTACTTTGAGCTACCAGAGGGTTCTGAAGTGTCCCATTTATGTGGAGAATCACTCTGCATAAATGTAGATCACCTCTGTATAGAGAGCCATCAGACGAATGCGGAGCGTCGGGGCTGCGTACTGCAGGGCTACTGCACTGAGTACCACCAACCCAGCTGTACTTTGTAAAGGTGACAGGAGCTATAGGTCATCTCAACTTTGAGTATTATATATGTTTTGTTTATGTTTTGTTGTTCACAGTTACCATTTTATAATTTTGACCCCCCCCCCCCCCCCCCCCTCGCCCCCCTTGAACCTTTTCATAGAAACCTGACTAGGCCCTACATGTCGTAACACAGCTCATGTACTGTACTGACAAATCTGACAAGGTGATTATCAGTATGCATGGTCATGATCCACAGCTTTCCTATGCTGAATGCTATCCAGGGAAGTATCGAAGCAGTAGGAATGGTCCAAGTGTGTCACAGTGAAGCTTTGCATCCTTGCGATGTTCTTAGTCCTGTTCTCCTCAAGCTTTAGCTTCTTTCGGAAGCCTGCACTGTTGTAGCATTGAAGTGCCTTTGCATGGTCATATACCTTGAAGGCGCGACTCTGACGTTTAGCTTTTGCAGAGAGAAACGCTCTAGAACTCTGTCTTATTTTGTCGTGCCTCCATCTTCTGTTTCTTGATTCCAGTTGCCGTACCACTGTAGAAAGCCGGGAGAGCGGAGCGCCGAGTGCCAGACACAGCGTGAGCATTGACGTCCCGGGACCACGGTTGACGGAGTGAACTGCCGCGTGGAGATGACCTGCAGCGTTTGTGGGGAACTCGATTAGTCTGGGGAGAGCCTTGCGGATTGCCCTGTTGGTCGCCTCACACTTGTTCGTCGTTCGGTTGAGGTAAGTGGTCTCTAATACGTCGTGACCGAGTTGTGACTGTAAAAGTTTCTTGATGAGCCCCTCATCTTTCTCAGTGGGTCTGATGAACGATGCCGTAGGACTTGAAAACTTTGGGATGAACTGTCGCACCCAGGGCCTTTTTGCAGTACATACTAAGGAGTAAACCTTACATAGCCTGTGGTCTCCTTTGTAGCAAAGGATCATAGCATCATCCAGATACTTGACATGCCGCTTGAGTCCTTCTAGATTCCCTGGGTGTTCCCTTTGAAAGCGTTTCAGCTCTGCTCTTGTCCTTCTCGTCAAATCTGTTATAAATCTCTTGAACGTTTCCCTTCTGTCAGCTTTGGTCTGTCCAGGCACAAAGTCCTCTGAGAATGATGGGAATAAGGTATCCTTCTTTTTGTCCATGGTACGTGAGAGGTGCTGCACGCAGTTCTGATGTGCCATTCCCTGGTCCCGTAATATTTTCTTTGTGCAGCTGTCTCCATCACTGGTTACCACAGCGACTTGAGGTCCCCCGTTCGATGTTATATCATCCAAAGCATGTTGCAGGTACTTCCCCTCATTTCCAATAGGGTCCTCTGGCAATACATTAGGGTTGGGTCCCTTCTTTGTCCAAATCTTGGCGTGGATTATCGGTTTAGTTTTTCTCATTGTGTCGGATGCAGCGATGAAAGCACATTGGGTCCCCGCCTGAGTAGGGGTTCGACCGAGTCCACCCTTGCACCGATTGTTGTAGTTCCCATCTGTTTGTGTCGCTATTGTGTCATCAACCATCCCTCTTCTCTTGTTTAAGTCCTGTTCCTTCCTGACTATCCTTGTCATGTCACTTTGGTTAGCTTCCTCGATTTTTTTGTTGGCTTTCTTAGCCGCTTTCTGGATAGCGTTCTTGGTTGGGGCCGGGACATTCATGGAGTGCATCAAATCTGTAACTGCAGCAGCACCCAGACCGCACCTTGACATGGCAACATGCATTGATACATTAGGTTTCCCTGCTTTCCTACCTCTCTTATTGGTCTCTACCTCTTCATACAGCTTGTGGACTGCAGAAACAAAGTCACACCGGCTACATTTAAGTCCCATGCTCCAACACATAGACCACTTTCGTGCCTCTCCCCACTCCAAGTCCCCTGTACATCCATTGAACCTTTCCCTATGTTCCTTTATTGCCTGGTTGTACAACTCTAGAACCTTCTCTGGATTTACAAGTTTGTTTGTGGTGTTGTCACCAGCTGGTATTTCTGGGTTAGAATTATACTCCTTGATATATCTGTCTGTTGGCATTTTCCTGGGTCGGAGGATCATACAGGCAACCGGTTCATCCATAGCATCCAGTGTCCCAAATGTATCCACTTTGCTAATGTGTCTTTTCCTAGTGACAGTAACAGTCTTCCTTACCACAACCTCAGCATAGTCCTCTTCATTGGCAGAGAATATAGGCCTACTATCCTTCCTTGTTCTTGGCTTCAACCTGTTCCCGGGGGAGAGACTGTGCCCAACTTTAAAGTAGGACCCTTTCTGGGCCGCAGACTGACTCTTTTTCTTACCCATTTTCTGATGAATCACAAAGAAATGTAGCTAAATATGTTACAAACCTGTGGATATGCTCTGCATGTATCCTTCCTTCCTTCCTCTAGGAGAGTCAGTTGAAGAATGAGGGGATTTCAAACTGACACACACAGGAAGCAGGAGTCCCCAGGGGACCCCTGCCACTCCCAAATATCAGTGTGTTGTTATAGCAATCAGCACACTTTTGAATTATCTACACTGAACAGTCTATACCAAATCTCAAAGATACAAGTCTTTTTATCATATAATTGGAATGTTCATATTCAGAGTAACATTTCAGTGCTTGTCCCATGCTTCTATCTTAAATATTAAGAAAATTGTCAAAAATAGATGAAAAATAACCAAAAATCACCAAATTAATCAAATTAAATCATAAAAAATATAAAATTCACTCAGTAACCCTTGAATTCCATGTGTACCATGTGTATTTATGCAAGACAAGTTGATATGCAGAAAGAAAATTCATTCTTGGCATTGTTGTTTCAGCACCTTTGGACCAGTGCTGGCTTACCTATCTACAGGACTCTACAGTGAACTCTGCAGTGGCTGGTGAGTTGGCTCATAGATGGACAGTACATTATATGAATTAGGGGCATGAAATCTGTCCCTATCATTACCATGTCTAAGTAATCATTGCCTTATTATATTGTGCTTGAATATCCCTTTTATCATGTAAAATACTTGCAAATTGTGGCAAGTTTCTGTATGATTTTGGCTATTTTTTAATATTTTAACTACATTTTTAGCTATTTTTTCTATTTTTTCTTAAACTACACCAAAATTTCTTTGTGGAATCATTACTGCAAGGTGTTTTGTCAATATGCTGTATTGTTAATCTTCAGAGTACTGAGTATATAGCTTTAGTGGTCATGAATCGGAAAATGATAGAAAATGGCATAAAATCCCAAATAATTAGTACCTAAGGCCATACAGCCAGTATGACCAGAAGATCCTTTCAAAGTTAAGACAGCGATTCTCTGATTGATCAATATATCCATAGATTGGAAACTAGTGGACTTTTATACTCATATATAATGGATGAATTACATTTTGATTACATAGATTTTGATTTTTTGGTTTATTTTTTTGGTATTTTCTCCGAATTTCTGTCATTTTACTAATATTTTTCAAAATTCTTTGAAGAAATATGACAAAATAAGAATGGAATATTGTTTCTCATACACTTGTTCATCAGATAGAACAATTCTAGAGATGTACTGTCAATATTTCCTTTAAATCTGGACATATGCCTGTTCTACCCTGGTTGAGCGGTACGAGCAGCTCGTAGCGGTAGAATGCTGGTGGCAGTAGCCATATTAGAATTGCCATATTTTTAGGGTTTAGCATATCCCAAGAGCACAAAACCTTCAAGTTAGGCTCAGGACACATAAAGCTCCCCAGAAATTGCATTTTCAACATATCCCCTGTCCCAACCCCTCCCTTAAGATCTCGGACCACCAAACCGAGGCTGTTTACAAAAACGATCATACAGTAAATCTAGGCATTTCAGACATTGTGGCCTCTGATTGGATTATATTAGTCAATGGGAATTATGGTAAGCTTTGATATTATGCATTTATAAAATCTGTGACTTGTTCTGAGATGGAAAATAGAAATAACTAAGCACTAGCCAATGCCAGGGTGGGCTAAAAAAAATTGTGAACATATTGTGATTATTGTCAGTTCTGCAGCAAAATCCAAGATGGATTCTCAGGTGAGTGACTTCACAGGTCAACAGAAAAAAACTGGATTGGTAAAAGTGGGCATTTTGTGGTCTCAGAATGGAAAACTAACATGGTTCTAAATTATTGGGATTGTTTTGATGAGATTGAATCACCTTTGGCAACTTTTAAAGCATGTTATTGTATATTAGATTATAGTGCGAAATGTTTTGGTGGTCCGAGACCCCAAGCTGAGGGGGGTTCATTAGGCCAGGGAGGCGCGCGCTTTTGGCGAGCGGCGCGCGCCATTTGGCATACCTCCACCATAGGAGGTGTGCCTAGGCGCGCGCCCAATATTGCCTAATGAACACACGGCTGGCCCCAACTCGCGCTTGGACAAAGTCCGAGCGACATCGCTGGTATTTAGGAGGCCATGACCGCATCACTTCCCCCATATATTGGGGGGGATTCGTACGCGGTACCCATCTGCACTTTTAATACAACAGCACCAAGCGCACAGGAACTATTTTAACCAGCAACCTTTGGTGCCAGCGATGACGCTCGGGAAACGAGGTCGAGGTGGTGCGAGCTTGTACGAAGCCGAGTAAGACACTCACCTCAGACTGTCGCTTTTGACAGTGACATCATTGGTATTTGTAGGCATGGCAGTGGCTGTGAGAGGGCGTGACGGGAGCCGTGGCTGCTATAGTCTCTCGCCGTCAGACCCGCCCACCCGTTCCCCAAGCCGAGCTGGAGACGGGGGCCGAGTCTAACTTCTAAGGTAACTCAGTGAACCCTTACCGGGCCTGGGCTTACGGTACTAACCTGGGTACTAAGGGATAGTTCGACACTTCTACCCCTGGGCCTGTAACAGGGGTAGAAACCATGTGCCCTTTGGGCTAACCAAGTCACTCTGCCAATCTGGCAGAGTAGCTATTTTGATGGCAGTATTCACTCTTCAGTCTAATGCTTCCAACCACATGTCCCTCAATGTATTCCCACCTGTTCACCATCCACAAGGCATTCCTAATACATAAATATATCTATAATCCTGGCATTGTTTGATGTCAACTCCACTCCTCTTGGACACTCCTCCCACCACTTCTCCCTGCTGCTGAAATCAATATGTGTGACATACACTAACATTGACATGTTTGTAGCAATATAAGTATGCTGGACATGTAGAGTACCTTTTGGGGAACATGATTGACAATTTTGAGGGACTGACAGTGAGTACTTTTATGAGAACAACACCCTTTTTATTCCCACTATAGGATCCCTATGTAGCTGCAGTCTGGCGCAGTAGTGCCAGATGTGTCGGACTACTAAGGGAGTGCTAATTTTTTAACAACAGGGGGGGGGAGATTTCGCGCGGAGCGTGCGAAATTTTTTCACCCCCCCCCCCCCCCTAGAGGGGTCGAAATTTTTTACCCCCCCCCCCCAGGCAGGCCGGAAATCGCGCGCGTTCGCGCCCCTTTGTAGCATAGTAACGCGCGGGCTTTTTCCCTCAAAACAGGTTGAATTTTTTTTACCCCCCCCCTGTCAAGGGGTCCAAATTTTTTTACCCCCCCCCCCCCAAATCCACCACCCACCCCCCTGTTGTTAAAAAATTAGCACTCCCTAAGGCCTAGACTCGGAGACTGCAAGTGGCGTGGGTGTCCAAGTTAAGTCTAAGGCTGCTCAGCCTCGGCCAGCGCCTATCCTACCAGTTGGATACACAGCAGAGGGATCCGGAGCTGTGTTGGTATGGGAGTCCGAGACTGAAGGCTGCTAGGCCTAGGGCAGCCATTTCTGCCCAGTTGGACCCAACCAATGATCACATAGTATCTGATGACAGTGTTAGTGGATAGGTGATCTTTAGCCCAAGCTTGGTACCGAAATATCTCCACTTTGCTGGTCATAGATATTAGGAAAAATAATGGCATTAAAAAAATGTAAAGGTTACTCAATAGTATACCGGTTCCCATCATGACAAACCTCTTTTCATTAAAATCGGTTCAGAATTGTTCTATCTAGGGCCATGTGAAATTAAAATGGCTGGGGTGCCTTTTTATCAGTTTTAGGAAAAAGAGAGTGAGACATCCTCTATCACAATTGATCTCTCGTGCAAAGAATATTTATAGAATGTGCTAATTCCACCTGATTCATAAACAGAAATTCTTAGGCTTTAATATAAGTGGGGCCATAGATAGCTAAAAGTTGAATTTTAATGCTTGTACTAAACCACCAGATCAGGCAGGATCAGGTGTTCCTGCAGGACATAGGCTCCGTCAGACAGCTTCTGGAACATCTTGATTATACAATCAAAATTATATCAAATTCAGATAAACACATATTCCTTACAGTGCTCACACCCCATGGCGTCTATCTATACCATTTTTGGAATTTAATATTTATATAGCAGTTTCACACCCTGCTTCAGTCTATTCTGGGGCTGATTGTACGAGGATCCCAAGGATTTTCTCTCTTTGTGAAGTCTATTTTAACCTCGGGTTTCTCAGCTATTTTACAAGTTTGAAAGAAGATGAGAGTATTTATTAATAGGACACAGTCATTTACACTCATAAACACTCTCCATTTCTTTCGAATGTGTGAAATAACGAAGAAAATAGAGATAGATATAGTCTTCTCAAAGAGAACATCTTTGGGATCATCGTACAAGGAGGTGTGAGATTGCGAGAGTTGGTGTGTGAATTGCAACCATAAGAGGACCTATAGGCTATGGGTAGATCTACAATATGATCACGCCATGACCTCTCCCTAAAATCAATCTAGATACCCTTTCTACCAGTGCCATCAATGACTATTTTCCCTCACATTCAATTAAAAGGGATCTACAGTGAGATGAATATGAGAGGCACAAAGCGGAAGAAAAAGACAACCGAGCCGGACAACATCAAAAGATGGCGGTCCGAGATCGAGGGTTACACTGGGCAGGAGCGAGAGGAGAAACCGCAGAAGAAGACAGCAGAAAAGCTGACGAGGAAAGAAAAGCGAAAAGAGGGACGAAAACTCAAAAAGATGCGACAAGATGCCTTCCGCAAGCATACCACAGTGAGGACTATAATGCTTTTTGTTTTCATTTCAGGTTTCTGAGATAGGCCTACTGGTACACACTTTCTTTTAGAAATATAATGCCAGGTGATTTTCCTAAAAGATTTTAGAACTCAAGTTTTGATTAAAACTTTTTAACGGCCATATTTTACAGACAAAAAGAGATTATGAAAATGAGTGCCGGGTACCTTGAGAAAAAATTAATGAAGAATTATGAGAAATATCATCTCATAAATGATCCCCTGTTCCTCATTTAGATGCCGACACACGAAAGTCTGCATGGAGAACGTGAAGCAAGAATCAAAATGTTTGAGAAACAGAAGAAACGAAGGGAAAAGCGGAAAAGGAACAAGGAAAACAAGAGAATCAAACTAGAAGCTGAAAAAGAGGTAAATTTCATAATCATATATAGTTCTCTGCTTTAAAGAAGGCTATTCGTTTCTTGTGAAAAGTTAGTTCATTATTTGAGGGGAACATTGTCAAAGGGAGGTAATAGACCGGTAACCTACTTTATTTTCTCATTTGGATGACAAGAAGTCTGCTATGTGAAAATCTTGTATGAAACTTATGGTAATCCTCCATTATTTTTGGTATTCCAGGAAGAGGAAACTAAACAGAAGGCATTAGATGAAGAGAGCGCGAAGGACGACAAAATAATCAAAGATCTAGAAAAACAAATGAAGATGAACAAACGGAAGAGTAAAACACTCCCTCAGTCCTTCCAGAACGACGGCCTTGACTGTATCCTTTTATCAGATTGTTGAGTCTGTGGACAACCCTGTGTGGTAATAAGTGAGATGTTAAAGCAGTTTAATTATATCGAGAATTATTTCTATTTGGGATAACAAACAGTGACCTACCATCCTAGAAACAGTCTTTCCTGTCAAAATAAGTCAAATCCAATTATTGTGAGTTTAAAACATAAAGAACCTGGTAGGAAAATGTTTGAGAAGTTGTCCTTGACTTTGTGACGTCATCCTGAACGTGGTGGGGTCTGAGAACCTTCAGGGGGTGCTGGACGACGGGGAGGACGACCTGACCGCACCGCTACTGGACGACAGCAGTGAGGATGACGACAGCGGTAAGTCACCACTTAGGGCCGAAGAAATGAGTTGTGTTCGGGTAACATGGCCAAAAATAACTAATTTATAACATATAGTTAGTAGGTCTATTTTAAGGCCACACCAAAAAAATAAGTTAGTCAATGGATATCACTTTTCAAAAAATAGTGTGAGTGAGCGAAACTTTTTTTTTCTTTTTTTAAGAATTTTTTTCTTGTCAATGGACTTTGTAGATGTAAAAGTGGAGCAAGTGACAATTTTTCTTTTAACCTAACCTCCAACAGAAGTTCCCAGAGAACCCAAAACGACAAAATTGATTAGTTCATCTGGGAGAAGCAATGGAAGAAAAAAGTGCAAAAAAAAAAAAATTCAAAATAATTCTCAATTTTACAAAAAATGAGGCGAGCAAAATCCGTTGACAGTTTTGTTTTTTTTCAATTTAAGAAAAAAAAATCCATTTTCGAAAATAAGCTGCTTGAAATCCTTTGACCAACTTTTTTTTTGGTCTGGCCTAAAGTAAAAAAAAAAGTAATATTAAAAACCAAAAAGAATATTTTTTGGCCCTTCTGCCTACAAACCTCGTGTATAACCCGCATCGCTCCTAGAATTCCTATAAGCCACAGCTGTGGTCTGATTATTTCTGATAGGTACTGTAATCTACTATCAGAAGCCCTTGTATATAACCAGCTCCCCAATTTGCCAGAATCCTATAATCTACACTAGGGTTTTGACTTGCGTATAAGCCCCGGCTTATATGTGAAGTTTTAGGCTAGATATACTCTATAAAACCCTTAAATATAGGCAAATTAAATCCTCCAAAGAAGCCTTAATGGCAGGCTTGTATGGTACTGTACCGTATTTTTCAAAAATGATTACCGGTATAATTTATATATCTATTTTTTCATTTCTTCTTTTTTTGTGTTAAGGCGATGATGAAAATATGGAGATGGATGAAGAAGACGACGACTCTGACAACTCTGACGCCTCGGACACTGAAGCCGTGACCCCCGAAGTCACCAGTACAAGCACGGAAAACGTCAAGGGTATTCTGAAGAAGGACAAAGCAGAATCGGACAAAAAGAAAGTTAAATTCGGAGAGGATACAACGGAAGATCCCCCCAAGAAAGCACCAAAGAAGAAAGAAAACATACTAGACTTTATCAAACAGAGTATAGCTGAAGTGAAGAAGGAGAAGAAAAAGGTGAAAGTTCAATTAGAAGAGGACTCAGACGATGATGACGAGGAAGAGAACAGTGAGGAAGAAGATGGAAGTGAGGAAGGGGATGAAGACGATGATCTTCTTGGTTCTGAATCAGAATCAGGAGAGGAAGACGATGAAGAGGAGCTAGAAGAGGGAAGCGAAGAGGAAAAAAGTGACGCTGAAACTCAACGTCTAAAAGATAAATCTAAAAAGCTTTTTGCAAATAATAGTGATGATGAAGATAACAGTGAGGGTGATGAAAATGAAGATAACAGTGAGGATGATGAAAATGATGGAAGTGAGGATGGGGATGAAAGTGATGAAGAAGTAAGTGAAGCAAAGAAGACGTCAGCGAAAAGGGAGCCGGAGTATAAAGAGGATATTTACGGTCGTCTGGTAGACAAGAAGGGTAACCTGGTGAACGCACAGAAGACGACCGGGGCATACGTACCGCCAGGGAAGCGCCTCCAGATGGCCTCATCGCAGGACGAGAAGAAGAAACTAGAAATCGAGAGATTGAAGAAACAGTTGAAAGGTCTCATTAATAGGTAAGCTATCTTTCTTAAAAGTATTTATATATTTGTAGGGCAGAGCTGGACATCACTCTGGAAGATACCCATCATGCATAACAAAGTAAAAAGCAAGAGATGTGGGGATCAGAATATTTGATAATCTCAAAAGTAATGACAACGTTTGGTTGGCTGATTACTATCTGGTACTTGTGTTATCATTTTCTAAGAATAAAAATACAAAACTTCTTTGCCCTGACTCCCCCCTCCCTTCTAATTAGATATCATAATCATCTTATTGGAAAAAGCATCTCTTCATATCAACATCAATGGACTTCCTCTACAAAGGTCCGAGTAGTGGATTGGTGTTGGACGTAACCCGTTGTCTGCCTATATACTTTTAAGCTATAATGTTGAATATTTCCTTAAACAAAATTCCTTGAATAAAAAACCAACGTAAATTGTAAAGACATCTGCTCCCCCGGAAACACACGTAGTGTTCCCCTCGGTAAAATTCCAATTTTACTTCACCTTACACGGTAAGCCTCATACAATTACAATATTAATATGCAGGTTGAGTGAGTCGAACCTGCAGCCGATCAGCTCTCAGATAGAGGAAATGTTCCGGACACGGAGTCGTGCCGAGCTGAGCGAGTCACTGACTGCCATCATCATGGAGGCGTGCGTGTCCCCGACCCTGATCCCAGAGCGTCTCATCACCGAGCAGATGATGCTGCTCGCTGTGCTACAGGGCAACGTCGGCAACGAAGTCGGTGAGTTTGTCATTGTGAATTATTTGATATCTAAAAGAAGCTATTTCCTTAGGTTTTTAGGGGGTAGGATTAGAGGCCCTCCTTTGACATATTACAATGTATGAGAATGCAAGATTCAACCTCCTGGGTGGAGGGGATGTGAAAAGTTATCAGCTCCTTGAACTACATCATAGTATAACAGTTTTCTAGCTGAAAATGGGTGAAATTCGCCCCCCCCCCACCTCACACCCCCGCCCTCTCGACAGGCTTCAAGTTCTTGAGTTAACAGTAGTTGTATAATACATGATATCTGTTTCCATCATAATAGGGGCGGTGTTCCTGCAGGGGCTGGTGGAGCAGTTCCACCGGCGGTACACGGACGGAGACACGGCCGGCAAGGAGATAGACAACATCCTCGTCATGTTAGCCGCCATGTACAACTTCAAGGTATGTATAGGGGTCACCAACTCAGCATAGACATAGTCATGTGGAATAGAAGGCATAAATTTACGCTTGCTATCCTTTGAAAAGAGCACCGCAAAGTCTTGTGTAGAAGCCGCGGCTTGTAAGTTGTATGTGAGTCAGACTCAGCTTTCATTTGATACAAAACATGCTTATATCTAGAGTGCAGCTGATGCAAGAGCTTTTATACATATACTACAGTACTAAGTCAATTATTATCAGACCCACTCTTCAGCATGTACGATTTGTCTAAGTGAGGAGTGCGGCTTATACAAGAGTTAGGCTTAAACGCGAGAGTGTACGGTTGTGAGAAATGTCAGGAAATTTCAATCTGTGTGAATGATGTTCTCCCTGCCTCGTGTTTCAGATGTTCCACTGTGCGCTCATCTTCGACATCCTCAACAAGTTGACAGACTCCTTCCAGGAGAGGGACATAGAGCTCCTCCTCGTGGTACTCAAAAGTAAGTAAATAAATCAATTATATCTCTTTTAATATTTTGCTAATATGCAGCGGCGACCAATAGTAATAGTTTCCACCTCACATACAGAACCGGCTGTCTAGGATAAGGACATTTACAAGTAGAGGGCGCACCAAATAGCAGTCCTTTTATCAACAGTAAGGAGGAACGGGTGATGGCCAATGTCAAACACCCATAGATACGAACCCAATCAGATATCTACTTATGAATGCCGCAGGATACGATTGTATTACTAGAGCTAATATAAGAAAGACTATGTATCTATGATTGATGCAAATATTATAATTTTAGATTGACTTTTTCCCGGTACTGCAAATAAATGATTCTAAAAAGATCTCTGCCACATATTTGGATATAATGATATTAATTTATGTTGATTAGTAAAACTGTACCGTGTTTGTTTGTAGACGTTGGTTTCAGTCTGCGTAAGGACGACCCGAGCCTGCTGAAGGAGGTGATCGTCAAGGTACAGGAGAAGGCCGGCAGCGTCAACACAGCCACTTTTAAGGACGAGTAAGTTTTTTTTAAGTAGTTTTATAACCTACCGTAAATTCTCGGGTATAAGCCTAACTCGCGTATAAGCCGCACCCCTAACTTTGACAAATTATATAGGCCGCAGATGGGGTCTGAATATTGCGATTTTGTTACTGTAGTATATAAATAAAAAACTTGTATAAGCCGCACCCTATATAGGCATGTTTGGTATCAAAAGAAAGCTGAGTCTGACTCGCGTAGAAGCCGCGGCTTCTACGCGAGAATTTACGGTAGTCTAACCTAGGCTAAGGCGCTGTGCCTGTCTGCCGCCAGTACCCCTATCTCAGGGTTCCCGCGTGTCATGGAATGTCATGGACTTTGAAAGCTGTCTGGAGTATCATAGAATGTTGTAAGAAACTGCCGTGTCATGGATTGTCATGGAAAATGAAAATAATGGAATCAATGTCACAAAATCCCCTAGAATGCACCATTCTATAAATAAATAGCTCCAGTCACCAAGAAACGGCCAATGAATACACCTACTTTGTCCCTCTAGTATACCCACATGAATTAGGCTGTGAAGGGTTTTCTTTTGTTACAGGAAATTGATACATGCATATATACCATAAATATAAAGTAAAATATCTATATTTGTTGAACAATTTATGTTTTTCTCATTAATAATTGGTGGGAAAGTGTCCTATTTGGGCATTTATACCCATAAATACCATTAAATCAGGGAGAATTGAACACTCAGCAATACTCCTCAAGCGCTAATTGTTGTTACTGTTGTTGTCAGTCTTGCAATATAGTAATATTTTGTAGACATACTATACTAGAAACCATCAATTGTTGGTTATAGATCCTTTATGCTTGATAATGCGGGATAAATCCTCCAAATGTCGGCCATTTTGGATCGAGAAATATACTTTAGATCGGGATTTTGAGAAGCCCGGCCCCAAAAAGCATGATTTTGTCATACATTTCACATAGAACAGCTGACTTTTATTACATATAGACCTCTTTATTACTGGACATCGATTCTCTGTCTCTTTGTAGCTCTATAGTGATCGATGCCCAGTTTTATACTTCAGACCAGTGGCTCATTTTGGCTGTTTTTCGCCTCACAGATTGCTCCTAGCGCAAAATCCTGACTAGGTGTCAATATATTCTCTATGCCAATGTGTAATATGAGGGTAGAAAACAGTGGAACCTCAGTTAGAAAAAATCCTACTGAACAGTTTTTGAGAAAATTAGGGTTTTGTTGCCCTTTTTTGCTGTTTTTAGTACATTTCCTACATAACCCGTGAACGTCAGCATTTCTCAATTTTCAGGTATTTAGAATTAGAATTTGACATTTTTTTATTCGCAGTAGGATTCCTGAATACCGAGCCATTCTAGAAAAGCTATTCTTTGGAAAAAATACTTAGTATTTCTTGATGATTTTCGTTGCACAAATTTAGGTTGTAATATAAAAACTGCATTGTCATCCAATCAAAGTGTTTATGCACTGTTGATGGTCACCCCCTCCCACCCTCTTCACTGTGCATTGAAGGAGAACAGGCAGGGGAGGTACACGTGTCTGTATATAGCTGTTGACCTGGGTGCTGGGTGCATTTTTAATTTATGGGGTGCCAACTGTTCATGAAAGAAAATTCAAATAGATTTTTTTTTTTTTAGTATCAGATTAATGCAACTACAAGTCGTGATAGCACTTAAAGCATTCTATTTGCATTAATATGAATGGTGGCCACCTTATGGGGTGCCAAATATTCATGAAAGAAAAATTGATAAGAATTTGTTTTTTATTAGCATTAAATTGATGCAACTACAATTCGAGATTGCATTTCAAGCATCGGGGCATTCAATGAATGGTAGTCATCTTAAATATATGGGGTGCCAACTGTTCATAAATAAAAAAAAAGAATAGAATTAGTTTTTTTATTAGTATCAGATTAATGCAACTACAATTTGTGATTGCACTTAAAGCATTGTGGCATGCAATGACTGGTAGTCACCTTGAATGTATGGGGTGCCAACTGTTCATGAAAGAAAAAAAAGAAAGTTTTTTTTTTAAGAATCAAATTAATGCAACAGCAACTCAAGATTGCATTTAAGCATTATGGCATTCAATGATTGGTGGCCATCTTGAACCTATGGGGTGCCAACTCTTCATGAAAAAAACAACTAAATTGGATGTTTTTAACAGTTTAAAATTAATGCAACTACATTTCAAGATTGCCTTTAAAGCATTGTGGCATTCAATGAATGGTGGCCATCCTAAACCTATGGGGTGCCAACTGTGTTTGAAAAAGGTATCAAATAGAAATGTTCTTATATAGATATCAAATTAATGCAACTACAATTCTTCATTGCACTGAAAGCATTGTGGCATTTAGTAAATGGTAGCCATCTTGAATGGGTTGAATGAAGGAAAAATCAAATAGGATTTGTTTTTTTGATAGTATCAAATTAATGCAACTACAAGTCAAGATTGCATTTCAAGCATCGGGACATTCAATAAGTGATAGCCATCTTGAATCTATGGGATGCCAACTGTTCATGAAAGAAAAATAGAATAGATTTTTTTTATTAGTATCAAACTACTGCAACTGCAATTCGAGATTACATTGAAAGCATGGTGGCATTCAATCAATGGTTGCAATCTTGAATTTCGAAATGAACATACACACAGACATATAGGCATGAACATGGTGTTCTCCTTCATATAGATATTCATGGATTTCTACTTCTAATAAATATAGCTTTCTGTTACATGGATGTCGATGTCCAGTTTTAGATATATATCCATATAGTGCATTGGAGTGCTATAATGTTGGACTGCTGTATATTTATTACAATAGACACACATTTTCTTAAGGTGACCCCAATCTGTACCGTTTTCATCATCACTTTCAGCATTTAATATTTTGTGCAAGTAAATTTTTATGTTTTTGGTATGTTTGATCATGCTGTACAAGTAATGGGGTGAAACATCCATTTTCAGCCAAATTGCAAAAAAATGCAAAAATTCAACATTTCGCTACCAACTTTGAATGAGTCTTTTTCAGAGACCAGACTAGATACAATGCCCTAAATGGTCTCATTTGAAAGATAATTTAGTTTCCGAACTCCCCCTCTTGAAACATTTAGCTAGAAGGTGTCACTCTGGTTGTCATGGCAACTTTGCCTTGTAAAAGATTGAAAAATTTGAAATTTCAACATTTTAGAATCCTCGTTGCCATGGCAACAGAATCAACAATTTTTCAAAACTTTTTTCTCTAATGAAAAATTCATATTCCATAATGTCTTAGCTTTAAATTGGTATCAAAACGTTTTTTGTGTGCCATTTGGTCATTAAATATATGCCATTTAACTAAAAGATGTAGATGAACTTCAAAACTTTTTACCTATACTTCATGACTGGAGCTATAGTAGTGGTACGCTGTTCTACCCACCAGTACATGTATAGCACCCCTTACTTATATAACACTGAATAAAGGTCAATATGCCCTTTATTCAGTAGAAAATGAGTATTAACTTGTACCAAAACGTACCACATACTTCTCTGCCCCCCCCCCCCTATAGCGGAAGATAGGAGTAGTGGTACGCTGTTTTACCCACCAGTACATGTATAGGACCCCTTACTTATGTACCACTGAATTAAGGTCAATATGCCCTTTATTCCGTATACTCTATGGAATATAACCTTTATTCGGTACATTTGAATGAATGTGTATTTGTCATTACCAACCACTTACCAGTAGTGTGTATATGGCATGGCCCCTTTGACTTTCAGTGTCCTACTATAGCTGTAGGGACGAGCTGACATCTGCATCCCTAGCCCCGGATGAGAAGTGGCAGCCACTCATTGCCCTCTTGATTGGGTATACGGAAATCTACATGATTGGCCTGTCACTTATGTCAGTGTGTCAGGTACCTACAACTGGCCAGTAGGTGAGTTCGGGGAGGGCCAAAATAATGACTTTGGTGATTACCAGGACCAGCGTGCCCGTACCTTCCGGTAGACCCTCACAAATACCCAGCTTCAGCAGCTGAAGCTGGGTCTTTGCAGAAGTCTACCGGAAGGTACGGGCACGCTGGTCCTGGTAATCACCAAAGTCATTATTTTGGCCCTCCCCGAACTCACCTAGTGGCAGTTCGGTGAACTAAAAGGGGGCAGGTGGGGTGTCCACAGGAAGCAGAAGTAAGCCACGCCTACTGCTCTATATATAGCGGGGCATGGTGCCATGAGTGGGGTCCGTTTACTGAGTTCATGTTCCACTTTTTGACCAACCCCGTACCCCGCACATTGGATACCCCAAGTAGTACAATGCCTGAATTACCAGCATCTCGCGTATTACCCGCACCCCCAACTGAGTAGATTTCTATAACCCGCACTGGGACCCTAATTTGGAAGAGTTTAGTACTATAGTCCATGGCACCAAGAAAGGGACTATTGAATTAGGCTTGTTTTCTATGTGAAATAACATGTAGAAACAACTCAAATGGGCACAAAATATTTCCTGATGAAGAGCTGAACACATACACATGAGAATAAATGTTTACAATCAGGGAAATTGTTCATTCTCTTGCTTGCAAAGTGCAGTTTCACAACAATGTTGGTAAACACTCTTTATTGCACACTATAAGTATGGGGAATATCATCAAAACTTCCCCAAAATCCTGATTTTAAGCAATTTTTGAATATTTCGATCTCACTTTGTGGAAAGGCTCACATTTGCATTTCTTTAACCAGAATCTTCTAAATGGTACCATTGTGAAGAAAAAATTGATCCCTCATTTATTTGATGACTAATTCCATCTCTGACAGTGTATTTCAATTTTTATAGGTGCTAATGCAAATCAAAGTCAACAAAAATACAACATTTCAGAAATGTTTCTAGGATATTTACAAATTTCACAATTACCCACATTTCTCCAGAGAAACTTGACATTGTCATTACCTTAAATTACAGAGTTTCGGCTAAAAAACGTTTTTTACATGAAGATGATGCGACTACTAGTGCCAAAGTAGTGGATCATGACGTGAAATGCAAAAGGGCAAACATAGTTTGGCAGTCCCTTTCTTGGTGCTACGGACTATAGAGTTTACGTATAAACCCCTCGTATAATCCGCACCCTATATTTAGCATGTTTGGTATCAACTTAAAGCTGACTTTGGTCCGCGTACAACGTGCTGGGTATATGCTGTAATATAATAGACTTCTATTGTTTTTTTAGAATATCGCCTTCCCCTGCTTTTCAGATCTCGTGTGAAGTTTATGCTTGAGGTTCTGATGGCGATACGAAACAATAACATGCGGAAGATACCCAACTACGACCCAACTCACGTAGAGCATCTCCGCAAGATACTGCGCAACTACACAAAAGGTGAATAATACATTCAGTAGTCTCGTCTGTAATGAAATCTAAATCTTATACAGATGTTGACCATTAGAAAATGAGTTAATGTTATCGACTGGAGGCGTATGAAATTATCCTTGTTGTCTTGAGAGAAAACTGTGTAAATCTACATAATGCACATTAAAAAAAAATACATGAATGAAATAGTTTAAAACCGGAACAGCAATCCATGTGCCTTCTATGAATTATACTGAAAAAATCCTCATAAAACTTTGAAATGAATATTTTCCCTAGGATCGACCACATCTGAGACACAGTTGAAGATCAGTCTGGAGGACCTTCTGCACGCGGACGCCCAGGGTCGCTGGTGGTTGGTGGGGTCGGCATGGAGCGGGAGGCAGACAGACAAGGCAGAGGGTGAGCATCCATTAGTGTGCTCGTGTTCAGTTCTGTTCCACTATATATTCTTAGAATAAATAATTCTGTCCCCGATGCAAATTATCAGATTACTGTGCATTTTATTTGATATTATCAATAGTCGATATTGGATCTACCAACATGCCGTAATGGACTGATATGGGTGGGATAATTATATTGTGTTTACATGTACAGTCATGTCTCCATATCCCGGGTGGGTCCGTCAGTGATAAAAATCGACCGAATAGTGAATCGACCGTGGGTGTGGATCTCATAGATGGAGACAGTCTCAGGTTGCAACCTGTAGCCTCATTTAAAGGGTGCCATACCGATACACATATTCCCAATATTATTCTATACACCAAATGATTTTATTCTTTTCATGAGAAGTAATATGCATATCAAAATAGTGAACTACACCCTCAGAAAAGTGAGAGTCATTGTCGCTAAAACTACCCTCACCTGAGGGTCAGACACTGCGTGACCCTCAGGTGAGGGTAGTTTTAGCGACAATGACTCTCACTTTTCTGTGTGTGTACGGATTAGACTTGTTTTGCATTTAGATTAATAAAGGAGGAAAATACCTTTCTATTGGCAGTACTACGACCCTCTGCACCACTCCAGTAACATATATGTTATTGGGCTGGTATATATACATATGAGGGTATGCCATGTGCTTCCTTTGTTTCCCACGTGCATGTGTAGGTTCAGTAGTAAACATGTATGTGTATAGCTAGTATAGGGGCGGGGGTAGGAGCAGACATAACACTATATCAAGCCTACTAAATGGCTAGCATCTCCTTAGTCTTGGATTTAGAGTGGGGGGGAGGGGGGGTTGCCGGACCATATACATGTATCATATTATACTTTCATGTTCTAAGCATAACCCAAACCCAAACAAAACTGGAATCCCCTTTCACATGTATTATATAAACTCACTCTCCCTTGGTTTGGGGAGAGGGGAAGGCGACCAACCGACTTATCAAGGCAAATTATAATGCAAAATAAACCTTGGTTACCCAATACTACCGACCGAAACCGGAAACATGAATAACCGACTTATCATATACAGATAAAGAGCAATTAAATTGGTCCTCAACCAATCTGTGGCCGATATCTGAGTCACCCGACTTATAGAAGACCGGGATATGGAGGCCTGACTGTACTACATCACTCCTCAAATTTAAGATATGTCATTCAGAATATCAAATAAAACCCTTATATTTTACTATAGTTGAAGCACAGACAGAGTCGAGTGTCACCAACGTCTTTAGCGAGAAGATTCTGGAGCTCGCACGACAACAACGAATGAACACAGACATCCGACGTAACATCTTCTGTATCATCATGACCTGTGAGGTAAGGGGACATCAACATGTCTACACTATTAATAACAGCAACAATAACCAGAAAAGAGAACAAAAAAGGTGGGCCTAGGGGAGGGAAGGAAGATAGAAGGAAGGTAGGAAGGAATGCTTAGAGTATAAGAGGACAAATAAAAGGGAGTGAAGGCAGAAAGGGCGTTAGGAAAACAGGAAAGAAGGGCAACTAGGGGATAAATGAATATTTGATTTGAGTAGATGTATGGAGAACCTAACACTCCTAGAATAAATGACAACAAAACGTGACATGACCACCCCTTTGTCATGTCCAGGACTTTGCCGATGCGTTTGAGAAGTTGTTGCGTCTGAACCTGAAGAACCAGCAGGAGCGTGAGATCATCCACGTCATCATCGACGTGTCGCTGCAGGAGAAGAGGCCCAACCCCTTCTACGCCTACCTCGCACAGAAGTTCTGTGAGTTCCACAGACGCTTCCAGGTACTGTCCCCTATATATTAATTATCACTCTTTATTTGTGAACTGGTGTTCGTGGTCAACTCGTAAAGCATATCCAGAGATATAACTCTTACAAGGGCTACCTGCATATTTGAATCATTACAATTTACATCAAAAAAACATAGTGTATTAAAGCACTATGTGGGCATGAAATTGTTAGACGTCCATAACGTCACAAGGCACTGTTTAATGCATTAATGATTATTGATTTTGTAAAATCGATTGTTGAGCAGGCAGCCCCCATTATGACCCCATTCCACGTCATGTTCCAGATGACGGTGCAGTTTAACTTCTGGGACCGCCTCAAGATCCTGTCGGAGCTAACGACGACCAACATCAACAACCTGGCCGCCTTCATGATCCACCTCCTGGCCACCAAGGCCATCTCCCTGTCCGTGTTCAAGGTACCGTCTCTGACTATAGTCTATACATAACCCACCAAGGCCATCTCCCTGTCCGTGTTTAAGGTACCGTCTCTGACTATAGTCTATAAATAACCCACCAAGGCCGTCTCCCTGTCCGTGTTTAAGGTACCGTCTCTGACTATAGTCTATCCATAACCCACCAAGGCCGTCTCCCTGTCCGTGTTTAAGGTACCGTCTCTGACTATAGTCTATCCATAACCCACCAAGGCCGTCTCCCTGTCCGTGTTCAAGGTACCGTCTCTGACTATATTCTATCCATAACCCACCAAGGCCATCTCCCTGTCCGTGTTCAAGGTACCGTCTCTGACTATAGTCTATACATAACCCACCAAGGCCATCTCCCTGTCCGTGTTTAAGGTACCGTCTCTGACTATAGTCTATACATAACCCACCAAGGCCGTCTCCCTGTCCGTGTTTAAGGTACCGTCTCTGACTATAGTCTATAAATAACCCACCAAGGCCGTCTCCCTGTCCGTGTTTAAGGTACCGTCTCTGACTATAGTCTATCCATAACCCACCAAGGCCGTCTCCCTGTCCGTGTTCAAGGTACCGTCTCTGACTATAGTCTATCCATAACCCACCAAGGCCGTCCACCTGCTCAGACTAGTTCTCAAAAACAATTTCAATTGACTCCCATTCCCTTCAGTTTTCTTCTATCAAAATGACTTTGCATAGAGTAAATCGGATGTAACTTTGCATGAATGCTGGAATGTCTACTTAGCAGGGCTGCATGAATGTATCATGACGACCCCATTGGGTCGATACATTCCCAAAAGGTCAGCATGATGCACCAATGCATACACTAATAGTGACTTCTTATACCCTCCAGGATACCTCCCAGTAATGGGAAATAACCTCTGAGAAAAAAAGAGATATTTCTTTTCAAACCATTTTTCTTTTGGCTTTGTCGATATTTCCCTAACCTGCCTCCTTGTTTCCCCTCCCTAGGTGGTGGAGTTCAGCGAGCTGGACAAACACAAGCTGCACCTGGTCCGCACCATCCTGCGCGCCATGCTGCTGGACCACCCCGACCACGTGGTCACCGACGTCTTCTCCAGAGTCTCCTCCTTCCCCAAACTCTCCGCTCTCCGGGAAGCACTCCGAGTGTTCATGCGGCACTTCTTACTGCGGAGAGCCAAGGGGGAGACGGAGCGGGCAGCGCTGGAGGAACGCATAGAGCTAGCCGAGAAGGCATTAGGGTCCGCCGAAGGGTCGTTGGATTTTGACTAAAGCTATATTTCATGTAGATTTTATATATATATCCCTTTAAGGCTTTTATAGTTCTTTCATGTGATACGCCCTTGGTTGTCATGATTCATAAATTCATCATGCTGACCCTTCTGGGGTGTACCAACCCCATAGGGTCGTCATGATGCATGAATGCAAAACTGATGGGTTACTCGCCAGGGCTGCATTAGTGCATCATGACGACAAAGGGCATACTGCATTAATGCACTATGCAGCCTTAAAAGTGTTAAGTGATATTGATTGATCATCTCATTGTAAATAGTGAAAAAAGACATAACATATACAGAACATTGACCTGAAGAGAAACATGACTACTCAGTTGCTGGGCTCATTTGAGGACTTTGGTTTCTATCAGAGTATTTTTGAAATTAAGTGATGTTTGAGTGTATTTGTTTTCCATGCCAATGTACATAGCAGTATGGTATGGATTTATGCGTTGTGGATGTGTACATAATAAAGAGGTGCTAGATGGAAATATACGACTTGCTTCTGATATATCGGTACATTGTATTAATATCTCATAGAGAGACACCAAGAATTTATATACAATTTATTTACATATTAAAAAGCCATAATTTCACTACCTTATTGATATGTAGATTTATTAATATCATTGAAAACATTCTGTGGCCCCACTTTTCTTACATTTTCTCAGTTATAATGAGGTATGTTCTTGATACAAATACACATATTTTGTATATTAGTTTATGAGGCGGACATAAATACATTGTTCAATACAGCATGAATAAGTTGAACACAGATCAACTGGGGCAATATAGGAAACATAGATACAGTATAATATATGGCTATATACAGTATCTGGGCGACGCCCAGGTGTAATTGAACTTAAATGATGGTGTCCCATTGAAACGGATGCACGACAAGTAATACATGGACGAAATTGTCTCAAGGATTATAGCATGGTCTAAACATTAACGCCCAGATCTCGAGCGGGTCTAACTTCAGCAAATATGGGGAATCCTGCCAATATGATTGTTTAACCCTTCAACTGTTACTTGGCGGCGCTTTGTTAATGTCTCATGACAAATGGACATTAATAAGGCATGATGCTGTCCTTTAATAGATGGTTAGATTAACAGTCAGTGGCTGGTCAGACGGCTGGTGCACAGAAGGGTCTGGACGACCTTGTCTCTAATGTGAAGATGCCGCGCCCCGGTAACGTCTCGGCCTGCGGCCCCATCGTCTGTGTCGTGTTGACCACCGGGCTGCAGGAATCCTGTGGTAATAGGAGAGACATAAGACATTGTACCAGTATATATAATTAGATCTACTAAAATGAGTAATTCTATTCGTCAAAACGAGTAGATCCACACATAAGTAATTGGTAATTGCATAAGAGATGACTGATGTTATAATAGACAATTAGGTGATTGACACCTGGTCCCAATTAATGTTTAGGAACCTATTGATGATAGGGTGTGGTGGGTGGGATACCTGAGAGAGAGGCTGGTAGACGTCCGCCACCACCGAGGAGAGAATTAAAGTGGCACAATCACCAAGTGTATCCCACTCACAATTCTAGTACTGTTCTAGTCTACTATGTGGTTAAGTGCGAGTGGTGAGAATGCCCCTTTAAAGGTGCGGGAATAATGCTTTGTGTCAGACGCCAGCATGCTAAGATACGTCCTGCGTGTAACCCGGTGGTGTATCAGACGATTCAGTCTAGATTATCCAGCAATAATTAATTGCGGCCCAATTAGATCCATGACGACATGATACCTTAATACATCATGCCATTGGTCGTCATGATGCATGAATGCAGCCCTGGCGAGTAACTCACCAGGGCTGCATTCAAGCATCATGCCGACAATACGGGATTGAGACCCTCACCAAGGGTCAGCATGATGCACCAATGCAGCCCTGGCAAATAACTAGCTGTGGCTGCATTGGTGCATCATGCCGGCATCATGACAACAAACGTCATCTTTTAGTGACACCCGTCCTTACAGGGTTAGCAGCATGAGTAGTAGGGTAGGGTGACTCACGGGTAGGTGTGTGTGGTCGGTGCAGTGCTGGGTGGCCGTGAACTCACAGCGCGCCGACAGAGACTCCTTAAACAGGTCCAACACCCGCATGTGGCTGCAGTCAGGCAACAGGTCTGGGGGAACAAGGCTCAACGTCAATACCCTACCCATATTAACTTGTCTCAATATTAGGTATTGTAACAAAATAATTAGAAACTTGTACTCAAGTTAGTTTTAGGAATGTGGACAGAATCAGTGATCTGCCCCATACATGCTTACTCGTCACATAAAAAGAATTATGAGTAAAATGAATTTCATCAAGAAAAAAGCACAGCCATGATTAAGCCCCCCAAAAAAGTGTTCTGGTATCCCGACCGACCTTACGGTTTTGAGGCCATCCCAACTTTGTTTTGAACATTTCAATTTTATTTTTGAAACAGTTATTCATGACATTTTAGGGTCTTTATTACTAAAATGTTATTTTACTAAAATAAAAATAAATCTAAAGCGACAAACCGACCCTATTTATTTTTGGTTGTCGGAACACAACAACGTTTTTTTAGGCCTTAGGTGGGCTTGTCTGAACAAAGCCTTATTTCAATGAAAGTCTCACCAGTTTTGGGTTTAGGTACCCCAAACAGCTTGGGCCGTGGGGTGGCTCCAGGCGCCCCGCCCTGGAGGCCCTCCAGTCCCTCCCTGAGGAGGTCCCCTACTCTACACCCTGGTTGCTGCCCGCCCCCGTTAGGGTAGAAGTCGACATGACCGAGCGGCTTCATGGTGCCGAAGTGCAGCAGGAGACCGCGCTCCCCGTGCGTGTGCCACACGTCCACGAAGTCAGCACTCCCCGGGTTGAGTCCCACCGTCCAGTTCTTGTTCTCAAACCACGGCCCAGCAGGGTCGAGGCCTGGTGGGGATACATTTGGGAGTGAAGGGAATATGAAAAAATATGATTTTCAGACAAAAAATGGCTCAGAGAATACGATTTTGGAAGTTTTGAGGTTGGCAGCTCTGATGTTGGGTGATGATATTCGCAGCTCTGAGTTTTAAGATTGAATATATTAAATTATAGTTTTTAGGTTTCACACAATTCAGGTGCACACAAGCTCATGCACAATTCGTACATAGATGTGTTGGAACTATGTATATCATACATCAATTTGATAATATATAATGTCTCTTTCAAATCAGTTCCATTTTTTAAACTTTTGATACCTAGTATGGAATGTACATGGAACAAAAACGTTCTTTTTTTTAGCTTCCTTTGCTTTCAATAGCCTTATGGGATAGGAATGGAAAATATTTATTGAATGTAATGAGTGGGGACTGATCTTAGAGTGATTTCCGAGGACCCTTTTCTTTCTTTTACTGATATTCCAATTATTATGGTCTACAGAGCTGTTCAAAGTTGCATAGTTACCAAAAAGTGGAGATTTTCGTCATTTTTCAGTGAAATTTCACATTTTTCGGTGAAATTGCAGAACTTAATAATAGGAATATCAATAAAAGAAAGAAAAGGGTCCTCGGAAATCACTCTAAGATCAGTCCCCACTCATTATATTAAAAAAATATACACCATTTCTATCCCATAAGGCTATTGAAACCAAAGGAAGCTAAAAAAAAAAAGAACCTTTTTGTTCCATTCACATTCCACAGCAATAAAAAAAAACAAAAAAAACTGAAATGATTTGATGGAGGCATTAAATACGGTCAAACCAATGTGCAATACACATATCTCCAATACATTTAAGTCCAAATAATACATAATTATGTGCACACCTATAAAAGGGTGGAGTGCGTCCTTAAGGTGGATCGCTACCTCTTGAATATAGACACACTACGCAGGTATCTGCGCATATAGCTTAAATGTATCAGATTGAGATAATCTTACATAATCGGATACATATACATGCTTACTAAGCCATATAAAAATTGGGCAATTTCGCGCAAAATTTAGTGTTTTATAGAACTTTGAATATTTTATGTATTGGTAACCAATAATATTTGCTATTTTTATCACAAGTTAAAATACTTTTTCCAATAAATCATTATCTAAAATGGTATAGACCTCATCAAGTTACTTGAAATAGCCAAAGGTATACAATGTAACCATTTTATACTCTGGTTTTAGCCATTTTACACTTTATTTTTCGCTTCAAATGTAAGATTTAGACCGATTTTGCAATATCTATTTACTTCAAAGGCCAAAAATATATATATGTTAGCAAATGATCTGAACTATTTTCTGAGAGATTTTAAAGAAATTGTTCATTTTGAAGACTATTTTTTAGCCAATAAGGCTACAAAATAATAGCAATTTATTCTGACTCTTTACCGAAATATTATATTTTTACCCAGAATGGCATGGTATACAATTGTAAAATCATTTTTGCCGTAAAGCGGAACATAAAGGTGTTTCACATGGGAAGTTTTACATTTCTGTGCACAATGGTTGATACGAAAAAAATTATGGAAGCTTTGACACTTTTTTCTCATTTTTAGAGAAAAATTAAAATACTTTAAATTTTCAAAAATCGGTATCTAAAAAAGTGATTCAGGACCCCCCATTTTTCTTTTCATTTTCCGATTCTATATGATTTAGACTGCATGTAGAAAAAAATAGAGACATTCTGCTAACTTTCAACAAAGGATAGCGACCCACCTTAAATTCCATGAGATGTACTTATTTAAAAAAATGTTTATTAAAGAACAGCTTAAAAACACTTCTATTCACCTAATCAATGCTAATCACTTTACTGGATTATTTTTTATTGTCAGTAGTATAGTATGTATCGGAACGGGACTATAGTTAACTACTGTTTATTACTCAATCGACCTGCAGCCAATCAGAGGCCTCCATTTGGTCACGTGACCCCCTCATTTGCATAATTACGTAATAGGCCACGCCCCCTCATTTGCATAATTACGTAATAGGCCACGCCCCCTTGATCACCAGCCAATCAGGGGCCGCCATTTGGTCACGTGACGCCCTCATTTGCATAATAGGCCACGCCCCCTTGATCACGTGACCCCCTCATTTGCATAGTAGACTACGCCCCTTTGATCACCAGCCAATCAGAGGTCGCCATTTGGTCACGTGACCCCCTCATTTGCATAATAGGCCGCGCCCCCTTGATCACGTGACCCCTTCATTGGCATGATAGGCCACAACAACATCACGTGGCTATCTTTGTTTGTAAACAACACCACGTGGCTCTCTTTGTTTGTAAACAACACCATGTGGCTCTCTTGTTTGTAAATAACACCTACTAAGTTTAGTCATAGGTAGCAGTAGTGTTTGTAAATAACGCTTACTAAGTTTTCAGTCATAGGTGTCTAGAGCAGCAGCAGCAGCAGCATCTTCAGCAGCAGCAGCAGCAGCAGCCGCGTCATAAGTGTCTAGAGCAGCAGCCACGTCATAGATGACTAGTGCAGCAGCAGCAGCAGCATCTTCAGCAGCAGCAGCAGCGTCATAGGTGTCTAGAGCAGCAGCTGCAGTAGCAGCAGCGTCATAGGTGTCTAGAGCAGCGGCAGCAGCATCTTCAGCAGCAGTAGTAGCAGCAGCGGCAGCAGCAGTAGCAGCAGTAGCATCTTCAGCAGCAGCAGCGGCAGCAGCAGTAGCAGCATCAACAGCATCTTCAGCAAAAGCAGCAGCAGCCGCGTCATAGGTGTCTAGAGCAGCGGCAGCAGCATCTTCAGCAGCAGCAGTAGCAGCAGCGGCAGCAGCATCTTCAGCAGCAGCAGCAGCGTCATAGGTGTCTAGAGCAGCAGCGTCATAGGTGTCTAGAGCAGCAGCCGCAGCAGCAGCAGCATCTTCAGCAGCAGCAGCGGCAGCAGCAGTAGCATCTTCAGCAGCAGTAGCAGCAGCAGCAGCAACATCTTCAGCATCAACAGCATCTTCAGCAAAAGCAAAAGCCCGTAACTTAGCATCATGTGCATCAGCCATAGCCGTAACAGCGACACTGCGACTAGCATAAGCAAAACAGGCTATTTTTTTAGCAGCTGTACAAGCATTTATAGCATTAGCCCTAGCAGCAGCCGCAACAGCGACACTTTTAGCAGACGTTGCAGCATCAGTAGCAGCAGCATCGGTAGCAAGAGCGGAAACAGTAGCAAAAACATTAGCAGCACGAGCAGCAGCGGCGAGAGTAACAGCAGCGTTGTTAGCAGCATTGGCAACTTCGTATGCAGCATGTGTAGCACGAACAGCGATACGAGCTTCACGTTTTGCACGAGCAGCAGCAATAGCTGCAGAAGTAGCCATCACACTTTCCAGCCACCCGTACGAATCTTGATAAAAACCAACCTCCACCTTGCTACTTGTTAACTCATCAGTAAACATGGACGTCTCCTCGTGTGGTGTTGTCGCGGCTCTGTAGTAGTGTTGGGATTGCTCACATTCGGTAGAACGTAGAGTGATTCCTGATGACGCCATGCTGAAGGTGGTAGAAGAAGTGTGTGGGACTCATGTTTCACTCTCGCTTATGTACTAGGCTCCGAGATAAGCTTCTTAACTCAAGAGGAAAACTCTCACTAGGAAGGCGACCAGCTGTCTACCTGTGTAGGTGCGGGTTCGTTACATCTTTAATCCTGTTCGACCCCCCGAGGAAATAGATGAAAAAAACAAAAGACCATCTTTCAAGCACTCGAATCCGCAGTCAGTAGGAAGCTATAAGGAGCTTAACTTGTGTTTGATTTAAGCTGTCTACCACACGCACGCGCTTGTAGTCACAGCTAGAGTGGCAGACTTCCGTCCGCCCGCTGGCGCATGACAATCGACTTTAGACACCCCCTGTAGTTTTTTTTTGCATACACAGTTGACTAGCATCTTAATCTTTTACCCAGCTATAAGCCCATATACATGTAACGCGCATTACTCCTCTTTATGGTAATTATCAGATCGATTTAAGGGTGGAAAAGGCTTAGGTGATTTAGGTCCCTCTCTAGCTGAAAACAGGCTTAGACCATAGCATGTAGGCAGCCGGCCGCGTTAAACACCCCCTGTAGGTTTTTTTTTGTTTTTTGTATACACTCTCGATCCCCTCTCTAGGTGAAAACAAAGCTTAGAAGATGCGGTGATCCGGCCACCGGCTGGCGCGTCACACCTGTCGTTAATCACCCCCTGTAGGCTTTGTATACACTCTCTAGGTGAAAACAAAAGCTCCCTCCACGGGCTGGCGCGTCACACCTGTCGTTAAAACGCCCCCTGTAGTGTTAGTATACACAGTTGCCCCGCCTTATCTATTCACCAGCTATAAGCCCATATACGTGTACATGTGATTTTTGATACCCTCTCTGGAATAGGGTGGGGCTCAAGGTGAAAACAAGATTAGACCATTCGCTCTCTCAGCTATATAAAGAGCCTCAATTGTTCTTGCAACAGCACTTCACCACCGGTACACTATCAGTCACGAGGCAGATGTTTGCGGTATGGGTCATACAGGTTACCTACTAATAGCGGTTTGGTGAGTAGATCACTTTTTTTCTCCTAAAAAAAACAACAAAAACGCCTCACTTATGACTCAGGTATGTATATGTAGCACTGTTAGTGTAAGTACACAGTAGAATCTACTGTACTATAGACTCAACCCTCTGAAGACGGTGGAGCGCGTTAATGCGCAGGTCTGTGTCGGCGTCACTTGTTTTTTATTCTAACTAAAAAAGAAAAAAAGTCAGAAGTCAATCTACGACCTATCAAAGACAAATTTGTGATAAGTTCAAACTAAATAAGAGACAGTTTGAGCGTCTCTTAGTCGCTGTCAAAGATGCGAATAACGAACGCGCTGAGGGCGGGGTTCAGGTCACGTATAGTTCCCCGCTCTTTCGTCAGATGGCGCCACAATAGGGGTTTTGTACATTCCTACGATGCTCGCGAACATTTCAACGCATAATGAGCTATATAGGCAACAAAGTGCGCTTCTGAATATATTAAAATATAAAAAACAATTCAATATTGTGTATTTCTGATAGAAATGAGGCAGTTTCTTTGAATACCAACTAAACTATAGCGAGATGAAAAATACCACACCATATCTAAGGCTTTATAAAAGATACATAGTCAGAAACTCTCGCCGAGTCGGCAATCTGAAAAACGGATCAACTCGTTTTGACTCGTTGTGCCACAAGGGCCCCCATCCAACGGGGGCCCTTTGAGGTCAGTCTGTCAAACCACAGTGATCCATGCTGCTTAACACTAGGCGTAATTAATTACGCCCATGTTGTGCAGCATCTAACCAACTGACAGTGTCAGTTGGTTGGCCCCTCTTTAGGGGCCACACAATAAAATAAAGAATAGAGGCCTAAGGGAACGTTCACAAGCGTCTCCCCTTCCTACGGGGTGGGTGGGTCTTTGAGTTTAGTGACAAAACAGCGACATGTGAGTAGGAGTTTGCGTGTCAGCTCTCTTTTTTTTCTTTTTTTTTCCAAGTCTACATATTATTTATGATTAAAAAATTTAAAAAAAAAACCCACGATAATATAGTGCGCTGATCAAAAACTGAATAGAAAAATAACCAAAAATAGGTTGGGGAAATCTCTGCTATGTAGCTGATCGGTCGTTGTCACACGGTGCAGAAAATTTACTTTTTTTTTTTTTTTTTTTTTTAGAAAATCTATATTAGGACCACAGACGGGGCACATGTGTCACTTGTCGAATATAAGAGATACCAATGGGCTTTGTCGAATTTAAGAACTAGGTCTTGGCCATTGGCATTGTCTATTTTGAGAAGTAGTCTTGCCCGTCTTGCCCCTTGTCGCCAACTCCCAGCACCCCCTGTGTCTCTTTGTCCATATTGGCTAAAAACAGGACATTGTTGCCTTGGCTATTCTACCCCCCGTCTGGGTATCTTATTACTTAATCACTTCGTCTTGACCCTGTGGGGCAGTGGGTATATGGAATAACCGTGTCCAGGTGTACTCTATCTGACACATAACCGAAGGTTACTGAGTTATGTAATAATACCTGACCTATGAGGCCGCCAGTCAGTTTGCCGTGATTATTTTGACACACTCTCAGTTACTCGTAGGACATCTAATACATAATTAGACTCAGCATCATATAAGACAGTCTCGGCCACGCCGGCTGCATATCGGACCAGGGGGATAGTCTGGCAGCGACTCGCCACCCCGTCCACAAGCTGTGTACAGCACCCCGTTTCTCTTTGTCCATATTGGCTAAAAAACAGGGCATTGTTGACTTGGCTATTTTACCCGTCTGGGTCTTATTATTTAATCACCTCGTCTTGACCCTGTGGGGCAGCGGGTATATGGAATAACCGTGTCCAAGCGTACTCTATCTAACACATAACCGAAAGTTACTGAGTTATGTAATAATAACTGACCTATGAGGTCGCCAGTCAGTTTGCCGTGATTATTTTGACACACTCTCAGTTACTCGTAGGGAATCTAATACATAATTAGACTCAGCATCATATAAGACAGTCTCGGCCACGCCGGCTGCATATCGGACCAGGGAGATAGTCTGGCAGCGACCCGCCAGCCCGTCCACAACCTGTGTACAGCACCCCGTGTCTCTTTGTCCATATTGGCTAAAAAAACAGGTCATTGTTGACTTTGGCTATTTTACCCGTCTGGGTCTTATTATTTAAATCACCTCGTCTTGACCCTGTGGGGCAGTGGGTATATGGAATAACCGTGTCCAAGTGTACTCTATCTAACACATAACCAAAGGTTACTGAGTTATGTAATAATAACCGCCCTATAATCCTATGAAGTCGCCAGTCAGTTTGCCGTGATTATTTTGACATACTCTCAGTTACTCGTAGGGTATCTAATACATAATTCGACTCAGCATCATATAAGACAGTCTCGGCCGCGCCAGCCGCATATCGTACCAGAGGGATAGTCTGGCAGCAACCCGCCATCCCGTCCACAATCTGTGTACAGCAGTCTGGACCAGACCACCAACTCTGGGTATAGCATTCGGGATGACTGGAGCAAGACTGGATCTAACCCTTTAATAGTCGCATAGCGCTTTAATGTGCAGTGCCCGTTGTCGTCATAAGCCATGAATGCAGCACTCAGAGTTCCTCACCAGGGCTGCATGCATGCATACACTGGCATATCGACAAAGAGCGTAGCGCATTAAAGCACTATGCTACCTTTAGCATTAAAGCGCTGAGGGGTTATTTTTTGATAGTGTAGAACCAATATCTGTCTAATTAAACTCCTTATCAGTGCTGTTTTTTTTTCACATACAAAAGAATTAGGTAATGGCGCTCCGCCATGTATTGGATAACCACTGCAGCGCGACTCTGAAAAGCGGCGGCGGTGAATTTCCATTTAGATCCTGAAAAGGGGGGCGGTCAGATGTCGTCAAGGCCCTGATAAGTAGGGCAGTTCAAATCATATGATTACATTGAGCTAATTTTCTTGCTGAAAGGAATGAATAATTGTATTTGTATAAAATTCACACACACACACACACACACACACACCCGCCCACCCACCCACCCACACACACACACACACACACACACACACACACACACACACACACACACACACACAGGTGTTACCAGCGAATCGGGGACACTGTTGCACATTCCTACAAAGTGGGGACCTTCACAAATTAACCCAGCTTTCACTTAATTTAGGTTCAATTTAGGGCACTGCATAATTCTAACCCCCATTAAACAGTAAATTATCATATTGAAAAATATTGAGCTGGCCTGTGGTGCTCCAAAGTAGAGCAGTACAATGCATCCAAACTGAGGACATGGCAAGTGTTTCGCAACCAAAGTGAGGACATGTTTGTACAATTCAAATATTTATAGATCTAATATCTACTTTTCTGCTCCTAATCATAAAAGTGATCAGTCAATTTATGAATAATAATGAGTTTAATAGGGGCAATACATTATAATCAGGGTGTGTGCTCGAACAAATCAGAACTCAAACTGTGTGTATGCAAAATGAGGACTTGGTCTGAAATTGCACAGTGTGTGTATGCAAACTGGGGACATTGCCACACAGTGTGTGTCTGCAAAGAGAGGACTTGGTCTTAGGTATGGCGTGTTTATGCAAACTGGGGACATTGCCACACAGTGTGTGTCTGCAAATAGAGGACTTGGTCTTGGGTATGGCGTGTGTATGCAAACTGGGGACATTGCCACACAGTGTGTGTCTGCAAATAGAGGACTTAGTCTTAGGTATGGCGTGTGTATGCAAACTGGGGACATTGCCACACAGTGTGTGTCTGCAAATAGAGGACTTGGTCTTAGGAATGGCGTGTGTATGCAAACTGGGGACATTGCCACACAGTGTGTGTTTGCAAATGAATGGTGGGCCAACGTTGCACCAACATCACCTTCTCACGTACCAACTTCTAGCCAATCATATTTAGAAGTTAGAAATAATGTGTTCTGACGTTGATCCAACCCGCGGTCTATGTGCTAACCAAGCCACCAAGCCACCAGTGCGGGTTATATCATATTCTCAAAGTCTAGGTGCGGGTAATATGAGGGTTTTTATAAGTATAGTATAGTACTAAAAATCGGCGATTTTCAGACCCCATATGCAGGTTATATGACTCTCTCAAAGTCAGGGTGCATTTAATAAAGGCATAAGTAGACATTACTAAATAAGAGTGGGCAGAAACCCAAATTGTCCATGTATTATAGTCAAACCCCGGCAGGGGCAAGGGCATGCCTCCAATATCCAGTATGAAAGTCCATAATCAATTAAACTTGCTATATGCAATGCAAGAATTTATACTCAGGTACAAAATAATGATGTTAGCAAAATGCATGTATCTATTTTGCTTTTAAAGTTCATATTCATATTACACATATATACTGCGGTACTAGCGAGGCGACGATTAACATACCGATTAAGGTAAATGAGAAATTAAATGTCATCTAGTGCTCTGATATATCCAATTACTAATAATTTTGTCCTTATGCAGCAGCAGGCCTGTGACCACAGCGCACTTCTGACATGCAAAAAGGGGGGGGGGTTCAAAAAATATATTTTAATTATGAAAATTAGTTAAGTTAAAGTTATTATTATGCTGGAGGTCTGGCGGGCAATCAGCTGAGGTGACCACCCCTACCGATTGCCTTCCTTTTTGAATAGTGCATTCTAATGTATCAGTCCATTTTCAATCAGGATCCTCTTGTTGATAACGACTGCTTTTGCTATCCTTATAGCCCACTCCTGGTTCGTAGCAGCATCAGTCCCTACCATGACAGCAAGGCGCCTCTTGGGGCTGTCCCCGACCCCGGCCCTGTGATGTAACTGCAGGTGCCAGGGAGGGAGGAATTTAGACATCTGACACCGGGGTGGACGGTGGGGGGGGAGGTCCTAGCTGCACCCCTCCACTACTCCAGCCTCAAGCCCCTGCACATGTTGAGGGGACTAGATCCTGGTGCTAGGTGTAGGACTAGGCTGCAGTCCACAGGCTAGAAATAAAGAGCCTATTAGGCTGGTGGCACCTATATCTCTTCCTCTACTGATAGAACATAATATAAGTGAAAAAAATCTCTGTAAATTCTTCAACATTCAGTTATGCGGATCTTGAACCGTTTGTGTCTGAGTTAAATACCCTTGACCCTCTCTTTCCCCCTTCCCTACCCTCTCACTCCCCTACCCTCTCATTCCCCCACTCCCCCACCCTCTCAATCCCCTAATCCCCTACCCTCTCGCTCCCCCACTCCCCTATGCTCTCACTCCCCCACCCTCTCACTCCCCTATCCTCTCACTCCCTCACTCCCCTACCCTCTCACGCCCCCTCTCACTCCCTCACCCTCTCACTCCCCTACCCTCTCATTCCCCCAGCCTCTCACTCCCTCGCCCCCTACCATCTCACTCCCCCACCCTCTCACTCCCCTATCCTCTTACTCTCCCAATCCCCTACTCCCCTACCCTCTCACTCCCCCACTCCCTTACCCTCTCACTTTAATATGATACCAAATGTGTCAATATTCATCAATTTTATTGTTTTCTTCATTAAACTTACAAAATAGATAAAATATTTCCCCAATGAATGATAACTTAACAGTGATGATTAAACTTTGAGTGGCCTTAACAATAGTTGTTTTAGTGTCCTTGACCCTCTCTTTCCCCCTCTTTTCCCCTACCCTCTCAATCCCCCACTCCCCCACCCTCTCACTCCCTTAATCCCCTACTCTCTCACTCCCCCAATCCCCTACCCTCTCACTCCCCACTCCCCTACCCTCTCATTCCCCCTCTCACTCCCCTATCCTCTCACTCCCCTACCCTCTCACTCCCCCACCCTCTCACTCCCTTAATCCCCTACTCTCTCACTCCCCCAATCCCCTACCCTCCCACTCCCCACTCCCCTACCCCCTCATTCCCCCTCTCACTCCCCTATCCTCTCACTCCCCTACCCTCTCACTCCCCTACCCTCTCAATCCCCCACCCCTTACCCTCTCACTCCCCCTCTCACCCCCCACCCTCTCACTCCCCTAATCCCCTACCCTCTCACTCCCCCACTCCCCTACCCTCTCACTCCCCCACTCCCCTACCCTCTCAATCCCCCACTCCCCTACCCCTCACTCCCCCACCCTCTTGGGGAGTGAGAGGGTGGGGGGTGAGAGGGTAGGGGATAAGGGGAGTGAGAGGGTGGGGGAGTGAGAGGATAGGGGAGTGAGAGGGGGAATGAGAGGGTAGGGGAGTGGGGAGTGAGAGGGTAGGGGATTGGGGGAGTGAGAGAGTAGGGGATTAAGGGAGTGAGAGGGTGGGGGAGTGGGGGATTGAGAGGGTAGGGGAAAAGAGGGGGAAAGAGAGGGTCAAGGACACTAAAAAACCATTGTTAAGGCCACTCAAAGTTTAATCATAACTGTTAAGTTATCATACATTGGGGAAATATTTTATCTATTTTGTAAGTTTAATGAAGAAAACAATCAAATTGATGAATATTGACACATTTGGTATCATATTAAAGCCTATACTGTCAGGAATCCAATGGGCTAGAGATCACTTTCATTGTCATAACCTTTGCAGATAAATTAAATCAGAGTGCTAGTATGTGTACAGCGAGCATAATTGGTTAGCTATGATTATGTAACCCAGGCTATCCATGGAGCCTCCCAGCCACCACATGTGGTTGGGTGTAGAGTTACCTCTATCCTGAGCCAGGAGCCTTCAGAGGCTGTCATCAGACTAACTGAGCATCACCATGTACCCCGTCTGGCAGCTTTCTATATGATTCTCCACGCTTTCCACCAGTGAGTGTATGAACAGTGGCTTCAAGCCAGGGCCCGACCAGACCATACTGCTCATTGATATTCACTATCATTCGGTTTAGATGTGGGACTCCAGCGTCAATAACTGACTGAGCATGTTGGTAAGAGTCCACCTCTTCATTGTATAATGCGAAGCTGGCGCCAATTAATTGGCAAAAGGCAGAACGCTGATGTAGGCTATTAAGTATATGTTTATACCACTCTATTTTATTAGCCATACATTCCACCAGGTTTCCCACCTCTGTATAGACAGGGGATATCCTATGAGAACCCGTCAGCTGATCCACATGTAGGTCAGTCATGTTATTGACCCCCAGCATTATAAGTACTAGGTCGAAGTGGTGCCTTCTTATGTCCATAACGAGGTGAGGTAATAGAGTCTCATAGGTGGCTCCTCCCAGGTACCTAACCCACACTTTAGTATCATTATGCCCTTTTTCACACAGATAGTTATTTATCGGCTCCTGTAGGTATTTACCCCTACTGTCAGCGTATAAGGCCACATGTAGCATGATACTTATCTAGGTACTGGGTTGGTTCGGGAAGAGGTGAGCTGGCGCGTCCTGCTGCTGCTGTTGGAGCTGTGCCCGTCTGTCACGTTTAGCTTGGTCAGCCAGTCTGATTTCGGCACGCACCTCCTGTAGTAGCACCCCGCAGCGATTAAGGCCAGGCCTATTAGCGTCAGAGTTTATCCCAGTCTGCTAGGGTGCGTCCCGTACCATATGTACGATTTCGCGTACTCTCGTACAATTCAACTTCTCCCGTCCCCAATAATTGATTTTTTAATGCAATTATTTGGGTGAATTTACACATTTGTAGTGCCTTGAGGGTCTCTTCCTCCACTGGCTTCCAGTCTGCGTGATCAGAAACATGTTTGGCCTTTTTCTTTGATTGATTAATTTTGATTAATTTATTGCACGAATCGTTCTGTGATAGAACGTTTTTCGGCGCGTAGGGGCAGTTGGTGATCAACACCTCACGGGCTGTAGGAGGGTCATTAGCTATTTGAGCTGCCTGGTGCCAAAGCCCCTGCTCGACGCTCCCGTAGTAGTGACCCTTATACACAATTTCGGCAGGCGACATGTAACTGAGCCAGGAGTGGTGTGACTGGAATGCTATACCCCCATTGGTGAGGGTAATCGTTTTAGCCGCACTAACAGTCAGGGTAGGGGGGAGGGTGTGTAGAGTTTTGTAGGTATATGCCTGTCCATTTATTACGACTCCCTTCCCTTTTAATTGAGTTGCATGTCCCAATGCCTTAGCATGGTTGGCCACAACACGCAGATCTCTTTGTTGAGCCTGTTGGTTGGGAGTCATATCATCACTTATGTTGATATGAGACCAGGTTGCAAGGTGTTTTAGTTTATTAGCATCGGTAAATACGACTCCCTTTGTTTCAGGTCTGTGCAGCGTGACTAGTATAGGTCTACAAGGCTGAGTGGCGTTAGGTGCAGGCTGTCGGTTCTGGAGGGGTGGGGGACCAAGTCTAACAATAGATCCACAGTCTGTAGCAGTCAACCCGGTACCCATGTCCAGGAAGAAGGTCAAAATGGCGTTACGTGCATTTGGATGTTGCGCTTCACTTATGCCTCTTATAATTAAATTCCCCCTTCTTTTACCTTGCCTTAGCTCCTCGATCTGCATGGCTTGCTGCTCAATAATTAAGTCTTTCCTGACATCTTTTGCTACTAATTTGTCAAGAATTAATTTCATATCAGATTGATTTTGGGCAAGCCTATCATGTTCAGACCTCAAGGTGCCATGTCCCTGCTCTATGACCTTCAGGCGCGCGCTGTGCTGGTCAGCAACCCCAATGAGACTGTTTATCTGGTCGTTGTTTGAAATGGTAGAATTTGTTAGGATCGTGAGTTTTGAGACCAATTTATTCACACCTTTAACAAACTTTTTTTCTAGCACGACCAAATTGTCTCCCCCATGGGACTGTGACCCTTTAATTCTGTCTTTATCACGGGACCTAGTCTGGCGGGTAGTAGTTGGATTATCGTCAGATTCCTCCCCAGGCGATAAATCGTCATGCTCATCGTCACTTAGATCGTCCAGATTAAGCAATTTTTTTGGGGGGGTTAGGTCTACTTTCTTGTACCCGCTAAACATTCCCATAATAGAAGTGCCTATATTGAATCCAAACCTGCTCGGTGTGCTGGCAGCAGAGGCGCCGGCTGTAGGTGGATCCTCCATATTGGTATGGTTCAAGGTGCCTCCAGGTTGTTCCTCCACATGTATTTCCTGTTGTTGGGACTCATAATGCATACAATATATGCTGAATCTGTATGCAGGGAGGTTTATACACAGTTTATGCACAGGTAGTCTGTGTCCAGAGTCGTTGCGGAAGGCCCAGGTGTGTTATATTGGGTTAGTATGCGGGAGCTCCCGGGGACACGTCCGTCTCACTCAGCGGCCATGACTCACATCATATAAGTGAGGTGCTGGTTATACGCGGGAATTTACGGTGTAAACCTTGACCCATTATTCATTTATTGTAAGCACTTAAACAAACACATAAATAGTTCAACTTCTATCAACTTTATTCCAAAAAGGTGCATTCTCCTAGCATCTATTATTATTAGTTTTACTGCTATATCATAACACATCCATGTTTTTTTCCGACTCCAGGGTGGGGAATGGAGAAGGGAGGTCAGGGAATGGAGAAGGGAGGTGGGGAATGGAGAAGGGAGGTCAGGAATGGAGAAGGGAGGTCAGGGAATGGAGAAGGGAGGTCGAGGAATGGAGAGTTCTTTCTGTACACCAGGATAAAATAAACGGGATATGTCTCCTTTGTGGAATGACCAATGTAACAATGATAGTTTTGACTCATATACCTATGATGGCTGGTTAGGTCGATAAGCAGGAACATGGTGTAGTCCTTCACATTCTCACAAAACCAATCTACAGTCCATGCATCTAGACACAATCCCCCACACACATAGGCATAAAGAATTTGAACTTTCCCATTGCATTAGCTTTGAGAGCAGTCTCCACTAGCGCAGCAAGTTCATCCGGGGGCATCTGATCTATGCCCCCTAGAACAGCGTCTACCTCCGCAGGGGTTTTACCCGCCTCCAGAGACGCTTGACGAATAGCTTCCAGCAGGATACGTTCCCGCTGGTTAGCTCTCTCCTGACGAGCCGTGTTGGTCGTACGAACCGCCGCGGTCTCCTGCTGGATGATCTCATCCTCTTTGGCGACATCAGAGATAGCCTCCTTGTTTCTCTGGGCGACTTGCTGGGCCAGCCTCATGGCTAGAGTCAGCAGTCGCTTCTTCTCGCGCCGTCCGAGGACCGTGCGAAATTCGGCGAATGTCTCCATGTCCGAATCTAAAGTTGCCAATGCATCAGGACGCTGCTCGGCAACTGCTAGGAGGCGTTCCTTGCGGGAGTGTATCCAATTTCTTGGTCGTAGTCTCCCGAACCGGTTTCTGCGCTGTAGCTTCTCCGGATTTCTTCGGTCCGGCGGAACTCGTGGTTTTAATGTCCACCTTACCCTTTGTTTTGGGTTCGGTTTTCACCTCCACCTTGCCCTTGGGTTTAATGTCGGCTTTCACAACTATTCTGGCCTTGGACTTCTTCGGATCCGCTACCACAGTACTACTGGTGGCCACCGGATCCTTCTTGGTCTTAGTACTCGGAGTACTAAGTTTCTTGGGTTCGGGCTTCTTCGGCTCAGACTTCTCAACCTTAGGTTGAGCCTTCTTGCCGGGCCCGGACTGCTTAATAACCTTTCAGCCAGGTCGGTCAGTCGACTTGGATCTACTCCGGTTAGTCTTCTTGCAACGAGTCTTCGGACCCGAAGCATCACTGTCGTCACTGTGGGTAACGTTGTCCTTCATGGACAGTCGACGGTTCACTGACTTTTTCAAGGCCGGCGAGATGCTGAGACTTACCAACCGGGATGGTCGGCAAGCGGCTCCGGTGGGTTCGGACTCTTTCTCGGAGAGCTCCAATCCTGCGGGTAGTTCGAAGTCATCATCGACGTCCGGCGAAGGTGACTTCTGGATCGGTGAGACAGCGGGGTCGACTTGCATCTCCGCTATTCTCTCACTGAGCTCGTCCCCCGAGTTGGGGTTGGCTCCCACAAGTCCCTCGACGGCTGAAGCCGTCTCGGGGTCAACAAGTGGTTCGGAGTGGTGGAGCTGCTGCTCGGCCATCCTTACCAGCACAGGGTGTCTTACGACAGAGGAGTTGACGGGAAACACAAAGTTCCCCGCCACCCTCTTTTGTAACAACCACCTCAGAAAAGAGTGTACTCGCTTACCACCTCTTTTAAATCACTTGCTCCTCTTCAATTTCACCCAAAAACGCGATCCGCCGCTGCCAACCTGCCGCCGCTACTGATCCGGCTAACGCCAAAATCAATATGGCAGGTCCCTCGCTTTTGTTTCCAAAACAAAGCGCATGCGCGGCGTCTCGCGTGATTGGACGCAATCCCGTTATCCGGCGTGACCCAATTCTTAATTAATCAAGTCACGGCCTTTCCCGCCCCGCCGCTCGGGCTGTAGGGATCAACACGCCACATGGGCGGCTCCCCAAAAGTGAAATTGTACTTCGAATAAAGAGCTCATCTGGAGTATTCGTGGATATATATGGGAAATCAAAGATTATCCCACCGGATTATCCGTCCACCACCCTCTGGGATCACTCTTCCTTCTTTCCCTTGACTCTGAGCGCCCCTGTCGGTAGCACACATATAACATATAAAGACAACACAGGACACCACACTCGTTGTGTAAAACAAGCTAGGTTACAGCCCCCCCTAGCCACCAGCCTAGGGCTCCGCCGAACGGGATTACCGTCCACATCAAGTAACCTGGCCGGAGGACACTCGTTCTTAACCAATAATCCAGCCTTGATTTTGGTTTTCCGTGCCCTCCTTCCTTCGCTTGCCGAGACTTTCTTTTTCACGGGCTTTCGGGGCTTTCTTCGTACCCGCCTCGTAGGGATATCCTCCGACACCCCCTCCAAGGGTACAAATTTTGCCTCTTCACATCTTCACATCTTCCACCTCCGTTTCCGGGGTGAGCTCCCTCCCAGCCCAAGTACGTAACCAAGCCACATGGCTCGTCCGGATACGCCCTGCCTCGGACTGGATCAATACAGTTGTCTGACTGATACATTTGACCACAGTGTGTGGTCCATCCCAGTTATTCGTCAGTTTGACGTTGCAGAGAGGCGTGTAAGCGGATCACCTTATCCCCCACTACGAACCGTCGCAACTTCAAGCCGGTGTGATAACCCACATTTTGCCATGTAGCAGCTTTGAGCAAATGAGCTTGCACTGTTTCATAGGCAAATTTGAACCTCTCTCAGAGAGATTCTACAAAACAACACCGTACACGTTGCCTACGGACTAATCCCAACCACCCCGAACACCAGGTCCGCTGGCATGATTAAGTTCTCTCCGGACACCAGTAGGCTCGGAGTGCAATTAGTGGAACTGTGCACCGTATTATTATAGGCATGCACCACAAACTCACATTGGTCGTCCCAATCGTCCATATGGGAGTTCACTAAAGGCTTCAGGACCTGGATCAGAGCCCGATTAAACCGTTCCACCTGTCCATAGGACTGGGGTCGGTACGGATTCGTCCGGGTCTTACAGATAGCCAACTGATGGCACATAGCAGCCCACAGTTTTGACTCAAATTCTCTCCCTTGATCGCTATGTAACATCAAGGGAGCCCCCAGATCCACCCCTTAACCAGTGCTTCCGCACAGGTAGCAGCAGTATGATCCTCCAGTGGGTACACTCTCGTGTATTTTGTATAGTAGTCCGAGACCACCATCATAGACGTATTCCCTTAAGGAGTGGGTTTCACTCCACTGATTATATCCACAGCTATCCGAGCAAACCTCACTCCAAATAGCTCCTGCTGCAAGGGCAGTTTGCCCAGTCCCGGACCGGGTTTGCCCAAACAGCAGGCCGGACACGTCTAGATTTATCTCAGGAGATCACCAGACATACCCGGCCAATAACAACGCCGACTCAGCATTTCCAGCGAACGCTTCTTTCCGAAATGTCCGCTCGTAGAATGGCCATGACAGAAGTACAGGATATCCTTCATAGCAGCCGGGATTACCATTTGCAATACCCTCCGCTTTCCTGGACAAGACTTCCACCTGCACAATAACGCATCCCGCATCTCTAGTTCATGGAACTGAGCTAGAAAGCGTCGCATCTCTCTGTTTTCCAATGATATTTCGGGCCTCACTGGACAGATCCCGGTGGGAACTAGCTCCCTCAGTCATGCTATGGTAGGGTCGGCCATCTGGTAAGTCCTTATAGTGTCGGTGGACCAATCCAACAGGTTCTGCAACAACCCATCATAAGGCAAACGCACACTCGCTACCACAGCATTGTGAGCACCACAATCCCCACAGTCCGGACGCACACAACGGCGAACCGGACGTCTACTTAGACAGTCAGCATTTACATGCTTCGTGCCTGCTCAGTATTGGATATGAGAGTTCTCCAACCCGAACTTGCTTAGGTGATTTAACCACCGACCAATCATCCCCTCCGTGTCCTTAAAATTAAGGAGCCACCTCAACGCTGAATGATCCGTCCGCAATGTGAAATTACCACCGTACAAGAAGTGTCTGAACTTCTTTGTATAAACTACCACCGCCAGCAACTCACGCTTGGTAGTGCAATAGTTTCTCTGCGCCTTGTTCATACTGTTACTGGCGAACGCCAGTGGGACCTCTACTCCACCCTGGATTTGGGACAATGCGGCCCCGATGCTCTGATTGCTCGCATCAGTGTCAAGGATGAAATGCCCCTTCTCCGTAGGGTATCTCAGCACGGAGGTGTCCCGGAACAATGACTTAATCTCTTTGAAAGCAAGTCTCCACAGTTTCCGATTTGGCCGGATCAGCCTCCACCCCACTGATAGAGATGATTCGGCCCAGATAAACCATGGACTTCCTAAAATGTAGGAAGCAAGTCCGGGCGAACTTGCAGACGAGGTGTGGGGAGGACCCTTGCTTGACCGAATGTGACACAGAAACAGGGGATTAGATTTCCCTCTACAACTCACAGAGTGCCATGTGACCAACCTAGAACCAATCCAGGTCAGTGTTTATCTTGTTGCTAAGGTGTGTCCCAAAACTAGGCCTATGATAGGTCTATGTGTTAAGTCAAGGTCAGAGCTGGGTGGGAGACCACCCAAGCTGTAGACTAGACTAAGTCCCAGTGGGGACTTATTTATTATGGTCTGATTTTTATTCAGTCCATCTCACACCCCAGTCTTGTCTTAGAAGTTAGTGTCCAGCCCATGGTTATAGGCCTATAAAGGCTGATATTCCCACAGGGTGTACTATAGGTAGAACAACCCAATAGTTTGACACTGGTGACTAAGTAGACTGGTGAAACCCAAAAAATATTTATTTGTTTGTGTTTCAGTGTTAGCAACAAAGTGGTTCGGTTTCGTCAATTGACTCATCAGAAGCATTAAGGGTACAATTCAGAATTGTAAGGTGATTGTTTTCTTTGTAGAACATAGAAAAAAAAAATTTTGCGGAAAAATACTCCCCTCCCACTTTGGGCTTGATGCATGACTCCCTCGGTGACTCCGTCACCATGGTAGAGGGTCAGACATTGCGCTGGTTGAGGGTGGGAGAATTTCACCAAGAAAGTGATACCCAATGGACTTCCTAAAAAGTTCACATTTCTTCGGCTTCAGGGTTAACGCATTAGACCGAATTTGCTCCAATACCTCGCCGAGGTTCAACGCACACTCTTCAAACGTCTTGCCGAAAACAATGATGTCATCCAAGTAGACCAGGCACTTGCGCCATAATAGATCACTCAGGAGAGTTTCCATCATGGCCTCAAAAGTCGCCGGGGCATTGCACAACCCAAAAGGCATCAGTTCGAACTGATACAGTCCAATATGGCTCGTAAAAGCTGTCTTCTCCTTATCCTCCTCCTTCATTCCGATTTGCCAATATCTGGACTGCAAATCAAGGGTGCAGAACCATTGGTTCCCACCCAACGAGTCCAGAGTCTCATCAATTCAGGGTAGAGGATAGGCATTTTTCTTGGTTACTCCGTTCAGACGTCTATAGTCGATACAAAACCGAATAGACCCATCCTTCTTAAAAAAACATCTGAACCGGACTAGACCAGGGGCTAGTGCAAGGCATGATCACCTTCTGTTCCAGCATGGTTTTCACTTGTTCTTCAACAACTCAACGGCAAGCGTCGGTAAGGCATTTTAAATGGCTGTGCATCCCTGGTATTGATGGAATGTAGCACCTTGTCAGTTCGGCCCAAAGGCTCCCCCTCTACTTGCCACGCATCCTGATACCTCTCCACCAGCCTTCTCAAGGAACTGAGATCCCCCGGGTCCGTAAGATCCGTTTCGGAGATCATTTTCTCCAGTCCCTCACTCAGATTGGTAGGCGAAGGGTCCCCTTTCATGCTCACATGACCAGCAGGCATCACTGCCTTGCTGGAGAACACCTCCCCCAACACCGTATCCTTTTTCAGATACTTAGCTTCTAACCCGGGGTTAGAAACCGGCACCACAGTCCAAGCACCATCACCCACCAGGGTGTCCATGCCCACTAGACCGATACTCCCCAACATAGCCATATCCGGTTCCACAACTGCTTCTTCGTCTCTCCTAAGCCCCTTGCTTTGGACCAGCACGTCACACGTCTGTCCGGGAGGAATTTTCACAGTTTGGACCACCGTTGCCACTGTTGAAACTTGCCGAAGCACACACTGCTCTACCGTCCGGTACGGGTGCTCTATCCGGAGTACCCCTGTACTAGGATTCAGGACTGCGTCATATAACGCCGCAAAGTCCAACCCCAGTATACCGTCGTCTGCAATATCCGCAATTGTGGGAGAAGCCACATACTCCTTCCCTCCAATTCGGAGTGGTATGAACGCGCGCCCATACGTCTGCATACTTAACCCATCGGCGGAGCAGGCGCTTACCTTCATTTTGAAGTCATCGCGACTACTTGGCATAGGAGCATAAAAGTTTGAGGAGATAAAGGAGTGGCTAGCTCCGGTATCTACTAAGAACTCGCCTGCCCTACCGGCCACAGTAACAGACACATACCACCGTCTCCCTCCCAGCGGAGACGGGTTTACAGTGAAACGTTTAAAGTCCTTCGGAGTAGCCAAATCTAACGAATGTTTCTTCAAATGGCCGAAACATGGATGATCAGGGGAAAGCTGGGTACTCCCTACCCAAACGGTGTCTGTGACAGCCATTACTTTCTCGTCTCCTTCGGTAATGGGCCTCCCTGCCTCATTGCCGGGCAACTGTTGGACTGAGATGTCCACCAGACCAGCATCCGAACTCCCCAAGCTCAAAGCCACCCCTGGTATTCTTTCTGTCCTAAGAACTCCACTAGGCTCTACCTCTCTGGTATGTTGGCGTACTACATTACCAGGGGTCGTCTGCTCGCCAGCTCGGACCACCCCACCTAGTTTCCCTACTTACTGGGAACTTTCGGGCTCAGAGCCGTGCACTCCGCAGCAAAATGACCTATCTCCAAGCACCTATAGCACTTAGCGGTCTTCCGGTTGATCTTCCTCCGGTTAGGCTGGGTAGCCCCCTGAATGGAAGTCGTCATTTTCTCAAACAATGCCGTAAAGAATGCGGCATCCATCACAGGAGTCTTTTTCTCCGAGGACTCCTTCTTCAGAGGTGGATCACCTACCCCCTCCTGTGTCCTATTCTTCCACGGTGGTTTAGAGGATTTACCATTCCTCTTAAACTGGGCCGCGGAAGCTGTTGCCTCCTCCTGCTTTCCCCTTCAGAGTGATCCGGAGAATATTCCTGAATGGCAGACGATCAGGTTGGTACCTGGTCTCCCAGCAGGGACTTTTTGAGGGCTTTTATCTCTATGGCCTTAAAAAGGTCATCCAAAGACGTATCCGCCCTCCACGTGTCATACACTGTCTATTGTACTTCAGGATCCCTCAATCCAGCGACGAATTGAGAGAACAGTTCCTTAAAGAAAAAGGCATCATGGATTCCTGAAGAAGGGTGTACTTTCTTCAGGAGTCGCATTAATGCAAGACTGAATACTCTCGGAGCTTCGTTCTTGCCTTGCACTCGCTTGTTAAAAGCAACCATTGGATCTGTCCGGGCGGAACCTCTGAACAGCACGGTGCATGTTTCCACCAACTGCTTGAAGGTACCTTGCGGACCGCAATCTTCCTTCCACTGTTCGACCGCTATGAGGCCGTCTCCCAGTCGCAATCCCTTACAGATGTAAGGAATAGCTTCATTCTGATCCCAACCACTCAGGTTGATATCTTCCACAGTGGCTCCCAGCCATTCTTCCCACGAATTCCTTTGCCAGTATGGGCTAGGCTCACTAGCTATCCGCCTGGCTGCATTGGTCGATCCCCTAATTTTAGAGGTGATCGATAGGCATTTAGAAATGGCTGACGAAGCCTCCTGTTCTACTCCCACATTGTGCAATCCTATCCCAGCTATAGCAGGGTTCGTGTCGTACAGCTCCTGCATTGCTGAACTCAGGATTGACCTTCTCGGAGTCTTTTTCGGACTTGTTGGTTCGGCAGACCCCCCTGTTGTAATCGCAGCTTTCAGCCGCTCCAGATACGCCTGGTATGTGCCATACGCTACCACTTCTTTGGTTGGATCAATCCCCTGATTGAACCACCAATTCTTCTCCACATCTGTCATATAGTGACACTGCTGTTACAGAGCCAGTAACAACTGATGCTCCGCCTTCTCTTTTTCAAGCTCTTTCGCTTGTCTCTCCGCCTCTTGTTCTTGTTGGGCCTGCGCAAGTTTAGCTTTTGCAGCGTCTCCGGCAGCTCTCAATCCTTCTGCTCGGGCCTTGAGTACTGCGGCTTCCTGTTCGGCCAACTCCTCGGCCATCACAGCATTTTCATTCATACGTTTCTTTTGTTGCTCTATGACAGCCTCCTGCTGTCGGAACAACTCCCGTCTCTCGTCTTCCAGAGCTTTTTGCTCCTGGAACATCTTTTCTGTTTGACAGGTTTGCCATTCGGCCAAGCTTATCGGAGTATGATACTTCTTGGCTGCTGCTTCTTGGATCGCCGCCTTATTCAGACGTTCCTCCTCCAATAACTTTTCTTGCTTCTGCAATTTCTTACCCAGTCGGTCAAAGGATTTCTATCGTTACTCCGCGTCCACCTGGTAGATTTGGAGTGTCTGTGAAACTCATATAATGGGCAGCTGTCGGGCTTCCATTATCCGCAGAGGCAAGGAGGTACTACTACAGTCCGCCCTACTGTCCTGCAAGCTCTGGCAAGCTTCTAACAAAAATGCCTGCATAGCATTTTCTTCGTCCTCAGCACCTCCCATTCAGCGGCTAGACTGTGGCGGGCTTCCTTCAGGGTGTCCGTTCGCAGACCCGCAGCTTCATTTGCCATCCTATCTCTGGCTTCGCAAATCTGGTTCAGGTCCGTGTTCGCATTATGGAATTCGGACCTGACCACGCTCAAGGACTGCGTCAGTTTCTCATTCTCTTCCAGCAAAGTTGATAACCTTGCGTCTTTCTCCTCTATCTTGGGAGTTTCGGTGACATATCGCACCCTCCAGAGAAATCAATTTATCAGACCACTCTAAGGACTTGGTCTGTACGGTCATCAACTCTCTTTGGGCAAGTTGCAGTCATTCCTGCACTCTTGCCTCCCTGTAGTCATCAAAGCGACCTTCCTTTGGATTGCCGTACATCCGAGGTGTAGGAGCCGCTGCACGGGACCCGCCAATGTTAAACATTGACAGGTTCATCTCTTCTAATGACCGACTCATTAACTTGGGCCCTCCACTCTTGATGGTGCGGCTGCCCCCTGTAGAACATTTGCACCTCTTTTTGGGGTATCTGCCTCCTCTACGGCAAATGTCCCCTCCGGGGATGAAGTTTGCACTTCATCGGGAGACCTCCGTACTCCTGCCAGAGTATGTGGTCTGTGCTTTGCACAGGCTAACCTGTGTTTTCACTCAGAACTGGTCACGGCACCAGTGTAATAAACGATACTTTGTCCTTTATAATATTGTTATGTTGTTAAGTAAAGAACCAAAGTCGACACAGTTCGGATCAAGTGTACAGGTTGCGAATCACAGGTTTATTCAGTAACCTAGACAGGCAAAGCTATATCAGTGCGAACTCCCTATAGAGTTCGGAGCGGGTCAGTAGGCTTGTAGCCGATACGATCACAGGGCCTCTGTCCAAGTATGGATCCAGAGTGACCGACGAGTCCCATCGAATGCCAGCTATATATAGGCAGCCAGCCTGTGCGCGCACACGCAGACCGGAAGCCTATAGCGACCTCTGTCCATACCCCAAGCCCGGGGCAGGTGCTGCCACCTGCCGTCAGGCTGAAAGGTTCGGACGGAGTTCGCAACACAGCATCCAACAGAACCCGTCATATAAACCCCATATAACCCTAGCCCCTACATATGTGTCATGCCTCATATCACCTGTAGGTCCACCTGTAGCATGCCTGTGATAGGACTTGCACATAGGAGCTTCAGGTCCAACATCATTGAGCTAGAGGCATTGTGGGAGCTTCAGGTGAAACATCATTGCGATAGAGGCACTATGGGGGTTGCGGGGCAAACATCATTGTGAGAGAGGCACTATAGCAGCTTCAGGTCAAACATTATTGTGATAGAGGCTCTATGGGGCTTCAGGTCAAACATCATTGTGATAGAGGCACTATGGGGGCTTCGGAAATGTTTCTGTATGGTGATAAATTTGGGTCCGTATGGTGATGCATGATTTATTGGACATGTTCTACCAATCCACAGTCTACAAAGGAATGTTTTCTAAGCTAGTAAAGAGGAGAAATGTTTCCGAATGGTGATACTTTTGGGTCTGTATGGTGATGCATGATGTGTTTCAGGTCAAACAGCTGGTTCCCAGGGTTTGCAAAATGTGTCTGCGGCTCAGGCTCATGGATATACTACAGAATACCCACACAGGGATGTCACAAAGTGCAATGTTATATTTCAACCCTGGTTTTAGATAAGAATTAGCAAATTAATGATATAGTTTCATATATCATGATGAGATTTGAGTTCCTACTGTTTATATGATATAATCACTTTTGTTTTGTGATATTTTCCTGATTTTCCCTATTTTCCTTGAAAATTTGGTAATTAATTAAAAAAATAATAATCCCTACATTTTTTTTCTTAGAAAAAGATTTTAAAATATAGTAAGGGGCAAACATGATTATAAATGATTTAGATAAGGAGGTGCCTTTTTTCTAATATCAATTGACACTTTTGGGGAGTAAAAATACCAATTTTTGACTGATTTACAAGAATTTGAACCAAATGTCACAAAACGACCATGTTAAGGTGTCCGTTCCGCGTCCGTTACCCGTCCGTTACGCTATATGGCGCCATATGTTGCCATATGAAGTACAAGCTATATTAACATAGGGCAGGCCATAGTATCGGCAATATCCACCCTACAAAAATAATAAAAGTATCTACCCCCCCTAAATCAATGCCAAGGATTCCAATGAACCCAACTATTTTTTTCTATTCCAAGCGGTTGCTTAGCAACAGCCCCTTTTATGTTAAAATAAGCTAACTTTCTTTGAATGGTGAAAAAAAGCATTTTTACATGGTATTTTCGTGGTCATGATTTCCTGAGAAATAATCATAGCTTTATCACAACATTTTATATGCATGTTCCCAAAGACCTATTTTTCCCATTGCAATTGAGAAATAATGGAGAAACTGCGATATTTTATTTTGATTTTTTTCACTTTTAATTGTTGCAAAGTCATGAGCCTGAGCCCTGCGTGGTAATGATTTTGGATCCGTATGGTGATGTGTAATGTTATGGACCTGTCTAATTGATCTGCAGTCTATGCAGGAGAGATGCATAAATATCAGCCTACTAAATGAAGAAAAGTGTCCGTATGGTGATGATTTTGGGTCCGTATGGTGATGCGTAATGTTATGGAACTTTCTAATTGATCTGCAGTCTATGCAGGAGAGATGCATCATTTACAGCCTACTAAATGAAGAAAATGTGTTCGTATGGTGATGATTTTGGGTCCGTATGGTGATGCATAATGTTATAGACCTTTCTAATTGATCTGCAGTCTATGCAGGAGAGATGCATCAATTCTAGCCTACTAAACGAAGAAAATGTGTCCGTATGGTGATGATTTTGGGTCCGTATGGTGATTCGTAATGTTATGGACCTTTCTAATTGATCTGCAGTCTATGCAGGAGAGATGCATCAATACCAGCCTACTAAATGAAGAAAATGTGTCCGTATGGTGATGATTTTGGGTCCGTATGGTGATGCATAATGTTATGGACCTTTCTAATTGATCTGCAGTCTATGCAGGATAAATGAAGAAAATGTGTCCATAGAACTTTATGGTGATGATGGTGATGTCCCATACCTCAGCCTAAGTCCTCAGTTTGCATACACACACTGTATGTCCCATACCTCAGCTCAAGTCCCCAGTTTGCATACACACACTGTTTCCAACATACCTCAACCCAAGTCCTCAGTTTGCATACACACAGTGTATGTCCCATACCTCAGCCCAAGTCCTCAGTTTGCATACACACACTGTATGTCCCATACCTCAACCCAAGTCCTCAGTTTGCATACACACACTGTATGTCCCATACCTCAGCCCAAGTCCTCAGTCTGCAGTCTATGCAGGAGAGATGCATCAATTCTAGCCTAACAAATGAAGAAAATGTGTCCATAGAATTTTATGGTGATGATGGTGATGTCCCATACCTCAGCCCAAGTCCTCAGTTTGCATACACACACTGTATGTCCCATACCTCAGCTCAAGTCCCCAGTTTGCATACACACACTGTTTCCAACATACCTCAACCCAAGTCCTCAGTTTGCATACACACATTGTATGTCCCATACCTCAGCCCAAGTCCCCAGTTTGCATACACACACTGCATTCACCATCACACAGCCTGAGCCTATGTTACTGCCTGATACTGTTGATTCTTGTATTGTGGATGGAATTATAAAGTTTCCTTCGTATTTCTTATATGGTGGTGGCACATTGTCTTTGTTACCTGTTGAACGGTTCTACTTGTAGTGATATCCAATAAAAATCAAAGACTCAGCTTCCATACACTCTCTGCATTTCTTAGATTAAGTCCTGTCGTCGTCTATTTGCATACACATACTGTGTAGGCATGTTTGATCAAGGATATTCCTCAGCTTGCCCACACACACATTCAATGTTTGGCTCTAAATTATGACAGCTTTTTGTACTAGATACACAGGATTAATTACTAATAGGGCAAAAATGCTAATTTAGCTAATTAGACAATACAGCCACATCACTGGAGGAACCAGGGATAGTCTCCAGTTTGCCCAAACATACATTCAATGTTGGACTCTAATTTATGACAGTTTTTATACTAGATACACTGGATTAATTCCTATGAGGTCAGAAATGCTAATTTATCTAATTAGACAAGACACCCACATCACTGGACGAACTGGGGACACACAGACATTTCTATGTGCAAAACAAATAGGGGACTTTTACACACAGCTTAAAATTAAAGAAATTTAGAATCGATTCTTCACACACAGCACAAGTACGTCCGGACCAATTTGGGGACATTTTGTTGACACCCAAGAAATTGTGTTTATAATCATTTTCCAAGGTCATTGGTGATATCCGGGCTCATTGCTCCCCATTTCTCAAGGTCATGCAAAGTGAGGGGTCCCCGGTTCGGAAGATGTCCCCAGTTTGTAGGTGTGTGTTCCCATGAACGTCCCCAGTTTGCTGGTTTCACCAAGTCACACACACACACACACACACACACACACAGGACACCTGATGATCTCCACACGATGACCTGATTGCCCTTCCTAAAAAAAAAAAAAAAAAAAAAAGCCCAACTCGATCTACCTACTCAACAGGGTTTCAGTGTAGAGCGTATTAGGGGTTTTTCTGATGCGTATATTATATTGAGATTGATTTTCAACTTTTGTGATCAGTGGTTGGTCCTTAAAAGGACCGTTTGGTAGAGAGAGAGGGTCGCAGGGACCTTGCTGCTGAAGCGGAGGGCGTGGTCATAACGCGTGGTGGTCCTTCAGCAGCTCCTCCAGCACGGCGGGCGGTAGTCCTTCCTCCATGCAGACTTGCTGCTTGACTCGCTCCACGCACTGGCGGATGAGTTGATCAGCGACGTTCGCGATCAGCTCATCCACCACACCCTCTGCTTCAGCAGCAGTCCGCTGTCTCTCCTCTCTCTGTAGCGAGGCTACGAACTGCTTCTCCACGGCCGCATCGATCATAGATCGAGAAACGGCCACGAAGTTCTGTCTCTCCGCCTCCTCTCTCTGTAGCACGGCTACGAATTCCTTCTCCACGGCCGCATCGATCATAGATCGAGAAACGGCCACGAAGTTCACTCCGTGAGCCATTTTGTCGAACTGACTTCCTAGCCGCCTGAGAGATGCTGACGTCACACTATTTTCGACGACGCTATGACGCGCACGAGGTAGACAGACGACGTCGTTTCACTTCCTTATTTGGAGTTTGGGACCTTGTGACACCGAAGTCATACCGTACGGTCGCGATAAAGCAACTAGTGTTGAAAAGCGCGCCGGTCTTGTATAAGCGCCGGAGTATAAGAGCCTCCAAATGTTTTTTCTCAAGCACTAAAATCGCGACTTTGAATAAGCGCCAGCGCCTGGCTTGTATATAGCTCCTGAGTAAGAACTTCACCGAATTGAAAAGCGCTCCCTCAGAGCCCTTAATCGCGACAGTACGGTACAAATCTGATGTCAACCCGCGCCAAAACCAAAAAGGGTGTTCCGGTCACACGTACCTACGACGAGCGACCTTCAGCTATCACCACGTGAAGAGTTGAAAATAAATTTTGTACGGCAAGAAAACTGAAAACTGATAACGATTCCATTAGATAAGTATTTGGTTCCAATCTATGGCGAGATATTTCCACCAGAGCGATTGATTTATATGTCTGTAAGGTTCAGCTCTCCAACACTCTCCAATATCCGCCGGTGCACGACGGTCGCCGCCCATCATTAGTGACAACTAAACTTCTGCTGGAGAGTGAAAGTTACGTTGAGTCTTGAGGTGCGCAGAGATACTATCTGCCGCAGCTTGATTTTAGTTCCACGCTATTTAGATAACCGCCCCATTTAAAATCTCTCTCTCGATCCTAGAAAAGGAAAAAAAGGCTAGAGTTTATCATGGACGCGTCTCAGTTTTAGTCAAGCCGTAAAGTGAAGAACCCGAGCTTGTACATATACCCACGTGAGGAGTGACATAGCGGGGCGTTCAGTTAGTACTGAGTCTATAGTCAAGGTCAAGTTTCACTCTCTAAACAGAGCTTTAGCGACTCCGTCATCTAGACTAGACCGCGCGTGCGATTTTTTTTGCTGAAGCAGCTAATCGATGGAAACGTAGAGAAGACGTACTCGATCAAAAACTGCTTCAGAGACTTGTTATCAGGTATTAACAGTTAAATCAAAATATTTCAAAACATGCAGAAAAGCAGAATGACATGTCCTACGAGCTACAGCCGGGCACTGACGAGCAGACGCCGCTGACGTCATTTCAATCAGGTCGCAGCGCTTTTTAGACACCTTTTCTGTAGGACCCGTCTCATACCTTAGTATATAATACCGTAAACGCCGGGTGATTAGTATATGATCACATTGACAGTCGCGGATCCACGAAGAGGCTGGATAAGCCACGAGCGGACCCGCGACTGCAATGTGACATAATCTTACCATGCGCTTTGTTTTGTTTTTGTTTCTATTTACAACAGCAAACATTTCAACAGCCTATTGTTTTTTTAAAATGATGAAAAATCGGCCCAAAAAAAAGTAAACATTTTAGAGCTAAATTTGTGGAGGATAGCCGGACATGCTGATGTCACTAGACCCCTAAATTCGATATGGTGACATGGTCATTTTCTTAAAAATCGATACGACGACACGGACATCTAAGTGACATGGGCCATGGGGCATTTCTTGAGTCCGACATGTGACATGGACCATAGTGACATGAGGAAAAAAAAATGTTCGAAGAGTGCATCAGAAAAAGTACCATTTCAAACCTAAGCATTTCGCCAAATTTTTTTTTTTTCTTTTTTTTCTTGGATGGTACCCGGCTTTGCGGTGTCTGGGTCCTTAAAAATGTACCAGAATGCTCAAATTCGGGTTCTAAATATTTTCAAAAAACGTTTTCTCCCTTAGTGACGTGTGACACGGGCATTTCTTAAATTCGACATACGGCTGCATGGGGAGGACCCACCCGTCAAGGGCCCCATGATGACTCATACCCGCCGCGTTCAGTCAATCAACCGAGATCTTTTTCTGTGGTGGTGTAGAAGGATCTCCCCCCTGAGGTTACAAAGTCACCTCTTTATTTAAGGGGCTACGAGCCGCAAAGTCGCTTTCGCAAAGTCGCAAGAAATATTCAAGTCAAAAAGTCAAATTCATCAACTATCAGTACAGTCGTTTGAAAGTCATCAAGTCACCGAAAAACTCCTCTACAGTCACCTCCGACTCGCCTCCTCCCTACCCCCCCTAAAGGGGGGTAAGGAGGAAGCGATTCCCTAGAGATCAGATAATTATTTTTTTTTCTCCCGAGCAGACCCCAAAGGCCCCCCTCCCCCCCAAGTGCCCGCCCACCCCATAAATAGTGCCCCCCTCCCCCCCCCCTCCCCTCCCCATGCATCTTAAAGTGCCCCCCTCCCCCCCTCCCCTCCCCTCCCCCCTTATAGAAGCCTCTCATTAGCTAGTCCAAGTCATGTGACCAAAAGAGAGGCGTAGTCTGTCTATTGTCTATATTATGCAAATGAGGGAGGGGGTCAGGTCACGTGACCAAGGGGGTGTGGCCTATTTTCCAAATAAAGAGTGCTTCCGGTCACGTGACCAAAGGGGTGTGGTCCTATTATGCAAATGAGGGGGTCACGTGACCCATTATTATGCCCCCACCTCACCTTCCCCGTTATAGTGTCTAAACTATTTGGCAAGACACACTTCAATGTGCGATCACTATGAAAATAACTATCTATTGTTATCATGTATTACTAACCTCGTTTTGTCACAGCCTGCATGGAACTGTCACTCGCTTATTATTGCACATGTACTACCTGTAAACTGCTTAACACATCACAAGATTAAAAAATCATATGAGATTCGTTTGTTTCTCATCTCTTATATTTGTGTAACCATAGATAGGTACACATTATTGAGCATCAATGACAAAGCCGCACCTTGAAACCACACCGATGGCTAATAATAATTCAAGAATAGGGGAGCTGTACACCCATCTCAGATTGAATAACAGGGTCAACCACCACTAGAACACTTGTATATATGTTTGTTGGATAATTTATGTAACTACTTCACTTTCTCTTTTGGAGCACATGGGGTAAGGGCGCATTAGGTCCAGTATACCACGCGTCGACTGCCCGTCTCCAGCCCTGGATATCTCCACGACTGGTTGACCCTGCACAAGTACTAGCAGTTCATCGAATCTGTTCGTATATTTTCTTATTGTACATTATTAGGCTAAGACTATTGGCTTGTATGATTTCTACTCTGTCGCGACACTTCGCAACTGAAAACCACTTCATAATGGTTCTCAGAGATTCAATACATGTTGAAAATCAAAATGGCATTAAAATTCTGGGATTAAATGTCAGAAGCCTCAATAACAAGCTCACTGAGCTAGAGGGCAGTCTCTCCTACGCAGATTATCTATGCGTAAGCGAGACTTGGTTGAAAGAAGCTGACTTCGACCAAGACATAGCATGGCAGGGGCACGATCACTTCCGGCTAGACAGAGTTACACATGCTGGAGGGGTCCTTTGCTATGTCAAGAGGGAATTTTCCCCCTATACGGTCATTGATGAGAAGTTATCTTTCATCACAGATGACTTAGAAATTTTGACAATTGTCACAAACCGCCCAAATAACAAAACCAGAACAGTGACAACCTTTTACAGGCCTCCAAATGGGGACCTGCAGGGTTTTGCCACCTCGTTCAGTAATGTTATTTCGCAACTTCAGTTGAATAAACATGAGGTTTTCATAGTCGGAGATTGCAATATTGATCTCCGACACAGGGAGAGCAGGAAGAGTACCAAGCTATACAACGTACTAAAAGACCACAACTTAAAAGTAGTAGATACAGGCATATCAAGACTACACAAGAAAGGCGCAACATACATCGACCACATTTATAGCAACAGTACAAACATCGCCGACAGTGGTACTATTAACTACCACATCAGTGACCACATCCCCTGCTATGCTGTAGTGAAGCACCAGCGCATCAAGAAAACTTATGAAACAAAGACGTGTAGGACGTATAAGAACTACGACGTGGATGACTTAAGAAGATGGACAGACCACCTAAACTGGGAACAGTACCTCGACACACCTGACCCAGAGGAACAATGGGACTTCTTCGAAAGCACACTCAAAGACTTCCTTGATGAGTACTGCCCGGTTAGGACTTTTAGAGTCAGGACAGATACTCCCTCTTGGTACACTCCAGAGGTACTAGGACTGATCAACGACCGACGGAAAGCGTATAAAGAGGCCCATAGGCTTCAAAATCGAGAAACCCTTAGAAAGGCAAATCGCCTCAGAACCAGAGTCAAGATGTCCATCAGAGCACTCAGGCAACAACTAGTCAAAACTAACCTGGATGCGCACCGGAACAACCCAAGAAGGTTCTGGGAAGAAATCAACAAACTCCTGGGTAAAGGCAAAAAGGCAAACACTTCAATTAGTCTGAAAAACGAGGCAGGAGAGCAAATCTCACATGAAGACACAAGCTCCTACATCAACAACTTCTATGGAAACGTCGGAGAGAACCTTGCAGCAGCCTTCGCACATCTACCAGGTAATACCGACCCCAACGAAGCTATGGACCGCGAGTACAGCCCCCCGACAATTATGAAACTGGAAGACACTACCACTGAGGATCTAGTTGACTACATCAACAGAATAGATACTCACAAGTCCTCAGGGCTCGACTACACCAATTCAATGGTTCTCAAGGACCTATTACTGATGACTATCCCATATGTCAAAGACATGGTGAACAACTCGCTGAGACATGGAAACTTCCCCAAAAAATGGGCTCGTGGGACTATAATCCCCATACCCAAAGCAGGAAAATTAGACGACCTCAGCAACTGGCGCCCAATCACGCTACTACCGGCCATCGGGAAGATAGTGGAAAGGGTTATACATGCACAGATATTGAACTTCATGTTAACCTCAAAACAGTTGTCGGACTACCAGTACGGCTTCACTCCTGGACGATCCACAGCCGATGCAGTCCACGAGCTGACCCACTGTATATTCAGAAACATGAATGCCGGACGCCTTACCTCATGTACATACATCGACATGAGGAAGGCGTTCGACACGGTCCACCACGGGAGGCTGATTGAAAAACTAGGAATGCTGGGACTAGACAGAGGAGCGCTCCAATGGATGGGCAGCTACCTCGGAAATCGTTCGCACGGAACCCTAGCCAATGGCAAGACCTCAGACTTCATCCAAGTGGCATACGGAGTGCCGCAGGGGTCCATTCTTGGCCCCCTGCTGTTCTCCGTATACGTCAACGAACTCCCCAATATGGTACAAAACTCGTCCATACTCCTGTACGCGGACGACGCCGTACTCATCACTGATGGGTTCACCCCAGAAGAAATTGAGCTACGCGCACAACCAGACTTGATAAAGGTATTCAATTGGGCCTGTACAAACAGACTCACGATCAATGAAAAGAAGACCAAATTGGTCACATATGGTACACAACCCAAACTTGATACAACCAGGAAAATAGCGCTGACCATTGACGGGAAGCAAATCTCAAACGAAGCAACGTTTGTGTACCTGGGAATCTCCTTGGACCAGACCCTCTCGCTCAAGCCACACATGGCAAGTGTTAGGAAAAGAACGGGCTACAAAATCAGACAACTACACAAGATAAGAGATGAAGTGGATAGAGACACTGCCCTCTCGATCTACAAGACTTGCATTCTCCCAACTCTTGAGTACTGCAGTTTTCTCTTGGACTCTGCAACAGTGAAGGACCAGCAACATCTACAAACCCTTCAGAACAGAGGTCTACGTGAATGTCTGAAGATCAAAAATCCACTCGACATATCAGAAGACGATCTGCACAAGGAATGCAAAACTGCGAAACTGTCCAAAAGGAGAGACACGCAACTACTGTGCTTCATGCACAAGCTGTCGAAAAATCCCAAGTACACAGTACCCCATGTACACAATCGTACCAGGGGTGACCAAAAGGTGAAGCTAAAATTGGCAAGGCCAAAGCTAACCTCATACAAAAAGTCACCGATGTACAGAGGGATGTTACTCTGGGACGTACTGGACCCATCCGTCCAACGTCTCGAGAAGGTAACCAGTTTCAAAATCAAAGTGGCCAAGACTGACTTTGTCATACCTCCATGAGTACCCACAAAACGGGACTGGACTAGTGTTGAAACACGCCACAGTTGTAAATCATAATCGGTTCTCCTTGGCTTCCAATGCTATCCCTCCCATCTTCAGTTGTCACTGCGCACCAGCGCACTCTGCCACAGGTCCATAAATTAAAGGTGCACAAGCACACCTGTTTGATAGAGTGAGTTGACACTTCTGATTTATGTAAGGTACTTACAAGGACTAGTAACATATATCTAGCCATGGCCAAAGTGTGCACAAGCGCCGCCAGACTAACTGGTGCCAAAATATCATTTAGCTGCAAAACCAACTTGCAACTGCTAAAGTATGCATATGAGATGCACAAGCACTCGTAATATAAGCCCACAATAATATCTATGCAAGAAAGTATAATATTTGACAGTAAAACGCCGGTAGCACAACCGGGGTTCAGACTTATATAAATGTCTCACCTTTCATCTAACTAAAAGACAACCTCATGTCTGAATATCATGTAATTTGTGATGTCATGTTAATAAACAAACTTCAAACTTCAAACTTCAAAATGAGGGAGTCACGTGACCAAATGGAAGCCACTGATTGGCTGGTGATCAAAGGGGCGTAGTCTACTATGCAAATGAGGGGGTCACGTGATCAAGGGGGCGTGGCCTATTATGCAAATGAGGGGGTCACGTGACCAAATGGTGGCCCCTGATTGGCTGGTGATCAAGGGGGCGTGGCCTATTACGTAATTATGCAAATGAGGGGGCGTGGCCTATTACGTAATTATGCAAATGAGGGGGTCACGTGACCAAATGGAGGCCTCTGATTGGCTGCAGGTCGATTGAGTAATAAACAGTAGTTAACTATAGTCCCGTTCCGATACATACTATACTACTATTGTCCTTGACATCTTCATTACAAGATATGTTAAGTCGGTTGGCGTTGCACAAAAACCTCCTTAAATCCATTTCAAATCAGTTTTTACTTTAGTAAGATTTACCTGTGATTCTGCCCATTTTGTAGTCGCTACCAGCGTGCCCACAGACGTGGGCGCCCAGACTGTGGCCGATACACCACACCCGGTCACGTGACGCCCCGCCCTGCTCCACCAACGTGCGCACCACCTGCCCCAGACGGGCTCCTGCAGAAACAAAACATGACAATTGTGAACAGATGAAGAGAAAGGGCCTTTCGAGGTGAAATGTCTGTTTTAAAATTGAAGTCATAAGCTTTCAAATGAGGTATCATAGACGGAGATATCCCTTCTAGTTTTTGAGATATTGCTTCATGAATCTGGGATGGTGCTTCCCTTGCCAAACAGCCAATAGGCTCTATCTCTTGTTGTTTTAATTGTATTCCTATATCTAATCATCATGATTTTGCAAAATTTCACTTATTACCTAACCACTATTTTTCATATATTTTATCATAAATCTTGATATAGAAATTATATTAACATTCTGTTTTCAGTGTAGTAATCCCTATGAATTTCTCTATCAATTGGAATTCATTCCTTTTCTATTTGGAAGGAAATTGTAGTTCCCATGGCAACACGCTTTAGGAAGAAAGCCTTATTTAGGCCTCATATTGGCTTCAAAACGTTCCATTTACATTCCAAATATGGAAGGATTGCCCTAAAATAGAATGTTTTGGAGAAAACCATCATTTTCTATGTAAAAAATCACCTTAGAGCAAAGTTTGGCCCATTTTCACATTTGTGGCCATTGTGATGCCCCCTAGTGGCCAAACCCCAGTACTAAAAATCCCTCCTGAATGTACCTTTCTCCTCAGCTGCCCACAATTGTAGTTTTGATGTTTTAGAGATATAAGTCCAAATAATGGTTTTAGACAACTTTTATTATTTCAAATAGAATCTACACCACCTCCTGCCTCCATCATCACCCCATCCCTCCCTCCCTTCCCCTCCTCCCTCCATCCCCATCCCAATCCCCTCCCTTCTTCCTTCCTTCCCTCTCTCTCTCCCTCCCCCACTCCTCCCTCCACCCCCCTCCTCCCTCCCTCCCCCCTTCCCTCCCTCACTTCCTTCCTCCCTGATCTCTCCCTCCCACCCTCCCTCCCTCCCCATGACCCTCCCTCCCTCGCTCCCTCCCTCACCCACTCCTCGCTCCTTCTTCCCTCCTCGCCTCCCCTCTCTCCATCCCTCCTTCCTTCCCTCCCTCCCTCCTTCCCTCCTCGCTCCCTCCCCCTCCCTCCCTCCTCCCCCCTCACCTCTTCCCTCCCCCATCCCCCTCCCTCCCTCCCGTGGCACAGTATGTAACATGAGCTGTTTCAGCCCTTGATGCAGAGTCCACAATGTCCAAGTTCACTTTAACCCATTATGTTAAGGAACCTTCCACGTATCTAGCCGTCTTTCAGCAAAATATGTCAGGCAATATATTCATTCTATGGCATTTCTACCTGGTCTTGAGTCTATTTGGAGGCTAACTTATAACTGGTGCAAACAAATATTTCTCACACCATTTGATACTCAACTTCTACTTGGACCGAAGTGGCTATTGAGTTGGGTATTACCAGGAGGTGGACCCTTCAATAGTGTACATGGGCAGGTTGCTACAATACTGTCCTCCGAATCCGCCAATTGCCAACACTGACGTCAATGCGCAGCTCCATGGCTGCCATGGATGCTGCTGTCTCCGGTAATTGTTTTTAGTTTCCGGCAGAGTACAGGTACATGATGTGCTCACCTGGTGTGGGGTTGTCTGTTTGAGGTGAGCAGCTCTGAGCAGGTACCTGAGCACTCACTCTGCCTGCATCAGCCTGAGGTATCAGCACGCCACCTGTACCAGTCTCTGAGCACTCACTCTGCAGGTATCAGCACTCTGCCTGTACCAGTCTCTGAGCACTCACTCTGCAGGTATCAGCCTGAGGTATCAGCACTCTGCCTGTACCAGTCTCTAAGCACTCACTCTGCAGGTATCAGCCTGAGGTATCAGCACTCTGCCTGTACCAGTCTCTGAGCACTCACTCTGCCTGCATCAGCCTGAGGTATCAGCACTCTGCCTGTACCAGTCTCTGAGCACTCACTCTGCAGGTATCAGCACTCTGCCTGTACCAGTCTCTGAGCACTCACTCTGCCTGCATCAGCCTGAGGTATCAGCACGCCGCCCGTACCAGTCTCTGAGCACTCACTCTGCAGGTATCAGCACTCTGCCTGTACCAGTCTCTGAGCACTCACTCTGCAGGTATCAGCCTGAGGTATCAGCACTCTGCCTGTACCAGTCTCTGAGCACTCATTCTGCAGGTATCAGCCTGAGGTATCAGCACTCTGCCCGTACCAGTCTCTGAGCACTCACTCTGCAGGTATCAGCCTGAGGTATCAGCACGCCGCCCGTACCAGTCTCTGAGCACTCACTCTGCAGGTATCAGCACGTCACCTGTATCAGTCTCTGAGCACTCACTCTGCAGGTATCAGCCTGAGGTATCAGCACGCCACCTGTACCAGTCTCTGAGCACTCACTCTGCAGGTATCAGCACTCTGCCTGTACCAGTCTCTGAGCACTCACTCTGCAGGTATCAGCCTGAGGTATCAGCACTCTGCCTGTACCAGTCTCTGAGCACTCACTCTGCAGGTATCAGCCTGAGGTATCAGCACTCTGCCTGTACCAGTCTCTGAGCACTCACTCTGCAGGTATCAGCCTGAGGTATCAGCACGCCACCTGTACCAGTCTCTGAGCACTCACTCTGCAGGTATCAGCACGCCGCCTGTACCAGTCTCTGAGCACTCACTCTGCAGGTATCAGCCTGAGGTATCAGCACTCTGCCTGTACCAGTCTCTGAGCACTCATTCTGCAGGTATCAGCCTGAGGTATCAGCACTCTGCCTGTACCAGTCTCTGAGCACTCACTCTGCAGGTATCAGCACGCCGCCTGTACCAGTCTCTGAGCACTCACTCTGCAGGTATCAGCACTCTGCCTGTACCAGTCTCTGAGCACTCACTCTGCAGGTATCCGCCTCACCACAGGCATCACAGCGCTGTATGCACAGGAGAAGGGTGAGTCGTTATACCTTAATAATCTTACTGCTAGTAGATTGGACGTTGTGTTCATTTCGTGGTTATCAGGTTATTGTTTAATTCTTAACTATCGCCAACCTCCACCCCGCAAGAAAAACAAAAGGGCGGGGTCCGATATTTTCTACTCTTGATTTATTGCACTTTAAAAAAGAAATGCTCAAAAGGAATAACCCCTCAACCGCTTTGTGTTTAGAAAATTGCCGACCCTCTTTGAATTAAGAATATTCAAACAATAACCACGCCTATTTATGTATATCCCTGTAGGAAATTGTGTCACAATCCTTGGTGTTGGAGGTCCAAATGAAAAATAGATCTGGATAAAGAGTCGGTTGTTCTGGCTATATGTGTTCTGACGGTATAGGTCTCTTGATTAGTCCCATTCTTTGTCTATGCTCCCTCAATAGAAAGAGCAGGGGATAAATCAGCCCCCTCCCAATCTCAAGTCCTGATTTAGGCTCACATTATCCACTGATATTGGGGTGTGGTAAGGCAGTATTGAAAAGTGTAGTTGATTAACTCAGACTCTTTTCCTGATCATTCATTAAGCAAACCTCCAAGGAGAGGACAGGAAATGACCAGACCGTCTTATATAATCAAAGAGTGGTTCAAACCAAAGACTACTTAATTAACCATTGGCCTATACAAGGCAACGTGACCATCTCATAAACCATTAGCCTATTCGTGGAAGTCTTATATTAAGATATTAAGGCTACTCTCTACAGCTAGGTAACATCAATCCTGGATAGTATATGCAAACGAGCCTTTTTCTACACGTCCAATGCCAACGTAGGTCATGAGTATAAAATTCTAGTCTAATGCTCATATATCATATTCTCACGATGAACCAAATATATTCTATATAACACAAAAGCTAACAAACTAAATAATTACAGTAACTGTAACACTTTTTTTCTGACTTTGGCTATTTGTTGAAGTGTGCAAAATCAAGAGAAAAAACTGGTCACCATGGCAACGGACTATTTGAGTTCATTTCATCCTTAAACAAGTATATATTCAGTACCTTAGGGTGAACCTGTAGTAATTTGCCAATCATCGGTGTGTGCATGGAAGAACAAACGTTTGTACAATAAATAATTTAATTTACGTCAGTCAACTAACCTCTTATCAATATGTGAATCATAAGATATGGCGTGAATAATTATACATGAAAACAAATGTTTTCAGAATTGGCTAAATCAAGAAGAGTGGACCAAGAAAAGCAATAATGTTCGTAAATACAACAATGACCGCACCCCCCAAAAACTCAACAAATATCACATCCGTCTCCGAAGAAGAGATGCACCTGTTCCTAGCGGGTAATTGGATAACTATAATCGGTGGGACCTTGGTGCTCATCCTTGGTGTAACTTGTAATGTACTAGCACTGACCACTCTACAGAAGAGGAAGATCTTCAATGCCAGCATGAGTACCTATTTCTCTGCCTTAGCCATATGTGACACAGTGTTTCTCATCTTCAGTCTCACAACCCTTATCATATACGCTGCGACAGGACATTTCCTTGGCACTCTACTTGAATGCAACATTGTCCTATTTCTGATGTATTTCCCAGCGTATGTCTCCTCCTTCTTACTTGTTACTATTTCATTCGATCGGTACCTTTTACTCTACTTCCCGGAACAACTGAAAATCACCCAGCGATGGCTCAAGCCGGGCATGGTCATTGTCCTCCTGACGATCATAGCATTATTGTGCAACTGGCACTTCCTTGGAGGCATGAGAAAAACTGCAAACCCGAACATCTTCGAGGCGTGTGCTGGAGTGAATGACTTCATTCAGCACTACCACACCTTTCACACCACCATATTAGACAGTGTTTTCTACAGTTTCGGACCTGCCATTCTCATCATAATCCTGAATTCCCTGATTATCAGAAAGATCAGAATCAGATCGAACCAGATTGCAAACGCGGCGGCCCCAGTTACAAGTGCTGTGCACACAGATAAGGTGACCCGGGTTGCGCTTCTAGTCACATTTACATTTGTAGTTCTAACGACACCCATATGCTTTATGTACCTACTAGATGTGGGGCACAATGGAGGTTTCTGGACGGCAGGGAGGTGGTACGTGGTATGCTGTGTGCTGTCATTGCTGATGCATCTAAATCATTGTATCAATATGTTCATCTATGGTTTGGTTGGGGAAAACTTTAGGGCCACCCTTCGGGAAGTTCTGCACTGTTGATGCACTGTAACAATTTTTTTCTGTAATTGTGTTAAATAATGTGGGATTCAAGTCAAATGTAGGGTATCATATTTCCTTGTTTTGTCTGAATGCACTGCTGCTGTGGGGATAACTTAACCATGCTACATTCTTGCAGCGTGCCCACCCTGCGGGGTTGATACAGTCCCGAAGGGTTGGTATGATACATTCATGCATCATGACACTCAAGGACAAAACACATTAAGATCCCCCATTAAGCAGTATGCCGCCCTTCCAAAAAGGGTTAAAGGAATATACGGTACAGGTAAAATGGTCATGCCGCAGCTAATCCTTAGGTAAGCCCTAGTCCAATTGAAGACCTCATTTACCGAAATGGAAATCACGTTGTATTACATGTAACCTGGATTAGGGCCTTACATTAACTCCAATACAGGATAGCCTTACATTAACTCCATTTCAATCAAGTAGATTTTAGAACGAAGGCAAATCCACGCCCCTCTGTTTCTTAAACTCTTTAAGGACGGCATGTCTCTAAAGGACAACCCTTGTTCTCATGATGCATCATTGCCGCCGCGATGAAGTCACTTTCCGGGTGCTGTATTAGTGCATCATGCCGACCCTTCGGACTGTATCAACTCTGTAGGGTCGGCATGATACTTGAATGCAGCACTGGCAAGTTACTCGCCATCCATGCATATAATGACGACCAAGATAATGATGCATTAAAGCATTACGCCGTCCTTAAAGGGTCAATATGATAATAAACAGGTAAATCAGCATCTGAGCGTTGTATCCATGAGAGGTGATGTCACTGCTGGACTACCTAACATAATGTGTGCTCCGTCTACCAAGGTTGCCAAGCTACACACACAGAAAAGTGAGAGTCATTGTCGCTAAAACTACCCTCACCTGAGAGTCAGGCAGTGTCTGACCCTCAGGTGTGGGTAGTTTTAGCGACAATGACTCTCACTTTTCTGAGGGTGTAGTCTATATAGCTATAATCCTAGACACGAAATAAAGTATCGGACCCATCGCACTATACTTTTACCACAGAGAGTATCCTTGCATGAGTTCTGTCGTGTATACATTGTACATGTTAGCTAAATCACAATGAAATCGTTTGTCTTTTTAGGGAACCAGGTACTGTTTGAAGGGCCCCCAACGAAGGTTGAAATACATATTTCAAAAGAATTGAAATGAATATTATGTTTATTGATACTCGTATCATCAGGTGAACTTGGATGTATGGCTCCCTGCTCAGTGATGTTGACCATGTTATTAGTTGTGGTCGAGGCTTAAGTCGAAAGACTATAATTGGGCCAAAAAGAAATAGGTTTGCTTCAAGTCATCCGACCGACCCTATCAAAACAGGACCGACCCTACATTTTTTATGCAATTTTGAATAAATCTTCATATTTTTACCCTTTTTTTGGTCAATTGTAGGGTCGTTGGAGAGGCTGGGTAGTACTTTCATGTTTGAAAAGAAAAGTTTAAAAAGAAAAAAGAAAAAAATCCGACCTACCGACCTTACATTTTCTTGCCATGTTACCTGAAACAAACCTTTTTTTATTTGGCCTTGTATTGGATCTATGCCTGAATAAAACTGTTTAAAACTGAAAAGCTCTTACCGACAGCCCTAGTGTTGGAGGCAGACGCCGGGTACAAGAGTTCACGACTACCACGTGACCAGTCCACCAGCACCACGTTAGCGTCAAACTGTAGGGGAGACATTATTATACAATGACTCAGCTATTTTAGGTCAATGTTAATATCCCAACTGGCGAGATGGCTAATTCATCTTTATGTCATCATGGACATTATGGTACTAATGTATGTTTATGACTGCTAACCAAGCCAAGCAGATATATTTTATCTCAATGAAACACCTCCTAATGAAGCATGTAGGCTAACTGGTACTGGTAGTAGCCTACATAACTCACAACGGTATATTGCTGATTAGCCATGTGGCCATGAAATTCGAAAAAGAGTCAGGCCAGTTGGGATATTAATAGGCTCAGAGATATTTTATGTATTTACCCTTGAACAATGGGATTCAACAAAATCAGGACGTTTTCCCAGAAAATGGTTAAACCAAGTTTAATACAACCTTATCAAGAATACATTCATAGAAAGGTAGGCTCAAATCATACTGTAATATTATACCTTCAAAGTTGCCGAAAACGCATCTTTTACACAGCTAACTAAAGCTGTGTGACTACATTCATGCGTCATGGCGATAAAGGCAATAGAACACTAAAGAACTATCTTTAAAGGGTTACACAGGTGTATACACCCTAGTAAAAGCTACCTTCCGTATGAGTGTGTTTCTCAGGTTCTTGTCCCAGTTGGGGTACCGAAGGTCGGACAGGTCATGCATGTAGCCGTGCACGATAAACACGGTGCGCCGCGTGCCGTTAAAGGAATCTCTGTGAGGAGCAATATGTACAGTCAGTCTCTGACTTTTAATTACACAATCAATATACACAACTCACATATAAATGCCAACTAAATATGAATATCAAGGTATTCTTCCTTCTAACAAACACATCAGACCACATATGACTCACTTCTTATATGGTTCTATGACTACTTAAACATCAGGTGGTTTTTTTGCAATATTTTCAACATAAAACTCATGATGCAATGGAAAAATTGTTTTTCTTATTCTTTTTGTTCTGCTTTTCCTATAATAGTTACATCATTCATAAGCCTAATAATAGAAATATAGTATGCATTTTTTGTGAGGGTCTATGTCAAGAAACATGAAGGTGTCCGACTCTAGGTGCAGTTTTACTTTTTGAAAGAGACATATTAGATGGAAATTTATGCATACTTAAATGATTTAATTCATTGCAAATCTCTAAGAAATAGAAACTGTCATATATGATGTGTCCAATAGTTCAACCAAAATTAGAATTAGTATCCATTTAGGGTGTTAATTCTAACAACTAAAGGTGAACATCTTTTTAATGACCAGGAGCGTCCGAAATGGGTGCCTCTACCCAAGTGAACATTGTGGTTAATTTTTAGATTGATTCTTGAGCTCCAATCATAGAATATCGAAGATTGAAACGTTGGTATCGGAGGTCTGATACATGTATTTGATATCAGTATTTCTATGTTTGATATCAAATATCAGTTCTTTACCTCTGCTTGCAAATCAAAAACGTTGTATTAAATATAGAAAGACATCGTTTCTTATAGGTTACTTTAGGATTATCACGGTGTGTAACGAGTGTGATTACCTACTCCAACTTTTTTTAATCAAAATGAAAAAAATAATTAAGTAAGATTAAAAAAAAGAATAAATAAATAAATAAATAATAATAATAATAATAATAATAATAATAATGATGATGATGATGATGATGATGATGATGATGATGATGATGATGATAATAATACATGTAATAATAATAACTCACGGTATCCTGCCTGGGTGGATGAGTTGTGGCAGGAACCTGGACTGAGAGAAGTAGAGTTTGAACACGGGTCGGATCCTCTCCGGGCACTTAGGGAGCGGCATGTCGTCAAACGGGGCATCATTGGTGAAACACTGCCCGTTGTTACAACACTGCTCCTTGTGCCTGAATACAAGGATATAAACACAGCCCGTTGTTACAACACTGCTCCTTGTGCCTGAATACAAGGATATAAACACAGCCCGTTGTTACAACACTGCTCCTTGTGCCTGAATACAATGATATAAACACAGCCCGTTGTTACACTGTCAGAAGTTAGTGTAGCTGCACAGCGAGATATACTGTAGCTGTACAGTATAAAAGGAGGTATTTTTGTTTTCCAGTATCACATACTGTACAGCTACACTCACCTACTGTAGACTACCACACACAGGAGATCATGGGTTCGAGTCTTACCTTGGCACAATGAGAAATAGGGTAAATGTGGGTAATATCGCGGATGTGGTAATATCGCGCACCCCCCCCCCCCCATAAAGGCACAATTTAAACTTTTTTTTCAAATTTTTTTTTTTTGGTGAGTAGCCATTTTATATACGATATCATGTCAATACATGATATTTATCTGAGATTTATATTTATGCCTCGAGCTAGACATTTATAAAAACGTTAAAAAATCTAAATTTCTTAATCTTTCTAAATTTGCCTTTTCTATACTAATTCCCATAGAGCTTATATCGCTCAGGCATGTTGTTATATCGCGCACATGTTTATAAAATAAAAAATAAAATATCAAATAACAGTAAAATGAGTCAAATAGTGTTAAAGGGTAGATTTGTATGTTGTCTAACACTGGTGTAAATTTGGGGATGCTGCTACTCACCATATAGGTGTGAGAGCATTTGGGGTGAACCACCCTGTTTTCACACTTTTGGGTGTGAAAACAGGTGAGCGGATTTACCCATATGGTCAAATACACTGTATATCAATGGGTGAGTGATATAACACAAAGGTGTGAGCGATATAACAACAAGTACAACGATATAACCCAAATATTTAGTCACTTTTAGGTCCCTGCTTAACCTAAAGGGGGTTGCTATTGGTATACATTTTTTTCTCGTTTTTTTTTTATTATAAATAATTTTTTTGAAAAAACACACAAAAAAAGTTTTTTAATGACTGCAGATTACCTAAATTTGGAACATTTGGGTAATATCGTCACTATGTGCGCGATATTACCCACATTTACCCTACGTTTTTCTTTTCATTTTTCTTTAGCCCAGTTGACATGCATTTCGACCTATATTGATACATAGAAATGTTAGCTGGTGAATATGTGAATATGTACATGCGTATAATTTAGATTTTCTATAGATAAACAACAGTAGTGCCTATTGTGCCAAGGTGGGATTCGAACCCAGGATCTCCTGTGTGTGGTATTTTAAAGTAGGTAAGTGTAGCTGTACAGTATGTGATACTGGAAACCAAAAATACCTCCTTTTATACTCTACAGCTACAGTGCTTACTTCTAACAGTGTACAACACTGCTCCTTCTGCCTGAATACAAGTAGGCTAGACAAGTCATATTTAGTGGTTTTCATTAAATTTTCAAAAGAAGAAGCAGGAGCGAAATGTCGGGCATAACTTCCATTGGGGAAGTTATTCCCATATTAGTGACATACCAGTGCCACCTAGTGCCTCCTACCGGCACCAGCCGTGGAACTCTTCTCCAGGGGAGGGGAGGTACCAGCAGCAAGCAAGCAGGCAGCAAGGCCAGCAGCAGGCCAGCAGAGACTTTGATTTAGAATTTCGGTCAAAATTCGGTCAAAATGACTATCTGCTTTTGCGGAACAGAGTACCATGGCAACAGGAATTCCTGCCCCAACTGCAATGCCCCAAACCCGGACAAGGGAACCCCCAGGAAGGTGTTACAGGGACAGGACCAGCCTGCACCGGCACAGGACGACCATGGCGGCCCCAAGGGCCGGCAGGAGACCGGCCAGGGCAGCTCGGCCTCGCCGGCACCCCCGGGAGATACGGCCCGCCAACACGGCGAGCAGGCCGCGGAATACGCCGCAGCCCGTGAGGTAGAGCTCCAGGAGGCCCTGGACAGGATCGAAGCACTGACAATAAAAGAAAAGGCTAGAGAGGAGGAGCTTAAGCGGACACAGAGGTTAAAGGAAGCGGAGATGGAGCTGGCAGGTTTAAGAGCAGCAAACAACCGGATAGAAAGAGATACAAACTTCGCAGAAGCCGCCTTCCGCGGTGTTGTGGGTGCCATTCAGGGCGGACAACGCGGAGACGATTTGCAGCGGCCCGCGGACTCCCGCGGAACAGCCTTATACTACGCGGACCAGGGCACCAGCGGCCACGACTCGTTAGCGATACCCGGGGAAGACGCGGACCGAGCTTTTTCGTCTCTGTCCGCGAAGCAACAGCTCGGCGCGCATGCGCAAACCAACATGGCCGTCCCCGGCTTCCGCCCAGACGAAAACAAAGCGAACGAAGTCGCATTTTCGCAGTTTTTGACCGAACGAAGGCGAATTAAGACTCAAAAGTTGTCGCAATCGAAAGAGCGTGACCGATTACCCCCCTCCCAACCCTCAAAGCAGTCGCAAATGCCCCAGGAAAGTTGGTTGGGAGACTTTTGTGCGACCATCGGCGAGCAGGGACAGCCTCCACACACCTCGGCGGCGTCTTCGTCTATGATCACGGGTGGTGCGCTTCATCCCGGGGGGCCGGGCGGCTCCACGCTTCATCACGGACACCCGGGGAGCTTCACGCTTCATCATGGTACAGGTCAGTCTGGCAGTTTTAAGCAAGCAGGGGGTGTGTGTAGGTCTACTGGGGCCACAATATCCTCTCAGCTGTCTGATCCTACCAATGAAGGGAAGCATGGACACACCCAACAGCAACAGGAGCAGTATCAACAGCAGGTGTTGGGGCAGCATCAACAGCAGCAGCAGCAACAGCAGGAGGATGCAGACCCCTCCTATGCAGAATTTCTGCTGTGGAGACAGCAGCAACAGTGGGCTGGGTTGGCAGGGGATGTGACCCCTTCTACCCAGTCTACTCAACATAATCAGCAAACACTACAGCAACATCTACAGCAACAGCGGGGCCAACACGGGTCCAACCGGTATCAACAGCAGCAATCCTACACTTCAGGCCAACCCCTCTCCGCGACACCCCCGCCAGGTTTCTCTAGTCTGCCATCGGCAGGTGGGCTAGGCATAAATCTGGGGGCGAGCCACACCCTGCACACCGGGCTAGCTACGGCAGGATTGGGCTTCGGCAACATGGGCCTACAGTCGGGGGATGTTGATGGCCTCTTCAGAAACGTCGCGTCAGGTAAGTCAGCTGTGGAGGGTGATATCCTGGCCTCTCTACATGCAGCTAATGAGGCTAGCATGAGGAAAAGGTCCAAGCTGTGGATCAGGCCAGACTACCACCTCCCAGCTGACAAAGACTACAGCGAAATGTCATATAGGGAGTTAATTTACGGGATGATCAATGTCACGCAGGCCCTGATCATAGCCGATCACCCCGACTTGAGCCCCTTGTCATACCTAGATCACATGAAATTCATCGCCCTGAAGGAGATAAAACCCACCTATTGCATGAAGGCCATATGCCAGTATGATAGAGAGGTGACCGACAAGGTGCTGAAAAAGCAGATCCCCAAGTTTGCCGCAGCTGACCACGGTGCGATGGCAAACAACATGGGCATGGACAAAACTCTGGCCTACGTAAAGATGCAACAGGAGATGGCAAAGCAGATGTCCCTTCTAAACAAGGCCCCGGGCAAGCCACCAGCTAGGCCGTCAAGTCAGGGCAAATTCAGGATCGACTGCCCCGACCACCTGTGCAAGCGGTTCAACTTCACGGCGTGCGATTGGACATTATGCAGGAAGCAACACTCGTGTGCGGTCTGCGGTGGCCCGCACGGGGCTCGGGGATGCGCACACAACCCCTACAACCAAGGGGGGCAGCCTCAGAGCCAGGGTAGCTTCCAGGGTCAGCAGCATCCATACTATGGCCAGCAAACCCAGAACTACGGCCAACAGGGGGGCCAACAGCGTAACGCGTGAGGCACGGACGAGCACGACTCCGCGGACTACGAAGCGGATGTCGGTACCTCATGTATGGAAGACATTCACTCTCATACATGTGAAGAGCTAATATGCACAAGTAGTATAGATGACCTACTAGACATTTATAAAGGTTATATCCCTCTATGGGACATTAGCTGCAGACACAGGGTTCAGGGGGTCGTGTCGCAGTTGAAGCCAGCAGGCTGGAGGGACATGTTGTTGGGGCATGGTGTCATAGATGAGGATTGTCACTTTATATTAGATGGTGTCCTACATGGGTTCAAGATGGTGGACCCCCATGCACGGGTAGACAGTTATGAGGTAAAAAACTATTCGTCAGCTTCGGTAGATAATTTTGACTTTATTGATAAGCTCTTGAAAGAGGAGCTGGGCTGCGGGAAACTCAGCGTGTCGCGAGAGAAGCCGACATGTGTGCACGCCTTGGGTGCTGTTCCCAAGGCTACCGGGGGTTTTAGGCCCATCACCGATGCAAGCAGGCCCGACGGACTGTCCATTAATTCCCATATGTCCGCCACTTTTCAACACTTCAAGTTTGCTAGACTAGACGACGTGTGCGAGGTTCTCCGTCCGTCGTACTACATGGCGGTGACTGATATTGCTTCGGCGTACCGCTCGGTACTCATCAGACCCGAGGACCGGAATTATCAGGGTTTGAAGTGGAAGTTGGACGGGTCTGACACCTACATGGTGGACAATTGTATTTGTTTTGGCACAAGAGCGGCTCCTTTTATTTTTAATAGACTCACGGATGCCGTTACCAGGTACATGCGCCGTCAGGGCCACATGTGTTTCAATTACCTGGATGATTTCCTATTATTAGCCGCTAGCGAGAGGCAATGCACGGTATCCCAACGTGTCCTCCATGAGCTACTCAGGCAATTAGGATTTTACATAGCTTACAAGAAGGTGTCTTCCCCATCAAGGATACAGCGTTACTTGGGCATAGAAATAGACAGTATCGATATGAAACTGAGACTGCCGGGGGATAAGCTGCAAAAGTTGGAGCAAGAGCTATCGTTTTTTCACGGTCGCCGTCAGGCAACGCGAAAGCAACTGCAAAAACTGTGTGGCATTCTATCTCATTGTTCGTCTGTCGTTAAAGGCGGCAGGACATTCTCTCAGCGGGTGATCAAGATGCTGAGTGGTTTTCCAGCGAACAAGAGGTACATAACTCTAAGTAAAGGGTTCAAGAAAGACTTGGTATGGTGGCAGGGCTTCTCCAGATGGTTCAACGGGGAGGCTCGCATCATCGACCCAGATAGCAAGAAGGAGTTAACTCTAGCTATGGATGCCTCAGGGAGAGGCTATGGGGTCGTGTTCGAACAAGACTGGCTCGCGGGTGCCTGGGAAGGTCCTCTTAGTAGCAGGGAGGACAGGCACGGCCACTTTTGTTCCGAGCCGGACATGAAGATCCCCGCGAATATTAATATACAGGAGTTCTACCCTCTTATAGAAGCTCTATGGAGATGGGGCCCCTCCATGACAGACAGCAGAGTAGTTGTGTTCTCAGATAACACACAGGTGGTTTCCGCGATTAACACGGGCCGTAGCGAGAATGACACAACGATGATTATCCTTAGAAGGGTCTTTTGGCTATCTGTCATTTATAATTGTCATATCACAGCAACTCATATTCCGGGCCGCGTTAATGTGGTCGCAGACGCCCTATCCAGATTATTATTCGATAACAGCAAATTCCCTGATTCCCTGTGTTGCAGGGGCAAACCAGAGATGCATGCTCCTGGACCGGATGGCGGCAGAGGCGAGAGCCCACGTCTGGTCCCCCGCCACCTGGCGCACCAAAGCCTCGCAGTGGAAGCGCTTCATAACATTCTGCACATGGCTCGGGGTCAAGGTGCTACCAACGGATAGCCGTACCATGTCACGCTACATAATGTTTCTCTCGGACAGCCTCAAATTTAGCACTATAGACAATTACGTTAGCGGTGTCATCAGTCTGAACAAATATTTTGGGTACGATGTGCAATTTATTAGGCAGGACTTTGCCTTTAGTGCAACGCTGAGGGGACTCCGCCGGATGCTGGGCGACCCGACACCGACCAGGGTGACGGTCACGGTGTCCGATCTACTCGCCATGTACCGCCTAGTAAACTTCAAAAATCATAATGACTGTGTAATGTGGGCTTGTCTGGTCACTAGCTTTCGCTCGTTACTGCGGAAGAGCAACCTCGTACCAGCGACCTTCAAGGACACAACCGGCCACTTCATGCGACGAAGCTCGGTCAGGTTTTACCCCTGGGGGGTGATGCTACGCATTAGCAGTTCAAAGACTATACAGTTTGGCCAGCGGGAGCACCTGGTGCCCATCACCTACACCACCGACTCTCCACTGTGCGCCGCCTCCTTGTTAAGGCGTCACCTCTCGGATTCTCCGGCTGACCCCTCCGCTCCCCTCTTCCTGGTTAGGAGAGGCTCCGACCAAGTACCGCTGACGTACCCCCCGTTGCTCAAGTTCCTCAAGGGGCTGATTGTGGGCATCGGGATGAACCCGGAACGTGCGGGGGTACACAGCATGCGGAGAGCGGGGGCGGCTTTCTTCCACCAGTCGGGCATCCCCCTGGAGGACATAAGGCAGGTGGGCGACTGGGCCTCCCTAACCGCACTCATATACCTCGCCAAGCCAATGTCGGCGAGGATAGCCATGGACAGGAAGTTTACAGATGCGCTTATCGCGGCAAGCAACTACTAAGACTTAGACATCTACCCCCCTCTCTTACAACTTCACTCCAGTTTGGGTGTGCCGGGTCACGGTTGTGACAAACGGTTAAGCGCCAATGCCCCTCGTCGTTAACCTTTAACCTAAACTGTAGTCAACGGTAATGTCGGGCATAACTTCCATTGGGGAAGTTATTCCCATATTAGTGACATACCAGTGCCACCTAGTGCCTCCTACCGGCACCAGCCGTGGAACTCTTCTCCAGGGGAGGGGAGGTACCAGCAGCAAGCAAGCAGGCAGCAAGGCCAGCAGCAGGCCAGCAGAGACTTTGATTTTTTTTTTTCTTTTGTTATTTCTAATAAATAGGCCGGGTCACGGTTGTGACAAACGGTTAAGCGCCAATGCCCCTCGTCGTTAACCTTTAACCTAAACTGTAGTCAACGGTAATAGAGGCAATACATGTTGATGAATTGATCAAGGTAAAACCAGAGACATGGTAAAACGTACACTTGTGAGGGATTCTATAGTACCAACTTTAGCCATTAAGGTGGATCGCTACCTCTTGAATATGGACACGCTGTGCAGGTATCTGCGCATTTAGCTTAAATGTATCAGAATAAGCTATATACAAAAAATTGAACGATGCATTCAAGTCCACAGGAGAAGGAGAAGTAACATGGACGACTTGAAGACCGGGTGGAGAGAGGTAGCCACCCTGTGGTCAGTAGTAACATTACAACATGAGTGATGCGTCCTCTGGTGGGTATATATCACACTAAACCTCATGGCGGTTTATTGGCGTCATATTTTTTAACTTCAAAGGCCAAAAAAACTAAAAATATGCAGGGGACCCCCTATCAAAATCACTTCCATATGTTAGCAAATGATCTGAACTAATTTCTGAGAGTTAAAAAATATTCTGTTAATTTTGAATACTATTTTTAGCCAATAAGGCTACAATATAATAGCAATTTATTCCTATTCCTTCCCAAAACATCATATTTTTACCCAGAATACCATGGCATACAACTGTAAAATTAATATTGCAGCAATGTGGAACATATAGGTGTTTGACATGTGAAGTTTCACATTTCTGTGCATAATGGTTGATATTCAAAAATATAATTGAAGTTTGCACACTTTTTTCTCATTAGTAGTATAGTATGTATCGGAACGGGACTATAGTTAAGTACTGTTTATTACTCAATCGACATGCAGCCAATCAGAGGCCTCCATTTGGTCACGTGACCCGTTGCCATGGTAACGTGACCTACTTAGGGCTCTCAGCCAATCAGAAGCCAGCATTCTGGGTGACCTACTGACCTACTTAGAAGCTCTCAGCCAATCAGAGGCCGGCATTCTGGTAACCATGGTAACGTGACCTACTTACGTCACGTGACCTACTTAGGCTCAGCCAATCAGAAGCCGGCATTCTGGTAACTAGGGTAACGTGACCTACTTAGGGTTTGTTTGTAAACAACACCACGTGGCTCTCTTGTTTGTAAACAACACCACGTGACACGTGACTGTTTGTAAACAAACAAACAAAAAAAAGTTATGTAACTTATATATAGAAATAAAAACACAACAAGATAATTTCTTTTCTTTTCATTTTATTCTTTATTTTCATTTCAATCAGAAAAAACACACAAGTTTATGCTTTTTTAGCTTGCTTCTTCGATTTGCAGCAACTCAACAGGCCGCAAAGTCTCACGCCGCCGTCACTCGCACCACCACACCCCGGACGACTTCTCTCCAATAGACATTGCACGACTTTGGCGAATCCAACACCATTTCGGCAAGGCAGAGAATCTTTGCCTCCATGAAACGGCCGCCATCGCAACAACCCGTCACAACAGCATCATCGATAGCTTCTGACTCACGGCCCGGTCGCTCAGCTTTGGGATTTTGCTCATGCGCATGACGCACTTCTTGGGGTTTCTTGTTCGACATGCTTCAATTAGGAAATGAACGCAATGAGGTCCACAGGTGTCAGCAGAAGTGTCTTGTAGTTGAATGCGGTTTCTTTGCCACTTGAACGGAGCAGAGCGTTCCACGAAAGACAAGAACTCCGCACTCAGCGGCGGTAAGCCGAAGGAATCAAAGTAGTACACTTCACCCGTGCTCGACACGTAAAACGCCACCCAATGCTGACCTGGTAAATGTTGCGGATCTGTGTTGCTCACGAAACAAGTGTCTTTGATAGGGTGCTTCGGAATAGTGTCACAAGAGAAAACGCCCAGGAAACGATGTTTTGTGTGAACGTTTTCCTTCAACACTCTGCTTATTTCAAGCGTGTTCATACGATACGCCAAGTACCGCCGTCTTGTCTTCAGTTCATGTGGTAGTCGGTGACGGGGTGTCGATCTCGGGTCAGCTCGACGACGTTGTCGTACACCAAGTAGAGTAGCACCGTTGTTGTCGCTTGTAGCGCCGAGCGGAAACTGACTTCCACCCTCAGCTGACCCGCTCTTATAAGGTTCACGCGACACCCGTCGTGCGATCTGTCTGGGGTTAAGTCGAGGGGGAACACCGTGTAACCGTTCAGGAATTGATCGTATGAAATACCGCAGGAGCGCGCGCCCTCGTACATCCCCGTTTCCGTGTGTAGCGCCAAGTACTCTCTCACGGCCGCTTTGGTCTTAAAGTCGGGCACGTAGGCGTCGTTCGGCACTTTCTGATCGTTCACTATCACTTGAAGCGAGCTGATGTCGTAATGCTTCATCTCGAACGGGTTCTTGGTGTAGCTACCGTTGAAGGCGTCGTGGTCCAGGAAGCAAATCATCATCGACTTGGGAAGCTGGCCTGTGTTGGAGTGCGTGTAGCTGTGATCTCTGTTACCTTGAGGGATGGCGTACGTCGTCACCTCCACTCTGTTCACCGGGTAGTCGAAGGGCCCGTGTTCTATCACCGCTCTCTCGTGCGTTTCCGCTACAGCGTCCGCCACCAGCACGCGTCGCACGTAGAGCTTTGCTTTGTAGATCTTCAAGCTGTAGCCTCCGTCAGCGGCGCACATCAGATAGAAAGAGGGCGCCGCTTGTTTCAGAGTGAGATTGATTTCTGTCTCTCCAACGATGAGCTTCGGTTGATGAGCCAGGTCAAAGTGCAGTCGCGCCATCAGCGAAAAGCGCTTGTTGGAGATTAGCTTCTTGCGCGCTTTGTACCCCGCATTCGCGTCAGTCAACGTGTCAAACTGACCGGGCGTATCTTCATGCCACCCCTGGGCGCTCATGACGCCGTCCTTCACGTCTTTGTTGTAGTTGAGTAACCCTTCCAAGTAAGCTCGGTAAGGGTAGGTCTCGGTGTTGCCAGACACTTTGAAACCGCCGATGGAGACTTGGACGTCTTTGAAGAGCGAGTGAGCCAAGTTGTTCACCGGAGCTACCGCGTCGGTGTCCTCGATCGCCGCTCCGTTCGCTTTCAGCACTTGACATTCCAGATGAAGGTAATTCTCGTTCAGGTCTGTGTACTCTTGCGACTTGTTGATGGTGAAATTTATGTTACCTCCATCCTCTAAAGAGTTTTTTGTTTCTATCCCCAGGAAAGACGACTTTAAGATAGTAGTCTGAGTCGGCGCTACGGTGTGCAGGTCGAGCTCAGAGAGCGCGCACTCGTTACTGCTCTCGTGTACGTAAGCCATTGTGTTCTCTCTTCACGCGGCCGACAGACTGACGCCGGCCGCCTCCAGTCTTTTTATTTATACCTGAACGCCTAGGCGCTTACCGGTCGAATACATCCCCTCTACGTCTCTTGCAAGAGCCACCGCCCGTCTGAGGAGAATGCCGGCGACGTTTCGACCCTTTCTTAGACGCGACAGGCGTCTTTCCTCCCGAGAACGCCGTACTCGCCAGTCTCTTCAGAGCGCCTGCGCCTCGGTCTTTCACGCTGCTCTTTAAAGTCCGACCCGCCAGCACATCTTTAGCTACGCCCACACCGGCGCGGAGCAGCGTTTTTCCCACCGACTTCAATAGCGGGGTAGCCGAGCGCATCAGACCTAACAGAGCGCCGCCCAAACCGTGCCCGCTCTGGAAAGAGCGCCCGCTGTACACGTTGACGCCGTTGCCCAGCTGCGCGTTGTAGTAATCGCTGTACCCTCTGCCGACGGTGCGCCTGGGTGGAAAGTACGGAACGCGTTGACGCATCATTTTTCTCTCTTTCAGCGCTCAATAGGTCTCAGATGAAGTGTCACGGTCACCTCGCCTCTACCGAATGGGATGGAATGACCGGATCGGTCTCTTAAATAGATGCCGACCTCGGTAAACCTCTTGGATTTCAAGGGGAAATAATCCAAATGGGGAAAACTGATAGCTTGCACGCCACCTCGACGCTTTCCGCCTCTGTCCACCGCCACGCAGCGCAACAGCGGCACTTGCATGTCGCCCACACGTCTCTCCTGGATCATGTCGGTGTATATGTACACAGAGTGCACGTCCCCGTAAACATCCATCGAGTAGGCGCCGGTAGTCGGCGACGCGAAACACGTCTTCTCTCCGAAGCCTAGAACGCATGCGAGATGCTGACTCAGCAGGACAGCACAGTGTCTCGGCGGTTTGATGGTGACGCGTTTCGTCTTGGCGTCGTACGATAAGATCCGCATCGGTTTGAGCAAGAAGCTGTCGCCCTCTAGTCTGTCATCTCGCAACGTCTCACTCAAGCGCTCGATTAGGGTGTGGTTGCTTCCGGTGAAAATAGGAGGTATCTCGAATATGTTTGGCATGAAACTGCGCACTCCCATGTCCTTCTCCATCTTTTCGATCATCTGTCTTGCTTGATGGCTGATCGTCTTCTTCTTCACCGCCGGGGACAAGAACTGCTTGTATACGGCATTCGTCTGTCTCAAGTCGACCTCTCTCTTGAACCTTTTTGTTTCCGGTTTCAATTGCTGCTCTTCCGACGTGTCTGATATCTCTTCCACCGTTACATAGCTCGCTTCCTTCCAGCTCAGCGGGAATTTTGAGCTGAACGTTAGCTTGCTCAGACCGTTCGCGTTTTTCATTCTCTTCCAGTCTACCTGTGGTTTTTTTCCTTCGGAGAATTTAGTTTCTTTTAAAACCTGGATCGCCTCCTCTAGCGAACCTTTGGTGCGCAGAGGAACAACGATGATCAAGTCGTCGTCGTGCACGTTAGTCCATTCTGTAGGGAGGATGATCTCAGTCAGAGCCGCTTCGTACGCTTCGGGCAGAAGGAGCGGCGAGTCGAAGTGAGTTCGGAAAGACGTCAAGCTGTTGTCAGGATAATACTCCATAGAGCTGTTGCTAGGTAGAGTGATGTTCATTTTTTTTTTTTTTTTTTTTTTTTTCTACGTTATTTTTTTGACGGGGATCCACTCGTTGAACTTGTCGTCGTAACCTAACCAACGTACGAAAGCTAACTCTTTACCGTCGACGGTCTTGCGGCGCAACACCTCGTCTATCAGGTAGTTGTTGTCGTAACGACTCTTGTACACCTTCTGAACCTCTTCCAGGTAGAAGACGCCTTTTATCTCCTCGCCCTTGTCGTCTTTCAGCTCGAACCCTCTGCTTCCCAACGTCTTAGCAACGTCGACCACTTCCTCGCGCCAGTTTCCCTCGTACCCTTTGTCGAAGGCGCCTTTAGTTCTCAACATCCTCACTCTGTCACCCGGAGCGATGACGTCGACGGCGGACGTCTTTGTTTTTTTCTTCTTTTTCCATATTTCGTCGATTTGTTTGTTAGTTGGGAGATCTTGTCGGTAGAAAACTGTTTCGCTGTTTTCCGAGCTGACTTGAGCCGGCGCCATTTTCAACGTCTTGTGGTGAGTGCGATTGTAAGAAGACACTACATGGTGCAGTACGTCTACGTAGCGATACGTGCGCTTGTGTGTGAAATAACGCCACAGCTTCTCCTTCAGACTGCGGTTCAAGCGCTCCACTAGACTAGCTTTGATGTCGTCGTTCTCGCCAGTGAAGAACTCTATGCCCTCGCTCTTCAAGTGATCTTGAAAGATCTTGTTCAAAAACTCTTTCCCCATTGTCTGTCTGAACAGTGCGCGGTCGTCTCTCGCCAGTGCCTGTCATCTCTCGGAAGGCCTCGGTGACATCAGCGCCGCTCTTGGATTTAATGGGAACGGCCCACGCGTACCTAGAGAAAACGTCGATCGCCGTCACCACGTACCGGAAGCGGTCGTTGTGAGACGCCAAAGCTTGCATGTCCATCAGATCTATCTGCCACTGCTGATCGATTGCGCCGGTTATAGTCTTGTTCCTTGCGAATTTTCTCCGAATGGGTTTATGTTTAGTGTAGGCGTCCAGCGACACTAAAGCATCTCGGATGACGGCCGGGTTCAGGTGGCGAAAATGATGTTTCTGGAGTTTAGTCACGCTAGTGAAACTGGAGGGCGCTTTGACGTCGGTATATCTAGCTACTACGCGCTTCTTTTCTTTTTCCTTCTTGGTCAGTCTCTTCACTGGTTTGCCCATGGTGGGCCTGTTGAGGGCGTGAACGACGAGCTCGCCGCTAGGCGGTTGCGCCCTCTCCTTTTCTTACTCGCCACGCTCCTATAGGAAGTCGGAGTTTGGAAAAGTTCACTGTCGTCCTCCTCGTCGTCAGAGGATTGATCGTCCACCTGGAGAGAAGAGTCTGCTGCTGCTACTGCTGCTGCTGCTGCTGCTTCTCTTTCTTCCGAGTCGAAGCTCGGTCGTTTCCGACCTCTGTCAGCAAGCCGTGTGTCCAAACTTCGGCCAGGTCCGCTCGCTTTATACAGATGGTTTCCGATCAAGGAGTCTGTGGGAACTGCTTCGCGCAGCGCTTTCGTGAACGGCGAGTAGCCCGCCGGTCTGGGCGCCGTCTTCCTGAACCTGGCAGCGTCGTTCAGTAAGTCCACTATGTTGATGCGATGCTCAGGTGGTATTCTCCGACCCAACATCTCGCGCACCGCGCCGTCCTCGTTCCACTTGATCACACCGGATTTCTCCAATTGTTTGTACAGCGCCACGGTCCGAGTGCGATTCCTCTTGGGAACTTGGTTCACCAACCGCTCGAGTAGGGACGCGCTGGCCTCTTCAGCAGACTGACGGAGGTGAGCCGGGGGCGAAGAAGAGTAGGACGAAGGGATGTTGCTGTTGTGGGGATTCGCGAGAAAAAATTGCAATCTATTCAACAACCTTCGGTATTTCAACATTTTCTCGCGCGATTCCAAAGTGGGGTCGTTCAACACTAAATCCAAGTCCCTGTAGATAAACTGTAGCACCTGGTGCAAGGCCGCGTCGGGATGAAGGGACTGTTCTGCCTGCTTGTGGTAATAGGCCATGTCGGCAGGTAGGCGGGCGGCGGTGGCAGGAGCGGAACTCTCGTTCTTTTCAGTGCGCTCATCAGGAAGAGGAGGAAGGTTTGGAGCAGTAGAAGTACTAGCAGCAGCGACTGCAGTAGTAGCAGCGCTAGTAGTAGCAGCAGCAGCGGGCACATGATGAAGTAGACCTGCTCGTGATGATTTGTAGAGCGTCTCAGGATCCACGAGCGCTAAACGTTTGTAGTGTTGTTGCTGCTCTGAGTCCGTCATGGGGACGACGGTGGCAATGACGCTGGTGGTGGCGGTAGTGGTGGTGGTGGTGGTGGTGCTGTCGGCGAGTAGGTGTCGAATGAGGTGTCTCATATACGGAGAATGCTCTTTATAAGCGGTAAGGCCATCCCTATGAGAGCCGGAATGAGGAAACCTCCCTCTTGTACCAAGACGCGTCTCTTTTTTTTGATGGGCGTAGATTTTTTGCCGACCTCCCTCAACACGTCAGCCGATTCTCGAAGCTTGTCCAGTTGTTTGTCGCTGAGCGGGATGTTCCCTACCAGTAAATTGTGACAGATCTCACTTAACGCTGCGATCAGATCGTCGCTTCCAGAGTCTATTAGATGCGAGCAGTCCTTTGGAGAGTACCAAAGTGTCTTTCGAGTAGATGAGAAGACATTTTTTTGCTACTGCTTTCTCTTGTTCTTTTTTTTGTCTAGCGGTACGAACACTAGCTGAGAGTGTATGGACGTCAAAGAGGAGCGTATTCTCAGATCGTCAGGTGTTGACTGCTTGAAGTCCAGAAGGAGGTATGAGTGAGGTCGCTTGAGTTCATGGGTAAATATACTAGAGAGGGCCCCCGCGTTGGACGGAAACACCTGGCGAGACAGACTAGCTATTTGCCCCATGTCGCGCGGGTTCTTGAAAACGATCATGTAGTGAGCGTTCAGACTCATAGTTCGAAAGTCGGGTGATTTCTGGAATAGGTTCTGAGTGATGTATATGACGCTCACGTTCCAGTGATGCGAGTATTTAGTAAAGATGTCGGCTACCACTTGCTGATTGGAACTGCTCATCAGATCGTCCAATATCAGTAGAGTGTGGGGTCGTAAAGCGTCTTCTGCTACTTCCACGTCTCCCGCTATAGACTCTTTGCTAGGAAGACCTTCTCTGAATTCCACACCGTACTGATTTTGTTTTTTTTCAAACAGAGGTTGCCACTCGCCGTAATGGTAAAAAGTCTTTTCCACCGGCGGCGTGACCAAATTGTTCACGTCGCTCAGAAATTGATCCACCAAGCGCGATTTTCCACAACCCGACGGACCGCTAATGATACAACTAAAGGGTCCTTGTAGTCGAGCGTCGAAATGAATTTCTGTGAAGAGTTTGCTTTTACTACTGGACATTTTTTTAGTTTTTTTCAGGACGCGTCAGAGAGCGGTTGTGTGTCTGACTGTCTGCTGTGTTTCTCACTCGAACGGTCGGTAGTGAATGGTTGTGGAGAAAAGTCAGCCGACCTTTTTATTGATACCGGCCGGTGTCACAGTAGCGGCGGCAGAAGTGACTTTTTTTTCTTTTTTTTTTTGCGATAAAATTCTATTTTCACTCAATAGTCATAAATGTTTGTATCAGACTCCAGAGGAGTCTGATACAAATATTTATTTTTTTTTTTAAAAAGAAGAAGAGGAGGAGGAGGAGGAGGAGGAGGAGGAGATTAATTTTTTTTTTTTTTTTTTTTTTTTTTTGATCATTTAGGCAAAGCTCGTCGCTTTGCCGTTTTTTTTTCTATTTCTGTGTTGTGACACGATCGTCTCGAAAAAGCAATAAGGCGTGTGAGCGCGGCGGTGACAAATACATATTGGAGCGTATGGTTTAAAATAGTGCGTCCCTATCTTCTTCAATTCGGCTGCGTTGCAATATGCGGGATAACAAGTGACGACGTCGAAACGTTTAGAGACCGTGTTCACGTCGGCCACAACGCGCGCCCACCGAGTGGGAGCTGCAGTCGCTCCCAAGAAACCGATCGGCTTGTCGAATCGTTTCATAGCACTTATTCTCACTTTATAAGAGGAGGCAGGGTGAGGAGAGTAGCGGCGCTCTTTCTTTTCATGAAACGCCCAACGAGTGGGGGCGCTGAGAGCGGCTGTTATGCAATAGTAGAGTAAATGCTGTTCTGAGAAGACGGCTCTCGGCCATGTCGCTACGTTTTCCTTTTCCGCTCTTGTATAACGACGATGGCGCTCAGCTTTGCATTTCTCGAGAATTCGGTACGCTTCAAGAGAAGCGTGAACCTCAACTACGTGACGCTCTCTCCTTTGAGATAAAAAAATAGCCGGGCAGTTGAGGAGAGCACTTTGTTCGCGCGACCGTCTTTTAGAAACTCGCGCCCTCTGCAGCGCCATATTTCTTTACTCCGAAACAAAAAAGACTGAGTGAAAATAAAAAATTTTAAAAAACAAAAAGCTCAAACAAAAAAAATAAGCAATAAGCAGACTCAGCTCGAAATTCCCTGCTGGTGTGATGGCGGTGACTGCAGGCGGTGGCGGCGGTCGGCTGGCCGGCGGTGGCGGTGTCGGCGGCGATGGTAGAAGGGTGTGTGGAAAGAGAGACGCATCTCAGTCTTTTATAGGAGCGGCGAGTCTGACATTTTCAGCTGTCGCATGCTGACCTGCTGCTATCATAAGAGAAACAAAAGCCCTAATCACGCTTTTCAGCTGGATCCTTCCACCCCGCCAGACATGGATCCAGATGGGAAGGTGGTTTAAAATTAAATCCGTGTACCGACTGTCATACAATAGAGTAATTAGTTGAACGCGTGTTACCTGTATAAAGGATTAGCGGGTCATGGGCTCAGCGTGTGTATAGAAAAACAACTACAGGTAGCGTGAACAAAGCGACCCCCTCCCTTTCTGTCACTCTGTCTGTGACTAGAGGGTGTGCGTGTGGTAAGCGGCTTAAATCTAAAGAAAAACAAATCACCCTCTCCTGTCGTCAGCAGTCAGCCGGCCGGCGGCTGGAAAATGCGATTAGAGGGATGATGAGCCGCGTAGTAAGCGACTTAAGGCTGATCTAAAGACCTGCCGTGAGGGGGCAGCTGGCCGGTGGCTTGAAAAAAAAGGGGGGGGGAGTAAGGGTATATTAGGGGGAGTGAAACCGTATTCGGCATCGTCATCATCGTTCACGCTACTACTACTACTACTACTACTACTACTACTACCACCACCAGCACCGCGCCTCAATTTGCAGATCCCCATGATGGAAAGTTGCTACCGTGACATGAAGCGGAATGACGAAGCGGCGCGCGAATGTGAAGCTGATGCTGTAGCCTCTGCTACTGCTGCTGCTAGTGCTGCTCAGCGTGCTACTGCTGCATTTACTGCGGCTGTTAGTGACGCTGGTTGTGATGACGTTGTTGTTGTTGCCGCTGCGGCTGTGACTGCTGCTGTTGCTGCCGCCGATGCAGCTACTCATGCCACCGATGCCGACGCTGCTGCTGCTGATGCTGTTGCGGCTGCCGATGACGCCGCTGATAACGCTGCTAGTGCCCGCTCTGCCGCCCTTGCTACTGTCGCTGCTGCTGTTGTTGCTAATGCTCACGCTACTGCTGCTACAGCTGCTGCTACTGCTGCTACCGCTGCTGCCGAGGCTGCTGCCGCTGCTGCCGATGCTTCTGCCGATGCTGCCGATGCTGCTGCCGATGCTGATGTTAGCAGTCGCGTCGACAAAGAATCGTCATTTGTCACTCTTAAACCTCCAGTTGAACGCGCGACGAGTAATAGGGCTACCAACGCGACGGCCGGATGGTGCAACTGGTGTCGTCGCTTCTGCTCGTGCGCTTGCTTTTCTTCCAGTCCTACCTGCTGCTGCTACGGTATGATAGTGTTATAGTGTTTGAATGAGAACGCGCGTAGTTACACATAGACGCTGTAACAGATGTGCTTTTTTTTTGAAAATATAATTTTAACATAACATGGAACTTGTTGTGTTTATTTTCTATATATAAGTTGTTTGTTTACAAACAGTCACGTGTCACGTGGTGTTGTTTACAAACAAGAGAGCCACGTGGTGTTGTTTACAAACAAACCCTAAGTAGGTCACGTTACCTTAGTTACCAGAATGCCGGCTTCTGATTGGCTGAGCCTAAGTAGGTCACGTGACGTAAGCAGGTCACGTTACCATGGTTACCAGAATGCCGGCCTCTGATTGGCTGAGAGCTTCTAAGTAGGTCAGTAGGTCACCCAGAATGCTGGCTTCTGATTGGCTGAGAGCCCTAAGTAGGTCACGTTACCATGGCAACGGGTCACGTGACCAAATGGAGGCCTCTGATTGGCTGCATGTCGATTGAGTAATAAACAGTACTTAACTATAGTCCCGTTCCGATACATACTATACTACTCTCATTTTTAGAGAAAAATAAAAATACTTTAATTTTTCAAAATTCTGTATCTAAAAAAGTAGGTCGGGACCCCTATTTTTCTTTTCATTTTTCGATTCTATATGATTCAGCCTGTCTGTAGAAAAAAAATAGATACATTCTGTTAACTTTGATCAAAGGGTATTACATGGTTAGCAGTGATACACTACAGCGCATCTGTGTACACATGACTCAGGGATGTAAACATAGACCTCGTGAACATCTAACGTATACACGGACTTAAGGCGTAGACCATGTCCACAGCATCAGCACCATTATTTAACACATTATTGAATGTGTATCAAATTTTATGCCATTCGACAAGAATATGATGCATTTAATATGCACACACTCCCACAGGGTCGGCATGATGCATGGCTGCAGCTATGGTAAGTAGAGTCCCCAGGGCTGCACCCATGCATTATGTAGATAAAAGCACAGGTAGTAAAGCACTATTCGAGCCTTGACGTGTACATATGATATCATTCATGTGATTTACAGGAGACCGCTATACTGCTATTTACCTTATGAGTAAAGGCATTCACACGAGCCAGCATATTGTTCCCAGGTTATGGTTATATATGGTAGACAGGACAATACGTCCCGTGATAACAAAGGTAGCCGTTAAGTATATTATATAGTCATGCCAGAAAGGCTAGCTCTGTTATCATGGCATGTGTTGTCCTATAGCTAGTAACAAACATACGCATGCTAGTTCCAGCTCAAATATATAACCCTTCGGAGTCAGCACAATGCATAATGCACTATGACCCATCATTGCATTGTTACATCATAAGGACACACATACAAATGAAGCCTTGGGGGCAATATGCAGTCACTGAAGGGTTAAATAGTATGTCATGACCTGAATTTCTACACGTCCACTTGGAGAGTCTGCTGCCAGAAATGCCACCCGATTTTCACAGCTACAAACCCCCACTGAAACTCGCTTAAATTGCACGGGTCATCGTTGATTATGAAGTTTTCATTGACCTTTTATACAGTGGGGCATATATCTTTGAAAAGCTGGGCGTGAACGTTGAGATACAGCCAAGAGTCTCTGCCCAGTCATCGCACATGTATGTCAGTCGTTGTGTTAGGTATCACATAAAAAGGAATAACACAAAATAGTAAATTTTTTCTAGACCTGCCAAAGTAGATCCCAAATGCTCCTACAGCCCAATGCCCCATTTCCCACTTCCTTGTTAACTTTCCTGATCATGAAATTGCACATTACGTCTGTAATAACCCCCCCCCCCATACTGGTCATCAATTATAATACCAACATTTAAAGTGTAAGAGCACCAATGTAAACCTTACAGGGCAGGGGTGCATTCAGGGAGGGGGTACAGTACGCCAGAGAGTCAGGACCTCACCCGCTTCCCTTCTGGAAAATGATTGTGATATTTTGATCAGGGTGATACTGTGATGTGCTTTTCAGTACTTTAGTTTAGAACACCCACCTGTATACCCCATATAATTTCCATTCCTGTGTCTGCCCCTACACTACCACTACTATAATAGTACCACTATACTTGTATGTTGAAAACAAACAAAAAAACGAACAAATTACAACTATATCAGCGTACTCTTTCTAAACCAGACATTAAAGCTACAGCTACAGTAATACCCCAGAACTTACATGGAGAGGTTTAGAAGTCCCAGGAGGAAGGCGCCCCACCGTGCCATGTTGCTGCCTCCAGGGTGTGTGGATCCTGCAGGTCAGTGTCTGTTACTGTAACTGTAGGGCTACAACCCGGGCTACAATCAGACACACAAACACACACACATGTCTGCACCCAGTATGCACCCACATACATAGATAACTACACACTGTCTCTACACACATGGCTACAATCAGACACATAAACACACACACATGTCTGCACCCAGTATGGACCCACACACAGAGATAACTACACACTGTCTCTACACACATGGCTACAATCAGACACATAAACACATACACATGTCTGCACCCAGTATGGACCCACACACAGAGATAACTACACACTGTCTCTACACACATGGCTACAATCAGACTCATAAACACACACACATGTCTGCACCCAGTATGCACCCACCACACAGAGATAACTAGGCCTACACACTTTCTCTACACACATGGCTTGATAAGGGAGGGGTTTTATCCTGATACATACCTGGACTCAATATGCACTCAGTACAGTCCTATAAGGGCCGCATAGTGATGTAATGCAGTATCTGATACCCGAAAGTTCAGAAACTGCGCTGTTGAAACCGGAGCCGCGTAATACATACAAGGCTGCAGGGTTCAAAAAGTGAATAGCGATGTGCTTAGGGGCCTCGTCATATATGTTTCTTGCCATTTTGAATTTTGAAATATAATGCTAAATCACAATTATGCCCCAGACACAGAATTATACACAGAATGCCCCCCCCCCCACCACACCAACCTCAGGGATTGACTATATCAGGGATACACAGAATGCTTCCCCCACCACACCAACCTCAGAGACTGACTATATCAGGGATACACAGAATGCTCCCCCTCCCACCACCCACACCAACCTCAGACTGACTATATCAGGGATACACAGAATGCTCCCCACCACGTACACCAACCTCAGAGACTGACTATATCAGGGATACACAGAATGCTCCCCCTCCCACCACACCAACCTCAGAGACTGACTGTATCAGGGATACACAGAATGCTCCCCCCCCACACCAACCTCAGAGACTGACTATACAGGGATACACAGAATGCCCCCCACCACACCAACCTCAGAGACTGACTATATCAGGGATACACAGAATGCCCCCCCACCACCACCACACCAACCACAGAGACCGACTATATCAGGGATACACAGAATGCTCCCCACCACACCAACCTCAGAGATTGACTATATCAGAATGCTCCCCACCCACACCAACCTCAGAGACCGACTATATCACAGCATGCCCCAACACCAACAACACCTGATACGGGATGGATCCTGCACGTGTTTCCAATCTATGCAGTAAGCAGAGGTCACGGGCACCAAACTGGATCCTATGGACGGCCTTTCTACCACGCAATGTAAGCAGTGTTTAGATCCTATGACCGGCCATTCCCCCACACTAAAAAAGTTGTTTGGAAGAATAAAAAAGATTTTTTAATCTAAAAAAAAAGAATTATAAATAAAAATTGTAAAAAAAGGTAGCGCTTGGATCCTCTGGATGGCCGTTCTACCACGCAATGCAAGCAGTGTTTAGATCCTATGGAAGGCCGTTCTACCAAACAATGTGAGGGGTGTTTGGATCCCATATATGGAGGGCCGTTCTGTCATATATGTCTACATTATAGTCTGGCTTATCAAACAAAGAAATCTTATTCAGACAGAGAACTGTACCTTGTTAATGAATCATATCCTAATGGGGGGGGGGGGGGTGGCTATTTAACGCCAGCATTTCATAGATGGTAGTGGATCCCATAGACGACCGTTCTACCATAACTTGTCTACAGTGTTTGGATCCTATGGCAGGTCGTTCTAACATATAATGTCGATAGTGTTTCGAGGACCGCTAAAACTGTTTTCATTTTTGAACATAACAATTGATCTAATAAAAGGTTATAAACTGCATGCTCATGGAAGTATTTAGATTTGTCTGATTATAATGAGTTTTGTATGTGTATATTCCTGGCATACCAATTTAAACACAGTTACTCTCTATTCAGGGTTTATAATTGGGTAGAGAAAAACAGAAGAAAAAATAAACCAACAATTATTCTAAAAACATACATATAGTGTAATTTTATTAACAATAATTATTCACATGATGATTCCATCAACCAATATACAATCGGAATTATATATACTTATATTTTGTATAATAATTGTATAATTAATAAAATGATTTTATATACGTGGGATATATTATGTACAACAATATAGGAAATCTTTTTGGTGAATAAGTTAAAGCTGATACATGAACACAATGTCAATTCCAGACATGAATCATTCCGTCTGTGCATAGTCCATCTGAGTACATGTGCATGTATCCAAATGGTCGATTTACATAGGCGATTGACTCACTGGCAGTACACTCACCTGAATCGCACACTGTGCACAGTGTGTTATACTGTAGATTTACAGTATAAGTACTTAGGAAATACACATAACCTTTGAACATGATAGAGCCTACTAGGAAAGTTCACTATTCTCGAGAATCTCCCGTGTCTTGTGCTTTTCCCAGGAAATACACACGTTTCTAACTTGTGTTATTTTTGAGTTCTGTTTGGAGGGCAGTCAAGATGACTATTAGGGATTGTATGATTTCATAATATTACAATATCAAATAAATAGTTGAGTTGAGTTGAGTTGAATAATTTTTATTGACCAAGTTTCTTATATGAAGTTTTTCAAACAGAGCCAATTCTCGGGTGTACAACTCCATTGATGAACATCTCAAAGACAAAATCATACCAATTATTATATACATCAAGTAAGATAACTCCACATTAACTTACACAGAAAAAAACAGACAGTACATATTCATACAAGTAGGCAGCGGAGTGAGTAGTAATAGTATTATCACAGTAGTGCAGCAGCACTAGGTGGGTATATCTCTCAGTTTACACATTCTTTTAGCAACATCAATTTCGACCGTATCAGCTAGGAATTTGCAGTCGGAAAACATTAGATCACGTACAGTAACATCTAGTCAGTTTGCACATGTGCATTTCATATACAGCTTCATTTGTAAAGAACACATCTATTACTTGTCCTTATCATTATCACTACCCGGTATTAAGAAGCACATATCATAAAGCAAATACTGGTAGTCATAGATCATCGAAGAACGGCTCACGATTTCTTTATCAGCTTAACAAAGTTGAGGTAAGTATCAGTTCCCTGGTCGGAGACTGACAACTTATCCCACTCCTGAGCTCCTCTATAGAGAGGGCTGTCCCGATAAAGTTGTCCAACAGGGCGTTGAAGTTTGATTTTTCTCATAGTGTTGCTGCGCAGTACGCGTACTGGAACAACTAAGTTGTTTTCATCACGACTATGCTTGTAAATTAGCGCCAGAAGACTCTCTCTACGTCTACATTTTAACCATTTACATTTGCATTCAGCATGCAGAGCAATTCTTGTGATGAGGCGGGGATCAATGATACCAAGGCAGCATCTCAGGCGGTGATTTTGTATAGTTTGAAGATCTTTCACCAGACCAACAGGACCTGACTCCAAAATAAATTCACAGTACTCCAGGGCTGGGAGAATCATCTGCTTATACATTAGCAAAGCCAGATCAGTATCCACATACTTTTTCAATTTTCTCAAGTGTTTGAGTTTCACATTTCCAGACGCATTTGCCCTAGTACATTGGGGTTTTGTCAACAAGAACTCCCAGGTAGTTGAGTTTCTCTACCACATGATATACCTTATTCCCTAGGGTCAAATCGAATAAAGACAAATGTGCTTTTAACGCACACTTAGCGTCTATCAAATTAAGTTAATTCCGTGCCAATCTCATAAACTATATTGGTATGGTGAATCATTTCATTCAATGATTTATTTAAACCCTTTCAAATAATTGCATCTAATGGACTTCAAGTACACTTGTATATAATTAAATTCCGACGTTGGTGCAGAGCAAGTAAATTATTTTATCAAACTATAAACACTATTTATGATATACCATCAGCGCAAACATGACATACATGTCCAGCATGTAGAACACAGTCATTATAAGAGAATAGATTGGGATTTATGTAGCTACACCGCCAATTAACTTGAGTTATATTGTGTTTAATTCAACAAGAAACACACTATGATAAACCTATTGCCATAATTTTATGGTAATATAATTCCATCAGTGTACACCTCCATACAGCATGACATACATCAGTGTATACAGCAGACAGAGGGTGTAGAGGGTGCTGTGTGTGGCTGAGGCCGTATTACCTGGGGCAGGTGTAGGTGTGGGGGTGGGGGTGGGGGTGGAGGACGGCACCCCCTCCACCTGGTAGAACGTCACCGTCCCACTCACAGACCCCGTCACCACCAACAGGGGCGCCCCGTTAGGACTCTCCGTATCAGGGATAAACCTGTAACACACAGGAGAGTATTAGTTAAGAATATACACAAATATTTTACATGACAGGGTTTGGGTTTATGCAAAAATTAGTCTGCAAATGTAGTGAAAACTTCTCATTAAACCAGGGAGTTTATTACCCTTCATGAACGGCATACTCAGTGATGGTATTTCAAAGTACTCGTGACAATGCTTGCATGCAGTCCTCGCGAAAATATCCCAAAATGTTTTATTCAGCTTCGAGCATCATACCGACCCTGACCCTGAAGTCTGATACACTGATTTCAGAGACTAAAGTGCACTGAGCAGTTCGTGCCCATTCCCTGCGAGGCCCCCTGGATGTGCTACATGGAACTACATCAGGATAAGGGTGCCGACCGCAGCTGACCGATTGCTGCGGCCACTGTAGTCCCTAGGACTACGACGTCGCCGCGCGGACCTGCCCGCGGCCCCTACGCGTCCCTTATCTGCCGCGCGGGGCAGGTACCGCCAGAGGTGGAGGGGTTCTTTAGGGGGGTGGGGAGGGGGGGGGGGGGTCCTCAGGATTAACATATACTGTAAGCTATTGCATAGTCCTGGGGGCTAGATTTATAGTCCTGGGGATTGCACGTGTAGTCCTAGGGACTACATGTGTATTCTCCAGGACTATACATCTAGTCCTAGGGACTATATATCTAGTCCTAGAGACTATTAATATTATTTCTAGAACTGAGATCATATACCATTATGCACAGCAATATTTGAATGTATGGCCTGCACAGTCCTGAGGACTACAGATGTAGTCCTGAGGACTAGGGGTGTAGTCCTGGAGACTACAGGTGTAGTCCTGGGGACTATGTGTATAGTCCTAGGGACTACCCAAGACTGCTACTACCAAAAAGGTAGATAAGGCAGGCCTACAGTGCTGCGGACTATAGAGGCATAGTCCTCAGGACTACATATTGAAAGTCTTTAGTCCACAGGACTGTATCTGTAGTCCCCAGGACTATGTAGGCCTGTCACTGTAGTCCTTAGGACTATGCTTATGGCCCCCAGGACTACAATTTGATCAGTCCCCAAGACTGCACATTAAATAATTGTAGTCCTGAAGACTACAACATAGTCCTGGGGACCACAATTGTAGTCCTAAGGACTACATGTTGGATGTCTTTAGTCCCCAGGACTATGTCTGTAGTCCCCAGGACTACGTAGCCCTGTAACTGTAGTCCTTAAGACTATACAGCTGGCCAAAGTAGTTCCCAGCACTATGCCTGTAGTCCTCAGGACTATCATTTTATTAGTCCCCAGGACTACAAGTTTAAAGGTTATAGTCCTAAGGACTTCCTCCGCAGTCCTGAGGACTACATATTTAGTCCCCAGGACTATTGTTTTGCTACTTTTAGAATGCAGTCAAGCAGAGGCATATAGGCCCTATATGATAGGCTGAGGGGGGCAGTAAGTAGCTCTATACTAAGTTATAGTCCTGAGGACTACAATGGTAGTCCTGGGGACTATAATCATAGTCCTGGGGACTGCAGACATAGTCCTAGGGACTACAGACGTAGTCCTGGGGACTATATATAGTTACAGTCCATATCCAGTCCAGTAGAGCCGCATGCAGGGGTGTGTGTTAGGCCGGGGGGGGGCAGCAGGGGGCAGAGGGGGGGGGCGTAGGCGCGAGGACGCCAGTGGCAGACGCGTAAATTACGCGCGCGCCGGCGCATAGTCCCGGGGACTACAGTGGCCGCAGCAATCGGTTAGCTGCGTGGCGACCACACACTAGAGGCCCCTAGTGGTGGCAGGAGGAACCCTTACCGGGTCTATAGCGATGACTCGGTTTTCTCCGTATGGGCGGCCATGTTAGCTCTGTGCTCGCAATCTATCGTGAGACTTAGGCAGTGACCAGTAAGTCACACACCATAGCTTCCGGGGAACAGGCTACAATACGAGAGCAGAACCAAGGTCTCACGAGATTGCTGGTGTCAGTGTACAGAGAGTGGCTGCGGGAACAGGTCCGCACCAGTTAGAGAGCTATATCTCTACACTCAACGAGCCTAAATAGTGTATAGGATAGCTGTACGCTTATACTCTACCATCCTTGCTATCGGTATTGCATCTGGTATTAAATGCTGAGTTTGTATATATTTTATGTTCTTTGAATTAGTTATAGGTACTTAACACAATCTATGCATATGGCACCTGGTGGCAAAAAAGGAACTACATAAAACCATGATATTTGCACATTTCCCCCACTTACATGTCATAATCTGCCTTTATCTACCAGTTAAGTGCCACACCTTGTGATTCTACTCATCCTGATCACTATATTTCCTATTTTCCATGCCCATAGGCTCATACAGTAAATATATTAGAAATTATTTTGATTAATTTAGGATAATTTCATTTTGCCGTGACCCCCTATTTTCTTGTTTGCAACATGTTTCTAATGATCATATACTGTAAAACCTCGCGTATTAGCCGCAGATTGGCAGTGCGGCTTATACTAGGATCGGCCCAGGGTCGGGGTGTGGCTTATACGCGAGTGAGGGCACTCAAACTATCAGTGAACAGGAACGGTAGAGGGTGACACCCTTTTATTGTCAATGAATATTTTTTAACAAAAATACTAACCTGATATCCTCTGGGTCCAGGTCGGATGTGTTCCTGTCAGCATAGAGCTGTGTCCAGTCCTTACCGTACCCACCCCTGTAGTACAGCGACTCAAACACCGAGCTGGTCATGTCATCGTCAGGGACCGAGTACACGGAGACTATACCAGGCCGCTCGTTACCGATAAAGATGACCAACGTGCCATTAACCCGACCGCAGTCCAGCGACTCGGTCTCCGGGCCCTGAAAAGACTAATATGTTTAAACGACAAGTCGTTTGTTGCACTTTTACAGTTTTGTTTCACTGGCACTTCTCATACATTGTAGCTGAAATTTAAAAAAAGAAGTGTCCCCTACCTTGTTGCAAAAATATTATTATTAATCATGGAAAATAATGATGCTCATTCTTCACGGGGTGTTTCTCCATGATGACATCACTAAAATAGCTATGAACCCAATCCTTAAATGTTGTTTTTAGATATAATTTATCAATAATTACATGAAATAAACACAGAGATCCACTCTTATCATTCCTGGTTTCTCCACCTGTGGTACCTTGGGTCACATCACACTCGGCTCCACCTTGTGTGATATGATCCAAGGTACCACAAGTGGAGAAACCTGTCATTCTGAAGACAGATCATCGTGGACCTCTGTCTATTTCTCCACATGAAATAGAAGTAAGTTGTCATGGGGCTTAAACTTTTGACCAAAAGATGATATCGCACAATTTTGATATCACCAGAAAACCATGAGGTCTCACCTTTTTGCGAGATCTCGAGTCCATGTTGGATTCTGGTGTTCCACTGCTTTCCGCATTAGAGTTGAACACGGTCGGGTATTTCTCTGCGATTGTCTTCTCTATCGAGTCTCCAGAGTCGTAAACCAGGCTCAGGTCAGATTCCCTCCAGATGGAAAAACTGCGGCCACCAAAGGCGTAAAGACGGCTAAAGTTACCTGTGGTGGCGTTTTTACCATCTAAAGTACTCAACCGTAACCGACCTGAAAAAAAGAAATCTTGGACATTTGAGAATGTTGATGCTATATTTGTAGTGTCATAGGGCTCATGAATTAGATAATTGTGAGTAATGACGGTGATTGCCCCTTCTCAGTGGACACACTGTTGTTGGATATGAGTTTGCACTGAGTATTGTGGACCCCTTGAACGCGCCATTGTTATCAAACTATATACACCTTGTGTTTTAAAGTCGTTGGCGGTTGTGGTTATTATTTTCGTGATGTACTATGGCTCCTGTCAAAAGACTTTCCTTGTAAGAGGAGTAGTGCCAATAGCAATGATTAAACTCAAACTCATGCACACCTGGTAAAGGTCTCCCCAGGTAACATAAGTACATCATGATTGGGCCAATATACCACTTAGAATTGGGCCAATAATGGCATTTTGATATTGGCCCACCGCTGGTTTGACTGCTGGCCCAGTAATGGCCCATGCTCGGAAAAAGGGATATTGATTTCATGTTGGCCTAATGTTGGGCCAACATCAAAATGTTTTTACATTTTTCCAAGGTTGGAAATTAGACATTGGACCAACCTTTTTATTCATATGTCGCCCCAACATATAATTTTCAATATAGGACCACTGCAACAATCACTGATATTGAACAATATTACTTTTATGTGTATAATTGAATGTGCAAGCATACTTAAGACATGACTCTCAAGAATCATCAGTTTAGAAAAAGCCATTTCTGTCTTTTTAATCCATCTTGATCTTTATCCCAAAATGGTTAGAAATAATACAAACTGTATTACTATCATTTAGGACTTATCTAACTCCATTACCCACACATGAGGTGTCTTCAAGTTACTTTTGACAAATTCCCATGGGTGTCATGCAGTAAATGGCACTTTTAGATATCAAATTTCATCCATGAACTTCCTCTAACCTTTAAACATGTAGAGAACACTGGGGACCACGTCTATAACCCAATATGATGGCAAAGTAGGAGCCATCCTGTAAGAAATTCTTCAGGCAACATTGAATCCCCCTGGTGTAGATCACAGCCAATATTGGACAAGTGTAGATAGAGTTGATGTTGGTCCAACATCAGAAATAATATGATGGCCCTGAAGTGTCCCAGCACTGGGCCAACACTGGGTCAATATCAACGATATCAAGCACGGACCAGCTCTGGGCCAGCGGTCAACCCAGCGATGGCCCATTATCAGTTTTGCCAGAGGTGGGCCATTATTGTAATTTGTATGTAGAACCAATGTATGCATTGCTTACAATGGGTCATGGTTGGTATAACGATTGAGATGGAGTCGATCATCGCCGACATTGGCCCAATATACCCTTGCTACCTGGGTCACTAGTGATGCATTCATGCCACAGTGTTGACATACATCATGGCGAAAAGTAAACTTGCATGGAACGTTGTCATCCTTAATGTAATGGTAAAAAGATCAATTAGATAGACTGGGGATGGTTTTGTCACACGTTATGGTTATCATCTTTTTGGAATATTGTACATTGTATTTGTACGTCGGTCTTCCACCTAAAGCAATTTTTTCAGCATCTAGATTGATAGATGTTGGTCTCATTGCATTTCAGCAGCAGCTGCAGATTACTTGTATAACAGTTATGTTCGCACTATGTTCAATGATATTCATCGGTTTTCATCAGATCAAGATTTTCTTTCTTTGATGGTCATTTAGATATTTTAAGAGGAACCATTTCATGACCTACCCAGTTGTGCATCATCTGCCAAGGCGTTCCTCAAGTCAGCAGACACAGACTCTTCCAACAGGTTGTTCTCTACAAAGTACTTCCCCTTTTCTCCCTCAGCGTACTCGAAGGGGAAGTCTGGCTTCTCGTACTCCTTCTCGTCCCCCTCATTAGCCGTTATCAAGTACCCTTGTCCGCCCACGGTCACATGTTTCATCGTGTCCGGCATGTAGAAACTGTAGATCGGCCATGCTCTGAGGTTGACTCCTGAAAGGGGAACAGGTTGACATTGCAATAATCTTGATGTAATTTGAATAGTATTTATGAATTATTCATCTGTTTGTAAATCATGATTGGTAGCATTTCTCAGACAACTGTCTATAAATATCGGCATATCTGTCAAATTGAAGACAATATATATGTTGTCATATAAAAGAACAAGACTCTGTTGTGATAATAAGGAATGTTTCAATATTTCAAATTTCCCTGCTTCGTTGTATTGAAAACGAATAATTCAGGAAAGATCTGAGTTCACAGTGGACCAAATAGACAACCATAAGAGGGCCAACATTTCTTAAAGATATAAAGAATTGTGTGTTTCAGGTTACATGGTCTGGGAGGGTAGGTAGGCTTGATCTTTTGTCTCCTTACTATTATTTTAATCAATTTAGGCCCCAAAGGCCCCCAAGTAGGCCCCAGATGCCCCGGAAACTACCTCACAAACTGTGGCATACTCCTGGACTTGCCGACCATCAAATCTATTTGTTTTCTTCAGAATTGGATAAACATCTGTAGTGTCGGCTTTGTTTTTCTAGGTGGGGTCAGGTAACCTGAAACACAATTTCTTTTGCCCTTAATGTATCGTGACAAAAATGTACTCTACAAAATGCTCAACCCCTCACAGATAATGAAGCAGAAAGTGCACAGAGAGAAAAAAAACAGCGTCAAAAGGGAGTCCAGGTTGCCTCCGGAATGATTCCCCCCCCCCCCCCCCCCCCCATTGATGGTCGCCCAGGGAACCTAGATAACCTGAGGGGTCACCTAGGGGAGTCATATGACCCTGAGAGCTGTATGACTCCCCCAGGTGACTTCCTGAGAGTCACCTATAGGCTCCCTTATATGCGACCTGGGCTCCCCTAGAGAGGGGAGTTATTCTTTTTATTTATTTCCTTTCTTTGTGCGGCCTTACCGTCATCCTTGTCACTGGCGTCAAGGGCAGTGTTCTGCCAGGACTTGGCTCCCAGTGGGTACAGCTCTACCGCCGCCTCCGCCTCGAGGTCAATCCTAGCCACAGCATTATTCTCCTGTACAGGGAATTGACACCTGTTTTAGTGGACACATTAAGGTCTTTCAGCTGCATTCACTACTAATCTAGGCACTAAGCATTCATTACAGACTATAGTTCTTAGATAGTTAGTTACTCAGGAGCCCAAGTGGGGGAGCCACCAAACATTCTTAACTAAGACCAATAAATCATCTTGATATGGTTATCATGGAGTCTTGAGATAGATGCAGACATTTCTCATCAATGCAACATCAATACAACTTGAATAGAATCAGAGGATGCCTGCGTTTTCAGACATATTTCAACATGGTTTAAACAATACTATTGACTATTATAAATGCATGTATATTCATAAGTGAACGATCCATTTGTAAGCCATGAATAACCTTCCAAGTTCGGCCGCCACCGGTTTAACCCAATAAATGAAAAAAAAACGTTATACATAACGTTTCTCCGTGGCTCTTCATTGTGACAAAACGTTATGTAATGTTTAGAACGTTATTTTGACTTAAAATGACATATTTCTGTCAGCTGGGAATCCTAGATATAGATGCACCTTATACCTGAAAGACGACATAGGCGTATCGCTGGTCGGCACTGATGGCCACGTACTCAGGCTCCAGGTCCTGTGACAAGGTGGTCGTCATGTTGGTGCCCTCCCCCCGGTACGTCCTCCGCACACCACGTGACACATACTGCGCCTCTCTGAAAAAATTATGATTTTTTTAGATGACCTCATACAAATTTACTGTCTGATACTTCCATTATATTGTAACCACCAACTGACCAATAGCGAGAGTGGGGATAGGATAAAAAATATAACCAGCGATATCAACCTTTTTCGACATCTAGATAATATATTTAATTCCTTTAAAAAAAAAAGAAGTTTATTGACACGTCTCATGTAAATATACACACTCCTCCGACGATGTCACTAGAAAAGAAACAATTACATTAATAAACAAAGTATGATACATATAGTATTGAGTCCTTTTTACCATGTACACATTTAGTATAATTAAATCATGTATTTAGCCTAAACTACTAACATACCTCAAATTGCTGGACGACATTGACAGTACAGCCAAGGTCTGCTTAGTGTATAAAGGTTAAGAAATTATGACATAGAAACATACTAACCGAATTAAGGTACCATTAATTCAATTACATCCAACCCCATATTTAGAGACCAATAAATGTCGGTGTAACTATAGACCAATGCAGCAAGAAATGGTGACATTTCCTATAAATTTGTGGATAAAGTTCTAACAAATAATCTTTGAGAGATAATTGTGCCATGAATTTCTTGATATGAGATGTTAGCAAACATAGCCATTACAGACAATGGTATATATGAAGATTCTGCTAAAACCAACGTAAAATAATACAACTTTCTTAGGCCACTCAAAAAAATTGTTTCTCATCACCCAGCAGTCAGAAATATGACGAGGGCACTTTTTTTACTGTGCTAAAATATAAGGAAATGAAGACTTTTCGCACACAATTTCCACATTTTAGTAGTTAAGAGCCTGTTGATCCACAGCAGTTATTATAATGCAAGTTATTCCTGGCCCTCTGCATTACTAACAGTTTAAGCTTTGATTCGATACCAAATATGCCAATATGTGTCTATGTTTTGGCCGATTTCTCATTAAAAATCATTAAAAAAAAAAAAGATTTTCCCCAAATCTTGATATTCATGATGCGCGCGGCAATGAGAAAAAAAACATTTTAGTGGCCTTATGAGAAAGTGAGCCTTTGTTGCTGCATTGGTCTATGGGCACCTATTTACCAATTTTCTTCCGAAACCATCCGAAACCAAAGCTAAGGTTATGAGGTTAATTTGTTTACTAACTCTACGCAATATATGTATATGTATGCAACATTATAAAGACAGGTTAACCAGAATTGGTCGGGAAAGATCATAAGATGATAAGATTAATCATAATGAGAACCAAATAACACCCCTGTGGTTATACACGTTATGCATGAGCGAGAGAGAGAGAGAGAGTTATGCTGGTACCGCGGCCTGTGACTCAATGTAGGCATTGGGACGGCGGCACCAGTATAAGAGAGAGTGGGAGAGAGAGAGAGAGAGAGAGAGAGAGAGAGAGAGAGAGAGAGAGAGAGAGAGAGAGAGAGGGAGAGGAAGATATGGAGAGAGAGTACGTCATCATCAGTATTGAGTAAACATCAATTGCCTGTTTTTGATATCCAAAATGAGGCCCTCTTGAGCCAGGAGAATATAGGTACCACTTTTTAAAAACAGGAATCTAGCCTGATTCCTCGAGTATACAAATTCATTTATTTTTAAACCCCACAAAAATACCTGGGCCTACTCACTGTTGGTTAAATGCTGTGAAGTTGACGAAGGTGACGCGTGGTTGTGTGTCAGGGTGTGTGGTGTTGAGTGAGATGAGGGAGACCCCTCCCTCAGGGTCCACCACCCGTCCCCCCACCACCCTCAGCTCCCCCTCCACAGCCACCACCACTTTGCTGCAGTTACTGCTGAACACCAACATGTCTGGCAACGACCCAACTGAAGCACAAACACAGCTTCAGTTTGAGTTTAAATAACTCTAATTTAAATAATTCTTAATGTTTCTGTCGATATAGTACAAGCTATAGATTATGCATTTTAAGGAACAAGAACTTTAAGCCATCGACATGATCAATTCCCCCTCCCCACCTTGTTGTTACAAAATGATCACCGTTTTATCACATCGTATAATTGCCTTATGTCAGTTGGATTTCACCTTAGGTGCTGTCTTTCTAGTTTTAGTTTCTAGGAATGCAAAACTATAATAGTGTATTATTAGTTAACTACAATACCGATTTATATGTGAAATTCTACAATTTGATTTTACATGTGTTTAAAAAGATTAAATCAATTAAATTTGACATGTTATACAAGGGTCCCCACCTGTGAGGTTGTGGAGCAGGACCAGCTGCTGGGTGCTGGAGAAGTCCCTGGCGTCATACAGCAGCACGTAGCCGTCCAGGGGGTCCTCCAGGTTGTCTACGGCCACCGCCACGTACCCCCCACACGTCTCCACGTCCGTCAACTCACCCCCCGCCACCGACGTGTTGTACACCACGTGGGGTCGTGTGACGTCCGACACGTCAAGCACCTGCACGTAGTTACCTATGGGGGAACACATACATGACGTAGTTACCTACATGACATAGTTACCTACATGACGCAGTTACATACATGACGCGCTGTGCACGATGTGGGGTCGTGTGACGTCAGACACGTCAAGCACCTGCACGTAGTTACCTATAGGAGAGCACATACATGACGTAGTTACCTACATGACGTAGTTACCTACATCACGTAGTTACCTACATGACGTAGTTACCTACATGACGTAGTTACCTACATGACGTAGTTACCTACATGACGTAGTTACCTACATGACGTAGTTACCTACATGAGGTAGTTACCTACATGAGGGAGTTACCTACATGAGGTAGTTACCTACATGAGGTAGTTACCTACATCACGTAGTTACCTACATCACGGAGTTACCTACATCATGTAGTTACCTACATCACGTAGTTACCTACATGACTCAGTTACCTACATCACGTAGTTACCTACATGACGTAGTTACCTACATCACGGAGTTACCTACATCACGGAGTTACCTACATCACGGAGTTACCTACATCACGGAGTTACCTACATCACGGAGTTACCTACATGACGTAGTTACCTACATGACGTAGTTACATACATGACGTAGTTACATACATGACGTGTTGTACACGACGTGTGGCCGCGTGACGTCAAACACGTCAACACCTGCACGTAGTTACTGACAGGGGAAGACGTAGTTACATGACGTAGTTACATGAAAGGAGAACATATAATTACATACATGACGTGTTGTACACCACGTGGGGCTGGGTGGCGTCAGCACCTGCACCTATGAAGCAATTTCTATTCATTCCTGTATGATAAGACTTCCAGTGGCTCTTTGATGGAAAATTAAACGTAATCTTTGTCGTTGGTCATAAATAAAGAGATTAGAATAATTAATTCAATACGAAGTGTCCATCTCAGGGCATGTGTCCGACTCAAAGTGAATCTACCCTACCTACAGAAAAACACATATATAGTTACATAGAGGGGGAAGATATTTCTTTGCAATCTTGATATATATTTCTCACGAGTAATTTCTTTTTCCTATTGAATATGCAATAATTAATTGAACTGTGAGTAAACAAAAAAAACTGGACATGAGTCTTGTCATAAGAGTAGGCCCCTATTTATTTTTCACTAGGCCATGTTCGCAAATACAAGTAGTATATCAAAGTGTGTAATTGGCGTTACCATGTAATTAAGAAGTGACCTACTTACATTACATGACAGAGGATTTAGGGGTTGATACATGTTGCACAGTTTATACATCTATAGCTGCACTGTAAATAGTGAAACTAAAAATATGTCCTTTTATATTGTAAACCAACAGTACATTCCAGGGGCGTGGCAACCAGGGGGGGGGGGGACGGGGGGGGACATGTCCCCCCCCCCACTTTTGGCCAACGCCATAAAAGGTCAAACCAGAAAGGTCAAGTAAAAAGGAGTCAAAAAGGGTCAAAATATCCCTCAGTCCCCCCTACTTGGAAACTGCTTGCCACGCCCCTGATCATTCTACTACCCATGCACATTAAATAATGCCGTAGGCCTTGTATATATTGTAAAAGTACAGCAGATTCTACTGCCCAGCTACATTTACTTCTAACAGTGTGGGATTTTGCTCTTAAACCCGCACGTCTTACTGCACGTCCAGTAACAGGTACTCAGGTACTCAGCCCTATATATATAGGGGCACTGGGCCTGTAACTCCGACTGTTACTGGACGTGCAGTAAGATCTGCGGGTTTAACCAATTTGACGAATTTGTATCAATTTTGATTAGCCAATAACTGGTTATACAGTTTTAGCATTAGCCAAAAAGCATCTTTGGCTATTTGGTGAATAGTTAAAATTACCACTGTATAAGCGAGAGGAGAAAACGGAAAAGGAGTGAAAATGGCACAATATTTGATATAGGACGTATACACTAAACAAAGAGATGGCAGATCACTGTGGCGACCCTAAACACAGTACTCCCCACACTGTCTATACTGTGGCCTCAAAAGAGTTAAAAGTGCAGCCAAACCATGATAAATTGACTACCATACTCGTCCCGAATAAAACTATTTTATCTGAATCATATATATGAATATTGAGTTATCAGCCTTGCCATGTTGGCTTGATTGATAATGCAACATTAATATACTTGTCTTATATAAAGACAATTCCATTCGGGATTCTTATGGTGCTATGTATGTATTTGAGGTGTTTGGTCACAGAGCTCCGATTTACCACAATGTAATAATAGTGTGGTGGCACTCTTAAATCTGGTGGGACCTTTATTCACAAGAGGGGCGCTTATGGATACAAGACTTTAACTTCTCACCAGATCGATACAAGTTGATAGTCTTTGACTGTGTGACCTCTTTAACTGAGTGACCTTTTGACTGGCAAGGGTGAAAATGCATAAGATTACAACCAAATTGAAACAAAATTTGTAATATAGTGTTAACATATATATCCATGAACGTTTTATACATAGCCCCCATGTCAGCCGTTTTGATGCTTGTCAGTCAAAGAGGTCACCTGGTCAAAAAGCCACCCAGTCAAAGAGGTCACCTGGTCATAGACTACCAACTTGTATCAATCTGGTGAGAATAAGCCTCATGTGCAAGACCGGTGCTCTTTGTACGCAGTCTGTAACCCTATTCCTTAAAAGACCTAGTTAAAGCATACATTCTTAAACCCAAACTAAGTGAGAGGAAAGGGAATAGAAAGGAATCAGTGCATCAACATTCTTCTGCAGTCCATGCTATCTGACCATGACACTGATTACGTGGGTTATTGGCAGTAATGGGATGGGAACATGAGAACTAGTAGGCGATGTAGCCAGTTATGTGCATATTAGGTTCAATCATAATATAAGTATCAATGCCAACATATCTACTAAACGTTCGGACAGAAGGAAGAAGCAGGAAATTTTTTAAAAATCTACAAAACCTAGACCATCTTACAATACTGTGACCCGTTTATAACTAACATCGCTCGCGGATAATTTCTTGCTCTACGAAGGGTGATTTCCAGACAGTATTGACATTTATCATTTGACTCAATCAATTAATGCAGATTATGTATATACACATGTAGTTTTGAGCGCCCAGCCAGGGAGGATGATCCACCCTCAGTACACGGAACATCCTTTTTGCATGGTAACTTGCATGCAAATTAACTTGCAAAGGCATGTATATATAAAATTATGTGCATTATGTTATGTTATAATGCCCATACACTTTTGAAAACATAGTTGAATTAGATGGGTTATTAAGAGGTGCAAGGGAGGATATATTTGAACAAGTACCCTCCCCTCCCACCAAAAAGAAACCAACCAAAATTTAAATTTAAAAAAAAAACACAAAAAAGCTAGAAACACTGATATCATGGGATTATCATAAGTGAGCACAACATTTGTGGTACACGCGTGCCGCATAAGCTAAACGTGTGTTACCATGAGTGTAACAGTGTATGGGGCAATAAACAAATCACATTGTGTAACAGTGGTGAAGGTCTAGAGTACCTAATCTGACACTACAAAAAACGACATCCTATAGCTACTTAAAGATATAGCTCTACAAGGTCAGGCTGACTGAAGTAGACAGTGATATATATATATGTATGAGCAGCCGAGCGGAAAAGATGATTCATCAACCCTTTTATGGATAATCCTTTCTGTGTGTCTACTTTCAATATTGTACTTTGGTTACGTAAGGTGACAATTACTATTATAGAAATACTCAGGTAACCTAGTATCTTATTTTGCTGAGTATAGGGGCCTACTTATTTTTCGCAGAATTCCCCGAAATAAAAAAAAAGTCAAATATTGTATGTTACAGTATTGAGCACACACAAATTTGCCAATATCTCTGAAAATGTATACCAGTGAATATAAATTTGCTTACCATAGGTTAAGTCTATTTGGTTAATTTAGCTCAAACCATTGACGAGTGACCGCCCTAGTAGCAGGCACACTGTGGCCCCAGACAGGGCCACACCATGTTTGCAAGTGTGGCCCGGAGTGGGCTAACCGACAGGCGCCCATTGCTTTAGGGCACTGGGCTTTGGTCTGGCCCAAAGCGGGCTGCCTACTTTGGGCTCAGATCTGGTTTGGGACAGGCTGCCCACTTTGGGCTCAGGTTGGGTGTCCATGATGAAGCCAAGGTTTCCGGAAGTAATACTTGTGACAAATCGAATGAATATCATGTAAATGATTCTGATTTGTGCTAGATAAAAAAAAATAAAAAAATAAAAAAAGGTGTTTCAGAAGGATTCCTTGGTCGTAAATCACCTATAACTGCTTTCGTATCTATTCTCGGTCGTAAATACGCATATTGGTCGTAAATTAGGGTATTTCTATGTGTTTCACAAGTATCTACGACCAACAAATACGATCAATCATAAAATATTACGAGTGAGATACGATTGATATTAAGTGTTTCACAATGTGAAATAACGGAGATCATTTACCCTGCCCCTTAATTATTCTTGACAAGGAGAATGTGCATATGTTTATATATATGGATGTAGTATAAAGTACATATAATTTCCCTTTAATCTCACACTATTCTGCCAAGGCACAATCATTTTGTTTAGAATTTTCTGGAATTATTCAGCAGGACTGTTTACGACCAATCGTATCTACTTACGACCAAAGTTAACCCAATAGATCAAAGAGGGAAATTAAGCTGGGGGTATTGGTCGTAAATAGCACCAGGGTTACAACCAATCAGTTGTATCTACCTCTATAAAGATACAATCAATCGTATCTAGGTGTTTCACAAGGAGCATTCGTATCTTGCTCATAAAATATGACCAATGCTTCATATACGATCGATCGTAAGGAAGATATTTTGAAACACTACATCCCATTCTACTACGAACGTTCGTATCTCATTGCTCGCAACTTCTTAATATCAACCGTATCTTTCAGCTTGTTTTGAAACACCCTACTGCCCCAGTGAACAAAAAACGTTATACCACATTTCATTACATAATATAACGTCATATAACGTTTCTCTAAGGCTCCTCACTATGGCATAACGTTATATCAAGTTGTAAAACGTTATTTTGACATAAAATAACGTTTTATTGTTAGCTGGTGCCATAGGACCACCTGATAATTATGGGTTTTTAGAATCTATTGAATCATTTCCCAATATTTCTTGTACTTATTGAATAAGATATCCTAGGTCCTGCTAATTAATCAAACCTAAGGCATGGTCATACTCTTATCCAATTATGGAAGTATCAAGCTGGCCTATTAACATCAGATTTAAGCCACATGCAGCATAGACAAGTGTCTATGGTGTACATTGGCCTTCAGTTCCATAGTTCATACCTACATGGAGCTCAAGAGTCTGGTGTAAAGCAAATGTTAATGCCACAGAAGTAGTGTCTACACTGGGTAGCTGCTTAGAGAAACTCCTTTTCAGGCTGAAGTGTGCGCTTGTATCTACCTGCCCTGCACCTAAGCCCATTTCCTACCAAGAACAAGCTTTAGCTTACTGAACTTCCCCTGAAGCTTGTTACCTGCGAGACCCTACAGGCACGCTGGTTTAGTCTTATACCAAAGTGAGACATTTGGCGTATACTGAACTCACTAACTGATACGCATTGTACACCACATGGACTCTTCACACCACCAGTTCAGCAGTTACCAGTGGTATTGTACACCACAGGAACCAGTGTATGTCCACACCACCAGTTTAACAGTTACCAGTGGTATTGTACACCACAGGAACACAGTGTATGTAAGGGCTACTTGAGACACTATGGATTAGATAATACTATATCTTTTCGATACAGCTAATCAAAACCACGTTCTTCACACATGGTTTCTTATCTGCGTCTGTTTAAATGTCTGTGTAATATACAAGGTTCGAATATTGCTACATTCTTAGTGAATTCCTTCATGGACATTTAACCACTGGCATAGTGTTTAAATATATTATGTTGGTTATATAGAGAGGGTAAGTTTGTCTAGCCTAAAATGCTATTTGGGTTATTTCTGGTCTGATTTTTCACTTTGCATCATTTTTTTCTTCAAAATATCAATTACTAGGCTTCAATTAGCTACCCTTATTGTAATAAGCCCTTAACAAGAGCAGGTACCAATGCTATCATTGTTTATTATACGATTTCGTCTCTCATCATGCTTTTTAGGTGATATCCCCGTGCTGATATCTAGTGATATCAGCACGTTTCCGGTGGATATCAGCACGTTTCCGAGGGATATAATCCCGTTTCTGGTGGTCCTGAGCAGTTCCGCAAATTCGTTTGCATAAAATCCGACATTTTATGGCGATTCGAACACGCTACCCCAAGACTTGGAGACGAACGCTCTATGTACCACGCCGTCGAGGCGCTGGTAACAGGAGGGGATGAATGAGTGTATAGGCAGATTTTCAGCCCTGTAGGGACATTTTTTACCGAGTTATAGACTCTTTTTCATGTAATTTCTCCGAAAATCCATACTCTTAATTTTTTATTTATTTTTTATCATGAAGGTAGAAGTTGGACTTTACTTACCTATTCGTTAAAATAATTCTAGGGCCATTTTTTTACATATATATTTGCACTTTAAAAATGGTACGTTTCCACCCAGACTCGATCCGGGGACCTTTGGTGTGTGAGGCGAACGTGCTAGCCGCCAAGCATTTCTGACCGTGGTGCATGGGGAGGGAAACGATGCCTATATTTAAGGCTGCTGGGGGAGTGGTTAGTTTTCAAACCAGCAGGTCGCGCGGCGTGAGTACAGTTGTATACGTTAACACTGAGGGTAGGTCAGATTTGAAATAATGAATGCTCCCAGCTCAGCTCCACCAATCAGAGACCAGGGTTGGTGGGATGTCAAAATCAACATGGTGCCGCCCATGACCACTGCTTCTCTTCACATAAATCAATTAAAATGGCCAAATTAGGACGAATTTAAGGTAAATTTTTATAATAAACCTGATATTGTATAATAAACCTAATATTGAATGGCTAACAGGTCGCTCAGGGGGTTTATTTTTTATGAAATACAGCAGTCCCATTGACTTAACCAAAGGACGCCGTATTGCATCCCCCCCGTGAAATAACCTATGGCCGTATTTCACGGCCTGTGACGTCATCAAAATGGCGGTTTGTTTACATTTAAATGCCGTAGAAAAAAGCTATTTTAAGCCCTTAACCACCCTATGGACATTAATAATCTAATTTGAATCGAAAAAGGTAAAAAATAAACACAAAGGCACACTCGTTTTTGGTCTGTTGGGGGGTTATTTCACTTGTTGACCCTCGGGCCGCATTTCACTTGGCCTACGGCCTCGTGAAATACGGCCCGAGGGTCAACTCATGAAATAACGCCTCAACAGACCATAAACTCGTGCACCTTTGTCTATGTATCGATGGATAACGCACTCGTCGCTACGCGACTCGAGCGTTATCCATCGATACGCACCCCTCGCGCCCTGTTAGCCATACATTATTGGTTAAATATCAAAAGTAAATGTATAGATAGATATGGTAAGAGAAGCAGTATCGCAATTATCAATTGTATGGCAACTGGCGCCCAGTTAGCCCATGTCCACACCAACAGTCTGGCAGTAATTAGTGGAATCTTATTACCACTGGAGCCCGGTTTATGTCATCACAGTTTATTGTTTAGCGATGATATTGTATGACCACTAGAGTCCAGTGTATAGTATGTCGTATGTAGCCGTTAAAACATGTTTAAAATGTTTTAAAGAAATGAGAGATGAGTTCCCCTCCCTCCTGTATTGGATGTCCCATGTCCCCCTCTTTACTTTATCCACACAAGTAAGAATACCATCAAACAAAAAAGCCCTTGCATACATATATACCTATGAATGCTGGTGTGTTTCTAATGCAGCGCACCACCATATAATGCAGGCCTTTATTTATTTATTTATTTGTTATAAATATACGAGAGCTCTTGTCAACAAAGAACAAAGTGTGAATTTTCTTCCCTCTCCCCATAGCTATTACGTAGCATGGGTTCTATCCTCTCTTTCTTCAACTGAAGAAACTACAATGCTGTAGCGTATACTAACCCTTTCTCTGATCTAAAACGTTTTTAGACCCTCCAAAATCCTAACATTTTATTCTTAAAAGTCAGGTAGGTATACAAAACAGGAACATGCACATGTATGTGCACTTTCTTCTTATCAGGCCACACGTCCTGCCAGTATAAATAAATGAAATACAAACAAACATTACAGGTGGGTTACTTGTTTTTTCATCTGTAAAAAATGACCCAGATTAAAGTTAAACTGACGGCATGTCTGTCAGTATCTGTAAAAAAGTACTGGTAGACTCTCGGTTGTTTTTCACCGGTCCTGAGCGACACATTGCGAAATGACGTATCCTATACGGGGAAAACTAAATGCGTGCGATACGTGAAAGAAAGGTTCATTCTACACACAGGTATACATCATCGTGTGGTCACCAACACAGCGGTTCGTGGATACATTGTATCTCTAATAATCTTAGAATAAGCATATCCCTGCCAATATTACATTTTAAGGTCACTATAGATTCGGTGGGTGTACGATTCTACGAGATGCCAAATGCCCAAGCAACACTTAGATTAAAGTGACCGATAAACCGTTATTTCTAATACCCTTCTCCTTTTTATTGATATTCAAAGCTCGTATCTCATAATGCATGCGCAGTTCAATTGAAATTTAGTTGTTGTTTGTATCCACGTTGCACAGAAATTAAAACCTTGTGAAATAGCGTCAACATAACTATGGCAAATAATGAATGCAAAACCTGGTCTGCAAGCTTTCCACACTGAGAGAATGCAAAAAAAAACATTCCAAAAGAAGATATACATACATAACAAGGATTATGCTATAATTATATGTTTCTTGTACATAACACTAACACAGATAAGTCACGGCTTAAAGGGGGTGTAATCTATTTAATCTACTCTTATTTAGCCCTTTAAGGATGCATGTCGCTATTAAAAAGATGACATTTGTCGTCATGATGCCCCAGCGAGTAACTTTTTTTATGGTATGCTTCAAAGGGCCCACGTGTGCCGATTCTTGATCCATAGGGAGGGAGGTCAAAAGTTTGACCCCTTGACCAGGAGGGTGTAAAAAGACACCTGCAGGGAAGAGCTACACCAGAGATCTTCAGTTAAAAAAGGGAGGGGGTCAGTTCCTCAATTGAGTATGTACTTTGGGGGGGGGGGGTCACCCTAATGTGTACATAATGCAACATGGGGGGCTGGGGGGTCTATTATGAGTACATACTTTATGGAAGGCCCCAACCATAAAGTGTGATGGTAAAACTAGCATCATACATTCTGGTTCCTGCTCACTGGTGCCAAGCTACCAGCGGGACTGCCCAAACCCACCAAAAGCTACGTCACCTATGATAAGTTTATCATAATATGCTATGAGACTACAATCCCTGCCCGTCCAAAGGAAGAAGAAGAGGGTTTGGAGAAATATATATTTTATTAACAACTTTGTTTTGTTGTAAATGTAAAATTGATTTGACAATAAGAATTGACATTTGATGATAATAAGACAATGATAAGACGTGAGATACATGTGTAAAATATAACACCCTTATGAGTGTGAGATTTGTATGAATGATTGAGTAATAAATATTGAGTATTGAATAATGAATATTGAGAAGTTGAAAATAAGGTGGTAGAAAAGGGGTTGGTGGTGGGACCGTGAAAGGCCCGTGTTTTGGAGGAGGAGTTGGCGGGAGAGAGGCGGGTAGAGCGTATATAGGGACGGGGGAGTCCATGTGGGAGAGGGGTGTGAGGTTGTGTGCGGCGGGCAATGCCACTATGAGTAGTAGGGGTGTTTTGGGTAGTGGAGAGAGGGTTTCCCGCCAGTGAGCGGGCAGGTGAGTCCCATACCAACACTATGATAAGTTTATCATAATATGCTATGAGACTACAATCCCTGCCCGTCCAAAGGAAGAAGAAGAGGGTTTGGAGAAATATATATTTTATTAACAACTTTGTTTTGTTGTAAATGTAAAATTGATTTGACAATAAGAATTGACATTTGATGATAATAAGACAATGATAAGACGTGAGATACATGTGTAAAATATAACACCCTGCAGACAATAATTATATTTTATGGATGGATTGAGCGATTCTATGCTGTAGCTTTGATGCTCTATGAGTGGATATGTAGGATTTATATGCTGAGGAGCGCCATACTCCCAAGTCCATAATCTCTGCTTCTGTAGCACCGAGAGTCGCTGCATAATTAGCTGCCGTTTTACGGATACAATGTAGAGAATGCTGTTGCTTTGATAAGCCTGCATCAGCTACAGCCTGAGTCCAAATATTAGCCAGGTGGACTGTAGTAATGGGTTTATAAGTGTCCGGGAAGACCAATAGTGGTTGATCCCTGTATATAGTAGGCACTTGTGTGATGAGTCGCTCATAGAGTTGAACCAGGCAGAAGAGGCCGTCAGGGGACGGGGGAATGACGATGGCGTTGGCTTGACCCGTCCTTTGAAGATTCTTAGCCCACTTCTGATTGATGACCAGGTTCCCATCCCTAATGTTGAAGTCTGCACGAGAGGGGTGACGGGTGACATCATACGTCGACACCGTATTGGGGGCCACACTTGACCTGCGCCATGCACAAACCAACATCAAGCAGAAAGAAAACATGTATGAGAGGTGGTTAGGGCCTTGTTTTATACATGCTATTACAGAGTTAAATTGTTGGATAGTTAGAGGCACAGTTGGTTGAGGAATATAGTTCTTATTCTTAGAAATGGCATGAAGTGCCTTAGTTACCATTCTGTGTGAGAAATTAGCGACAGATCTACTTGAGAGCTCCATGTAAGATTTAGCATGAGTAAAATAGATGGGTACGGTAGTAGGAGCATAGAATATGTCTAGGTATTCTAGGTATGCAAGCAGATCTGAAACAGAAATTTGATTAAGATCTGCACAGCAGAAGTAGATGAAGGCGATGAAGATTCTCGCCGCCCTGGAGTAATTTGCGTCAGACTTGGAGCCCGCTGGTGATGCCCTCTGTTGTGCCCGCACCGACATTTCATAGTAGAGGCCGCCTGCAAGTAGGTGGATATACACATAGGTGAGAACAGGGAACATGTTTATACTGGAGCATGTTTCATAATGTCATAGTGGTCAACATGTATTTGGGATAGATTGTCCCTGCGTATTATCTCGTCGGCCTTCCTCTTGTGATATTTGCTAAAGGATTGGCGCGAGAGAGCGTCTGCTAGCTCCAGGTCAACACCTGGTGTATGAACAGTTATGATGGTGACATCATGGGTGGCCTGATGCCACCAAATGTCACGGGCTGCTTGTAGGATAGCTGGATCTTCTCCCCTGCCACTCTGTAGTACACACACCGCTGCCATGTTGTCCGATCTGAGTAAAACAGTTTTCCCCCTGTGCTGCTCGCCTATAAATGTCTTGATGGCTAACGCTGCATTGGCCGCCTCCAGCTGGGCGATCGGCGGGTCGCCCAGTTCCTCGGGGACTAGGGCCGCGTAGTAGTGGGTGTCTGTGCACGCGCCCACTCCGCGTTTACAGGCGTCTGCCTCAATAGTGAGGGACGGGGAAGCGTCATTGATGATGGACTTCCCATTGAACTGTATGAGGAAGTCCCTGAACCACCAGAAGTCCCTTCTCATATCTTTACTGATGGTAGTGAACTTTCTGTCTGACCCCATGGCCCTGAGGGCTTCAAGTAGCCTGCAGACAAACAGCCGGCCTGGTTTGATTATTTTGGACATGTGGTGGAGTTTACCAAGGACTGACCTTAGGTCCTTTCTGGAGATGGACCTGTATGTGAGAAGTCGGGCTATGATGTCCAGAGTCTCTGTTATCTTGGGGTGTGGCATTCTGAGCTCTGCTGACTGGGCGTCGATGATGATGCCCAGCCAGGTGACGCAGGGCGCCGGTGGCTGGATCTTGTGGTGCGCCACTGGAAGCCCCAGCCGCTCCAAGAGGGCGAGGGCGGCCTGAAATGCAGCCGTGGTCTTCCTCTTGTCTGGACCTAAAAGTATGACGTCATCCAGATATATTATGGCATGGTGTCCCTGGACCCAGAGCATTTGGACAATAGCATTGGCAACCCTTTGCATGTGTAGACTGGAGAGTCTGGCACCGAAAGGCATTTTGCTTTCTACATAATATTTGTTTCTCCAGCTGACCACAGATAGAGGCAAGTCCATTGGATCAGCGGAGAACTGTTTATAAGCTCTTTCCAGGTCCACGACTGCGAGATGAGTGTTGGGGCCATACTGGACAATGTACTTTGCCACCTGGTCGACCGTGGGTAGTTTGTGGGGTCGTATGTTACCCAGGACATTACCTTTATGGATGAATTCATTAACAGATTTACCGTATGAGAGGTCGGTTATGATCCTCCTTTTACTGCTGCCAGATTTAGGCCTCGACATGAGGGGAGAAACATGATTCCATTCTGTGAACGGTAGAGTGTCAAAGGGGCCAAGCATGGCGCCATGGCTGATCTCTGTAGTAATGAATTCATCAATGTGTTTTTCATACTCACGAGCCGATGAGTGGTTTTCGACCTGTGGTTGGTCACTGACTGGGCCTTGGTACGCCGCAGGAAAACCGTACCGTATGAAGGATAGCAGTTCTCTACCATCCCTGTCCTTTGGGAGTAGTTCGTCCCATGCTGCCGTGTGTAGGCCGGTAGGGAGCTCCACCTTGGCTTGGAGGGCGTTGGGTAGACCTGTGGCGCGTACCTTCTCGTATATTTCTGCAAGTTCAATTGGAAACACAGCTGAAGTACGAGGCCAGTTATCAATACGGTGCTGTTTGAGGCAGTGTGGGTGGAGGGGGGTACCTGTTGAAAGGCCCACCTCTATATCAATGTCCCCTACCCTGGCGAGGTCATGTGACTCCACCAGGATCTCAAAGTCATTTACCAATTGCTCATGCTTGAGGCATTTGTCTGTGCTATCCGACACCTCCTTAACTAAAATAATGTTTGTGCTACCTTGAGGGACTGTGTGGGCTGTCTCGCCCTGTATATTGCCTTGTGCATTGAACGTGTTACAATGGGGTCTAGCCTGTGACACGGCGTTGACCTGGGATCTATCAGTACCCTCTAAGCTAGCTACTAATGCTTGAACCTGGATAGCACCTTCTAGTTTCCCTGGTTACCCGTGTTTCTCCAGCCCGACGGGGCTGAGGAGCCACTGTTGTTGTTGTTGTTGTTGCCCTGGTTGTTGTTGTTGTTGTTGCCAGAGTTACCTGCGCCGGGCTGGTTGTCGCTACGTGAGTGGTACTGGCCGTTTTGGACGTTCTGGTAACCACCGCGACCCCCACGTCCGGCGCCCCGGTTCTGGTTGCCCGACTGGTTGCCCTGCTGGTTGCCCTGCTGGTTGCGCTGTCTACGGAAACAATTGGTATAGTTGTGAGGGAACAGCTGCTCGGTTGTGGCAAAGCAGTATTTGCATGAGTGAACCAGGTTGAACCTACCCTCTGTGTGGGACTCTCTCTGTGGGCAGTTGCCCCTATTAAATGCAGGGCATGGGATTGTGTCCCCTTTAAAGGACGGGCCGGCCGATGCCGCAAATGCTAGCTTGTACCTGTCTTTCTGAATGGCTGCAGTACTGGACCATGAGATAAATTTGAGCTCTATCTTGTTAAAGATGGTGTTTGACCATCTTCTGACGTTCTCCCAGTCTCTGTCTATAGCATCGCTGACGACCTCCCGGAGGTGTGCCTCCATGTGAGGCCGGTCAGGTGGGGGAATGGGGGCATGATCCAACATATCCATATAGGAGGAGACAAACTCAGCCAAAGACATGGCTGTCTGGGCCTCTAAGCGGTCCTTCTCATGAATTAGGCCCTCTTTTTGGAAGAACATGCAAGGTTTGAGAACTGTGGGCTTACCCCTGTTTGTTGCAGGATCCGGTGGGGTTGCCTGAGCGAGTGCTGCATTCATGTACTGCTGCGCTGCAGGCTGTGTCACCAGCTGTTGGGGTGACGGAACTGCAACTGGAGGAGGTGGCGGCGGTGTGTAATGAGCGGCAGGGGCTGCAGGTGTGTGGTGCGGGTATGGCGGCGGGGCCCGCGGCCATGTCGGTGGGGGCAGGGCGAAGTCCTGTTGCTGGTGTTGTTGCTGTGGGTGCTGAAGGTGTGGGGCGTGTTGCTGCAGGGGCTGCGGTGTTGGCTGCGGCACTGGCTGCGGCGGCGCGAAGAGCTGAGCTGCCGGCTGGGCTTGAGGCGCGAGGGAGGCTTGAGGCTCGACCGGCGGTGGAGGCGGGAGCCGGGGCGCCGGTGTTGTTTGTTTGTCGGTTGCCACGCCGCCATCTTGTATCTGAGGAGTAGCAACAGCAACAGGGGAGTTTTGGCGCTCGTTTAAAGCATCGATGCGTTCAAGTATAGTCGCCAAAGTGGTAGCATTGTTAGCAACTTCTACTGCTAGTTGGTTGACAGTTAACTTTTTAGGTTTAGTAGGGGCTGCAGTAGCAGACCCATTCTGTGTGACACTAGCATTGACAGCGGCCGGGCCCGCCGTGGCGGCGGCCTGTGCGGCCGGAGTGGCCGGTGAAAGTAAGGGAGACGTACCTGCTGCGGCCGAGCCGTTGTTGTCGTCCGTAACATTGGCTCGGCCTGGCGGTGTGGCATGGCTGATGGTTGGTCGCTGTCGTGAGGAACGTCTCTTGGCCGCCGGTGTGTGTGCCGTCTTCTTTCGACCCATGGTGGCGGTTGGTGACGGTTACTAAATTTAAAACAAGTCGGCGGAGGCTTCTCTCCAATGTACAGACCGTGAAAGGCCCGTGTTTTGGAGGAGGAGTTGGCGGGAGAGAGGCGGGTAGAGCGTATATAGGGACGGGGGAGTCCATGTGGGAGAGGGGTGTGAGGTTGTGTGCGGCGGGCAATGCCACTATGAGTAGTAGGGGTGTTTTGGGTAGTGGAGAGAGGGTTTCCCGCCAGTGAGCGGGCAGGTGAGTCCCATACCAACA